>CM048932.1:4380000-4980000 GCA_026686955.1 Epinephelus cyanopodus | reverse complement strand
GATAAGTTTGGTGTCATTTGGAGTCCTTCGGAAGATATTTAGATCCACGAGAGCTGCGTACAAACGAGTTTCGCGGTAGATAATGTGTTATTTAGAGCCTCATTGTTGGTGCCCTGATCATTCCCACTATATGGATGTACACGGCTCTCGTTGATCTAAATATCTTCCGAATGACTCCAAATGATACCAAACTTATCTGGGTGAGTAAACAACTGTATTTAATGCCAGAAATAAGGTTCAGGTTGTAAAAAACGGAACTTCCCCTTTAATTTTAAAACAAAAAACAACTACAAAAGGTGTGATTTCTGTTTTTTGGGCTTTTTGCCTTTAATGAACAGGACAGAGTGAAATGGGGTGAGAGAGAGAGAGAGAGAGAGAGAGTGTGTGGGGGTTGACATACAACAAAGGGTTACAAGCTGGAGTTGAACCTGTGACCGCTGCAGCGAGGCATCACCTCTACACATGGGGCACCGGCACTATCCACTACGCTACCGACGCCACTTCTGTACTAGTTTTAAAACAGAAAAACAATCTTGTTTTTCTGTTTTCGTTCTGTTTTGACGCTGTTGGTTAGTAGCGAGAATATGCTGTAAAGCATCCATAGTATCCCACGTGTGATGTGGCAACACCTTTATGTAGAGGAGCGGGTGGAGCGTCCCTTGATGAGGTTCCAGCTGAGTTCAGTTACACCTGTCAGTTGCCTGATATCTGAATGTGGCAGGTTTGGAAGGTGGATGTGTTTCTGTTGTGCCCTGACGCATTTTTTGGATGCGGTAAACTATCTCATGTGCATGCAGATGTGGGATATGTGCGGACAAATTATGATAAATCATAGCCATGATGATTCATTTTATTTGTGTGCCTGATGTGCAAAGCACATAGGCTACAGGAACACACTTGTTATTCCTCATACTTATTATTTTTCTTCCGCCAGATTTCGGTGCGTAACTTGTGCCACAGCTTTGAGCGCACACAGGGTCTTCATAAAACATATAGATTCAAGATTCAAAGTGTTTATTGTCATATGCACAGTAAGGACACGCATTTCCCTGCGGAATGAAATGTATTCTTTTTTGTCACCAATTAATGCTAAACAATATAAATCTGAAGTATAAAATAGATCAAAATATATACAGTTGCCACTGTTTTAACATCTCCTTGCTTAGTGTAATATTAATTTGCCGCTAAGATGACTGTTAAGAGTGGGTCAGCTCGATCTTACAACTCCTTCTTAGTGAAAGATCTTCTTAAGCTAAGAGCGATTTCTTTCATGGATGGCTTAGGAGCGTTCTTAAGAAGCTCTTAGCGCTAAGAGCGATCTGGGAAATGCGGCCAATATCTTTGTTTTTATGCCTCTGCGTTGGTGATAGCTGTGGCTGGAGGCATTATGTTTTCAGGTGGTCCATCCATCCATTCATCTGTCCATCCCTCCCATTCTTGGTGCCCCCTTTTGGTTGGTTAGACTGTGTAGCACTGATAAATTCAATAAGTTATTCAGCCTCAACAGTTACAGATACAGACATACAGCTGTGCAAGTTAAACCTGTCTTGTCAATTTGGCCAGTTCTCATCTACATAACACCTCATCTCTTCTCTTCAAATACACCAAAGAATATTTGTGCACAAATGTATCAGTGTTTGCAATGGAATATAAACATATGCAAAATGGAGTGGAAAGAATTTTGGTGGTGGTTGGGTTTTGAGTGAGAAAACAATTCTTAAAATGTGAAAATATACAGTGACATGCAAAAGTTTGGGCACCCATGGCCAAAAGTTTGTTTGCTGTGAATAGTAGAGTGAGCAGAAGATTAACTGATCCCCAAGAGGCATGAAGTCAAGATCAGTGTATTATTTTTGTTTTTTGCAATTTTAGAGTGGGAAAAAAAGAAAGGAGCACCATGCAAAAGTTTAGGCATCCCAAGACATTTGGGCTTTTACCAGGGTCTCAGACCTTAATTAGCTTGTTAGGGCTATAGCTTTTTCACAGTCATTGTTAGGAAAGGCCAGGTGATGCAAATTTCAAAGCTTTAAAAATACTGTAAGTACACACCGCCCGACATGACAGAGACCAATGAGATTGACATTGGAATGGTGAGACAGTAATAATAGGGATAGACCTCAAAGCCACATCCACTGTATTTCAAGATTTCACCAGTCTTTTACTGAAAAAAAAAAAAATCCCTGCTGTGTATGTTGTTGTGCCCCAGCCACACGCCTGCAGGACAGACTATGATGCCGTGTCCATGATCAGGGGAGAGCTGTTCTTCTTTAAGTCGTGTTATGTTTGGCATGTCCGTGATGGACAGCTACAAGCTGGCTATCCCGCCTTGGCTTCACGCCACTGGAAAGGTATTCCTGACCATATCGATGCTGCATATGAAGACAAGTCTGGCAACATCTGGTTCTTAGCAGCCATGGGCTCCTCTAAAGCAACGGATGCCCACAAAGCAGGAGAAGCAGAGAATTAAGAAATAGCAGTTAACAGGAACTGTGGAGGTTGAGTTGAGGTCTGGAGAGAGTCTGAGAGAGCTGCTTGTAGGATTGTTAGAAAGGCAAATCAAACCCCCTGTCTGGCTACAAAAGACCTGCAGGGAGATTTAGCAGACTCTGGAGTGGTGGTGCACTGTTCAACCCTGCAGCGACACAAATATGACCTTCATGGAAGAGTCATCAGAAAAAAACCTTTCCTGTGTCCTCACCACAAAATTCAGCATCAGAAGTTTGCAAAGGAACATCTAAACAAGCCTGATGCTTTTTGGAAACAAGTCCTGTGGACTGACTAGGTTAAAACAGAACTTTTTGGAGGCAATGAGCAAAGGTATGTTTGGAGAAAAAAGGGTGCAGAATTTCATGAAAAGAACATCTGTCCAACACGTGGGTGGTTCGATCATGCTTTGGGCTTGTGTTGCAGCCAGTGGCACAGGGAACATTTCACAGGGAGTGGGAAGAATGTGTTCATTAAATTCCATCAAATTCTGGAAGCAAATGTCACACCACCTGTACAAAAAACTGAAGATGAAGAGAGGATGGCTTCTACAACAGGGCAGTGGTTCTAAACACACCTCCAAATCCACAATGGACTACCTCAAGAGGAGCAAGCTGAAGGTTTTGCCATGGCCCTCACAGTACCCTGACCTAAACATCATTAAAAATCTGTGGATAGACCTCCAAAGAGCAGTACATGCAAAACGGCCAAAGAATCTCACAGAACTAGACGTCTTTGCAAAGAGGAACGGGTGAAATTCACCCAAATAAGAACTTAAAGACTTTTAGCTGGTTACAAAAATGTGTACAAAACTGTGATACTTGCCAAAGGGGGGCGCTACTAAGCACTGACCATGCAGGGTGCCCAGACTTTTGCTTCAGGCCCTTTTCCTTTTTTTGTTACTTTTGAACTGAAATTAAAAACTATTCTTGCTTAAAATATTGAAGAAATATGTCATCTTTAACTTTTTGCCTTTTGGAAATAAGTTTATCTCCTCCTTTTTAACTACTCACAGTAAACAAAGTTTTGACCATGGGTACTCAATCTTTTGCATGCCACTGTGGTTATAACATTCATTGTGTCAAAGCAATGTTCCTGAAGTGAAATGTTCTCATTACTTTAGTCCACAATGACTGCTGCTGTTGTGCTGTGTGAAGAGTTTTGAAAAAGTAGACTCTGTTTTGAGGAATACGTAAAATGAAAAAAAGAGTAAATATAGGCCCAAAGTTGGCAGAGATTTGTGTTTTCCAGATGATCTCTGTAATCTGACCCAGACTTTAATCTTTTAGATCATTTTGTCAGAGTGACCCAGGAAAACTAAACCAGATGTATCAGCCAAGCTTGGAGCAGAATACAAACATGAATGAATGCAATACAGGACTTGTTTGGCAGGGTTATTTAAGAGCATGCCTCCAGCTACATTTTTATCAGCTCAGATGAGTCATTTTGGCATTTGCTTTACGATACTTCCATGTCATGCCATTTTTTTTGTTTCACTGTGTGCACCCACATTACAGTTTCATAACTATGCCACCAAGCCCTTTTTAGTTATACAAGTTACTTTCATAACGGATGTTATGAACTGTATCTTATATAATTAATTAAAAAAAGAAAACAAGTCAAGAAGGGAGGACCCTTTAACTTAGAAAACTAAAAAACTGCTGAGGGGCTTAATGTCTGTCACCCCAGCCGAGATTTAAATACAACAAGACAAGCATCTACAGCCATTAAAAACATATTTTTTAAAAACTAAAACCTATTTATTTATTTGTTGAAATATACAGACTCATTTACATATCTATTTTTATTTACATGAATTTATATATTTGTTGCCTCATTTGTTTATTTCAGGATTTATTGAATAGCCACATTTATTTATTTATTTCATATATTGATTGATTTATTCATGTAATTGTAATAATTGTAATTGTATTTATTTGATATTGACTTAAATGGCATTCCATAGTCCAAAGTTTGCTTGTGTAGAATAAAAGAAGTGCTTGTGTAGGTACTGGCATGGGGATAACTTGCCATTTGATGGTCCTGGAGGGATCCTCGCCCACGCCTTTTTCCCCAGGACACACCGAGAGGGCGAAGTGCACTTTGACTATGATGAGCATTGGACGGTGGGCAACAGTGTGGGTGAGTACTTGGAGTTAAATAGAAATATTTTTCATGAAGAAGAAAACCTGGTTTGAAAAGTTTTTATAACTGATTCTGCTGAAGCCTGGGTCTTCAACAGGGAGTCAATGAACCCTAGGGGGTCCTCGCAGTTACTGCAGGGGGCTGCCAAATTTCCTCTTGATAACTAACTTAAAGTTAAATTTATTTTTTCAATGTTATTTTTTCTAAAATTAAACTATGTCTGTAAACACACATGAATCTGGCATATTTTTAGCAAAGATAAACTGACCTATTCATAAAACCTATTCAATTTACAGTACAGCACATAAAAGGAAGGCTAACTGTTAAACATGAATCTTGGTGCAACAATGTGAGCTAGCTAATGCTAAATCACTATGCAGCACCTTTTTTTCGCTACATATTGACCAGTTAACTGTATTATTATTCCATGTGTACGGCCATTATTGTGAGTCACAAAAGATAGTTTTGTGACTTTTCAAACAAGAGACTCTGACAGGCCGTCCACCTTAGAAACCACTGGCAAATGTTCTGAAGGGTGAAGCTAATGCACCTCGCCATACTACCACTGCTGTTGGCTTAGCAGGTACAGGCAAGTGCGAACGAGAGAAGACTTGAAAATATTTAGGGAATGATTTCAAGTGCAGCTCAGTTTTATATAAAATATGTAGTAGATGGTCCCTGCTTTGTATGTCTGTGAGCTAAGGTGTCCTTGTTGTCTTGTTGAAACATTCAACAACTGATTTTAGTGTCATTATCCCTTTATCCTTTGCTGTCCTGTTTAGGCACGGATCTCTCACAAGTGGCAGCTCATGAGTTTGGCCATGTCCTTGGCCTGCAGCATTCCCTGGAGCCTGATGCTGTGATGTGTCCTTTCTACAGCGACTCCTACCCTCTGCAGCTCAGTGAGGATGACAAGAGGGGCATCCAGTATCTGTACGGCCCCCCTCGGCACGCACCGCCCGACATGACGGAGACCAATGCGATTGACATTGGAATTGTGAGACAGTAATACTAGGGATAGACCTCAAAGCCACATCCACTGTATTTCAAGATTTCACCAGTCTTTTATTGAATCTGCATATTAGTCCACAGAAATAAAAAATATCTCTGCTGTGTATGTTGTTGTGCCCCAGCCACAAGCCTGCAGGACAAACTTTGATGCCGTGTCCATGATCAGGGGAGAGCTGTTCTTCTTTAAGTCGCGATATGTTTGGCGTATCCGTGATGGACAGCTACAAGCTGGCTATCCCGCCTTGGCTTCACGCCACTGGAAAGGCATTCCTGACCATATTGATGCTGCATATGAAGATAAGTCTGGCAACATCTGGTTCTTTCAAGGTTGGTCATGTTACAGAAGCAAACTTCTTTTTCTGAAGATGTTTGTGTGCTCACAGCTGAAAACCTGCAGTTTAAACATCTCAAATAGTGAATATACTGTATCAGCTGAAGTTATACTTCAAATGGCATTTAAAATACAAATACTGGAAGAAGTTGAAATGGCACATCAAATGAAAGTGCTGAAAGAAGTAGAAATCAAAGTTTAAGTTGTAACTTAAGTGTCAGTTTAAAGGGGAACTAATGTTTTTTTCAACCTGGGCCCTATTTTCTGATCTACTTTTGTCTAAATGAGTGATAGGATGTTCAATATTTGACATTTCTCAAGTACGAAGCTAGGGCTGACCTGCCTGCAGCCCGTGAGAAGTATTTTCTTTTTTATTCAAAGGTGAAGATCTGTGATAGTGATTTAAATGTCAGCTGACATGTTTGCATAAATTGAGTTGAGATGTTGGAGTGTAATCACTGAAAAACTCAATGAATGCAGAACTCAGTTAAATGATGAGAAATGAAAGCAGTGAAAAGTGGAAGTGAAAAAAAGGCTGTTGAAATTTCAGTTGATGTGAACGCGCTGACGACAGGTCAAGTGTGTGGACAGAAAAGCAGCTAACATTTTAGTTTTAGCATTGACATCAGTGAAAATTCACTCCATCCACTCTTGTTTCTGCAAACCATCATTTCAGTGGAATCTCATTCATCATTATTATCAAACGTCAGAAGGACGATAGATGATTTATTCATAGCACTTATGTTGAAACTGACTTTGCAAAGTGTGCTGTAAATTAGGATAAAATGAAAAGTTAATTGACAGGGAGATGATGGCTTGAATGTAAATAAAAATAATTGTTCATCACTCATAAATTATTTAAAATTAAGTTTGCACCTCACATTGAGATTTCACAGAATACTGTGCAGGCTGCAAAAAATAATATCATAATCAGTGAAACTGTTGAACAACCTAAAAACAATTTTATCCATCTCTAAACTTAAATTCAATCTCCTTTTCACCAGCAGCTATCTCAATCTAATGTACACCTGGTCTGTGTGCAGTATGTGTGTAGTTCCAGGCAAATGAAGTCCAATTTTTTTTTTCTTTTTATCTTTTTACCATGACAGGTGACAGCTACTGGGTGTTTGATGCTGAGAGGAAGATTACAGGACCTGATTCAGTGCGGCAGCTGGGTCTTCCTGTAACAGATATCCAAGCAGCTTTGAAGTGGGAGGAGGGCCGCGTTGAGAAAGTCTACCTCCTCAAGTCTGCTTCTTACTGGCCCTTCAATCCTCAGGAGAATCGACTGGATGATGTCCATCCTCGCAGCATGCACAAGTGGGGAGGAGTGCCTGGCCATATTGATGCAGCCTTTCGGGACAGATATGGTGGGTACGATCAGGAAAGGGCTTCATTTTTAATTTCACATAAATTTTCTTTGCCTCTGGTCTAGTGATTGGTAAAAGTCCACAGCTGACTGTTGCATTTGTCACCCTCTGACAGGCTATGCCAATTTCCTGAGTGGGCTGCACTACTGGAAATTTGACCCTGTGGCACTGAAAGTGCTAGAAGGCTACCCCCGCAGCATCGGCATGGATTTCTTTGGCTGTTCTGTCTAAATAAGTTCATACACATACATCTGCTAAACATGTGAAGAGCATTGGGTGGAGTTTTCAGCCTAATTCTCCATACAGAACATTCTGGCTATTCTGGATATATACCTATACACTGATGTATTTCATAAAGATGACTCAGAACCCACATAAATACATCAAACTCTTGCCAAAGTCTCTGTTCACTGCAAACACATATTTTTTTTTAAACAACGACTTTGCATTTAAGAATACGTTTATACATTTACTGTGAGTGTAGGCTCACAGTAACGGTCACTCAGTATGTGTTTACTTTTGCATGACCAGGAATGATTTTGTCATTTTGAAATAAGAAAACACATCTGGAGATAGCTGATTAAAACTCATAAAGCTTCTCCCCCAGTCTTTGGACCCCAAACCCACCATTAAAAAATAACTCTTCTCTAGATCTCTGAGAAGCAGTACTGCTGCCCTGACCTCTGTGGGTCAAAAGGTTCAAGTCTGTGGTGATGCCACTAGTACTGTGTTAAGTGCTGGACTGTAATGGTTGTGTACTTAGCCTCAAGAAGTTGGCAGAGCAGGCACGATTACAAGTGTTTTTTTTTTGGCCTAAACCTGACCACATGTTAACTATAGTTTTGTTGAAACATACAGAAGGTTAAATGAATCCGCTGCATATTTAACATATCTGTGGTTTGCAGAAACGTACAATCCCAACAAATATTCTGGTGATTGAATTGGGGTGCAAGTTACAAATTGAACTTTCAAGTTACAAATACAAAGAGACATTGTGATTTAACAGGCAGCTTGTTGCAGGTATTTATTTTAGCCTCGATGACTGCACACAGCACCACTGAGGTCCTGTCCTCCATGGGGTTCACACATCCTCCAACTCGGAAACCAGATGATTCCTCTGTGTGTGCTTACTGGTGGCTAACGTTAGCAAGAACACACAACATGTAGTAACATCAGCATGACAACTTCCGAAATTGCAGGGGACCAGCCTCTCCACTGCATTCACGCAGACCAAACTGACATCAACCGTCCATCAAATGCATGGTGTGACAGCAAACAGTTGGACCCCTAAAATGTCAAAGTAATGAAGTGTTACTCGTATTAGTAACTGTTATGAATTTCACATTGTAATTCCTTTCAACTCTCATTACTAAAAAAAGTAATCCCATTACTTGGTGTGTTTCTAATTAACATGATATTGCCCAGCTTTGCTGAAAACTCTGTACTGAAACATCAAGCCTCATAACTGCTACCAAGCAACCATTATAGATAAAGTCTAAACTAAAAATATCACCACTTTGTTCAGCTGTGTGGCAACATATTTGTAGAATAATTATAAACAAAATCTGTGCAGGTGTCCTGTCAGACATGCAGGATGGAGGCTTCATCCCCAGAGCACAACTGATATAGCATCACATGCATGGCTAACCCTAATGTTACAACTGACAAACAATCCTCCAGCCCCTCAAAACACCTACTCCATCCACTCCATGCTAGTACGGTCTCACTGCTCACATCCCTGTTTTTCAACAATTTAAATAATAAGACAATAATAACAGTAAGGCATAATGATAATAGTATTTTTTTATTCTTTACCACATTTACAAGACAACCAAACAACACATAATAAAAAAGAACATAGAACATTCTTCCCTTGGAAAGCATTAAGGCCCCTATCACACAGAAAGTGCTGTAGCAGCTGGAGGTGACTTTTTGTAACTGCTTTAATGCGATTGAAGCTTTTGGCTTGCTGTTTTTGCGTTGCTATGTGCCTCTTGTTTCTGTACTCTAGGCGCCAGGTGTTTTTGTCGGAGCGCTCTGAACTCCTGGAGTTGAAAAAACCTCAACTCAGTACGAAAAAGTGGCACACGTCATCTCTGTGTTCTTCCCATTTTCCACATGGATGATTTGAGAGGTGGGCCTTCTGTTTTTGGTCATGACAATAAGTTAGCAGTTGGTAAACAATGGAGAAGAAACTGTTGGTAGTGATTGCTGGATACCCAGAGCCATACAACTTAATTCATTTTGTTATGCTAGGCCCGACAAAAGACAGCAGGTTGTCAAACTGCCCCAGAGTCATCCTAAAATGTGACTGACAATGGCCATCATGGAGGCGAAGCTCCTGGACCAACTGGTGGTACTCCCCATGATCTCTGTTTCCCTGTGCCCAACACACTATTTGCTGACAGCCTCTCACCCTCAACCAGAGCTACAGGAAGTACCCTCTGCCTGTCCATTTTAGGAACTAGATTCTAATTACTGTGAAATTAAGGAAGTAATTTTTAGCCAGCCAAAACAAATGGTAGACTGACTACACAGGAAGGGTATGGTAAGGAGATGATGGGGTGGTTGTTTGGCAATAATGAAAAGGTACAACAAGTGTTCTTTTACTAGTTGCATTCAATTTAAAAAAAAAGGCGGTGCACCTCACATTTTGCAACCTGCAACATGCTTTCTGTGATTTTTGTGAGACTCAAAAAGTGACCAAAGTAGTTTTTATCACAAATTAGAATAGAGTGTGAAAGAGAAGTTGAAACCCTGGAGGTTTAACGTATGTGTCCTCTAGGAAGTGGTGTCACATTAAACAAACCACATTGTAAAAAAAAAAAAAAAAGTGTAGAAGAAAACAGAAATGGATTTTACCTTGGTGACAGCGTACACAAACCAGTATACCTGTGAAGCAGAAAGAAGTGAAAGAATTTGGATGAATCAATGTAAATGGATGCAAAAATGACAGGATGGGGAATTCATTTGCTATGTTCTGCTGGAAGATCACTTGTGGCAGTACTATGTCCATGTGTGCCCAAACTCTGAAAGAAAAAAACAGATAAAACTTACCAACAGGATGTTGGATCACCAGCTTGCTTGACGTAGGCTATTGAGGTTCTGAAGGTGTGTGCTGGCTCCTCTTAATGACACCCCTGTCTGTGTAGGTTTGCAAAGATGTTAATATATATTTTTTGCAGAAACATTATTCAGGCTCCAATTTTGTTCCTTAGTACCACCTGGGCATTAGCCTCAACCTTGGTTTACCATTTCATTGTTCCCACCCTTGACATTATACACAGAAGAGCATAGCTGCAGATTTGAAGGCATACCTCTGCACTGTCTTATATATCTACAAATCTTTGCCTTTTTTTGTATTTCCAAACTAGTTAATCTCATTTGTGCCTTGACTGCGTCCTCAGCTTCCTTTGGTTTTGGTCCTGATGTTCTTATGCCTCCTGTTGCCACCTCAACCACAGACCATTTAGCTCTGTAGTAATTATGCAAGCAAAAAAGAAAGGGACTCGCTGAATTTAAGAGGCAGATTAGGTATCAATAAGAAATCAGGAGAAGTCAGGAAATAACTCATTTTGCTGATGAAGGGCAGCACCGTAACAGTGTAATTATTTACAACAGCCTTCCAGTCGAGAATTTAGCATTAAGATTGACAGATAGTTATCCTTGCACTGACTGTGGTCAAGAGTTGTGTTGCTTTGGTTTTTTGTGCTGTAGGTGAGCTGTTACAAACTCAGCAGGAGAACGATCCTTATTATCAGCCAGTATTGAAAACCAGCTTTGGGTCAAATTGGTCACGCTTATCTCCCTCAGTTCACTGCAGCATGTCCAGATTGAATGAAGCAGTGTGCTCATCTTTGAATATTTAAGGTGCTATTGAAAGTTCTAAACCAGTACCTCATATTTCACACATTTAAAAAGTCTGCTCTTTTCACTGTTCAGTGTATTCTTATTGTGCATGTCATAGGGCCATACAGTAGTCCTCATTATCTTTGGCTCAGCTTTGGTTCAGTTCTCTGATTATTGAGTCTTCATTAGAAATGCTCTGAGACTGTATCATTCTCAGATGATTAAAAACTGTATTATAGTTTACAGACAATGTATTATGGTCTGATATAAATCATGTGTTTCAGTCCTGATCAGAGAAATGAGACAGACCTTCATTATGGTTTGACTTACTGTATGTATTTTTTATGGATACTATATTTGGTTATTTGTATTCAAAGTCTTATTGTTTGTAATCAGTGCAGGACACTGATTATTGCATTGACTTGTAAAATACACTGTGGTTTGTCTGCAGAAATAGCAGTCCAGTGTAGCTTGGACACTGTCACTTGTGACTTTAAACAGTGTCAACATGTCCTGACTTCAATGTTTTATGATGTATTTTGATCTACTTTCAACATAATACTGATCCGTTTGCTTTTATATTATTTTTTCAGTCAGAATATGTATTTGTTCTGTGAATAAATCTGTAAAGTTTTTTTGTTTACAATAAAACCAGAAAATAAAAATGTCAGCTTGTCTTTTCTATCTCTACAAGTAGCATATTACATGCTAGAAATTTTCATTCAGAGAAGGGGGTTTTCAAACTGAGGTGGCCTCCTCAGGTGCTGAGAAGACATTTGAGGTGTGAGGTGAAAGAGAGACAAATGTCAACAGGAAGTTAGTTATTGGTGGATAAGTCTTGTTTCAACCAAGCAGTCCGGTTGGGTTCACTTCAGTTCAACAACAGAACTGTTCATTTCCGTCTTTTTTTAAAATTACCCCTCAGTTAAGGTACCTAGCACAGTGACCTGCTACTAAAAGCTGGAGCTAGAAACACTGCTGGCCGTTGATTTGTTAAGAGAATTGTCAGTCTTACTTGCCAAAGATTCAATGCAAAGAGTCCCTGAATTTTTTAAATATCCCATTGATGGAAATGAAGACCACAAAACACTGCGGCTCCGTTCTGTGGACAATCAGTGAACACAAAACAGACCTAGGGATAAAGGATAACTCTGGCATTTTTCAACCTATTTTTCGATGTAAACTGGTCAAATAGACTGATTTGAACAACAATTTTTCAAATTATTGAGCGCAATGGGCTGTAATGGAAGCACATGGGGCAATTAAACACCATCACTGTATGTCCATTCAAAGTGGTTATTTTCACCAACGAACAGCTCAGATTGTTATTATAAGTGTCTTAAATGTCTCTTTACCTTTCATTTGATGCGGTCTGTTATTACATCATTTAGCGCAAGTGTCGTTCTTAAATATCACGAGATGTCACTTGTTGCAGGAACATAACAGTGGAAACGTGTGTGAGGTCTGGATAGAGTATAGTAATCAGAGCAGATTACAGAAAACGTAGTTTAGTGTTATGTAAAAGATATTCCATGTCATGGATGATTATTTACCTAATTTCAATTATGTGGATGGGGCCTTTGAATTTGATTGCCATCTGCATTTATATGAACCAGAGAAAATGGATGAAGAACGGACAAGGAGAGAGGGACCACAGGCAGTGGAGGGTGAACCAACCTCTGTAGGACATGAAGCTGTGAGACTGTTGGAGTTCCTGTGGGCGCTGTGAAAAATGCTGATGTTGTAAAGAGCGGTTCATGTTTGCACATTTCTGACCTGTGCCAACAAATGAGGAGCTACACTTTGAGAAGCTGTCACAGACTATCTTTGTCAGATATGGACACACTGAACTTTTTGGCCAGTTGTGATCCTAACATTCCTGTTCAAACACTACACATGCAGGCCTGCAGATCAGCATTGACCATTTAGACCGGGATGACTACTACCTGTCAAAGAGGAGGAGAAATCAAGAGCTTATTTTCCTAAAGAAAACTGCTGTTCCAAGAGTAGATTTACCTGCTGCAGGCCAGTGGAGGTAGGCTAATGCTGACATTCATAATGAAATAAGCCGTGTCAACAAGCTGACACTACCTATGCCACAGTGTGTGTGTGTGTGTGTGTGTGTGTGTGTGTTGTGGAAAAATAGAATTATGCTTTGGTATTATATGACCTATAATATATTTCTAACTAGTTCATACCCATAGAGTGCACAGTTGCCCACGTACAGTTTCACATGATGTGTGTTTGGGATACAGGTCATAGGAAATTGCAGATTTAATAGTCAGCTGAACACAGAAGAGCAATGTATTCAGACAGTTTTTGTGAATTAGATAGTACGATTGCTTTATTGAAGGTACAGTAGTACCATTGCCAATAGTGGGATAGTTAGTGGGCTAAAACTGTACATTGAGGTAGCAGGTGGAAATGCAAATAGTTAAAGTGTTTATACACTGAACAAAAATATAAACGCAACACTTTTGTTTTTGCTCCCATTTTTCATGAGCTGAACTCAAAGATCTAAAACATTTTCTATATACACAAAAGACCATTTCTCACAAATATTGTTCACAAATCTGTCTAAATCTGTGTTAGTGAGCACTTCTCCATTGCTGAGATAATCCATCCCACCTCACAGGTGTGGCATATCAAGATGCTGATTAGACAGCATGAATATTGCACAGGTGTGCCTTAGGCTGGCCACAATAAATTATTTGTATGTTATCTCTCTGGCTGCATGTGTGAGACATATAGTCTTGTTTGTCTGAGTTGAGTGTTAATGTGTGAGGTGAATCAATAGCGCATTGCTATTCTGCTTGGTAGTTGTAGGCTAGTGATGGGACGGTGACACTGCGCCTTGATGTGTTTCTAACAATGCAACGTGACAATACAAACATTTCATACAAAAGATGTAACGGGACGATGTCGATGTTCATATGAATCAGCTGTCACGCTTTGTCTCTGTTAGTAGAGACACCACTCTACAGTCTAGTTTATACACTTTACTGATACACCAGATAATTACACAATAACACTGGGCTTCATAATTTCCCTCAAACGGTTTTAATTTAATAATGATTAAAAGTCATTTTACTTTCACTTTCACCTTGTATTAATTATGGTCATCTGTAGTGTAGGGTTATGTGGGGCAGGGGCATTGAGGGTAAGCCATTTGACAGTACCCCAGGGAATCTCCTTCTTTTTCACAACTTACAGGTACAGAAGAGTCCGACTGGTCTTTGTTTTTTCTTAGCAATAGTGATGCTGGTTTGATTTGATAAGGTCAGGGCTATGGAATATTAAATCAACCATACAGTATTTTCTCACTATGTCTTAGCCTTTCTTAACCACAGGTGTACATGAACTACAAGTTATACACTTCTTTTTAAGATACAAAAATGTGAAATTATTGGTTTGTATTGTATCGATTATCGGATGTGAAAAGCAGGTAGTTATTGGTTATTGGTAGTGGTTGAAAAAAACTCATATTGGTGCATCCCTAATAAAAATCCTCACTACCTATTTTCCCCTCTTTTTCCTCATCCTCTCTTGATGTGTATACTCCAACTTAAATAAATACGGGTGGCAAGCAAATTCAAAGTCATCCATGACACTGAATATCTTTTAAATAACACTCAACTATTTTTTGTGTAAAGTATTCTGATTACTATACTCTCTCCACATCTCCTGCACGTTTCCACTGTTCCTGCCACTGTTCCTGCAACAAGTGACATCTAGTGACATTTTGTGATATTTCAGAACAAGACTTCTGCTTAAGGAGGCAATAACAAACAGACCAGATTAAGTGAAAAGTTAGGAGACACTTCAGACACTTTTATAATAATAATTATCTGAGCCTGTCTGTAGTAAAAAATAAGCACTATTAATGGACATACAGTGATGGTGTTCAGTTGCTCTGTGTGCTTTCATTGCAGCTAGTCCTGCGGCCTAAAATCAGTCTGAAACAATTTTCTTCATCTCCATAAATCCCTTGAAAGCAGACTCATTTATTTGCTGCATGTGTGGTGTGGATACCGAGGGATAAATGTGCTGTCTGCATTTTGAGCAGCAGGAACTCTCCCTGAGGGTCTACAGGCCTACACACGTTCACTCAGAATCGTATTGCATTTATTATATGTAAACTTTGTCACCCTGGCAGCACTGTCAAACAAGCTCCAACCCCCTAGACAAACTATCAGAGTATCTTTGTATTTGTTAGCATGCTGTCATGAGTCACTCATTTATAACCAGTGTTACTTTGTTCCTAAACAGCAAAACCAGATGATACCCCTGATCAAAGTTCAGGATGAAGTAATTTATAACCTAGGTGGTGCTGCTGCTTGCCTTCAATGAAAGTCTTCTTCATTCTTCTATGCAGTTATAATAATCCTGTCACACAGAGACAAAGGAGAAAGTGCTTCGCAAACCAGGATTCATAGCAATATTAAGCAGAGAACTTGAATGCAAACAACAATGAATAAAATGTTAACAACAACATTAAAAGCATGGGGCCTTAATTTCTGTAGTCCACATCTTTGGGACATAAAAACAGGAGCCCTAAGATTTATTGTAGGAAACATTGGGAATGTCTTAGATAAAGGCAGTGGAAAATCTGAGCTGGAACATAAAGATGAAAGGAATCCTCACAGATATGATATATGAGGGTGCTTGGTTATGTAGGGCTTTTTGTTAGAAGTGGGAGAACTTTAAAAAAAAATCACTTCTACAAAGTAAAGGTTACCAGTGCAGGGTTGTGAGTAGTGAGCAGTGTTGGGTAAGGGTTACTTTAAAAGTAATCAAAGTATGTTGCTGCGTTACTTTCTAAAAATGTAACCAGTTACTTTACTGCCTTATTCCCTGAGTAAAGTAACTCAATTACTTTAAAGATACTTCCAATGTTACTCCCTGACAAAAGTAACTCAAGCACTTTTAAAGTACTTTTGAGTATTCTACATTTCCTACTGGGCAATGGACCACAGGGTGAGAAGCCTAACGTTACATTTTTTTGTCTCCAAAATTAAAGTTAAGGACCACTTGCCCTTCACTGAGATCCAATTCTCCCATCACTGCCGTCACTTGAACCAGTAGAAACACAAAACAATCTGCTGCCGTAACTGTATAACAACACCCCAGCATTTTTAATATTTCCTCTAGGGATGTTACCACACAGAGTAAAGGGGGAAATGATGGTGTGAAACAGCAGAGGCACTTTGTCAACCTGCTGAGTTAACATTACTGTCATTAACATCTAGCTAGCAAACAATGGTACATCCTCACAGACGGACATAATGTAATAACATTAACAAATAGCGGCGGGGCTTTTACTCACCACAACTGCAGAGGCTCCCAGCTTCATTTGAAACAAACTACATGAAAGACGGTCTGTTATTTATTAATCTCTCTGTGTGTTTATATATTTACTTTTTATCTGCTCCGTTGTCTTTGTAAAGTTAACATATCGCACTGTCTTTTCAAACTCAACACTTAAAAGACCCTTATAGGGCTAGAGAGTCCCTCCATTTTCTAAATAGACTTTTATTCTTAAACATTTTTTTAGAACTTCCTGTGGAAGATACAGTTGCTTGATATTATGGCGCTTCAAATGTAGCTCCTGCCATCTGCTGATGCATTTAGGTGACTACAACAACATGTCAGCTGGCACATGAACACACAAAGTTCTGGCAGTGACTCAAATAATAGTGAAAGTAATAAAAACAGGACAAGAATAACCTGATGACATCACACACGCAGTGAAAGACGACCAGGGATAATTGGTGAGTACCAGCGTGTAACGTGTACCAGGCATAATGCAAGTTCTGAGTCTGAAATATGTCTGTCAGCGAGTCCTACTCCACCTATTTGACTCTCGACTTAATATTCTACAACTAGAGTCTGTTTTATATGCTTCTTCACCGGTGACAGCCATGGCCAGCAGTATTTTATTGTGGGTTGAGGATGTCAATCAGTCTCACTCTTGTGAATGCGAAATCTCAAGAACACTGTGTGGCAATTGTCTTAAATTTCACACAAATGTCCACTTGGATGCAGGGCTGCCCCTGACCAAATTGGGGCCCTAAGCGAAATTTTATTCGGAGGCCCCCATCCCAAATCTATCATAGGTACAAAATGACAGTACAACAACTTGCCATTTAACTTGACAACCTTTATTAGCAATAACAAATGAACTGTATACAGCAGTTTGGCTGTATGAGTCAAATAAAATAAAAAATTCAACCTGAAATAAATAAATAAATATTAAATAAAAATAACTTCGAACTGAAATAAACAAATCTGAGTCACAAATAGCCATCAATTACTCATCAAAAGAAAGTAACTTCCACCACCTCAATCCCCCACTCTTGATTAAACACTGAAAATAAAATAAAGATATTTCAGACAGATTTTTCCTATTTAATCTTATTTTGTTATATTTCTCCCTCTCCCCTCTCTGGAGGCGTCCGATCTCCCTCAGCCCTCTCCCACCTTAATTAAACACTGAAAACAGAAATACAATACAGAGACATTTTTAGCTTATTTAGCTATGTTTCTCCCTCTCCCCTCTCTGGAAGCGTCCGACCTCCCGGCCCCGCACATACCCCCGAGGCTCTTTTGGACAACTCTGCAAGTGCCTGCCGGCGCACACCTCTGATTGTTCAGATGTTGAGTGCTGTCAATCATTGCAGCGACGCATGTGCGGTCAGGTCTCTTCTCTCCTTCCTCAAGCTGATTCTACGCGCGTCTCACTGTAGCGCATGTGTGTATCCATTGCGCATATCCGCAAATGCGTCCCCTCGCGCAAAGTGTGGCCCCCCCATGGAAGATGAGGCTCTACGCACAGTGCGTGTTCTGCGTTTGGGGAGGGGCGGCCCTGCTTAGACGCAAAGATAAACTGATTAGAATTTAGTGGTTGAAGGTCAAGGTCACCTGACCTAACAAAACATGTTAGAAAACACTTAAGTGTTTTTGCAGAACATTTTAATGTCACAGTGAAGTTAGTCTCGCTCACCCGACCTTTTTTCAAGAAAAGAAAGGTCTGGCCGTGCCGACTCTCACTTTAATATTGGAGGCTTTTCTTTCAACCAATTACAATCGTTTTGGGCAACAATGGGCTTGCAAAAATATTGCCGGGGGGGAGACAGATTTTGGTGTAACACGCCCACAAAAATATCGCCTACTGGACGCGACCCATGGCAGAAAAATGGCTACATCCCCGCAAGATCAAACACTGCAGAAGTTAGTAAAGGACATGTTGAAAACTGCTACACAACCGAAGGTGGTAGGGCAAGACTTCAGTGGGTGGCTCATTCCGCCCAATGAGAGGCTGATCTATGCAGCAAACTTCTGCCCACTCAGACTACAGTGAAGTTGACCTTTGATCTTTTGGACATAAATGTCAGCACTTCATCATTTTATTCTATTAGATTTATTCTGTTTTGTAATAATCAAAGATTGTTTTTTTGAGGTATGGCCAAAAACATGTTTTGTGAGGTCACAGTGACCTTTGATCAACAAACTGTAATCAGTTCATCTTTGACTTCAAGTGGATGTTTGTGCCTAATTTGAAGAACATTCCTCTAGATCTTCCTGGGATAACACATTTATCAGACACAATGGTGGACTCAGACTGAGACAAAATCCAAAGTTCAGGGTTTTTAATAAAGTCAGGGTCAGTACACATAAGGCAATCAGCACAGACAAAGGTAACAAAATCAACAGGCAAGAACTCACTGGTGTGAAAACGAAAAAAGGTCAATCTCATGAGGAATACACACTAGAAAGAACACTAGAAAGCTCACAGGAAGTACAAGACAATCTAGCAGAGAACAAAGGGAAGACATAGCCTTATATACATTGACAGGTGAGATAATGAGAAACAGGTGAAAGCAATCAGACAATCAGAGGAGGGCGGCAAGAGGAAACAAACTAACTAGTCTTTTTAGGGGTTGAGGATCTACTCCCGGTTACCTGTCTACTTCCAGTGCCACCATGACGGACTGGACAGCTGGCCAGAAAATGTCCATCTGGGCACAAGAGTTGCACCATCCAACGCTTACACTCCTCGGGTATGAGTCAGGTTTGGCCCAACTGCATGGGCTCCTCTGGAGCAACTGAAGGATGGCTGGGAAAACTTGGCGGGAAACCTCCATGAGTGTGAGCAGGAATTGGGCTGGGGGAGTTTGTGGCTGAAAGGAGGAGGCAGCACGAGGAGGTGGACGGGAGTTCACCTGGCTCCACAGTCTTTCATCAGCCTTGGCAGCAAGCACAATGAGAGCTGCCAGCTTGATAGGTAAATCCAGAGGAGTAAGGTAGTCCTTTAGAGTCTCAGACAAGACATTAAAGAAGGTGTCAGACAAGGCAGCCTGATTCCACCCACTGTCAGCTGCTATGGTGCGAAACTCAATGGCATAATCCACCACTCGCCTCTTACCCTGACGAAGAGTGACCAAAGACCGAGCAGCCTCTCGTTCAGAGGTGACAGTTTGAAAGACTTGAATAAGAGTCTGGGTGAAGAGGGGCAAAGACTCACAAATAGGTGAACACCAACTCCACTCTGCTGCTGCCCGTTTCTCAGCTCGACCAGACAATTGTGAGATTATAAACGCTATCTTAGCTCGGTCTGAAGCAAAGGGGCTGGCTTGAAATTCAAAATGAAGCTCATGCTGGGAAATAAATGGATGACAGTCTCCTGACTACCCAGAGAAGCGCTCCGGGCTGGAGAGGCGTAGATATGGACCTGAGCTTGCAGGGCAACATGGACAGGATCAGTGTCAAAAACTCACTGGTCTGAATACGAAAAAATGTCAGCCTCACAAGGAATACACACTGGGAAGAACAGGAACCAGAACAGGAAGAAGACAATCTAGCAGAGAACAAAGGAAAGACACAGACTTATAAACACTCTGACAGGGGAGATAATGAGACACAGGTAAAAGAAATCAGACAATCAGGGTGGCAGGAAACTTCACAAGACATGGGGAGACAAACAACACACTTTCAAAATAAAACAGGAAACAGAACATCACAATCAAACCCTGACAACGTTAACAAGAATAAGACAGACATGAGGTCATAGTGACCTTGACCTCTGACGACTATAATCCAATCACATCATCCTTGAGCACCTGGAGGTGGTCGTGTTGCCAGTCAAGCATGACATCAGAGGGAACTGCCCATTTCTCAAGTCATTTTTAGATCTAGTTTTAGTTCTAATATGGAGTGTTAAAATGTGTGCTCTTAAATCTAAGAATATGTAGAGGTCAACATTTCTGGGTGTCACACAGAGGCACTACACTGTGTGCACAATTATTAGGCAAGTTGTATTTATGAGGATTAATTTTATTATTGAACAACCACAGTGCTCTTGGTCAATCCAAAATGTTAATAAACCTCAAACTTCAATATTTAAGAAAGTAAAAGTGAGGTTTTGGCTATCTTAGGAGAAAATCTATGTGTGCACAATTATTGGACAACTATTAGTGTGCAGAATTATTATGCAACTAAATGAAAAATGAAAATTTTCACATCTCACTTGTTTATTTTCATCTATTAAAGCGAGAATAATAAACAAACAACTCAAAATCTTCAAACAAACATTTCTGACATTTCAAAAAAAAAAATCAGTGACCAATATAGCCACCCTTCTTTTCAATAATGGTCATAAGCCTTCCATTCATGGAGTCTGTCAGTTTCTTGATCTGTTGACGATCAACTTTTTGTGCAGCAGCAACCACAGCCTCCCAGACACTGTTCAGAGAGGTGTACTGTTTTCCTTCCCTGTAAATCTCCCGTTTAAGAAGGGCCCACAAGTTCTCAATAGGGTTTAGGTCAGGTGAGGAAGGGGGTCATGTCATTATTTTTTCATCTTTAAGGCCTTTACTGGCGAGCCACACAGTGGAGTACTTCGACGCATGTGATGGAGCATTGTCCTGCATAAAAATCATGGTCCTCTTGAAAGATGCAGACTTTTTCCTGTACCACTGCTTGAAGAAAGTGTCCTCTAAAAACTGGCAGTAGGTTTGGGAGTTCATTTTGAGTCCATCTTGAACCCGAAAAGGTCCAACTAGCTCATCTTTAATAATACCAGCCCATACCAGTACCCCACCTCCACCTTGCTGGCGTCTGAGTCGAAGTGGAGCTCTGTGCCCATTACTGATCCAGCCACGGGTCCATCCATCTGGTCCGTCAAGAGTCACTCTCATCTCATCAGTCCATAAAACCTTTGAAAAATCTGTCTTCAGATATTTCTTGGCCCAGTCTTGACGTTTCAACTTATGTGTCTTGTTCAGTGGTGGTCGGGTTTCAGCCTTCCTTACCTTGGCCATGTCTCTGAGCACTGAACACCTTGTACTTCTGGGCACTCCAGGTAGGTTGCAGTTCTGGAATATCACAGCGCTGGAGGATAATGGGTTCCTGGTAGCTTTATGTTTGATTCTTCTCAAATCTTTTGCAGTTAATTTGCATCTTTTTTTCTCAACATGTTTCTTGTGACACTGTTGACTATTTGCAACAAAACGTTTGATGGTTCTGTGATCACGCCCCAATATCTTGGCAATTTCAAGAGTACTGCATCCCTCTGAAAGACTTTTTACAATTTTTGACCTTTCAGAGTCAGTTAAATCTCTTTTTTTGGCCCATTTTGCCTGAGGAAGAGAAGCTGCCTAATAATTATGCACACCTTGATATAGGGTGTGTTGATCTCCTTAGGTCACACCCTCCCTCGTTAGACAAATACACATCACCTGATATGCTTAAATCCAATAAGCATTCAAGTTTATACAGCTTGGAGTTGGAGAATATGCACAAAAATTATGATATGGTCAAAATACTCACTTGCCTAATAATTGTGCACACAGTGTAATTGTGTAGGGAATTTGGAATTTTGATTAATAATTAAATTAATGACAATAACCAAAATTAACAGTAAAGTCTGAAGGATTTCAGAGTTCTTGATGCAGCAGAGGCTGACTATTCATTCACTCTTGTGCAACATTAAACAGACAGCAAGTATTATTCCAAAGAATTATATTTATTCCCAAATATTTATTCCCAAAGTAAGCAAAGCGTATGTGTGTCTGTCTGTGTGTGTGTGCATGAGAGAGAGAGAGAGAGCTGCAGCTGCTCATGTCCAGAACCACACGTGTTGATATAACACCGCACACGCATGCGCGCGCATACACAAACACACACACACACACACACACACACACACACACACACACACACACACACACACAAGCACGCACGCACGCACGTATACGTGTACACACACACACACACACAACACACACACACACACACACACACATTTGCCCATCATTAATTGTCCTGCATGTCATGTGAGTGGAATAATGTTTAATAGCCTGTAGGTAATATTAATTATTAATATTAATTAATATTATTACTTTCATTAATGTTGTAAACTACTGTCATTACCGTCTGTCCTGCATATCTCTCTCTCTCTCTCTCTCTCTCTCTCTCTCTCTCATTGTGTCACACAGATTACTCTTTATCATGTTGATCTGTTCTGTACAACATCTATTGCACGTCTGTCCGTCCTGGAAGAGGGATCCCTCCTCAGTTGCTCCTCCTGAGGTTTCTACCGTTTTTTCCCTGTTAAAGGGTTTTTTGAGGAGATTTCCTTATCTGCTGTGAGGGTCATAAGGACAGAGGGATGTCATTTGCTGGAAAGCCCTGTGAGGCAAATTGTGATTTGTGATAGGCTATTAGGCTTTATAAATAAAACTGATTGATTGAGGCAGACTGACAGGTCTGATATGTCTTATTCACTCAGCAGCTGACTTGTTGAATGATGGCGAGTGGATTTAATGATAGTGATAATAGTGATGATGATAATGATAACAATAATAATAATAATGATAACAATGATAATGATAAGATGCTCATCACAGTGACAGTGGCAGGGCTGTAGACCATTCTTTCATCGTGACAAACTTCAGCAAATGATTCAATAACAATGGTGACACATGCAAAAGTGTGTGACCAAAGTCATTGCGGTGGGGGGTGGGGGTCACGGCTTTGATCAGCGAATATAATGGGACTTGGGATGTAAGCCAAACGTTGGCTCCGTTATGCAGCAGATCCAGCTGTCGCACCGTCACCAGAATAGGACGTTGCTTTATGTGACGATTCAGACTAAGGCTGTCTCATGTCTCTTAATCAGCAATCCTCACACCTTACTCCTATTTCCTGACCTCTTGCATGTTTTCCTAAGTGGGAGGGACTAAAAAGTTAGATAAGGTGGCTAGATAAGGTGGTTAGCAGTAATTTTAAGAGACTTGGTATGCAGCCTACGTGAATGTTATTTGTGTTTCAAACGGTCTGGATTAGTGCAGAGATTGTTTAGCTGTGTGCAAGAATCTGTCTGTGAACAGCATTAGCAAACTAAACACTTAGCTTTTGCGAAGCCAACAAACCAGTGACCCAACTGCAAACAATTACAACAATAACTCAAGACAGCATTAAATCACATACAACAAGTTAAACAGTCTTACTTAGCCTGTAAAGCTGTGATAAGCTATGCCCAGTTGTTGCATTACCGATCCTTAAATGGAAGGAAGAAAGAGTCACTCTGGTGGTGTGCTGCTTTGTTAGCTGGCAGAGGGAGGCGGGAAAGAGCTGTGGTTCCAGATGCAGTCTTTGTTGTGTCCTTTGTTCCAAAGGTGAAACTCTGAGGAAGCTGGTCGCTCAGGGTCTTAGCAGGGTTAGACGCTGTGTGCTAACTCACTTGGTTCTCCTCATTGCTAGAAATTAGTTGCAAACCTTGTGCTTGCAAATCTAACTTCTCTGGTTCAGGTTTGCCTGTGCCTTGAGCACGGGCAAGTGGTGGTCCAGGAAAAAGAGAGTCTGTGAACAATTGCCCTCCCTTTAGTGGTTTGGGGTAATGGAGCAAGGGTCTGGGCATCTGGTCTGGTCCAGGCCCAGCCGAGAAGAGAGGTGTGGGCTGCTCGGCAGCTCCCGAGTAAGAGAAAGATTGTCTGAAGGGTAGGGCTGGACGATAATTCGATAACAATATACAGTGGTGGAAAAAAAGTTTTCGGACACCCCATGCATTTGTGAAATATTGCATTAAGAATCACTCTTAGGTCTTCAAGTGCAATTTCTTTTAGTACAGTCACAGCCAAAATACTAAATAAATCCTAAAAAAGCCATCAAAAACTTAAAATTGATTGGTTCCATAAAAATACATAAGAAATTTTGAATATTGGGTCATTTTGGTGCCGGTGATGAAGGTCGTTCTTTTTATTAAAAGACACATTTTTTGTTGCCAAGCTTCGTGTCTACATAAAGCCAGCACATTTGAAAGTTCTTCAGACACAAAAATGGCTAAAACAAGGAACCTAAGGCAGGAAACACGCCTGAAGATAAAGATTCTCAGCCAGGAAGGGTACAGCTGCCGCCAGATAGCCAGGAAGTGCAGATGCAGTCCTTCAGCAGTTGGATACACTCTGCAGAAATACAGACGAACCAACAGCTTGGAAGACAAACCAAGATCTGGGCGTCCAAGGGTTTCTTCAGCAAGAAATGGCCGCATCCTGATCCGCATGTGCAGGCAAAACCGCCGAATGACATCATAGGAGCCTCAGCAGCAGTGGTCAAACCAAACTGGTGTCCAGTGTTCCACCCGCACTGTACGTGGCCGACTTTTAAATCATGGCTTAAGGTCCTACAAGGCTATCAAGAAGCCCCTGATCAATGAGAGACAGAAGTTAGCCCGGCGTCGTTGGGCCCAGGCACACAAGAACTGGACAGCCAGGAATTAGAAGAAGATTTTGAGGTCAGATGAGTCCAGTTTCCAGCTTTATCTTCCTCCTACTAATGTGAGGGTACGCAGAAGGCCAGACGAAGCATTATCTCCAGCATGTACAGTACCTACTGTCAAGCATGGTGGAGGCAGTATCATGATTTGGGGATGCATGAGTGCTGCTGGTGTTGGTCATCTCACTGTCTATGATGGCACATTGAACTCTACCAAGTATTGTACCATTCTCGAAACCCACATGCTCCCTTCTGCGCGTGCACTTTTCCGGTAAAAACTGGATGTTTCAACAAGATAATGCCCCTTGCCACACATCCAAGGCCAGTAGAACTTGGCTGCAGGAGCACAGTATCCAGGTCTTAGAGTGGCCAGCTCAATCCCCGGACATGAGCCCCATTGAAAATCTGTGGTGGATTATCAAAAGGTCTGTTTCAAAGCATAAACCAAAGAATTTAGAAGAATTAAAAGCAGTAAATCAAGAAGAATGGGACAAGATTACCCCTCAACAATGTGAAAGGCTCGTAGGGAACATGCCAGCCAGGATTAGAGCTCTACTACGTGCCAATGGCAGGACTACTAAATATTAGTTTGATGATGTGATGGTTTAATTATTTTTTGTTCAGTTTTGAACACATTCTCTGTTATTTGTTGACTTTGATACCGACAATGTTGAGAACTGACATATTGAAACTGTCAAGAATTCAGTTTTGTTAGTTTTTCTTGTAAACAATAAACAAAAAAATATAATTTGTATTTGTTTGTATCTGTCTAATGCAGCCACACCTTTTGAAACACAAAAAAGATTTTTCCACAAATATTTCATGATAATATTTGAGATTGTGTAAAATTTTAAGGGTGTCCGAAAACTTTTTTCCACCACTGTATATCGATCGATAGACATGTGATGCGATAGAAAAAAAACGGGTCGATAAAAAGTTCGATGGAAAAACACTTGCCAAATTAGCAGTTAACAGTCAGACATGCTAACAAACAGCACGTTTACAATGAATAACTCCGGACCAGAGCAACACACAGCCTTCAACAACGATGACAGAGATCATTACAGTGCCGAGGTGATTCCTGGTGACTGACTGTCTAGTTAACGACTGCACGTAGCTGCCATTGCTAACTAGCCGTTAGCGCCGACGGCTCACAGACTAACTCTGTGAGCACTCCTCTCTTCTGACTCAACTGTCCGGAGCCAAACTCGGCAGTAAATCCACCTCGGCTCTGTATTCCCTTGTCATCAAATTAACCGCCGTCGTGTCGGAGGCTGTGTGGTTTTTCTGTGTCGTTTCACGGTTCCTGTAAGAAGCTACACAGGAGTTGCAGGACGTGCTTGTTCATGTTGCTCACTATGGCTTCCTGTACCACATCGCACGGCCATGACATCACGAGGGTACGTAGCTGCCGCGGCCGCATTTACTCCGCCTACAAAGTAAATCATTGTTAAAAATACTCATCAGTATCAATATCAATCAATTTTTCGATCTGCCACAATAATGTAATGGATTTTAATGAAAATACCTCAAGTTGAGGGCTTTTCTCAGCAATTTTTAGGTGAGATTAAAAAAGATTAATTAGATCAATTAATTACAGATCATAATTAATCTCTCATTTTTTTTAATCTCATGACAGCACTAATGAATAATAATAATATGAATTATAATATGAACACTTAAATGTCTCAAACCTACCTACTAAACTAACTACCTACTAACCTAGACCTACTAAATAGGTCAAACCTATTGACCTATTGAGTGTGCTATTCCCACCAAAAGGTATTCTTTTTATTTATATATTATATATATTTGTCACTCAGGTCACTTAAGTTGATTTATTTTTCTTTTTTAAAAAAACTTTCAGTTGTGTTAAAAGGTGGTTGAATAAAGGTTTGAATTTGAATTTGGTGCTTGTGTGTTCTTTATTAAAAGTAGGTCATTAAGCAATAGCATAAAACGCCCAGGGCTGCAATTAAAATATATGTTTCAAAATTCTTTGATAATTATCGATATCGATCAATATGATTTTTTTTTTATCGATATTCTTTTTTTCTATATCGTCCAGCCCTACTGAAGGGAGCAGACCTACAGATGCCTATGACATCATAGAATCAAATGTCACTGTAAAAGTCCTGTCCAATGAAGTTTTGGTGTGAGATGACCTCCTTTAGAGATGAGTGTCAAATAGTTGTCTTTGTTTGCAGAGCATGCAGAGAGGAAAAGCCTTCACATGTCTAGTTTAGATTTTAACAAATGACAAATCATCTGTGGTCTTGTGAATCACAACACCCCCCCCTTTGGTCTGAGGATTGCATTTGATGCGTGATCCTGAGGGCAAAACATCTTCAGTCCACAGTTGAAAAAGTGCATTTGTCAGTTCATTTACATTGTAACATCTGGGCAGTTTGTTAACCAAGTGGGCATTTGTTGGTACTATCTATCTTGGCTAAAGCAAGAATAGTCTCTAAGTACAAAACAAAACCTTCAGGTTACAGAACAACTCCAGATAAACAACAATGACACTGGCATGGAGTAAGATAACTAACTTGTGTTTCTCCTTAAGTGTTAGTGAGAACAGGAATGTTAGTTATGTAAATATGTTAGGTGAGATGGAGAGAGGGTGTCATCTACAATGATAAGGGCATGTGTATGACTATGTCTGCGACGTCATAACGTGATATCCTAACCTAGTGCTTTGAAGTAGAGGTGTAACTGACAAGATACTACAAAAATAACCCAAGTGTACCTGCAAGGTTGGACAATGATGTTTAAGTTCATACCAGAATTTTGGCTTCCTAAACTGATAGCAGGGTGTCTGGATATTACTGTTTAGAATGACTGATATTGCTGCTGCGGCTGGTGACTCAAGTCTGCCTAACTGCAAGAAACAAGGTACTTTGGATTAGCATTTGTGTTACTGCCAGTACAGGGATAGACTAAACCAGGAATGAGCTCTGGAGAGCCTGTGCTTAGTTGGTGGCTCAGGGCTGTAACGCTCCCGGAAGCTAGAGGCAGAGAGGCATTCAGAGATGCTGTCACTGTCTGGAACATGAGCTGTTGTGAGGGTAGTGTTTTGGGGCAGAAGATCTGTGGGACACTGCAGGATTTAAACTGGCAGGTTCAGTTGGTATCCCTGTGGCTTTGGAAGGGACGGCAGTTTCCCAAGCTACCTGTGTCAACTTCCTGAGCTCATGCATAGAAGGGATACCTTTACATGTCATGAGTAAAATGTGAGTACGCACACAAGGATGCAGATTACACAAGAGCAGGGACTTGAAGCTTGGGTCCTCTTCTAAACCTGGTGCATTCTTGCCCTGAAAGTATACATGTCTCAAACTTTTGTAATATTCCCTAGGATTCTCAAGTCGTGAATGTTTAATTTGGAGAGCTCAAACAGTTGGATCAAACAGTTCAATGTCTTTAGCTAAATACTCAAGCAGTTCAAAGCAAGGGCGAGACTAAATTAGCATTCCTGAGGAGGATCGTATGCTGCAGGTCTTTGGGGTTGAAAGGCCAAGGTTGAATGGTTTTCGCCCTCCCCGCCCTGCACATGGGTGAAATTGTCAAAAATCTGTGTCCGAGAAAGACATGGGCCAGAATATCTTGTTGAAGATATACTACATGTCTCCTCAACCTCTATGTCTGATACGTGGAAAGTCAGGTCACTGTTACCTCTGTCTGTTGGTGGAGGTTGGGGAGCTGACTTGATTCCCAAAGACTTAGGGTCTGAAAAGTTTCCACTTACTGAGCAGAGGAGGTGCTAACCTCTCATCCACGGAAGAGTGTGAATCAGAGAAGCCGGAATCACACTGGCTGTAAGACTGTCCTGGCCTAAACAGTTCTTTATGTGAGCAGAAGTCTAACTCTGCTGAATGCAAGTCATGTAAATAATGCATGGCTTTCTTGTTAGCCATCGGTGCTTCATGGAGGAGAGAAGCATCTCTTAAGCGCTCTTAAGAGTTTCTACCTCCTTCTCTAGAGCTGCTGTGCACTGAAAGGCAGGGGTGGTTTGCCTGTGAAGGATCAGAAGCAAGCATTTTAACAACGTACCACTGGGTGCAGTCTGTGCATCACAGTTGTCGCTGAGTAGAGTTTATCTCTTCACTGCATTCACTGAGACTCAATCTGCTGATGAGTTCTGGACAGCCAGAGTTTAGGCTCTGTGCAATGGAAGAGATAAAGTGTTCTAAACAGGGGTCCTCCATTGTTAGGTCTTAAAAAGAGGGTAAGGCTAAAACGGGTTGTCTTTGTACAAGTCAAATGTGTAGTTGGCTGTGGTGTTGCCTGGCAGACACCTTTGAGTGTAACTTGTGAGAACACTAGCCTAACAAAAGAATATGCTGGCAACATATGTCACAATAAGTAGGTTCTATTTCAATCCCCAATAGACCACGGAGGCAGGTGAAAAGTTACAACACTTTATTACAGGAAACAATAATAACTGACACAATCAAATCTTGCGGCTCACTAGAGTGAAGTAGTCTGGGGCTTTAGATTTTCAGCCAGTAATATTGGTGACTAAGTGAGGAGAGGAGGGGGACTTCAATTAAATAATTTGGCCACTTAAAATAGACAATTTATGAGACCTGGGTATATCACTGCACTACAGCAAAGCAATCCATAAAAGCAATAAGGGTCACAGCAAAATAAATGCATCAACCAACACAAACTAAAGGAAAAATCCAATACACTCATGCAGGCAACACATAATAGAGCAGGTCTTAAGAAAACGTCTATCATGACTCCAGACCCCTTTAACTCCCTCCCCACATCCAATTACCTAATTCCCAAATAACAAATGATTGAAAAAAAAACAGTCAGTGGCCAAGAGACAAAAATGTCAATCAAAATTACCAGGGTAGGGGCAAGATGGTCATAAATAACAATTATTATAAGTCAACGATAAAAGTCATCAGTTATAATAAAAAAAGGACAAGAGTCTCACTCAAGTTTTCAGTCCTGCCCAGAGCCTGTCTGTGCGTCTGCCGCAGGGCCTGCGTGAGGTGGGGAAGTGTGACACGCTGGGAGAGCAGCAGCAGGATCGGCCCAGCGAATGAAGGGGCGAGGGTCCGTCCGAGTTCCACCGGTCAGGAGAGGGCCCGCACCGGCGGGTCAAGCAGGCTGCAAGGCAGAGAGAGTGCGATCAGTGGACTGAATGGTGTTGCGTTCTACTCACGCATTCATAGGTCGTTAGGGGTAGACCGTCAATTATGCGGGGAAATAGCGAGCGATGTTCTCAAACAGGTGAGGTGGCCAGACGGGGGGTTCTCTCTCTGCGTCAGGGAAGACGAGCAGATGTCTCCGTGTCCGTTCACTCCAGCGCATTCGTCTCACAGCCGTGCGTTCAACACCTGCGCAGCGTCTGCTTCCCCTTTTTATCACTTCGGCCTCTCCACAGGAGAGCCTTGATTACCAAACTCGGTTCACCTGTGAATGGAAGCACAACAAAGGAAAACACACCCATCCCCGCGTAATTGGCAGCCAAGTCCCAGTCCAATGCTCCCTATATCCATTCAATATTTTCTCCGCCCCAGACAGTTTACTGTTCAGTGTGTTTTCAGTTAAAATACCCAGTGACAGCTACAGTTCTGCCACTGACAGCTGCGACACATACACTAACTAAAATGCGTGGCAGTATCAGTTAGAGAGTTGTTTCTTCAAGTTAACTCAAGCTGGAACTTGGATCGTAACAGTGAGTTACAAAACTTCACAGGGCTGGTAGCATACTGCAGTTCTTGTGCTCTATCTCTTACCTAGGCTGAAATGCTTGGCAGTAACAGCCAGTTCTCATGCAAGCTCTCTGTGTCACAGGACCGGTGGCACGCTGTGATGAATTTCAAAGAAGAATAGGAACAATACAATCAACTGCAAATTTTGACCGCTTGACCAGACTGCATTGAATACGTGGTATTCAAATGCTGAACCAAAATCTACAGGGTAGGATAACTTGAAAAGCTAGCAGCAAGCACACTCTATGTAACACTATGGGGGCTTAAGATAGTGGTGATCAGTTACACAATGTCTCTCAAATTGCTTTATCTTTATGAATAAAATAATTCTCACCACAATGTACTTGTTTGTAAGTACAGCTAAATGTCTACTGCTGTAGCAGACTAGTGGTGAACAAAAAGACTTTTGGGTAGTCTATAAACGGAATCAAAGATTTTTGGTGTGAACTAAAAATGTACGTTGATATTAATATTGCACAATATGAATGAATATCAACAGTACTATGCCTAATATGGGGCACCAAATATGTTGGGAACATAATTTTAGGTCTCACATGGTGGCACCAATTATGTTGGGCTCAACTTTTTCAGGGTGTCACATGGAGGCACCAATTATGTTGGGAACAATATTAGGCCTCAGAGAGAGAGAGAGAGAGAGAGAGAGAGAGAGAGAGAGAGAGAGAAAGAAAGAGAGACAGAGAGAGAGAAAGACAAAGGCGGGTGTGGTGATCTAATGGCTGTTTGCCCTACAAAACAAAATGGCTGACAACAGAGAACTACAAGATGGCCGAATCAATGCTAGATTCAGATCGGGGGAGGTATTTGTCTGACCACATGGTCAGGACAAAGACAAAGGAAAAGAAGCGGGAACTTTGAGATGCCTCTTTGGGTGAAGCTCTGTTGAAAGCCTAGTTGTTAATGAGTCTATGTGAATGTGATATGTGTTGGATAAAGTCTGGATTAGTGCAGAGATTGTTTAGTTGTGTGCAAGAATCTGTTTGTGAACAGCATTAGCAAATTAAACACTCAGCTTTGGCAAAGCCAACTAACCAATGACCTAACTGCAACAATCACAACTGTCAAAAGTCCCAATCTAGAGGTCACATGATCTCACTGAAGGCCAGGAGGGTAATACAAGTGCTCCTACCTAAGAAGGACACACCCTCCTCAGGTGCAATCATGTCACCTGCTGAGAGCTTATATATACTGCCTGCCTCTCTTTGTTCTTTCTTTTTGACCCCAGCCATGTGGGCGTCCTGTAAATTGAATTCCTTGTTTAATATTTGATTAACTTTATTATTGCACACAATTTCTGTTGACATGTTTGAACCTATGTTAATCATTTTGTTCTCTATTTGCAGAGCTTAAACCACACATACAAGAAACCTTATAAGAAATCTGCAAAGAAATGGAAAGAAAATAAAACTGCTCTGCTTTTTGAACTTGGACTCCTGCCTCATCTATGGGTCTCTCAACATACTTCAGCCTACCCAGTAGCCCTTAGGCTTCACATTTAACAACAACAATTACTCAGTAAACAGCATTAAATCACATACAACAGGATCAACAGTCTTGCTTAGCCTGTACAGCTGTGATAAAGCTATGCCCAATTGTTGTGTTGTGTTACCAATCCTTGAATGGATGGAAGACAGAGTCACTTTGTGGTGAGCTGCTTCTGATAGCCGGCAGAAGAAGGCTGGAAAGAGCTGTGGTGCCAGATGCAGCCTTTGTCTTTCCAAAGGTGAAGATCTGAGGAAACCAGTATCTTGGGGTCTGTGCAGAGTTAGACGCTGGGATGCTTCTTCAACTTTGTTCTCTTTGTTGCTGGAAAGTTAGTCGCAAACCTTGTGCTTGCACCTCTAACTTTCTGGTTCAGGTTAAGAGAGTATGTGAGCAATTGCCCTCCCTTTAGGGGTTTAGGGCAATGGCCTCTGAGTTCGTCAGAGTCCAGGAGATAAAGGAGGCCTATCTGGGCACCTCTGGGCCGGTCCACAGCTTAGGGCGAAGAGGTGTGAGCTGCTTGGCAGCTCCAGAGTAAGAGAGCTTCTGGGCTGTTCTAGGCCTAGCAGAAAAGAGAAAGCATCTGAAGGGAGCAGACCTTCTACAGATGCCTGTGACATCATAGAGTCACATGTCACTGTAAAAGTCCTGTCCAATCAAGTCTGGCGACTGTTCTCACTGAGGTGAGAAATAGCTCTCTTTGTATAAAAGAACAAAAAGCATGCAGAGAAGAGAAGCCTTCACATGTCCAGTTTAGATTTTAACAAAAGACAAATCATCTGTGGTCCTGTGAATCCCAACAAATATAAAAACAGCCACTTCATTGTTGTCAACAGTAACTTATTTACTACATTTAATACTTAGTAAATATGAGGACAGGTTTAATTCCAACTGTTGCTGCGTTTGGATGCTACTTTCCTCCGACTAAAAAAGGGACAAAATTATTGGTTATTTTGGACCAAAAGAGTAAAGAAATGTAAAGAGAAAAGTGCTTACAATTTACCATTTACAACTCTGATCTAACTTTCCAGTCACATATAAGGAACATAACTTGAACAGCATTCTATCGTTTCAAGAATATTGCCATGGTCAGGCCTTTCTCTGCAAAGACGCTTGTACATGCTGCTGCCAAAGTTTTATCTGGAACAAAGACACAGCTCCTGTTCTAATGCCCATGCACTCATTTCTACCTAGTTCAAGGATCAATTTAAGATTTTTGTAAGTGTCTCTAAACATGTTAATGAACTTGTCCTTGACTAATTTGTCTATAGGGGTCTGTCTGTGGTTCAGCTGTCAGGTCTGTCACACAAAGACCTACAGTGAAGCTGCTGTCTGTAGTTCTGAATCCAACTGTGGAATTCTTTGCATCTAAATCTGAGGAGAGCAAGATCAATTGAAGCTTGATTAGTTGACAATATTCATAAAAATATGATAAAAAAAAAAATATGATGACCCCCTTGAACAAAGCAGTAGAATTTATTGAAAGCACAACATAAGCGGTGCTCATTATAATCGCGCAATAATGTGCTATTTAAATCTTAAAGATTTAGTCCCCCCCTCCCATTCCTAGTAGTGGTATATCCCACACTCCTTCCAATGGGCGGGGCTGCTTGGCAGCAGTAGCAGCATGTGGCTGGACCCACTGCCCACATTGCACATCATAGGGCAAGATGTATACTCATACAGACACAGTTTAACCTACACGAGTTACAACACATCCTATTTACTGTTACAACAAACCCCAGGCCCAGGCTGATGATATAAACTGTCTGCAACATTTCTCCTGCATTGTTCAAAAGCCTACTCAATTACAAGTGCTGCTAAGCTAAAAGCTAATGATTAAGCTCAGAGTTTAGTGATAGTCAGAAAAGACAGGAAAGAAAGAAGAGGGAGAGGACAGGACAAGAGCAGTCAGTGGCGGAGCGGCTCGTAGCTAATGGCTACCTGTCTGTAGGCTCTCCACCTGTCAGTGAGACAAACATGAAAGAAGTGCAGTTTAACCGACGAGGAGCAGTCATTACGCGTGACTATCACGCACGGTTGTGAGGTGCGCAGCGGCAGACCCTGGTGAAATGAATAAATAAAATGAGCTCAAGTAATAATAATGAGTATAATAAGTAATAATGTGATTTGTTTAATAGCACTAATAACGGTACCAAAATTGGGACCCACGGTACGATACCAGTGAAAGTATCATGGTTCTGAGTAGTATCACGATACCACAGCAAAAATGAGGCAGATGTGCCTTTTGTCATTTATAAAAAGATAAATCACTTTTCTATAATACATCAAAGATATTTCAATGGAATAAATTACTTATTGACTTATTCATACTTCAAAAACAGCATCAATAAGTGATTAACATAGGGGGGATCAAAATAAAATTAATTAATAAAATAAAAATCAACCAGCCACCCTCCTCCCCTGACAAGTCCCTTCATAAGTAAAGAACAGTCCCTAAAGTGCAGTGAGGTTTGTGGGCCATTACCTGCCACGAGTAATGTGAACGGCTCGTTTCTCCTCTGATACGCCACATACTGTGTGCCGCCATGGCTCGGCTGTTCAGGTACTCTTGGGTACTTTTGCGCAGTCATGACAACAAGTTATTCACCTTCTCCGTTGCCGTTATCATGGGCCGCCGTATTTGACAAGAATATGTATTCCTGTCCGTGTCTGTGACCCCCCGTTCAACCCACAATGTTTCGTTTCTGCTGCAGGTTGAAATCTGTACTCACAGTATGTTGAATTACCGGCACAAAACTATTTTTAGTCACAAATGTGAGTGCGGTGATGGACGGAGTAAAATATCACCACACTGCCGACATTTTACACACCTCACCTCCTGATGCTCTCCTTATAGGTCAGTTACACAGGGTATAGTTTTATACAGTTTTTTTCTTGTGTGTAATCAGGGATCACCTACCCCGGGGTTCACCAACCCCCATCCTGAGTTGCTTGCTTGCTGTGAAGTGACAATGCTAACCACTGCACCACCATGCCGCCCCGTGACCTGCATTTTATGAATTAAAGTTTTATATAATGATGATTATTATTGGTATTTCTTTGCAAAACAGGTATTTCCTGGTCAGTCCAGTGTTTATTTCAAATTAAAGTGTCAACGGCTGAGCTATCATTATTAAGAAGACAAAAGCTGAGGTATAAGATGTAAAAACTAATGGCCACATACTGCCCTGTATGTCTAGGAACAAACTCTACCTCAAATGCTGATTATTTCCAGCTCCCGTGATTATGAGTCATGTTTCAGTCAACCTGTTGTGGTTAGACTGGTATGCAGCCGATGGCAGCTTCAGTTAGACATGGAAGATTTCATTGTTTCCACTGTATAATAGTTAACAGTCTAGTTATATTTTATAGAGCTCTGACTGATACTGAAATACATGAACTGACATCAATGGAAAAACTCAGAGATAAAAAAAGGAATGTGAGTGAAATAATAAAATTGCTGCTATCAACTCAACTATTTCTGCATGACATTCCCTGCAGTTAAAAGCTGTGGCAAAGGGTGGATATATATAAGCTTCTCTGATCCCCTCCCTTTCCACCAAAATAGCTCTGGTTCTTGAACCAGTTCATTCAGGATTAATTGAACCTTGGTGCTCTCTAGTGGACCAGTCTGCATTTCCACTGGTTTTGATCAGAACCACTGTAATCAATAATGCATCATCAAGGAAGGGTATGGCATAATGCACAATGGAAGTAAACAGTAATAGGAAGATTGATTACCTGTTCACCTGACCAGTTTATATTCTGTTATTACAGATATTTGTTTTTGTCTTAAAAATAAGCATGGACCAACTACACAGCTCAAAAAATTGGATGCCCTTCTACGGCCCTGTCTAGCTCTCCTCGTTCAGCGTGACCCTGAGTCACTTACTATGACAACATAGGCTACTCCGTGAAGCAAACCTGCTGGCTTGCAGGTTTGTTTCATCGAAACCCGAGGCTTATCGCTTGCTGAGTGTGTGTCAGGAAGGAGAAACATGGTGTGTAGTTTTCTGAATTAAGTCGTGGACATTGAGGCACAGTTTGTTGGGTAAGGAGAAGGTGATTAGACCCTGTTTGGATTGGCAATTTCACCCAACAGTAAATCATTTATCTTAAAGTCCATGTAAAGCAGCAAAAAATGTCTGTTATAAGTTTGTCACATCACAGAAATAATTGTGATTAATCACTGAGCCAAATTTGAAAGAATAAAAAAAATTGCTAAGTATATAAAATTAGCTCTCAAAATCATGGAATAACAAGCACTTCTCTCTGCTGTGAAACGCTGGGGGCATGTCCGGAGGGTATGTCTGCAGCCTCTCTTGTCTCATGACTCCAGGCTGCAGCCATTCAGTCCACACCCGCTCGCAGGAGGGAAGCTGCCTCCGTGTACTGTACAAAGACGTAACTCCGCACTGGCAGCCGGTGGAACGGGAGGATGTAATCCAGGGAGGGAAAGTATCGGTTCAGCTCCACTAACTGAAAATATTTTTTCCAGTGGATGTCTTAGTTACAACATGACTGAGCTAACTGGAGTAGTTTCATGTCGTATCCGACAATGGGAGGCTTTTAACAGATGACGTCCTAATGTTAGCTTTGCTGCTGCTGTTAGCTGTCTCTCTTAGCTGCAGTCACTGATGCTTTCTAGACATCGTGATTTCCCAAAACTAAATAAATACCACACATAGCAAACTGCTTTGCTAGCTCAAACATGTTGTAACTAAGACATCCGCTGGAAAAATATTTTTTTCACGGACCGTTTATTGCGTTATTACAGACACCGCCAACTAACGGCTAACGGCTAATAGCTAACGGTTAGCCGAGCTAATCTATAATAACCATGTTAATTCCAAAATGTGTACACAGAAATAGTAATGTTTGTTCAATCATTGTGTTTATGGACTTTACAAACATCACATTAGTCTAAACTGTGATATCGTGATGTGAGAAATGTTATATATTTTTGTATAGTGAAACTGCTGGTTTTCTATACTACTGCTTCTTCTTCTTCTATTCTTCTTCTTCTACTTCTTCTTCTTCTCTCAATTTATTGGTGGATCGCAAACAACTTCCAGGTGTATACCTGATGATATGATTTAAGGCCCGCCCACTAAATCCATAAAATTGAAACCTAGAAACACAGTTTGTGGAACCTAACTCCAAAATTCCATTGTAAATGGTTGAAAGGCTTTTTAACACATTTTGAGGAGTACTTTTATGACCTATTTAATGTGTTTAGAAGAAAATAGCAGAATTTGCTTTACACAGACTGTAAATGGTATATGGTAAATAGACCTGCATTTGTATATCACATTTCTAGTCATCCGACCACTCAAAGCACTTTTTACACTACCAGTCACATTCACCCATTCACACACAGATTCATATGGCCTGATGGCCAAGGCTACCATACAAGATGCCACCTGCTACTTAGTTTTAACACACTCATACATGATTGAACAGCCATCGGGAGCAATATGGGGTTCAGTATCTTGCTCAAGGAAACTCACTTAGGCCGCTTGTACTTGCGATCTCGTTCTTTCGGTCACTACCCAGAGTTCGTGACCATAGGTGAGAGTTGGAACATAGATCGACCGGTAAATCGAGAGCCTAGCTTTCTGGCTAAGCTCCCTTTTCACCACAACGGACCGGTTAAGCGCCTGCATGACTGCTGACGCCGCCCCAATCTGCCCTCCAATCTCCCGCTCCATCCTACCATCACTCGTGAACAAGATCCCGAGATACTTATACTCCTTCACCTGAGGAAGGACCTCCCCCCTGACCGGAGTGGGCAATCCACCCTTTTCCGGCTGAGGACCATGGCCTCAGACTTGGAGGTGCTGATTCTCATCCCAGCCCTTCACACGGCTGCGAACAGTCCCAGCAAGAGCTGGAGGTCACTGTTTGATGGAGCTAGGAAGACCACATCATCCGCAAAAAGCAGGGACGAGACTCTCCCATCACCCTTAGCAAAGGGCCACCAACCCCATACTCCCGGAGCACCCCCCACAGGATGCCCCTGGGGACACGGTTGTAAGCCTTCTCCAAATCCACAAAACACATGTGGACCGGTTGGGCAAACTCCCATGCCCCCTCCAGCACCCTGGCGAGGGTAAAGAGCTGGTCCGCGGTTCCGCATCCGGGACGAAAACTACATTGCTCCTCCTCAATCTGTGGTTCAACTATCGACCGGACCCTCTTCTCCAGCACCCTGGAGTAGACCTTACCAGGTAGGCTAAGGAGTGTGATCCCCCTGTAGTTGGAACACACCCTCTGGTCCCCTTTCTTGAAGATGGGAACCACCACCCCGGTCTGCTACTCCAGAGGCACTGCCCCCGATGTCCACGTAATGTTGCAGAGGTGTGTCAGCCAGGACAGCCCTACAACATCCAGAGCCTTGAGATATCCAGGGCGAATGTCATCCACCCCCGGGGCGCCGCGTAGTTGCTTCATTACCTCAGTGACTTCTGCCCTAGGAATTGGACGACCCGCCCCCGAGACCCCCTGCTGTTTTTTCACTGGAATACATGTTGGTGTGATTGAGGAGCTCCTCAAAGTATTCCTTCCACTGCTCAACAATGTCCCCAGTTGACGTGAGCAGCTCCCCGCCCCCACTGTAAACAATGTGAGCCCATTAGGGCACTCAGACTCCTCCACCACGGTAAGGTGACGGTTCTCGGAGGAGGAATTATGACTAATCAAAATTAAATTGTAGATATCTCAAACTGAATGGCAAAAATAGTTTGAATCTTACTAGTCAAAACTGAATTACAGATATCTGTAAATAGAGTTTTGACCAGTCAAACTCTAATTACAGATATCTTGAATAAGAGTTTTGACTAGGCAAAATTATGTTGCAGATATCAGTAATGAATATCCAGTCTAGCAATTAAATGTTAAAACGGCTTGCCATACGCCATAATGATCGATCAGCATACACACGCATGAGGAGCAAACATAAGATAAGAGGAACTTTATTTATCCCAAAGGAAAATTCAATTAAGTCAGTGAGCTCATCTATTTATCAAAAGGTTATATACAGTCTGATGGAGTTACATTTACACAATTTCACTCACATCTGCAGTCAGTTTCACTTACAATTTAAACTGATTCATAATCAGAGTACAACTATGTTTTCGGAGATGTTAATTAACTATTTGGATTGTAATTGTGGTGGTTTCAGAGGAGAAGTGTGTGTGTAGGCCTAGTTGTGCACTACTTACGCATTCAGGCGGTCTGCAATACTTTGCCACGCTTTCTCGTGTTGTTTTATAACCGTTGCCTTTCTTTTTGATTTGATCCTTTACCTCTTCGTAAGCCTCCATGAGGATTTCTGCCTCCGACAGCGAAAAGTGCGCTGCTCTTGTTGTCATGGTGAATCGGTGAATCTGTGATCGATGGCGGGGTCTATTTGAGGAAGCCCATGATCCAGGATTGGTTTCACCTGGTTTATGAATCCGTGTCTGCTCATCCTGGCTTGGTCTTTGTGCAACCAACTAAGCCTAGACGAGCTTGTTTTGGATTCGTTGAACCCAGCTCAGTCATTTATCCTGGATGTCTGAATCCTACTTTTATGCAACAGGCCCCAGGTTAAGAAAAATCGGATACTTTTTGGTTCCAGCTGAGAACAAGCTTTGCAGGATTGCAATTTATTTTTGGTCAAAATGCTTCAAAAGTTTAAAATTAGGTGCCTGAACCAGAGTGGAATCAGTTCCAGTGTTGGTGGAAAAGGAATGGTCCAAAACTTTGACCAATGAGTCTGAATATTCTTAGTGAAAAGAGTCTGAGGAGCTACATGTAGACAAGCTAGTCTTATTCTTCAGTGCTGACTACAGTGACTTCTTAGTGCTGTACAAGAATAATATAATTCTGTCTCGCCACAATGTCCCATTGAAGGCTGCATTAGTCATCACAGCTTCATAACCAACTTGCCATAATAACCCTCTGAAGGACTTTACCTGATTTCTAGGGACAGTCCTGCATCCGCACCTCTTCTATAGTTATTCATATTATGGTTGACAGAAATGAACACAATATCAAAATGTAAAACACACACACACAGGTTCACAAAACAACATATTTCCAAGAAGTTTTCTTTATTGTTGATTTTCATATAAAAAGCAAGTCCACTATAAAGGTAAAGCAATTTTACAAAAGAAGAGAACAAGAAGCGACAGTACATACATTAACATCATTTTCTGGAGTATGTTCAGGTTGAAAATCATCACTTTAAAAAGACACCATTGGTTCTTGTCAGCTTGTGTTTTTTTCCCTCTACAACTCCAAAACATTCCCAATAAAATGGAGGCTCCAGTCTGCTGACACTGATGCAATGTGAGGCACGGTGCAAACAGAAGTAACAATGGGAACAATTAGTCCCTCATGCACAGGGTACAGTATGAGCTATCTATGTTTTAGCATGCAGATGAACACTGGTGCACATAACCGATCCGAACCGGTAAGTAAGATCACAACACAGTGTCTACATGCCAAAATCAAACCAACTCTCCGATTGGCTGCAAACACAAGACAGCTCTGAGCAGCTGCAACTGTCTGAGCAGCACACCAGAGTCCTGCATTAGGTTGGGTGTCCGTGGGTACAGGTGCAGGTGCAGGTTTTCATAAATGGAACTGTGCAGGACTCTGAAGCACACAGCAGTAACATTAGCAGGGTTTGTTGTAGTTTGATTTTACACATGCGCACTGGTTATTTCAGTCATGTAAAAATAGTAACATCAGCCTCAGTATACCAAAGTAGCTAAAACACTTTGATGTGACTCATTAAAGCCCCTCTATGAAGGTTTTATTGACATAGATTATTGCATCTTTCAAATGATTCTGACAGCACAAGAGATTTTGTTTGCTTACCAATTCACACCACCCCACCAGGACAGCTTGGACTTTTTTTCCTTCATCTGTTTGGGTACTCTCACTATCAGTCATCAGAACTGTTCAAACCCTTCACATAAGGGTATTTTGTACTAATTTTGGGTTAACATTTACTCATCCTACAAAGGTTTGATGTGCAGGGCCAGTTTGACTTAAACAGTCTATAAAATAATAACAAAAGTAGTAAAAACAAAAAAATCTTCTCAAAGCCCATGGTGATATCTTCACATCTTATTTTGTCTGACTAAAACCCAAAGATACCAAATTCACATTGATATCTGACAAAGAAGAGCAATAAACCCTCTCATTTTAGAAGCAGAAAAACTATGACACTTTTTTATTTTTACCATTTCTGCTTGAAAAATGACTCAAATGATTTATCGATTATCAAAATATTTTAGGATGACTTTTCTGTTGCTAAAATAGTTGACCAATCGACCAATTGTTTAAGCTATACAGGACATCCTGCCTCAGGAATCCCAACCTCTACTTATGTGGAACATCAAGAATAATAGGTGTTTTTCCCAACAGACACTTTGAGCCCATTTACACTTGTTCACTTCATATGTCTCAAGTGGATCAGAAAGTGTTACAATCTAAAACTAAAAAAGTGTTAAATGCATCGAAGAAGCATTTGAGACAGGTGGAAATCTGATTATTCAAACCACCCCCAGAGGAGCTTTGACACACATTCTAGTCAGATGTTGAAAATGTCCAAATACATCCATTTCTCTCATCTTTACTCCTCCTATTATGTAACTATGTCAGTAACTAGTGTGTATGTATATATCCACTCACTGTCTGATTTTCTTCACAAATCCACGCTCTGCCTCCTCTATCCTTGAGATAACAGCAGCTGAAGGTAACATTGGCCATTGTTCTCTCTCTCATTAAAGCAACAAAGAAAAACATCTCCAGCTTTATATACACATAAAATAAAATACAGGGTGCACCGAGATGCTGTAGAGTTTATCTGATCCCTGATCAGTTCAACCAGTAAATGATCTGTGCGCGAGAGACAGCACTGACCTGTGTGGGTGAGGACGACAAAAACTATTGTCTTGCTTATAGTTAATACATTCATTTATATGTTGGCTTATGGACAACTGCTAGCTAACTGTAGCTAAACTTTTATAACTAAACATAAACAGTAGTCAGATTTGTGATCTGGCCAACAAGGGGAAATTTGTGGCTCAGTGTTGAGTAAATTAAAGGGATAGTTTGAATTTTCTGAGGTGGGGTTGTTTGGGATACTTGTCCATAATCATAATAAGGGAAGTTAAGCAATGTACTGCTGTAGAGGGGTTAGGAACAAAATGTATTTCAACCACCACCCCCAAAAAGTTCCCACCTAAAAAAAAAAAAAAATCAATATCAGTTTATGTGTACTCTATATTAACAGTATTTTTATGAGGAAACCATTAACAGCTTTAGTTCCCAATCTTTGTTCTCCTCAAAGCCACCAAACTCCATAGATAAAAAAGTAATTTTAACTCACTGACAACAGAAGATGCTGGTTACCGCTGCTTTGATCAGTTACTTAGTTTGACTTACTGTGACTTTGGTGAAACCATCTAAGGCCTTTAAACACCAAAGTCACACAAATACACAAACAAGTTAACTGTTTGAGGCAGTGGTAGACCAGCAGCTTCTGTGTTCAGCAATGTTAAATCTCTGTTCTCTCAGTGGAGTCTGGCTTTGAAGAGAGCGATATCATGTCTTTATTTATTGAATTTTATTTAAAATCACTGTCTGACATTAGCGTGAAAGAGTGAAAATATTATCAATATAGTGTACACTTATATTGATATGGAATTCTTTTTTAGGCAGCTAAAATACATTTTGTTGCTGACCCCTCCACAGCAATACGTCGCCTAGTTTCCATGTCGGACTCCAGCCTGCATCTCCAAACTAGGGGCATGCTGACTGACATCTGCTGTAGGTAATATACTGACTGTTGATAAGTGCCTTATACAACCCCACTTCAAAAAACTGAACTATCCCTTTAAAGTGTCTTCAATATCAGACATTTAAAATTACAAGTGTAAATGGGGCCTTTGACTTGTCATATCAGGAAAAGCATAGGTATTAACAATATTACAAACGACTTCATTCCATCCAGAGCCATTGATATTGGTATTGGGAATCAATAAGACTTTTCTTTCCAAGGTGTTCATAATGTCTGCTGCAAAAACACCTATAGTGCAGTAGTAATGTCGATAAGGACAGGCTCTAATTTCGACTGTCGCAGATATTTCACTCATTTCAACTGGAGTTTTGACCCCGGCAGACAGAGAAACCCGCAGACCTGTAGTACAGGAGTGATAAAGGTCTGAGGACTTGAAAATGACTGCTGGAGAGTTGCCCTAGTGATGTCATGTAACTGCTGTCCATATTGTATTCAAACAGATACATTAAACTCAGTCATTGCTCTGTAATACCAAGAGTTTTGAGTTGACATGTGTGAATGTGAATGGCATGGTGTGTAACAGTAATTTAGGTAACAGACATCAGATCAACCTCCTTCAACTAAAAAACACTGCCAAACAGTGATGTTGGGTTACATTTGAACTGCTGCTATGACTAATGTGCTGAAGGCAAGATGAAACATAATTACGGAATGCCTGGATGTATGTGTTGTGTTCAATCAGTGAGGTGCCCATGGAGACTGACCACATGTCAGTGAGTGCAGTCATGTTTACAGGAACATCCAGATGCTTCATCGGTGCTTTAAGAATGACCTGTGTGTGTGTGTGTTTATGTAACTCTGCCTGTATTTACTTGATCATTTCAGAGTAACAGGAGTCTTCAGAGGACACATCATCCGATGCAGATTTCTACCAGGAAGGAGCGGTGTTGGCCAGTCGTCTCATACGCCTGCATAAACACAGATTACTCATGTTACTTCAAGAATTCTACACAAACTAAAATAATTATCTGAGCGTCTGAATTATGATTCTCTAATTAGACAAGACTAATATTTTATCATATAGTGGAATAATGCAGACTAAATAAACATACAAAGATGTCTGTGTCTACAAACGAAGTTAGTGAAAACTTTGAGTCTGTTTTCTCTGAGTAAGTGCTTGTGTGGTGAATGAAAAAAGCCATCATTAATGGAGCTCTGATACTACTATTCACCATGGCAATGGATAAATAAAAAACAGAGCCTCCATTTTAATACAGTGGGTTTATAGAAATGTTAATGTGGGGAGATTGGTCTGATTTTTGGCAGCTCAGAAACTTTGGTTGGCTGCCTGCAGTCAAAGCAGTTTGATAGTCAATTTCCTAGGGACTAACGATATTGGATTTTTTTGCCCCTTTTTTTTGTTCGAAATGCTGATATGTAACAACTCATTTGTGAGGTAACTGATACCGATATCAACATCAACTTTTTCTCCTGCCTAGTTTTAGTGATCATCAAGTCTCTTCTGTAGTGGAATTAACATATTGTGCATGCATACTTTTGTCGTGATAGCCCACAGGCAGATGGAAACATGAATTACAATACTTTTCAATGTCTATAATATTAATTCATTGTGCAAAATAAGAAAAAGCATGTTGGTGGTTCTAATAGTTCATTTTAAAGCTGATATTGGCTGATACAGATGACATGCCTTTATCATCGTGCATCCCTATAATGGGTGGGTCACACAAACTTGGGAGTTTCACCTGGGACATGCTGTTTGTGTCCCATGTGAAACCACAAGTCAATCAAGTTATTCTAATAACAGCCTAGTAGGGGTAGGAATCAAGAGAGGCCCCACAATGATGATTTTAAAGGAGATATATTGAGTATTGCAATGAAATATATTGCGATTTACCTTTTTTGAACTGAAAATTATGTCCCTTGAGGAAAACTTTGTCAACATCAATTTTATCTTATAAAGTTTTCAGTCTGTTCATCTCACTTCAGTCATTTTTAGTGCAGCAAAATGTATCAAGTAGACTGAGTACAAGTAAGCTACTTGTAATATTATTAATTTATATAGTATAGAAAAACAAACAACAAACAAGCATCAACTCAGAGTTTGTTAAAACCAGCTTTCTGCAGCATGTCTCTGATGCTTACGCAAGCAGCCCCACTGAATGCAAGCCTACCGATTGGCTCACACATTTGTCAATCATGCTGTCCCTGATTTATCGCATTAAATAACTCATTAAAACCAAACGAACACTTGAACTTACGGCAGTGTGATAAGAACTACCTTAAACTATAATTGGAAAAAATGTATCTGATGTGTACTTCGAGTTTTTAGTTCAACTAAAGAGGGCAGGGTCATAACCTTTACTACAGCCAGCCATCAGGGGATGATCCAGATGGTTTGGCATTACTTTTGGGGAGCTGCCATGTTATCCATCTTCATGAAGCCGCTGTCAATATACTGCCGTCAATTTTCTTCTTTCAAATGTCATTGAAAGAACAGTTCTTTAGTCAGCCCAACAAACCTCAGGTAGCATCACGTACAGTAGAGTAAATACACAGTCACTGAATGTATCTGACCTGCTATCTGCATCTGACTATCTCACCTTGTGTTCCTATCTTGGTCTCGGATCTTCTTCTCCATTTCAGCATCTGTGAGGGTCTCCAGCAGGGGACACCACTGGTCTGCATCACCTGTGTTGCGGATGGCAATCTCTACTGTTGGGAGTGGGTTCTCACTGTGAGCAAATTACAAGTGGGGCAATAATGAATCAGTCCAGCATAAAACACAAAATATCATCAGCTCAGAAAGGGTAAAATATCATATAGGAAGTTATGGAGACTGAAACACTTAGGTAGATAAGTTAGATAAAGTGGGGTCCGACAGTCAAGGTCAATAAAAGTTTGCAGTACTTATTTAAAGGCAAACGTCTTTAATTTAGTCTATGCCCAAGGTCTGCCTTAATCAGAATGTGTTTAGACCCTTTTGATTCGAACAGCTCTGTTGAAGCAAGTAAGCTACCTGAAGGCATAGGTCCTCTGGTGCCAGCTGAGCTGACCACGAATACTGTAGGCGATAGTGGTGACAAACTCTCCGCCCAGACCCAGCTCAGAGCACAGTTTCAGTGCAAAAGACTCCGGTGAGTTCTCTCTCTCTGACATGTCCCACTCAAACTGGTCCACCAGAGAAATGTTCCCCACGTGGATGTTCAGCTGAGGAATACAGAAAAATTAACATTATAGCAGCCTCATAACACTCTCAGTCTAGTTCCTGAAGAGAACATGACATTCTTCCATCACTGAAAGATAAACAGAAAGTAGTCTAGGCCTAGTCTACGTGTGCAAGACATTGGAGGGATCTTCCCAGAGTGAAGGTTTTCAAATTGTGTGGTGCCTCCCCAGGGGGGCATGAAGGGACAGACATGAGGCAAAGATACTGTGTGAGCTACAAAGGACAGGTACATGCAAGTCTTCTAAACACAACAAGAATTTAATTGTTGCAGTCTGTCCCACTGATATGACACACTTCTCAACATAGTCAGCAGTTGGCACAGCAGCAGCTGTGACACAGATTATGAAGGCTTTTAAGTTATCTTAAATCAGGGGCTGCAGTCAAGTCAAATTCTTAACAGAGGTCCACTGGCAGCTGTGGGGATGGTGGAGAGAAACTGTTTTAAACCGTGACAATTTCTTGCAGTCTACAAATTTTTATCTTTTCTAACCACTTAATCTGCCTGATTATCTTTATCATCATCATTCTCTGTCTCAGCAGCTCCTCTCCCTTCTTTCTACTGAACTCACCATTAAACTTAACTACCATCTACTGGATTTTAAAATAAATGGCATTTATTCCGCCAAGGCCAAATGACCTCTCTTGCAATGTTAACTAAAGTAAAAACTAATTTGTGTAAGATGATAAGATCCAATCCAACAACTTCATAGCTCCTTCCTTGGCTCATGCTATGCCCATCCACCAGGTTTCATGAAAATTGGGCCACTAGTTTGTTTTAGTCTGTAACCCTGATAGCAAACACAAAAACACATCCTCCTTGGCAGAGGTAACAAGAAGTTTTCGGGACCTTAATCACAAACTCTAGACCATTATCAATATTTACTGAGAAAAAAAACAACTGAACTATAATTACCACCCCGTGGTTGAATGCCTTCACGCACCAGTCAAGTTTCTCTAACAGTTTACATCCATGTAAATCCTTGCAAAGGCCAAGGCTTAGAAAAAATTGGCCTTAACTCATACACAGTTTGTGCAGTACTCACAAATCTTGGCAGGTATGCTCAGTACTTGTTAGAGAAAAAGTGTACCAGAGCATTTTGATCCAGACATTTTGATCCAGTGGGTGCCAAACGTAGAAAATGTGTTCCTCAAATACCAGTGGTCAGAATTTCAACAATTTTGGGATGCATGTGGTCTATTAAATTTTAACTTGAGACATCTGGAGTTGCGTTCTGAATACACATGCCAAAAATTACACGAATCGCCCAGATGGTAGCACTGCAATTAAGGCCAATATTAGAAAGGCCATAACCCTCACACCGTAAGCCCAAATAATTTGAAATTTGACAAAAAAAATCCTGCTCACGTTGCTCTATAAAAATGCCTCTTGGAATGAATTTTGAGTTTACCAACATGAAATGTGGTTTACAGCTTCTGTGGATGAATATACAACTTTCTATAACAAATGAACAAGATCAGTCAAAAAACTTGGCTGCAGTTCATGAAAAAAACTCGCCAAGGGTGTGGCTTAGCAGGAAAAAGGCCATAACTTGAATTTCCTTTAAGAAATCCTAATTAAAATCAGTGGACACATCAAGTACTAACATGGCAACTTTGACGGAGCTGTTTCTGAAATTCTTCATACACTGTAATGGTGGGATAAGTTTGTCATCAGTCTAACTCCTTTTTAGACAGAAATAAACAAGCTGAAGTGACTTTGCTGAAAACCCGCTTGCTACGGCCAACACAAGCTCCCTCTTGAAAGGGCTTGAACCCTCCGATTGACGCTTGCGGCTATATATGCATATGCATGTTGCTTTCTTCATGTTTAAAAAGTCTTCATTTTCAAATTGTGTTAATTTTGTTCACTCTTTCCTTAAAAGACAATAAAAAGAGAGTTATACAAAAAGCCTGTTCTGGTAGATTCTTCTTAAGTTACCTGATATTCCCTGAGGATTGTTGTTCTTTTGGTTCAGTACACACCTTGATGATAACTCTCTGGTCTGCCTGCTCTTCCAGTATGCTGTCAGTGGGGTAGGACTCAATCTGCTGCCGAATGGCTGAGGCAATAGCGGGAACAAAGGCCAGAGGATTCAGGTCCAGGTCATCACATAAAATCTCTGCAAACATCTCTGGGGTCATCAGTTTCTCTGAAGAGGGGCAGATAGGTGAGGTCAGATTGTTTAAATTAAATAACTTGACATAACAGAAAAAAATATTGCGGATGTTGGAAAGCTAGGAGGCATCTATATTTACCATTCATGTTCCATGTGAAGGCATCTCGCAGTTTCTGTCCATCTATCTCCATGTCTAGACGAATGGGAACCAGTGCCTCGACTTGAGCTGCGTTCTCATGGATCACTGCAGGGTCGTGGTCGTCAAAGCTGAGAAACAGAGCGAGACACGAGACACAAAAAAAACTTAATGTTGGATCATTATTGTTCATCCAAACAATTCTTGATGTCATATTAACGAGACCTGACCATTCACACATCAACATCAGGACTGCTTACACGATAGTTTAAAGTAAAGGACAGCCCAAAGTACAAATGTGAAACAGAGAAAATCACAAGGAGAGACAGAGCTTGTGTCATACTGCTTCACTTTTTGCTGTGTAGCTTTCTCACCACAGGGGGAAGGTTCTCTTCTTGTCACGGCCCATTCGGTTGCGGTTTATGGTAGTGGAGCAAGGCACAGCATCAAGATGGTGAGAGCTGTTGGGCAGTGTGGGGACCCATTGACTGCTCCTTTTTGCTTTCTGCTCCCTTATAGACAGGAAAAAACCACAATGTTTAGAAGGTGCACAATCTTACCCAGCATACCAGCCAAACATCAGAGTGGAGTATGCCACCATCTTCCTGACATACACGGTCATCTCACACCTGGAGAAACAGGGGAGCACTGTGCTTTTAACACCTCAGACTTCCGTTTCAACTCAGGTTGCTGCCACCTCCATTTTTGATACATCAACTATGTCAATGAGGAGGAGTACAGATGACTGATAAGGAGCTTTATTAAGAGGAGATACAACAATCACCTGAAGCTCAACATCAGCAGTACCAAAGAGCTGGTGGTGGATTACCACAGGAACAGGAGGCCCCCTGTCCCTGTTACCATCCAGGGAGATGAGGTGGAGAGGACTGACTCATTTAAGTACCTTGGGGATCAAATCAATTAAAAAAATGGAGTGGACACACAATACGATCAGTGCATACAGTCTAATGCACGGTCAAACAGCATGCTTGGGCACACACATGCATTTAAATCCTGCTCAAGTGGAACTTATACACACAAGCCCAGCTACACTCAAGGCACACTACTTGTAGGCCTAAGTGTTCTATATTGTAACTAGAGATGCACAATAATATCAGCAAGGCATCAGCATCATATCGGCTTAAAAACAAACAGAATTGGCCAAAGCGCTCATTATTTTGCACAATGAATCAATATCACATACATTGAAAAGATTTCTAAACTAAGCACAAAAAGTAAGGGAATTTGTGTTTGGTAGATTGTTTCTTTATTGTAACAATGCTTCTTGCCAATAAATCTTATACTGTTGGAAAGCCTGTTTATTTCCCTTTTAAATGGTGCCACATTTGTAAGGAACATACATTTGTGGGATGAGCAGCACAGCTGAGTATGTGGGTTGCACCCAAGAGAAATTTGCCAAATCTTCACTGCCAATGCCAAGCAGCTTTTTTTGCTGTTGCTACTGACTCTTGTTTTGAGCTTCTGGTACCCCCAGGTGCTGACAATCAGGTACCTGATGGCACCTGATTGTCAGCACCTGTAAGCATGGGCCCTGCTACAGTGGTCAGTTGGTGTCTGCTCCAAGAATCGACATGCCACGTTTAACTGTAATAGGGCAACTTCAAGCTGGTTCCGCAAAACTAAGTTGCAGCATTATTTGGAGTGAGCCCTAGTATCATCTGCAAACTCACGGCCAAGTTCCATATAACAGGGGATGTCAGAGACGGGCCACGAAGTGGGCGTCCCAAGAAGATGGCACCCCAGGAAGACCGTTTCCTCATCCTGTCAGCACTTAGGAACCGCAGGCAGTCTTCTACAGATTTAACAGTCAATATTTGCAGGACGATATAGCCGACAGCTCTCTTTATTTCATGTTTCCATCTGCTGGTGGGCCATCATGATAACAGTATTCATGCATAATATGATGTTAATTCCACTACAGAAAAAAACTTAATGATCACTAAGATTAGGTGGGGGAAAAAGTGGATATATCAACATTGGTATAGGTTACTGGTCAAATGAGTTGTCAGATACTGGATATTGGATATCTGCAAAAAATCCAATATTGTGCATTGCTAGCTGTAACGTCTTAGTGAAAGTATATGTGTTTGGCAACTGGAAAGTACTGAGCATACAACTGGATAAATGAGACTTGGATTATACTGTGCAAGTTGTGTGAGAGTTTGTAAATGGTCCACTGGCAGTTTTGCTGCTTTTGGTCCCCGTTTACTTTAATTCATGAAGAATGTTCGCCTTTTTGGATTTCACGGTATCACAGTATTAAACAATGACTTATCATCAGTCAGAATTACCCTTAAAGGAATGAAAATGGAAGGATTATTGTAGATTGAACAAGTGATTTATTAGTTACTTGAAACTTGAAACCATTTTGTTAATTTAAGTATGTACATAAAGGGGCGATTCTTTGTCCAGTTGCATTTTTTTCAATATCTTAGATAAGTCAATGTACACAGTATGATAACCATTTACTTTTATATCACAGTATACCTTGAAACCAGCATATTGCTGCAACCCTTCCATAGAGGCATGCAAGAAAAACAAAGTTTTCGTCAAATTCAAGATACAAGCAGTGAGTAGCTGACATACAAAGGGTCATTTTGCAGGTGACGTATTCTTTTACTGGTGACTTTCAAATAGACACTTCCTCACTGTTAAATGCCGCATGTCCTCCAAATCTCCCACCTCCAGTTTGTAATGCAGGCTTTTTGTTCTCATTTTGTAGTCTTCAAGTCCAAGCTGAGATAACCTTGATGACATCACTATGAATTGATCAGGATTATTTTCTCAGACTTTGGAATACTCCCTTCATGTGTAGAAGCAGTGACATTCCCTTTTAACCTTTGTCTCACTATGGTACAATCCATTTCAGTGCTGTGAAAAGTATTTGGGGCCAGCGTTTGTCTGCCCCTTGATGGTTCACAGGCCAGAGTACAATGAAAATGTGAAATAAAACAGCCATCATTTGATAGAGATTACCTGAGGTAAGCTGGGGGCTCTGTGCTGATGGACACTGCCTTGTATTTCTCATCATTCCCCTCAAAGATTTCTTCACACTCTGATGCCTTCAGCAAGGTAACACTGGTGGCTTCACATAGACAGTAGGCAAGAAAACACACATACATATTCATTTCTGCTCAAATATGAAGTGGTAAAAATTAAATGCATTATGGCTATAAATGCTAAGCAGTAGCCATCAATCGCTTGTTAATCACTGTCACCCCTACTGTGACAAATGTTTTTGGATCTTCTGTTTGGGTTAGGTCAACCATGGCAGCTATCTGGCCATGTTAAAACCAGTTCACTAGCTTCAGCACCTCCTGTGTGCTAGATGATGAAATCCAATCAGACTGTGGCTATTTCATCAATTTAAGAAAAGAGGAGATATAGAAGGATAGATAGACTGTTTGTAAGTTTTTATTTTACATCTTTTGCTTGAGATAATGTCCAGAATGACAAATCACTAGTCTGACTAGGCACTTGATTCAAATATATTTTTTCATCTAGTACATTATAAATAATAGAATTCTTTACAGCATCCATTATTAAATCTAAACATTATATACAACCTTTAGACCAGTAGTCCAAAGGGACTTAATCAATATCCAATAAAAAAAAAAAAAAGACACACCACTGACCATGTGATGATGCTACAATTTTCTTCCTCTCCTCCACTGAGGCCAGTCTCCTCCATAAAGATGGATATCTTTTATACAGAGAGCCTCTGAACATGCGCAGATAGTTTCCAACCTGATGAGCAGAAGGTAGATCATTTAGTCAACCAAAATTTTTAAAAATGATGAATAAAAGTAGGGATGCATAATAATATCGGCATGTCATTGGTATCGACCAATATCAGCTCTAAAATGAACTGATCAGAATCAGCCAACATGCTTTTTCTTCTTTTGCACAATGAATGAATATTACATAAACATACATAAATAAATTGAAAAGCAAAAAATTCAATATCATGCATCCCTAAAGAAAAAATTCAATACATGATGCATTTCCTGCCGTAAAGCTGATTTTTTTCCTTGAAAATTCGTCCCCGGTGGCAGAAGCTTATTGCAAAGTCACTGAGTAACCTATGTAAACACTGATAGTCTGATTTTACTGTGTATACTACGCTGTGCAACCCACATTATTTTCATAATGATATACAGTACAGGCCAAAAGTTTGGACACACCTTCTCATTCAATGCGTTTTCTTTATTTTCATGACTATTTACATTGTAGATTCTCACTGAAGGCATCAAAACTATGAATGAACACATGTGGAGTTATGTACTTAACAAAAAAAGGTGAAATAACTGAAAACATGTTTTATATTCTAGTTTCTTCAAAATAGCCACCCTTTGCTCTGATTACTGCTTTGCACACTCTTGGCATTCTCAGAATGAGCTTCAAGAGGTAGTCACCTGAAATGGTTTTCACTTCACAGGTGTGCCTTATCAGGGTTAATTAGTGGAATTCCTTGCTTTATCAATGGGGTTGGGACCATCAGTTGTGTTGTGCAGAAGTTAATACACAGCCGACAGCCCTATTGGACAACTGTTAAAATTCATATTATGGCAAGAACAAATCAGCTAACTAAAGAAAAACGAGTGGCCATCATTACTTTAAGAAATGAAGGTCAGTCAGTCCGGAAAATTGCAAAAACTTTAAATGTGTCCCCAAGTGGAGTCGCAAAAACCATCAAACGCTACAACGAAACTGGCACACATGAGGACCGACCCAGGAAAGGAAGACCAAGAGTCACCTCTGCTTCTGAGGATAAGTTCATCCGAGTCACCAGCCTCAGAAATCGCAAGTTAACAGCAGCTCAGATCAGAGACCAGATGAATGCCACACAGAGTTCTAGCAGCAGACCCATCTCTAGAACAACTGTTAAGAGGAGACTGCGCGAATCAGGCCTTCATGGTCAAATAGCTGCTAGGAAACCACTGCTAAGGAGAGGCAACAAGCAGAAGAGATTTGTTTGGGCCAAGAAACACAAGGAATGGACATTAGACAGGTGGAAATTGAAGGCACACTGAACCAGCATGGCTACCACAGCATCCTGCAGCGACATGCCATCCCATCCGGTTTGCGTTTAGTTGGACCATCATTTATTTTTCAACAGGACAATGACCCCAAACACACCTCCAGGCTGTGTAAGGGCTATTTGACCAAGAAGGAGAGTGATGGAGTGCTGCGGCAGATGACCTGGCCTCCACAGTCACCGGACCTAAACCCAATCGAGATGGTTTGGGGTGAGCTGGACCGCAGAGTGAAGGCAAAGGGGCCAGCAAGTGCTAAACAGCTCTGGGAACTCCTTCAAGACTGTTGGAAACCATTTCAGGTGACTACCTCTTGAAGCTCATTGAGAGAATGCCAAGAGTGTGCAAAGCAGTAATCACAGCAAAGGGTGGCTATTTTGAAGAAACTAGAATACAAAACATGTTTTCAATTATTTCACCTTTTTTTGTTAAGTACATAACTCCACATGTGTTCATTCATAGTTGTGATGCCTTCAGTGAGAATCTACAATGTAAACAGTCATGAAAATAAAAAAAACGCATTGAATGAGAAGGTGTGTCCAAACTTTTGGCCTGTACTGTACTTAGGAAAAGATCTGTTGCTTCTTTAAGTAATGAGCAATGCACTACAATGTTTATTTGTATTTACTAATTTATTCATTGATTTGTGTAAATTATAATCTTTGCCGGTTCCTCCTGTGAATCAGTAGGCACATGACCACACAAAGTGCCATTGTGCATCTTTGGCCCATGTTGTGATCTCTGACATATTATCACTGTTGATTGCTGCTTGCTGTTTGTTTCTGCCTGTGAGTTTGTATATGGTCTGGGTAGATTGTAAAACTGAATTGCCCTTCTTGATTAAATTAAGTTGTATGAACTAAACTGAACTGAACTGATCCGCTTGGCAAGTCAAGTTCAATAGAAAGATAATAGCTCCTACATCAAACTGCTCACAACAAGGTCTGTGGTTTATCTTGAGTAACCAGGTCATGATTTCTGGAAAGAGACACTGCTGTTGAGTTTTGCAAATGTATTCTTTTGGCACTTGGAGCATCACAAGCAGAGTGCCATCTAGTTCCATTATACTGGAGAGAAGGAATATCCCCAACACTCGGCAACTCACACCAAAACTATCTAGACTGATAAACAGAACTACAGGTAAGAGGAACATATGCGTTTTTGATTTTTGGATGAACTGTCCCTTTAAAGTCAAAATATGGATCGCTTATTGGGTGGACCAATGGGCGCAAGTTGGAGACATTCTTTAATACACCCTCTTTTATAAAATGTTTTACGCCCCATGACCTGGTACTTTGCTTTTCTGGTCTTTCATACTCACACACTTCGTAGAACACAGTTCAGCAGCCTACTGTAGACATTACTTTTCTTTTCAATCAACATTATACCGTTAAGTGGTTTAGCTTCCGAATTGATATGCTCAACTGTCAGACGTGGATAAAGACAGACGGGGTCATACACTTTATAATAATAACTCTTTTTCACGTTTCTTCACATTGATGTAACTTGGTGGTCTGGCACAACTACCCTCTCTCTATAGCACGTTGGAATTAGAAGTCCTTGTAAAACAGAAAAAGCTGTTCGGTTATCTGTTACTTATATGATATTGAATAGCATAAATTAAACTGGATTAGCCGGCTGCTGGCCTGACTTTAACCGGCAATATCTCGTTCCTCATTTATGGGTATTTCTTTGTTTATGAACCATCAATGGGGTTGGTTAGCATGCTAGCACCAACTAGCCAGAGGAAGAGATAACTGAGGCTAACACAAAGTTAATGTATAGATAGTCACATACCTCTGAGCCAACCATGTAAAAGTCTCCATCTTGTTCTAATTGAAATTTCACTGGTTTCTGTCCAAACGTTTTACTTAAAGCCAATTGCATCTTTACGCAGTCGCTAACCAGCTAACTAATGAGCAACCTTCTCTTCTTCAGACGTGTTTGAGGCATACGATAAAGATGGGAAATTGGGAATCCTCCTTGAAAATAACGTTCACCTCAAATTTTTTGCATTAAAAAAGCCAGTTAATAGCATGTCTGCCCAACACGTGTGGAAGTGCATGAAGAAAAAACTATAAGTAACTGAAACTTCAACCACTGCTGGACATATTACGCTTTAGAACGTGTGTAAGGTGAACACATACGTGATATGGCTTTAAAGTCTTTGTGGAGTGGTTATGTCCGAAAATCATGAACGTTGCATTGGCCTTACTCTTCGTTTCAAGGTAGAGGAATTATTTCTATAGTCCATTACCGCCCCCTAGCGACCAAAAGTGAGTTTCTTTTTTTTTTTTTTTTTAAATCCTGAAGTTCATCTGGCATTTCCAACTCATTGGGAATTAGCTAACGTGCGATATTACAATAAAAACGCAATATTCAGTTGGACCACAACAAAACACGTGAAGCACACATATAGGATTGAGATGTATCACTGTAAACATGATGTAAAACAGTGCATTATATAGATTGTAGCTTGGTTTCCATGACACCCACTAATGAAGATGGATATAATGTCATTTATATCTGTAACAGTGATATGCATTGCCATTTGTATAGCATTTTTTTTTCAAGATTACTGAGAAGCGAAAAATACAACAGAATAATACCATCAGCTACAAGACAAAAAACAAAACAAAACTATTACTTCATTACAGTGTGTTACTCATCTCAGCCTGCTCAACAGTCAGATTATCTCAGATAATCTCAGTTTAAAGCCCATATATTTTTTGATCCAGTGCATTCATAATTCAGCAAAGTTTTTAATACTACTCTTAATTTTACATGTGTCATCAAATCTCAATTTCATTTATCCCCTCTCAAGAGCAACAAACATACTCCAAACATTAAACATTGTTTCCAAGGATTTATAATCCACCTTCCCACATGCTGTTGGGCCAGTAAACTGGATCACATGGTAACATTTAAAAAGAAAAAAAGTGAAAAATCCAATAAATAAGCCAAAAGTATTGTCACATAGAAATAATAGGCAAGAATCGTCCTTTTTGTGTATTACATACCTACATAAATCTGATTCAAGGCTGTTTTTATAAAATGAAATAAAAAGGCATACAGCTGTGAAAAAACTGAAGGTGAATGAGAAGCTGAAGTTGAGGACAGTTAGAATCTTAATATTTGTAGATCACAATGGCTTGCTGTGTACAGAGAATGAAGCAACAAGAGCAACCTTGGTTTCATGCAGTGCTACCACAGTTCAAAGAGATGAAACCAAAGCATCATTTGCCACACACACATTTATTTATTTATTTATTTTTTTAGAAAAGTGAAATGAGAAAAAAAAAATGCACTCGGCATCTGAATTAATTCAATTTGCTATTTTACTGCTGTCATTTTTTCTCTTTCGTATGACAACTGTATATCAAATCTTTTTTGGAGATGAAGACAAACATCACTCAAGCCCAAAGGCTCACCATCCAGAGTTCAATCCAAGCAGCTTGTGTTCTCCCAAATAGTCTCAGAGCAACAATCTTGCATCAAGAAGAGTTTCTGGGGATGATTTAAGCCCATACACAAAGACAACAGACGGTTATCCTCAAACCAGCTCTGGTTGTTTGGCATTCTTCATCCAGAACTAAACAAGTCAAAAACAAAGACCATGTTTGTCCCCTTCACCTCTCTGAGGGAATGTCCTTGGAAGTGACCCGACAATCAGGGACGATCGAGGGGCATATTTAACCTCCAAGGCGCTGTCCTTCTCCCCAGGCAAACCCTCCCGGGCGCTCCTCAGGCAGGGGGTTGTAGTTGGCATCTTCTTCTGGTGTGTCAAACAGCATCTTTCTGTGGGAGACACACAGAGGAGGAGGATGAGAGGTTTTCTAAAGATTTCTAAAGGTGGGCACAGTGTCAGACCTTGAAAACCCCTGATTTGGTGCAGTCATCAAGCTAAATCTGTGTTCACACACAAAATCTCATTGGCAGATGGCCATAGATATCTAGATAGATAGAGAGCTAGAGGGAGGGAGAGAGAGAGAGAGAGAGAGAGAGAGAGAGAGAGAGAGAGAGAGAGAGAGAGAGAGAGAGAGAGAGAAAGAGAATGCACAATTAACCAAGTTAAGGATGAATTTTACTGATGACATTATTATTATTTCTTTCTTAAAAAAAATCTATTGACATCATGATAATACTGTTATTGTGAGACTCACATGATAGATGGGGTCTTGAGCCATCTACCACCACCTGGCTGGTTGGGAAAAACATCCTCCAGAAAGAAGTACACATGACCAACAGCAATACCTCAAGAAAGGTTAAGAACAACAACATTTTAACATGAGCGCTACTCATACTGTAAACCACAAACCATACCATTACCTTTGGCATATGACTGAGGTACTAAACAATGGTTGCAGATGATGGTGGTAGGTACCTAAAAGATCCACAATGATGGAGTTGCCCAGCAGGAGCGAGAATCCCATCAGGACCCAGGGAAGGAAGGGTGCCTGGAAATTCAGCAGGCCAAAGAAGTTCATGCGGACATTTGGGTTTCGTCGACTCCACACGTACACTAGCATGATAGTGAAGGCTTGGCCCAGAAATACCAGACTCACAAAAGTGCCAAATATCTGAAGCCTTGTTAAGGAACATGACAAAGAAATTAACCCAGATCCCAATCTGATCAAGCATTCCTGGGATGTTCCGGTACCCCACCCGCAACCCAGAGGACTCAAAGGATCCACTGTACTACATATGTTGTTTCAATACATCTAAGACTATAGAATGTAAGAACAGTTCCTTTGAATATTCACTAAAAAGAGAACACTTGAAAAATCTATACTTATGTGATATTATACCAAAATCAAAAGGTTATTACACATACATTTTTATTAAAATGGATCAAAATTCCAATTTGCTAAGAGAAATATCAGCACTCAGGATTTCAATTAAATGGTCTATGATACGTTGCTTGAATAGCAACCTCTGCCCCGACCTGCCGCCGCCCTCTTTAAACCTGACAGAGAAAAGACACAAGAGTAGCAGCGCCCGACCTCATGTTTTTCTGGGAGTTAAAGATGCAGCATGTGTAGGCCTACTGCCCCTAAAAGTGATGGAATTAACTTTTAGTATTCATGACATCAGTGACATCTGATTGCAATGAGTGATTATTATTAGGGATGCAAGATAATATTATCGATATCATCCAGTATCAGCTTCAAAATGAACAATCAAAGTCAGCCAACATGCTTTTTCTTATTTTGCACAATAAATGAATATTATGTACATTAAAAAGTATTGAATTTCATGTTTCCATCTGCTGGTGGTCCATCACAATAAGAACATGCATGCATAATATGATGTCAATTACATACAGAAGAGATGCTGATCACTAATATTAGTTAGGAAAAAAGTGGATATATCTGTATTGGTTATTGGCCAAATAAATTGTTATATATCAGCATATCAGATATCAGTAAAATATCCATTATCCAAAATCCATATCATTACCAATCCAGTTATCATCCAGAACAAGGCTGAAGAATAAGCTGCAGTTTTATATAATGCAGTACCTGCTGGTGACAACTGCCACTGGTGCATTTTGAATTTTATGCGGAACATACTGTATGTCTGTGAAAACTATCATTCAGACATATTTCTTGACACATAATTTATACACAATGTATCAGCAAACCATGCATACAAAGGGGGGTGCTCTACCATGCAGCATTAACTCACTCTGGATGAAGGAAACTGATGAGATGAAGGTGTTGGAGCTCTATAGTTGGATGAATTGTCATGGCTTTCAACCACCCATAGTTGCATGAATCAAAATTGATCTTACTAGCAGAAAATATACAATAAGTAGTTATTACAAGGTAAGCAGTGAGTAAGACACAAGTGGCATGCCGACTTCATGTGGCCAAAGCAGTGGCATATGGCAGTAAGAACTGTCATATGCTGGTGGGTAATGTCATGTGCCCCGTGAACAACACTGAGATACTTGTCCATCAACCAGCAATGTATCACTAGGTAAAATGGCATACCATTAACAATGAGCATATGGTACACCACAGGCATATGACTGTAAAAAGTGACAAAAGTGGTGCACACAGGAGCAGCACATCATCATCAGTAGCCTCTCACTGAGAAATCAGCATATGTCACTAAAGCAAGAGGGGAAAATACCATCAGCTACTTTTTTTCTTAAATCTCTGCATCACTCACTTTTAATTTGGCAGCAGGGATGCAGGTGCAGTGTATCCAACAAGCTTGTGGTTCGAAAAATGATAGTTTCACAAAATTCTAATACTTCCTGTACACAGTTCAACTGCTGTGCATTGTTAATGGATCAATACTTAGTAGCTACTACCTTGGTAGCCTGTGATAAAGAAGAAATCAAAAGATGCAGTGAGTAGATTTTTACTGACCCATAACAGCATCACACATAAATAACACAGGTCTGTGAAAGTTAAAGGATACAATACTGAGGTCAATGTAAGAAATAATTGAGTTACTAGTCATAGAATTGTTCACTAAAGACATCATTATCTGTATGTAAAAATGTTTTTTTATTGAAACACTAATGGGAAGGATACAGTCATCAGAAGGCCACCAAAGAGGAACATGAAGACAAAGTCAGCCGTGCGTCCCCTGAAAGAGCCCTCCTCTAGCATACGACAGTATCTGTACCTGAAAGTAAATGGTTAAGGAAATCTACACAAAAATTCTGCCAGAACCATTTTACAGTTGTTACCATCACCAGCTAAATACTAAAGACCTGCCACATCATACACATTTGTTTCATTAGTTTGGTTGACTGTGCATCTTAGAGCATGTATCTCTATAATGTGGATTTGCAAAGTTTCATCATCCCATCTCTGAAACCACGTCAGCCTTCCCCTGTGAAACAAAAACATGCAAACACACTTCATCATGCTCCATGAAGTGAGACACAGAACTGAGAAGGATACAGAAAAATCATATTGAACAGGAAATTGAAGCCAACCGGACCAAAAAACAGGAAGTTGGTTATTAGTCGCCATACCTACCAAAAGAGAAAGAAAGAGAACATTCAGCTGTACATAACATACACTTGGGCTGGGTGATATGTTCTGAAAATTATTTCACAATATTTTTCATCTATATCTTGATGCACAATATATATCTCAATATTGTTTAAATCTCCTCAACAGCACTTCATTAATTCTAAGTTTTCTTTTATTAGTGATGAGGTTTAACTGCTCAATGTCCGGCAGGTAGTTGAAATAGTGATGTGAGGAAGACCACATGACATGTAAATGACAATGAATAAAGCTCAGAACAGTCTGTGGCAGAAACCTAATTAACTGTGTAGGGAAAACTGAAAGAACAAATTACATCTGATATTAATCTTGATGTAATAAACCACTGTCAGTCTAGGAAAACTTAAAGTTTTAACTTAAAGTCCCGCTGAAATCACATTAGTCATCCTTTTTCATCCTTTTTGTTGTCAAATAATGTCAACGTGTTCTTTTTACTTGTATTGATAATGACAATGATTTTTTTTAAGATTTTTTTTTGGCTGTTTTGCCTTTCATTGATAGGACAGCTGTAGATCGACAGGAAAGGTTTGAGAGGGTGGGGGAATGACATGCAGCAAAGGGCCACAGGTTGCAATCAAACCCAGGCCACTGCAACTAAGCCTATATGAGGCGCACACTCTAACAGGTGAGCTTGAGAGGTTGCCCTGTCATTTTTCTGCTTGACTGACAGCAGCTGAAAGGCTGCCTGAGTGCAGGTGTTACATGTTTGTCACTGATCTCACTGCTTTATATAAGATTTGATTGGCTGCATCAAAACATGGCTGTGCAGACTGATATTTACCATCCTGTCAATTTAAAGCAAAACTAGTAGGAACCATCATGAAACCAAAACAGTTTTTGGTTTCTTTTCTAAAAGTATAACACAGGACATATACGTAGCAGATAGAGGTGTAGCAGACAAAATAATGCAACTTCGTTTCAGCTGGACTTTGACACTACTTTTTGGTGAACTTAGACAGATTCTTGAAGTTATTAAGCCTGTGAAGTTTATGAAAAGTTAGAGTATGGGCCCTGAATCTTCCCAAGGATGAGGATGAAGATGAGCAGTGGGTCAGGTTGCTCACCTGATAGTTCCTTAGAATCAAATCCGGATTGAAGTATAGCTGAAATGGTGTAATGATCTCTAGTTGCTGTGAGAGAAGACAAAACAAACTTGTTAAAGATGGTAACAACAATGATACAGATGAACGATCTAGCTTCAAATAACATTAACATACATCTGACAAATGTTAAACCATGGCCTCAAAGAAGAAACTCTCCCACTCTATAGCGTGATGTGAATTTGTATAAATGAGCTTTTTCTGCTTTCGCTCTTAGTTAAAATAAGGCATTGACATGGATTTGTAGGGAAGCCAGTATCTTCACAGAGGCCAAGTAACAGAGGCCTGTTTCAGAAAGCAGGTTTAACAAACTCTGAGTCTAATACTGAACTCTGAGTTGATGGACCCTGAGAAGGAAAACTCAGGGTTTTCAGTTTCAGAACAGCTGCTCAGACAGTTGAACTGGTCAGTTCAATCAACTCTGAGTATGTCTACTCTGAGTTAAGCTTGTGCACAGTGAATGAAAAAAGTCATCATCAATGGAGCTCTGATACTACGATTCACCGTGGCAACAGGTATATAAAAGGCAGAGTAAGTGCACTCGATATGCTCTTTCAAACAGACTGAATGAGGAAATAAAACAGCTTGTCTGGCTCTGTAAGAAGGAGGAATGAGACAGAGACAAACTTAGGGTTTGTTGAAGAAAACCTGCTAGCGAGCAGGTCAGGTTCAGAGTCAATAACCCCAGTAACTGACCAAAGTAACCATAGTACCACAGTTACCACTTTAACTGACCCAGAGTTTAAGTTACCTTACTTTCTGAAATGGAAAAACCCAGTTTCCCTCATCTCAGGGTTTTCACTAATCCTGCTTTCTGAAACCAGGCCTTGGTACCAAGTCCCACACTAAACAGAATATGGTTTACATGACTAATCCATATACAGCCCAGTCTACATATTCTGTTTTTTTTTTGTCATACACATGTGTTTGGCATATTCTACTTAGTATAAACTGGGTAAAGTGTTTACATATAACCTCATTGAATGCATGCATGTATGTATATGCACTCACTATTGCACACAACACACTCTTATCACTTGGTTTAAAAAAAAAAAACACATTAAAATCTCTCTATTAAACCTGTAAGCAAATGTGTCTGCACACAGAAAAGATTGTGTACATGCACACATCTGCATATGCAAAGGTGCCACAAAAGACTGAGACTTAGCAGGTGCTGAGTGGCTAATTCTGGAGGCAGTTGTTGAGGTTGTATGGCTATGAAAATCTAACATAGTGAAATAAAAAGGGACATTATTAAATGTGACATCATGTTATAAAAAGAGACGTTAAATAAAAGTGTTGTTGGAAAACACCATAATGTAATAAAAAACTTTGAAAAAGGACATTTCAAAATGTAAAATGCTACCATGAAAGAAAAAGTAAATTCTTTAAAACTGAAAATGAGAATGATAAACTTTAGAAATATAGACTGGAGTTGGAAAACTTTCTTTAATTATTTCAAAAACTATTATTTCATTTAAATATTTTACACCAATTATCCATATGCTTATTTATTTCATTATTTGTTTACACAATTCTAAACAATTTGGGCCTCCATACTTCACATCCAGTTTTTACACAATATGCAAGTACATTGTATCCCTACTTCTCTGGGTAGATACTAAGTTTATATAAAAATAGATTGTATCTACAACTCAGAAAAGATCAAAGAGCAAATGAAGCCAGAATTTTAATTTAGAAATGTTTAACTAATTATTCCTTTAGCCAGCATAAAGCTGTGGCAGATTAAAAAAAAAAGACTCCTCTGTAGCAAATGACTCAAACAGCTAGTTTAGCAGGTTTATTTGACACTATTTTGTGCCTTGTACACTGAGCTGACAGCACACTGTCTGGGGTGTACTCTCTATGTGCTACTGTGTGTAATATGTGTGATTTCTGGCTGTACTATACAGTAATCAACAATAAAATAAACAGAGGTAACCAACCCTTTGACCTACATTATTATATTTTCCAGCTTGAATGATTAGTTACTTTGCAGATTCAGATTTTCTGCCAACATATATGATCAGCCTACAGCCTAACACAGTGATCATAAGTTTCATTTCTAGACTAGAGAATTTTAGAGATCCCTGTAGCCATATCTTTTAAAATGGGTGTCACATTGATACAAAATGTGTATGTTCTCATATATGAAAGGAATACTTCACCCAAAAAAATGACCACTTGTGTATTGATTAATCATACTATGTGAGCTGGAATTTGTGAAGAAAATTTGGTTTTCTCGCATGCTTCCATGGAAAACTGTAAACATACTGATCTAATGATTGATCAGAGACTGCATTAAACAACAGCAAAACTATATCAAAACATGTGTTAAACTCTCACACAACTTGTGCAGCATAATAAGTGTCATTTATCCAGTGGTATGCTCAGTACTTTCCAGACACATGCATTTTTGGTAAAAACCTTAGTATTGGTGTCTGGCTTTGATCATAGATAAGTTTCACTTTCAGTACAGTTTTAAATAGAATGGGTGCTTTCACATCTGTAGTTGGGTTAATTGGGTCCACACCAGGGAGAAAAAATTATACAGTGTTGCATTTAATTTTGGTTCAGTTCCTGTTCACACTGATTTTTTGCAAATTAATCAGGAATAGTGAACATGAAAGTCTGACAGGCAACTGAGTGGACAGTTTTGGTGTTTGTTGTCCTGCATCGTCAGAATCCACATGAGAAAATCAAATTCTGGTGACTCACAGAGGTTTCTGCCGCACTTAAATGCTTGTAATGTGTTTATATTTATGTTGTTTAGTTTCAAAAAGAGCTCATAGAGAAATAACTGATTGTAAGCATTATTAGGAGGCTGTAATTAGACTCTAAATCAATGGCATGTTATAAATAACAACTAACACAGACAGGATGAATAGAAGGCATCTTGTACAATAATGATTTGGGGCTTAATCCTGTGGGATCACTGTCACATAGTTTTTTATGGACTTAATGAACAGACAAACAGGTTGGATACAATGATGGCAGTTTTACCAGCTTTTTAATCAGAGAAATTACCCTAATTGACATACATATGTGTTACCATGGTTACATGAATGCATTAGCATAAATACGTTATAGGATAATGTGGCCTTTATCAGGATCAATAATCTGATCGCGGACAGATTTCATGATCCACAGATAGATTTATTATTGGTGTAGCTGTTGCTAAAAATCACATATCTGCTGTCATAAAATCCTGTGGTTCTCTTTCACATCTCAAACGAACTGCACCAGAGTCCGTGGGGAAGCAGATAGAGACCCACCTTTTTGAGTACTCCGTTTTGGTTATTTTGACCAAACTAGGTTGACAGCTTTCACCAGCTTAAATGAACCGTATTAACTGTGCAAACGGACCTAAGTTTATTTTAACTGAACCAAAAAGGTTAGGTGAGAAAGCACCATAAGGTTGTAGTGAATATGCATGTATGCATGCATGTTTGGGGAAATACTGAGTGGGGGGGGGTGGATACAGCATAGTATCACAATATTTTTGTGTGGCCATATTGCATCGTCACACAGTGCCAAGTATTGATTTTTTAAATTTAAGTTATTAATATTACAGATAAAAATCTAACTTTAGGTTGCCACTTGAATAGTTTAATTAATTACTTTTTCAGTCCACTAGCTACATTTTGCTCCAAATAAAATGACTGAAGTGAGACAAACAGACTGAAAACTATATCTTATTTGATAATGCAGATGTTGAAAAGGTTTTCCTTTGGGGAAATAATATACAGTTGGAAAAAAGGTAATACATTCCAATATATTGCAATATATTTTTTTGCAATACTCAGTAAATTGCAACACCTTTATCACAATAATATTGTATTGTGACCAAAGTATTAGGTTAATATCACACTGAGGAGCCTCTGGTGATTCTCACCACTTGTGCTGAGCATGTGACTGAAAAATGAAATTTGGATTATATGGTACAAGATATGTGAGAGTATGTCAACATCTGTTTTGATATAGTTTTGCTGTTGTCAGACATGACCCCCAATCAACCAATAAATCAATATGTTAGCCGTTTTGGGCATGTGAGAATAACAACGTCAAGTTAAAATGGCACGACTGACTGATATACAAATGTTCATTTGTGGGTGAAGTATTCCTTTGATGCACCAATAATAATAAACAAAGTATTTCAACAGAAATACCACAAAGATTGACAGTTTTGTGCAATCAAGGATGTTACTTTTGATACTTTGCCTGTTTTCAATTGAAAACTATCCTGTACTTTAATAGACAGATAGAAAATATGCATGCAATAACATAAAGTGTATTACAAAATTACATTTGTTTCTAACGATACATTAAGATATTTAGTTATGTTTTACAGAGTACAAAGACATACATTAGTTTGGTTTAGCCAAATTTTGACAGACGTGTGGTGTGGGCTCCTCTAAAGAGAACAGCAATGGTTACAGATACGGTTATATATGGAAGCATTAACTGCTAAAGACATAACAGCAGTAGCTTGTGAGCCTTCCATAAACTAACATTACCACATTACTTAAACGCAATTTAGCGTATCCTTCCACTTTTAGTTCACGGATTAAAATTAAGCCAAGACTCCGGTCACAGGTAGCTTTGCTTTTAGTTTTGTTTGTGACTTGAAGTGAGCTAACATCCTGGATAATAACATTCGGACACGTATCCTTCTCACAGGTGCTATGGCTAAACCACCGAGCTAGCAGCACAGTAACGACGTTAACGTAGCTATGATAAGCAGCACCAAGCTTTGACCCAGCCGACACAGTGAACATGTGAATTTGTCTTACCACTGCAGCAGTTGTGAGGACACAGGCGGTTGTATATGCCCTGGTAACAACCGGAATCTGTAAGTACTCCTGTTGTAGTGTCTGGTAAGCCATTTTGGACAAACTGAATGCTTCCGGCACTTTCTTGACACGTCATTCCACAACGCGAAGGGTGTTGCGTTCAAGCACGTGCGATAAAAAATGCAAAATATCCACAGCTGCTTGTTATAGCTAGATACTCAGTCTGAGACAGGACTTCAGACATTTGAGGCATATCGCGCAAATGTACCTGATTAATTGTCTCAAAGTTTTGAAATAACCAGCTACCAAACAAAGATGTCAATAATTAAAAAAAAGTGGAATAACAAAACATTACAACGATAATAATTATTACATTCAAAATCGTGTTTTTTTTTTTTTTTTTTACTTACCAGACACTTTTTATTGATCATATTTCAAATATAACGGTACATTGTACTGACAGATATATATTTCATTTTATATTTAACATCATAAGTGAAACAGCAACATCAAACATAAGAAAAAGAAAAACTTGTACAAGGGAGATGTAAACCTACATATAATATACATAATATATATTTTTCTGGTTATTTGAGAGGACTAAACAGCTTTCTTCTTGGTGTTATCTCAGAAACACAGTCTAAGAGATATTGTGGTTCAACATACAACATATGGATATTAAGTGTAATCTGAAGCACTCTAGCTTAATGGATGGGATGCCAACAACACATATATGATTGAGAGCACTGTCAGTAGATTGTGAACCTGTATTTAGAAATTTAGAAACAAGACCATGTCTTTTAATTTTTTTAACAGAAAGAACAAATTGGAGAAATATTTTTCAAATATTTTTACACTCTTACACACATTTAATGAAGATATTTTGCCAATATGTTCTTTCTGTTAAACAGAAATTAGATCAATTTTTCGAGAAGGTTTTACATAGATACTAACTTACCATACACTGAGCTACCACCCCAAATTAAAACCCAACAGGGCTTTTGCATGTAAACTTGAATCATGATTTTTGAATAAAACATCCTACAAATGGAATTTTTGCTTTAACTGATCTAATCTCTTGGTGCCACTTTCTTATGAGTCACTCTTTATAAAGGATTAATAAGTCCTAACTAATAGCTTTATTATTAATGGTTAATGAATCATTTTCTAATGCATTATAAATAAGTTATATGCCATAAAGTAAAACAACATGTATAACTGCAGACTTGATGGCTTGTTAGAAAGTGTAAAACCTCCAATAATTTATTAATCGATTACTATCATGTGTGCCTGCATAATTACTAAATTGAATAATAGAAGACTATAAAGCTTCAGTAAACCATTAATAAAGCCATGTGTTACAACTTATAAACCCTTTATCAAGACTGACTTATTATTAGGGAGGACAAAATACCCTGGTTCTTACCCTAAGCTATAGCATGACAACAACTGCATTATATTATATTACTTAATATTTTTATAGCCCTGGACATGGTACTGCACTTTTCTTAGATCAGTCTAAAACATTTGACTCAGTCAGTCATGGCATTTTACTGAAAAAACTATGCTCATTAGAGGAGATGAACAGTCCATTAAATAGGTTTATGATTATCTCTTAGAGAGAAATCAGGTAGGAGTTTCCAACAGTTCCAAACCAAGTCCCCCTGATATAAGGAGTGCCACAAGGGTCCATTAATGGTTCTCTTTTATTCACCGTGTATATAAACAATATCAGAGCTGCAGTCTAGTAGCAGAGTATGTCTTTATCTGCCACACTTTAAGGAACAATGAGTGATCCCACTCCATCCTTTTGAATTTTGATTTATCATCATTGCCACACAAAACTGTAATTTTATGCAGATGCCACTGGCTCTTCACTTAATCTGGCCATTTCAAATCTATAGCTTTACTTAAGACAATTTCAGATCTCTCTCATCAGACACAAGCTTGTTTTAAATTCTGGCAAATGCTTTTCTCTATAGTTCACCAGAGAGTATCTAGCTTACTGCCCATATCCATCTGATATTGAAAATGTTGAACATTATAAATACCCTTGACTCTGGCTGGAGACCAGACTCACTTTTAAGACTCCTGTGGAACACCCATAAACTAAACTGAAGGTCAAAATTGGATTTTTGTATTGAAACAAAAATCTGTTTTTTTTTTTCTTTCTGCAAGTCAAAACACCATTCTGCAATGTACAGCTACATCTGTGCTTGATTATAGTGATAGTGTAAATAAGCATGCATCTTGGTCCACCTTAATGCACTTTAACCTGATTGCTTTTAGTGACTCAATAACTCTGAGTTACTAATTTTCTTCCTCCACATTCTGCATTTCTTGGGGCTCAGCTTTGCTGTTTTGCATCAGAACAACAGTAATTTAGATAAATTCACCATTCAAGTTCGGTGGAGTGTACATGTACTTTTTATGTAGCCTCCATATTGTCAGTTTCTGTGTTGCATCTTTCATTTACCACCTGATGATAAAACACGTCTTGTTTAGTGCATGTTTCTTTTAAAGAGATATTTCTGATTTTTTAAGTGGGGTTGTACAAGGTACTTTTCCATAGTCAGTGTATTACAGACAGTAGTTGTTGGTCAGCAAGCACCCAGTTTAGAGAAGCAGATGTGAGTAGCACCATGAAATGTACTGCTGTGAAGGGGGCAGTACAAAACATATTTCAGCCACCTAAAAAATATCAATAATGGTTTCAATATTGCCTATATTAAGAATATTTTCACCATGTTACCTTGTCACAGACACAGACGTTATTTGGTTATTTGGACGTTATTTGGACGTTATTTGGTCAGTCCAAATGAAACCTTTTAATCCCCAAAGTCACACAATTACATAAACAAACTGATTGAGGCAGCAGCAGACCAGCCACTCCTGTGTTGAGGTGAGGTGAAATGACTGTTTTTACAATATGACGGCTTCAGTTCACAGTCCAAAATTGTTGTCTGATGGCAAGGTAAAGAGATGAATTGAATACTATAACTGTATAGTATACTTAAACTGATACAAGTTCTGATATAGATTTTTTTAGTTGTTTAGTGTTGTGTTTTAGGTGGCTAAAATAAATTGTGCTGCTGGCCCAGTCCACAGCAGCGTACTGCTCAGCTTCCTTGGTGGTTCTCCTGTCTGCTTCTATAAACTGGGGGCGTCTACTGTAGATACTACACTGACCATGGATTAGTAGCTGGTAAAGAATGGAGAGAAACTGATGGTAGCAGTTGCTGGATACCCAGAGCGATACGGCCCGACGATAGACAGCAGGTTGTCAAACTGCCCCTGAGTCATTCTGAAATATGGCTGAAAACATCATCGAGACGAAGCTCCTGGACCAAATGGCGGTTCTCCCTGTGATCCACCCTCTTTTTTAGGGTCTCATGTATTCACACAGATCTCCGTCTCCCAGTGCCCAACAAACTGTTTGCTGACAGCCTCTCAACCAGAGCTGGAGGAAGTAATCTGCCTCAACATTTTAGTAACAAGCCACTAATTAGTGTGAAATAAAAAAAACGGTAGACACAGGAAGGTTAGTGTAAAGACATGATGAGGTTGTTGCCTAACAAGATGCAAGTGTTTTTTACTAGTGGCATTCGATTTTGGAAAACAAAAACAAAAAACATACTGTGCAACCTGCAAAACACCAGCCATGTGATCGGGTTCTAACCCTGTCGCTCCACGCTGCCAACATGCAAAGAGCTGCTCCCTCCTGACAGCTAACAAACATGTTAGCCACAAGCATGTTGCCTAAATGGCCTGGCTCAGAGTCAGATGTTGTCTGGGTGCCCAGAAGGCCAGCGACAACTCTGAGTCCTCTAAGCAAAACACAGAGCAGCCCTGCAACATGTGTTCAGTGTTTATACTGACTGGAGTTACAACCCTGCTGCTGCTGCCCGCTGCTGCCCACTGCTGCTTATCTTACCTAGTCAGAGGGTTCATGAAAACTTTAGTGAAGCATGCTTCACACCAAAAGCTCCCTCTCTGCTCCTTTGGAAGACTTTATGACTATTTCAAAGCTTCTTCTGTGGAATTCAAACATATCTGTATATCACACCATCCAAAACAGAAATGACAAACTAAAACACAATGATGAAACTTTTATTAACATGAAAAAAAAAAATCAGATGAGATCAGAAAACTGTATTAAGCCCTTTGAACGCAAAAAGAAGAAGACTTTCAAAGTGTCAGTATAAAAGGGCAATGACATAAACGGGTACAAGCTTTTAAAAACCAAATGTCTCCAATTATGTCCAATAAAGCTCAACTCTGGCAGGTTTTTCAAAACTGGACATTTAGATAATTATGCTTATTCATTTCACTGAGAGTCAGAGGAGACGATGGATACCAGTATTCTAAAAGTGAGAGGTATCAATCAAAGTAGCCGACTCATAAAATCAAAATGAACTCACTGTTGAATAGAGGAATATGCCAAGGCTATTTCTGCTTTATCAATTCTGGTCCTTTATTCACAAAAGAAAAGATGTAGAGGCAGTAAAAAACATGATTTGTTCCAAGAATGAAAAATACAGCAGATAGAAATCATAGTGTGTCCTCTCTGTCGCTGTCAGCTCCACTGTCCCTCAGCTGTACCGTCAGGAAAAGGAGACAGTGTGGTCACAGTCCAGCATGTCCTATAACAGGGGAGCAGTCTTTAGTAAAAAGTAGCAATACCACAGTGTAGAAATACTCAAGTACTCAAGTTCAAGTAAAAGTCCCACATTCAAACTCTTACTGAGTAAAAGTGTTAGTAAAAGTAACAGTATTCATCATGCAGAATGGCCCGTCTCATCAGTATTTATTTCATCTTACTGAATCATAATCATCAATGTATTCATCACTTGAATGCTGTAGCTGGTAAAGGTGGAGATCATTTCACTTTTTGGGTTGCTAAATCTGTGATAAGTCTTAGGGCTGCTGTCAATCTGCGCCTTTTCAGGGCAACAAAAAAGTTTATCTTGGGTGCCTTGGTACAATGGACAACAAGCAAGGACAGCAGAGAAGGTACCCGCACACCAATGCAACTGGTCTGGACAGCCACAAAAAAAGTTCACAGCCTGAGGTCAATGCAAAAAATAAAATAAAATAAAATTAAATTTTTGTGGCTGTCTCCACCAGTTGCACCAGTGTGCAGGTATCCCCTCTGCTGTCCTAAATCTGTGATAATACATCTTATTTTTTATTTTTTTTGTTTATATTCTGTGTGATCTGAATCTGCAAAATATTGCAACTAAAGATGTCAGGCATAAAAGTAGAATATTGGCATCCAGAATGTAGTGGAGTTTAAATATAATGTTGCATAAGATGGAAAAAAAAGTTAAGTACAGATACTGTTAAATTGTTCAGTGCTGTACTTTAGTAAATAGACTTGACATTCAACCACTGCTGCAGACTGACTTCACTTGCCTGGCTCAGGACAGGTGGCAGGAAGTGATCATCTGCAGGTGTGTCATAGAAATAATTTGCGGAAGAGGAAGTGTAAGAAGGTGCCTGTGGGTGTGAACATAGACATATATACCTACATAGACATATAAGACGCCGCACTGACTGCCGCTGCCTATTGGAGCCGACGTCCCAGCCGGCCGCCATCTTGGATGGGTCTTGCTTCGCCTCCACAGTGCATTCAGTTCTATTGAGGAAGGAGCTCCATGCATAAGTAAAATAGAATAACTCACTGAATTTTCAACTGATTTTCACGCAGTTTGGTTTGTTACAAATGGCACACATGTAGTTATGATACAGGATGCTTTCATGCATCAAAAATGCGGGATTTCATGCTTTAATACTTTCTGCAGATAGCAACAGCATGTTATTTAGGTCACAACACAGTTCTTTTATTCATCTCAACCCTAGAGTGGAATATGTACATATATGTATATATATATATATATGTATATGTGTGTGTGTGTGTGTGTGTGTGTGTGTGTGTATACTGTAAACATATTGTATAAACACAATATACACAATACAATTCAAAACATAGTATAGCATATTATGTATAGTACACCTTTGTGCACATATTCACAAATATCCCCTGATGCTCATCCTTCTGTATCTTTTTTCAAATTATGTTGATCACAGTCCCATTTTCATAGTTATAATACAAATACCAAAATTAATTTCAGTGTTTATGTTAATTTTGAAAATATTTTTTTACTACTTTTGAAGGATCACAGCAGTCAGTGTAATAAGAATAAGAAGAATTTTATTAATCCCCAAAGGAAATTTCAAAGAAGTCTGTAAGATCATCTATTTAACAAAGAATTATGAAGTCTGATGGCTGTGGGTATAAAAGAGAGTGTGTGTGAGAAATAAACTCAATCAACAATCTGACGGTTAATGGCCTCTTCGTTTGCGAAGGCAAGGAGGGCGGTTGTCTCCTCAGTTGCTCATCTTTACAGTGTCTGTCAGATTTGTGTTTCCCTCTTGCTACTAGCTGCTTGCTAATTCCTGCTATCAGCTGTTTCCTGTTTATCCATCACCAGTGGGTTACAAGTGCTGCGTCGTCGACAGCTCCTCCCACAAGTCTTCAACAGCCTCTCCCGTTGCGGAAGGCCACCTCGGTCTGTTTAAACTAAAAGGGTTCCGCCAATATGACTTGCCTACCCTCGTCGTCGTCGTCGTCCTCCTCCTCCTCCACTTATCCAGGTCCGGGTCGTGGGGGCAGCAGCCTCAGCAAAGAAGCCCAGACAGTCCTCTCCCCAGCCACTTCCATCAGCTCTTCCGCGGGAACCCTGAGGTGTTCCCAGGCCAGCCGGGCGATGTAATCCCTCCAGCGTGTCCTGGGGTGGCCCCGAGGTCTCCTCCTGGTTGGACACACCCAAAACACCTCCCAAGGGAGCCGTCCGGGTGGCATCCTTACTAGATGCCCGAACCATCTCAGCTGGCTCCTCTCGATGTGGAGGAGCAGTGGCTCTCTACTCCGAGTCCCTCCCGGATGTCCGAGCTCCTCACCCTATCTCTAAGGCTGAGCCCAGCCACCCTGCGGAGGAAACTCATTTCGGCCGCTTGTACTCGCAATCTCATTCTTTTGGTCACTACCCAGAGCTTGTGATCATAGGTGAGGATTGGAACGTAGATCGACCGGTAAATCGAGAGCTTCGCTTTTTGGCTAAGCTCCCTCTTCACCACAACGGACCGGTTAAGCGCCCGCATCACTGCTGACGCCGCCCCAGTCCGCCTGTCAATCTCCCGCTCCATCCTACCCTCACTCGTGAACAAGACCCCGAGATACTTAAACTCTTCCACCTGAGGAAGGACCTCCCCCCGACCCAGAGAGGGCAATCCACCCTTTTCCGGCTGAGAACCATGGCCTCAGACTTGGAGGTGCTGATTCTCATCCCAGCCGCTTCACACTCGGCTGTGAACCGTCCCAGCAAGAGCTGGAGGTCACTGTTTGATGGAGCTAGGAGGACCACGTCATCCGCAAAAAGCAGGGACGAGACCCTCCCGTCACCGAACCTGACACCCTCCACCACTCAGCTGCGCCTAGAAATTTTGTCCATAAAAGTTATGAACAGAACCGGTGACAAAGGGCAGCTCTGGCGGAGTCCAACCCTCACCGGGAACAAGTCCGACTTATTGCCGGCCACGCAATCCAGACTCGTGCTCCTTCGGTACAAGGACTGGATGGCCCTTAGCAAGGGGCCACCAACCCCATACTCCCGGAGCACCCCCCACAGGATGCCCCTGGGGACACGGTCGTAAGCCTTCTCCAAATCCACAAAACACATGTGGACCGGTTGGGCAAACTCCCATGCCCCCTCCAGCACCCTGGCGAGGGTAAAGAGCTGGTCCACGGTTCCGTGTCCGGGGCGAAAACCACATTGCTCCTCCTCAGTCCGAGGTTCAACTATCGACCGGACCCTCTTCTCCAGCACCCTGGAGTAGACCTTACCAGGTAGGCTGAGGAGTGTGTTCCCCCTGTAGCTGGAGCACACCCTCTGATCCCCCTTCTTGAAGATGGGGACCACCACCCCGGTCTGCCACTCCAGAGGCACTGCCCCCGATGTCCACGTAATGTTGCAGAGGCGTGTCAACCAGGACAGCCCTACAACATCCAGAGCCTTGAGATATCCCGGATGAATCTCATCCACCCCCGGGGCTCCGCTACCTCGGAGTTGTTTCACTACCTTGGCAACTTCTGCCCCAGAAATTGGACGACCCGCCCCCGATACCCCCGTCTCTGTTTCCTCACTGGAATACGTGCTGGTGGGATTGAGGAGCTCCTCAAAGTATTCCTTCCACCGCCCGACAATGTCCCCAGTTGACGTCAGCAGCTCCCCGCCCCCACTGTAAACAGTGTGAGCAAGTTGCCGCCTTCCCCCCCTGAGGCGCCGGACGGTTTGCCAGAACCTCTTTGGAGCTGATCGATAGTCTTCCTCCATGGCCTCATCGAACTCCTCCCATGCCTGAGTTTTTGCCTCCGCGACTGCTGCTGCTGCGCTCCACCTGGCCCGCCGGTACCCGTCAGCTGCTTCCGGAGACCCACAGGCCAACCATGCCCTGTAGGCCTCCTTCTTCAGCCTGACAGCTCCCCTCACCTCTGGTGTCCACCAGCGGGTTCGGGGATTACCGCCACGACTGGCACCAGCGGCCTTGTGGCCACGGCTTGCAGCCGCTGCCTCAACAATGGCAGAGCGGAACAAGGCCCATTCGGACTCAATGTCCGAAACTCAACACAAAATTGAGAGATGCTGTCCTCTGTATAAATAACCAACAAACCAATCAACCCTCAACTCTACAAAGTAGGCCTATGTTCAGTTATAACAGTCAGGTTTCAAATGCATTCTGCCCTCCTCTCCTCCTCTAACTTTATTCTCCACTACTTTCCATTGCACTCCTCTTCTCATTTTCTTCTCCAGCTCTTTCCTTTTTAAATAGTCACATATTAGTTCTTAAAAATATGTCTTTGACAAGCCTCAATAAATAATCCTAAAGAACAGACGCGTGCAGTGGCTACAGCTTCGTGCTCCTCCTCTGCGCGCTTTGTGCACGGCATGTTCGTGCAGCACCAAAAATCATTTCAGATTTGTTTGAAATAATTACCAGAGCCAAGGTGTGGAAGACGTAAACAATATTTTAGTTTAGTTTTGCTTTAAAAAGTCATGTAGAAATGGGTAAGGAGTTCAGCTTACAACAGGCAGTTGGTGGCAGGGAGGGCAGAGGGGCAGAATGTTGGAGGGAGACTGTGATTTGACACCAGACTAGTTTGTTATTAAGCTTAATGTTGGTTTACTGCCTGAGTCAGTCTGGCTGTATTTAGATGTTTTAATAGTGGTTAAATTTTACAAAAGTGACAAACAATGTCAAGGCTTAGGGCAAACACTGTTGTTACCTGACTGTCCATGCATGCGGATCAGGGAGATGTGGATGCTGCTCTGCAGGATGTTAACTCAAATGCAGTTGTCAGGCATTCAACACGTTTTAAATTGAGAATTGATGCCATGGGCCACATTTAAAAACTCAAATGTAAAATGATTAAAAGAAAAAGGAAAACATGTCTTGCAAAAAGGTCATTTATAGTCAGAGGCCAAAAAGGGCTATTGCTTGAGCACCATTTGGGGTCTAACTATGCAAATGCTTGTAGCCAGTGAAGTTTATAGTTATGTTTTCTGTTTCACAACTGGGAAAAGTTACAATAGAATGAAGCTCATTTGGGTATAAAAAGACCATATTGTGGATCCATTACACCAGGCTCCCATTCATTGTCTATGGGGCAGCTCTACACCTCATACTGATGACATCACAGGTTCAAGACTTTTCTGGCTTTGGGAGAGAGTAGCTCATATTCGCAAATATTGATTGAATGTTAGATCAAGAAAGTAACATATAGGAATTCTTAATTTAGGTGGTGTTCCATCTAAATCACCTTTAAATCTTTTATACATGGCAACTGGCTAACCAGAGTTTAAACCCATGAGAACCCCCCCTCCCTCAGTTAAAAGAGATAATACATGATAGAATTGAAGCACGTATCACAGGGAGAATAACATTTATTTTTAATTTTGGTTGTGAGAAATTTTACATATAGATGTATTGCTACATTGCATATAATTTCTGTAATCAGTAGAGCTGTAATGATAATCTGATTTATATATATATATATATATATATATATATATAATATATATATAATATATATATATATTTATATATTGATTTATTTCCTCAGAAATGATATTGATAATAAAATATTTGTTTTAGGATTTTTAAGGAAAATTGGTGCCTGAGAAGGTAATGCAATTGATCCACAGGGTTTGGTGATTTGATCCCCACCTCCTCCTGTTTTCATATTTAGGTGTCCTAGGGCAGGCCATTACCTAGGCAGCTTCCATTAGCGTAGCATGTGTGAATGAAAGGCTAGTTGTAAAGCATTTTGGATAGAAGTACTATATAAATGCAATCATCTGAAAATGTTTAAACATACAGGTAGAATATCTTTTAGATTTCATGATTTTCCATACCAGTGGAAAAGCACAGCCACTGAATAAACAAGCCTCACACTGACATCACTGTGGCCCATGGGATTAAACGTAATAAGCTGCTTTACGTTGAGAATAGAAACAATAAGAAGTGGAGCAGTCTGAAACGCACAATGTGTCTGTGTTGTGGAGAAGCAGCAGCTGTTCTGCCTGTCGTCTTCCTACCTGACACTTGAATTTTGATAGCACTCCTCAGGACGTGACAGCAAAAGGTAAGTCAGCTGTTCATTTGAGTTATTGAAGGAGTGTACAAAATATTATCCACCTGGTGTATGTGACCCCCTAGAGAGTCAAGCTTTTTAACATGCACTCTAATAATACAGCTTCTTGCCAGCTCTTTGCTTTGCAAGTTATGCACTGATTGTCTAAATGACTTTGTTTACATTTTTTTTCAAACTTTTATTAAGAATTGAATGTATGCAATGCACACTTTGTCTCTTGTGATCTGGAAAGCATCTGTGTATCTCATAAAATTGTAGAAATATCAATAATATAAACACTGTAGATATTTGACATTGAGATATTTTTCAGTTGTACTTATTCATAGCCAGTGTTCATTCATAAATTCTTTACTTTAGAGCAGCTGCCTGATCAGGGATCTGTTGGATTTGCTGGCAGGAACAGTAGACTACAGGTGTGTGTTGTGATCAGTCGTTTTAATTTGCCTTTGAGTACTTTTAATATTCTCTTTTGAACAGTGCCGTGGTTCAACTTTTGATGTCAACATTTTTGGTGAAATATGTTTTCTGTGTTTCCCAGGAACTGTGCTCATGTCAGTATGAGAGTGAGACACTCTATTGACACAGAAGACATACTTTCTCCTTGTTATTATTATTATTTGTACTATTGGTGTTGTTGTTGACCTAGAAATTGTGGATGTTTTATTTCCCCATATTTACTGGGAAATCCCAGAAATTCCCTTCCAGCAAGGGTTGAAAATATGTATCCCGAAACAATTTGGCAAATGTGTGTTGAAATTTACAATTAAAATATCAGGATGCAACTTGATATAATAATAATAAAGAAGAAGAAGAAGAAGTAGAAGAAGAAAACTTTTTATTTTCTTTGACTTGTCTTGCAGTTAATGTGAGGCTGTGGTGGACTTCAGAATGAGCAAGAGGGGGAGGAGGAGGAACAGCAAGAGAAGGAAGAGCTCCAGCAGCAGTAAACGTGAGTCAGAGCTTTGGGTCGATGGGAGGGTGGAGTGAGGTTAATCTTGTGCTTAGTTGAGTCACATTTTTTCCACACCTGCATGCAGTTTGCCAAAATTTGGTATTCTTCAGTACAGTACAGGACTGGAGATGGCTAATGTGTTTTATAGATTAGATCTTATAAGGTTAAAAACATGTTAGGCTCCCAGTCGGAGTGATCAGAGCAGGTATTTGGAGCAGTCAGCTTCCAGCTTTTCCTTTTCCTCCAGCTCATCAGTCCTTGTTGCTGAGAAACGGACTCATTCATAAAAAAGCCCTTTTTTAAAAAAAAAAAAAAACTGAAAAGGCAACACTGCATGTCACCGTGAGAGACGATAAAATGCCGCCAGCAAGGTTGCTTTAAATACAACTATTAGTCTCATTGGTTTAACTCTGGAACTCGTGCCATTTAAAATCAGACTGGGGCTATTTATAGGGCCTCTTAAAGGCTCATCTTAATTGGCTATATGTCCACAGGTGTTTCTAAAATTTTAGCGCATGTACCTACAATACAATTCTTTTATAGTTGCACCTAAATAACTTTGATGAGCTCAGAGGTTGGAATAGAACTGTGGTTACAATACATTAATGGGTAACTTTGACCCTATTTTCTTATGTATTTGTGACTAAGCGACTGATGTGAACAAAACGCTTTTTACACTACGAGTCACATTCACCCATTCACACACATTCATACACTGGTAGCCTCAGCCACCATTAAGGTGCCATCTGCTACTAAGTTTTTTACACACCAGTGGAAGCATCATCGGGAGCAATTTGGGGCTCAGTATCTTGCTCAAGGATACTTCGACATGCAGTCTGGAGGAGCCAGGGATCGAATCACTGATCCTCCGATTGGTAGACGACCTCCTCTAGCTGTGAGCCATACCCACATGTGAGATCCAATTTTAAGAGAGAATGGCTCAATGCCTTCAATATAACTAGATGGGGCAATTGTGCATTGTCTCTCTATGTCCATTAAAAGTGTTTTCTTTGACAGAGACAGGCTCAGATTGTTACTATAAGTGTCTGAAGTTTCTATTTACCTTTGGCTTGATTTATTTGATACTGTGGTTAAGTCTTGCTCAAGTCTCGCTCTGAAATCTCAGGTAATTTGTTGCAGGGAGACCATGCTGCTCATAAGTATCTCTATGATTTCTCCTCATGTATAGGATGTTTGCACATGGAGCATAACATTGGTCCTGTAGGTTGTATAGTACCTAAATATAAAGACATTTCTACACTATGCACACACACGTTGCACTGATAATGTCAGCTTGTTAATATCACTTATTATACTATTATGAATCAAATGCCAAAATGGTGAATCAATCTATATAGATTTTTTTTCATAATCATTGCTGAATCAGTTGATATTTTGCACCTACTAACACCTACTTTACACCTACTTTATTGAGTAATTGTTTTTACTCTTATCCCACTATGCTTTCTTGTGCATGTTACGCCAGGTCAATGTATGGTAACTTAATTTAATAAAATTACCTCCACTCTGTCTGCATCAGGTATCTCCACTTTCGGAACAGCAGTTTTCTTTAGAAAAATGTGCTCTGTATTTATTCTCCTCTTTGACTGGCTGGTAGTCATCTTAAGTTAGCTGTTCAGCACAATGGTGATTCAAAAGAAGAGAACCAGCTTCGTAGTACTGAAATCCCAGAGTTAACCCTGAAATTACCTCGCTTACTCCAAATCCTGCTTCGTAGTACAGGCCTCAGATCAAGTAAAAGGTAAAGAGACACTTCAGACACTTATAATAACAATTTGAGCCTTTTTGTGGCACATATATCCCCTTGTAATGGGTGTACAGAGATGGTGTACAATTTCCCCATCTGGTTACATTGCGGCTATTTTGCAGCTGCCAGCTGCGGCCCTCTCTCTCAATACTAGACCAACTACAAAAATTGCTTTTCACATTAGTCACTTAGACACAAAAACATGGCAAAATTGGGTCTAGGTTGATAAATGCTTCCCTTTATGTATTTTGCTTACAATACAATCTGATAAAAATATTTGATTGTGTTGAGTAAAACTAAATGATGAGTGCACAATATAGCTAAAACCTGATGTTGCAATGTTGCAATATGAATGTATCTTGTGATCCGTGTGGGAAAAAAAGCTTTTTACATAATTTTACAATCCATACATTATTTTGATATACTTAACATAAAGTTTCTTGTTTTTTTGTTTTTTTACTTTCAGAGAGCGTCTCACCATACATCTTTCAAAAGCATAACAAAAGTAACAGTGTCAGCTACAGAGATGACATTGTTGAAAAGGGTGAGGCAGACTCTTTTCGAAAGGAAAATGTCCAGTCAGGATCTGAAGATGAGGAAAAATATAACAATGCTCCACCTACGGAGAAAAGATTTAAACAGGATTATCATGTGAATCCATTTCCAAACCAACGGAGTATTTATACCAAAACAACAGAGGACAAGGAGAAAGGAGTGAGGATAGTGACGTCGGTCTCTGTTAATGACATGGAAGATTCATCACCAAAGTTCGTGTTTCAGCAGTCACATGAACCTTTAGCTGAAAATATAACTCACTTATCAACACCAGTGACTAACATCATGAACATTAACTGCACTGGGTCACATGTGAAAGTCGAAATTCAAGAATTTTTACAGCTGAATACTTCCGGCGTCAAGACCACGTTTATGTTCATGAATGAAAAGGGTGACTGTGCTGGAACGTTTCTAAAGAGCAAATGTGAGAGGACGTGGATACCAAACAATGAGTCATCTGAGCAGCCGTCACACAATGTGACTAATCATGATGGCAATCAAAACACAAATTACACATTTACCTTTGGCAGCATGAGTGAACAAAGAGAGGCTCATAGTGATTTAGAATCTATCAGTCCAGCAAACATATGGGACAATCCGAACTACTCTCAATACTGCAGTGATCACAAACAACTAATATCAACTGACTTTATGTTGGAAAATCCTCCATCAAGCCCATCACCGATGTTTAATATCAAACCTCAAGGGAAGAGGAAATATTTCCACACCTGCGTGAGTAGTGATCAGTTCTGGGACATTCCCCCACCCCAAGAGTTTGCAGACTCTAAATGTAACACTTTAGAGGACCTAACACGGGACCTGGCTTCCTGTAAGATTGGCGCATGTAGTCATGCTGACAAAGTGAACATGACCCATCATGAAGAATCTGGATGCCCATTTTCTGTGGAAGCAGAGGAAAGAGTAGATCTGACTCCTTTGTTCGATCAGTTATCAGAATCTGCCAACTACAAGTCCACGCTCATGAGGCCCTCTGTGTCTACCAGCAGGTCCAGCTTCACCAAAGATTTCATCAACTGTCAAAAGAGAAAATCATGGATTAGAAACAACAGCATCGCCACCGTGGAGCACAGAGCATGTTTGTTACCAAAGAAAAGACGCCAAACATTTCCCGGGATGTCAGACGATCTGGGAGTGATGCAAGAAGATCTTCTGTTGCCCTATACTGAATCCTTTTCTTCTTTGATCATGTGCTCACTTCCTCTCCAGAATGAGAGGATGGAAGGGATCCACCAGGTCACTGACAGGTTCTCTGCATTCGGAGAAAGAAATTATGATTCTTCACAAACCAAGCAGAGTTCTAAACCTGTCTCAGGAATCCAAAATAGCCATGATGGCAAGCAGTCATTGCTCAGTGAATTCTACACGACCAGCTCTGAGGACAATCCTGACGATGTGTTCACTGTCAATGAACAATGTCGAAGACGAAGCAGCATCGGATGCCGTTGTAAAGAGCTCAGATTACAGGACATAGACTTAAAGCAGAGCCTTTGCAGGGACATGGGAAGTCTGGACACTGAAGATTTTGGATATAAAGTTGATCAAAGTGAAATAGCAGACAGTGGATTTGACCAAGAAATGGGGGAAACAGAATATCACAGCCCAAAGCCCCTTAGAGAGAAGCTCAGACGAAGAGCCCTTGCTATACAAATCACCCCTCCGTCCTGCAGTGGCTCAGAGGAACACATGCTACAGAGCCATCCTGAAACATCACTCCACAACAATGAGGTCCAAAATGAAAGCCAACAGGACTCTGTCTCACCCAAACATAATAAGTCCTCGGTCATGACAATAACTGTTGGTGCACTCCAGAGAAGATCCCTGCAGATGGACTCAAGCTCATCACTGGGTAGTTGTATGGAAAAACATCTTACTACTGCTTCAGACGATCCCGGCATGTCCCCTTCGCAGGATGTAAATGGTAATCCATTAAATACAGAGGAGGGTACAGATAAGACTGAACCCAAGCCATGTGGTGAAAAAACAGGAAATGCCAGCTCTTCTCAGTCACTAATGTTTGAGCAGAAAAATGATCTGCAACTGGACACAGCAAGAACAGATACAGAGGGTTCAGACAAACCTGCAGTCACAGCATCGTGTCCTGCCAAAGGTTCTACAGACACTGAACTCCATGCAAAAGAGCAGCTCAGTAAAACGGACAAGGCAGATAAACAGAATGTATCCAGATGTAAGTTACAATTGTGTTTGTGCTTTGAAGTAAATATTGAACAAATCATTTCACTTCAATATTTATATAAAACTCATCCATTGGGACCATTTATCATCATTTCCAGCTTCCTTAGAGGCCAAAGAGCATCTGAAACCTGTGACAGACAGCAGTGGTACTGACCATTGGGCCAAGAGGCGAAAGCTCTTCAAGGAAAGCAAGCAGTGGAGCTCTGCTGGAGGAAGCTCAGTCACGAGCGACATCACAGAGGAATCAGGTAACTTTATGGCTGAGCTTGGACATATAGACAGGTGTCTATATGGGATGGGCTTTTAATTCCTTTTATGTAAAACTGTTGCTCAGTAAAGATACCAGTATGAATAATACTTGTATAAAAATCCGGCCATTCTTTTGATCTAGCTCAGACAGACGGGGCATCAGAGAGCATTACGGCACACAGCAAACTGACACAACACTACTTTATTCTGTTGAAACAATATTCATAATATGGATTGATTTTTATGAGAAAACCCCTTTAATTCTATTGATTTGTGGACCCTTACAGACTAAAGGAACTTAGTAAGGAATGGATTCATATTCTGACTTTATTACAGTTTCATAGGAAGGGAGTCACCTCTTGTTTTTTTGTGTCATGCCAGTAAATCTGAATCTGCTTCTCTGGTGCTCATAGTTTCAGTTAAATGAACTGAGCGATTTAATTGTGGAGAATCTAATCAATCAATTTTATTCATAAAGCCCAATATCACAAATCACAGTTTGCCTCACAGGGCTTTACAGCATACAACATCCCTCTGTCCTTTGGACCCTCACAGCAGATAAGGAAACTCCCCCAAAAAACCCTTTAACGGGGAAAAAAATGGTAGAAACCTCAGGAAGAGCAACTGAGGAGGGATCCCTCTTCCAGGACGGACAGACGTGCAATAGATGTCGTACAGAACAGATCAACATAATAAATCTACAGTATTCCATATGACAAAATGATATGTAAAGAGAGACAAAGACAGAGAGAGAGAGACAGAGAGAGAGACAGAGACAGAGAGAGATGCAGGACAGACAGTAATGATAATAGCTTACAATAACATTAATTTAAGTAATGATATCATAATAATAATTATGGCTATTGTGCTACAATATGTTGTAAGTATATATTAATATATGATGGTATATGTATGTGACAATAATGATTATATGTGTATAATAAAAGTAGGAGTATGACTAATAATAACAGCAACAGCAGGAGGCATCAGGCAGGACCACGGCAGCAGCACAATCATGTCACACAATCAAGGCGTAGCTGCGATACGAGGTAACCTGCCAGACAGTGGAGAACAAAGGCTCCGGAGAAGAAGCCGAGTTAGAGAGATGCAGTAACAGGTCATGAGTGTTAGCAAAGGAGAGAGAGAGAAGGAGAAAATCTAACTGAGCTGACAATGCATAGCATTTCCATACTGACAACAAATGAAACATTATACTTGTATGTGTGATATAAGCAACTAACTGATGTTAGCTCAAGTTGGTAGTCAACAACCTGGTTTCATACATCCAAAGAACTTCTATAAAAATGAACTGCTTGGCAGTCAGACCAGGTGTCTAATTGAGACAGGTCATTATTTTTCAAAATGTGTTGCCACACCCGGCTAGTAAAAGGGACGGGGCGTTTAATTGGGACGAGGCTATTAATTTAAGTGTTGGAGTAAAGTATGTTTTACCACAACATTCACTGTAACCCATTAGAACCATTGTGAAATACATAAACAGCAATTACTGCGTAATGGGTAACATGAATGATTAAGAATACATTTAAACAGTTTTTTGGCTTATGGCCTTAAACACATTGTCTCATGGCATGCTGGGAAACTCCACCCATTTAGCCCTAACATGCCATAATATGTTAAGTGCACAATATTGATAGTCATTTTTTTTATTGGCCTTAAACTAATTAGACAAAATCAGCTTTATAAATTTTAGTCACATTAACTCAAAACACAAGAACTGTTGCAAACATGAAGACATCATGTCAAGCGCACACAAGATATGTTTCTGTGCCAAATGACATAAAGTTTTTTTTGTCATTTTGACAATCCGGGGCATGTGCAGACTTGACATTAAAATTTTGTGTCACGGATGGATCATGCTTATTGTCAAATCCTGTAAATTTAGCAAATCAACCATGGATCAGAATCATTATTTATCATTTTGCACCTATACTTATCAATTGGTTTGTACTCTCCGATATTTTTTCTAGTATCAGAGGACACTCGTTCTATGGACGTGACAATTCAAGACAATGATGGAAGGGGCTTCTATACAGAGACTTTCCACTCTTCAGCATGGATTTACCAAGGAGATGATGTTGACTCAGAGGCCATTCCTCCCAGCCTCAACACCAGAACTCGAGCTGTCTCAAGTAAGCTGGAGAATATGATTTAACAAGAAAACTGACTTCATTAAAAACTGTTTACTAAAATGGCTGAAAGAGGTGTGCCTTCAAGCATAGTGAGGGTACGCCAACCAAACTATGCAGGTTAAATGGGGACCCAGTGTGTCTGTCCCTTTTGGTGTGAGCAATGGTGTCAGACAGGGGAGCATATTGTCCCCCTTTCTCTTTAACCTGTATATGGACGATTTATCACGGCAACTCACTGCCTGTAATACTGGGTGTATGGTTGGTAACAAAAGTTAACCATCTGATGTACGCGGATGATTTGATTGTTTTTTCCCCGAGCAGTGTTGGTCTGCAGCAGCTGCTGAATGTCTGCTCTGTGTATGGTGCTGAACATGATATAAAATATAATGCCAGCAAGAGTCATGTTATGATCTGTCGTACTAGAGAGGACCAAAAAATGGCCTTTCCTGCATTTAAACTGTCAAATAATGATATTGTTCCCTGTAAAAAGGTCAAATACCTCTGCCATTTCCTTACAGAAGATATGACAGATGATGATGATATTCATCATCTGTCACTATGGACCCTAAGTCTGAAATATATATATATATATGTATATGTATATATTCATTAAGCTTATAGCCATGGGGAAAATTAATTTGATATTAAATCACAGTTAGAAGTTCTTTGATGTAAATTTAAACTCCATGCAGTGGCAATATTGTACACTGAACTAAGGCAGTGAATACATAAGTATCATCCCACACTGAATGAAACTTCTTCCTCCTTTTCAGTTCGTGAGAGGACTGTCAAGATAAGCAAAGGGACAGGAGAGTATCCATGGGGCTTTCGGATACAGTTTTCCAAACCCATTGTGGTTACAGAGGTCGACACAAGTAAGTGAATTCCTAGCTTCATGTCCATTTCATGTCCCCTGTAAAACCAAAAGTCAATATTTTTTCAACATTATGTTACATAACTTCTGTACCTACATTCCATGCAAAATCAAAAGTCGCCACTTAAATAACATTACATAATTAACATACAGTCATCACTCATCACATAACAAACATACGTATTCTAACCCAAAACATGATGTTTTTTCCAAATCCAAACAAGTAGTTTTGCTGCCTAAACCTTATTACAACTCTTTCACAAGATTGACCACATGTTACAAGGTATTTCAGCTGTGCATCACACAGAGATGCTGAATAGTGCCCTGTGCATCGCTATCAGATGCTAAGGGTTGGACAAAGTGTCGGTATTTGAGAACAGAGGCCTGTACTATGAAGCCACTTCAACTTACCCAGGATATCTTTATGTTATTTTGCTTGACTAACCCATCACATTGGCTGTTTGGATAACTACAAAGCTGGTTATGAACTAGTTCAGTCAAGTCTGGGTTTTCCTACCCAGTCACGAGCACGTTCATGTGAAAGAGATGGGGGTGTTAATTACCAGTGACATTAGTGGCACATCTGACCCACACTGTTACTGGGCTGGTAGATACATATTCACACCAGTGTTCTACCTAACCTGCATTCATTAGAGAGGCCCCATCTCACCACTGGGTTTTGGACTTGGCAAGTTTTCGTGTTTGTTCCACAAGCTAAATGTTTAATTTGTGTTGTTTCAGATGGGGCTGCTGAGGAGGCGGGGTTGATGGTAGGAGACTATGTTCTTGCTGTCAATGGAACTGATGTCACCAGCATTCCCCATTCTGAGGCTGCTGATTTGGCCAGGCAAGGTACGCTGTTCCCAGGCCTGATAATCACGCTGCACACTTGTGGCACAGATTCAGAAAGCACTTGATGCACAGGACTTTTATGTAGAGCACACACAAATGTTACAGCACTCTGAGACTATCAGAAAGCTTGGTTAAGGTTAGGAACATGTAGTGGGAGATCGGGGTGACATATCTTCTCTGACTTTTAATTCTGTTTTAAATGACTTTTGGAGGTTTTGACATTTTTACCAAATTAAAATACTGACCGGTTAAGTAGAGAATCAAAATACTTAAATGGACATTAATTATATACAACATAACAAATAACACTATAATTATATTATAATATTGTTGACATTGTAGGTCCAGATGTTCTAACGTTGACCATTGGGTCAGACATTGCCCGTGCTCCTAACATCCCAAGACCAGCATGTCGTGGTTATCTTCACAAGCGTACCCAGTCTGGTCTGATTAAAGGCTGGAGGAAGAGGTGGTTCGTACTCACACATGACTGCTGCCTTTACTACTACAGACACAAACGGGTGAGCAGGGAGCAATCATCATCAATATCTAGTCTAGTTTCTGAAAACAACAGTCCACACACAAATACAAAAAAAACCCAAGAAGTGCCCTTTTGACATTACTTCATGTTCATGACAGGATGAAGGCAAGAGGCGAGCTCTGTCAGCAGTCAAACTGGAAGGGGCTGAGGTGGGACCAGATATTTCCCTGGGAAAACCATTTGTGTTCAAGTGTCGCCCTCAGTCCGGTAACCGAGTATACTTCTTCTGTGCCACTTCCAACCAGGAGGTGAAAAGGTACAGTACAGAACTTCTGAACTCTAAAACAAAGACCATTTCAAAAACCTCATAGAAATCCGACGGCTCACCCATGGGCACCCATAAGGTTTTATTTGATGATTATGACATGGAAACAACTGCTGTATTTATTGTTGTTTAAGTGGTTTGCTCATATGACTTTTTGTAAAGCTATGCTCCTTGTTGTTTAATCAATGCAGACTATTCAAAGATACAACCACCACAGCAGGTTTAATAAATGCTCGTGTCAGACAAACAAAAAACAATTTTACAGTTACAACTCACCTTTGAAGCTTTAGAATAATCCACAAATCCATATTATGCCAACAAAAATACTGCTCATACAGTCTTTACACACTCCCAAAGGTCCAGATAATCTGAAACCAGCAGAATATTTAGTCCAAAATCATTATTACATCCATGGATGTCCTTCACATATTATCCATAATGTTTTCATTCATTCATTTCCATAACCACTTACCCTCTTAAGGGTTACTGGGGGCTAGAGCATATCCCAGCTGACACTGGGCAAGAAGCAGGGTCAGGACAGATTGCCAGACTATCGCAGGGCTGACACATAGGAACAGACAACCATTCAAACTCACATTCACACCTACAGCCAATTTAGAGCCACCAGTTAACCTGACCTGCATGTCTTTGGACTGTGGGAGGAAGCCTGAGTATCTGGAGAAAACTCACGCTGACACGGGGAGAACAGGGAAGCTCCCCACAGAAGGGCTTCCGCACCCCGGGTTTGAACCCCCCACCCTGGGTACAAACCAGGAACCCTCATGCTGTGAGGTGACAATGCTAACCACTGCACCACCGTTTAGTATAATATGGTAACATAATAGTTTTGAATACAGTAGACACAAAATAAATGTGTCACATATGTCAACTTTTTGGTATCAAAATGGTGGCTGAACTCTGGCCTTTTGATTGACACTTCCTTACATTCATACTGAAAATGTAGGCCTCAATAGGCAATGAGAGCATTATAGACTATCATAAATGTATAGAAATGATAAACAATTGGCTCCTCTGTTTTCTTAAAAAAACACTCTTTCTTATCAATGTAGGTTTTCTAGAACTGTTTTTGTGTACAGTAAGCTCCTAAATAGGCATTTCTGTCTTTGTTGACTTGTTTTAACTCTTAATCACATATGGTGTAAAAATGTCTGTTTTCTGTGAAATTGTCATCTACTTTGCATTTGGACCATGTGGGGCTTGGTGATATGGCTCCATTGTATTTTCTAGCAATTCAGCTAATACCTCCCTGTTGTAGTCATCTGCAGAATTATTTTTCAAGAAAATACACAGGCAAATTTTACAGGACCTGTTCTTATGTGTATCTTACATTTTGCATTAAATCTGAATGGAAATGTTTAAATAAAAAAGAAATCATAATAACACTGACATATTTAAATATTATAAGGAGGTTGTCATGCCTGGTTAAATTGGAAATGTTTTCACCAGGAGGTGCATTATTATAGAATTTAGTTGTTTTTTTGTGGGTGCTGGGTTTTCAAACATTAACAGTGATTTAATTTAAAAAAAAATGTCGCAGGTATGGATTTTTCATTCATTTTTTAAGATCAATCTTTGTTATTTTAGGTGGCTAGAGGCTATGGAGAAAGCTATTCATCCCATCACACAGGTAACATCTAAATCTGTCATAAATCGAATGGCCCTTGCTATAGCAAAAAAAAAAGATGAAGAAGGAGAAGCAAAAAGCATGTTGTTGTGACAATATTTATCACAGAGGTGAATTAGAATGAATGAATGTGTCTGGCTGTCACTCACACTGGCTTATCACTAATATATTTAGCCCTGAGGCTTACACTAATCTCCTCAATTACCTCTCATGTTTCAGAACCACGTGTGGGTGGACGTCACCAGACACAACTCTAATCTGCCCCCGCTGGCTGTGAAAAACCCTGAGTGTCTCGGATTGCTTCATAAAATGGACAAAAGCAAGGACATGTGGGTACAGCACTACTGCATTCTGAAGGATGGCTGCCTCTCCTTCTACAGTGGTATCCGCGCAACTCATGCACATGGTATGAATACATGTCATGTTTTAGTGCTGGCATGCAATGTGGTGGCATTTTTGTGGGTGTGCAGAATCTAAAATAAAACTATGGAACTTGAGGGCATTCACATTTATATATCTTTAATGGCAATTCTGGAATGAAAACCATCTTCCGTTTATATCCTTGTTAGCAGTTTAAGTTATATAGTGTGATTATTTAGTATCATAGAAATGTACTATCTATTTAGCACGTATTAAGTCTCCTGAATGACAGTGGCTTATTAGTTGTGGGATTTTCAAATAAACATTGGCAACATTATAAAATGGTTACAATTGATGTCTTACCAAACAGTGGCCTATTTACATGTCTATCAGATACTGAGATGTTGTTTGCAGCTGTGTTTTTGTCCACATATATTACATAGAGTGCTGGGCAATTAATTCCAACCCAATCACCAGAAGAAAATGTTGGAATTGTACATTTCTGCAATCCACAGATGTGTTACATTTTTACATTATTATGTGTGCTTCCAAGTGCCTGGAAAATTGCAATAATTATATCAGTGTTTAAATCAGGTGATCATATGGTCATTAGTTATTACAGACCCATTAGCATACTTCCAGCAGTCAAGAACTGCAAATAAATGGATAAAAGTTTAATTTTTCTTCTACTGCCATTAAATAGATAAAATTATATCTTACAGACAGAAAACAATGTGTTCAGATTACCTCTCAAGTGGCTGACAATCATGTTGGTGAACCTCAAGGTTCAACTTTGGGTCCTCCGTTAGTTTGTTTATTAATGACCTACCTGAGGCTTGTCCACCTGTAACTTATTAGATGTATACGGACGACACATCATATATTTACATGCAAAAAACACAGAGCAAGCAGCAGAACAGCTATCTGCTTCAATGGTCAATATTTCTTTTTTTAAAAAAGATATTTTTAGGGCATTTTTGCTTTAATGGACAGGATAGGTAAGTTTGAAGGGGGAGAGAGAGAGGGGAGATGACATGCAGCAAAGGGCCACAGGCTGGGCTCGAACCCAGGCCGCAGCGGCAGCAGCCTTGTATATGGGGTGCCTGCTCTACCCACTAATCCACCGACGCCCCAATGGTCAATATTTCTAAATGGTTAACAAGCCCTTGTTTACAGTCAAACACTATGTATGTTTTTCTCAGAGTTTGTAAATAGAGATCCAGATCCAGACGTTACAGTAGCAGAGAAGAAGATTATCGGCAGTACATGAGTTTTAAGGCATAGGCATAGTTTCGCAGCTGACACTCAAAAGACAAGTCAAAAAAAGTGGTGACAAGACTAAAATTGAATTTGGCAAATTTCAGACACATCAGGACCAACTTAATGAAGCCTCAAAGTTGTCCTTCAATGCTATGATTTTTTCACACATGAACTACTGTCTGACCAGCTGGACTCAAACAGGCAAAACTGCACTAAAACCAGTAGTAAGACTGTACAAACAGGTATTAAAAGTGTTGGATTAACAGTCAAATTCATATCATCATTGCAAAATTTTAACAAAATATGATTTTTCAAATTTACAGATGTTTTACTTATATAAAAAATTCTTCATGGCCTGGCTCCCCTTTACTCAATGCATTAATTAAACAAAATCTACCAGATCTACCTCCAGATGTGATTTTGTATGGTATTTTTTCCTTAATGAGCTTTAGTTTTATGGTGATGCCACTGTCTTGCTAATTGTGCTTGTGTGCTGTTGTCCTTGCTATGTGTTTTGCTTTGTGCTTCTGTGTGATTGTTTGTGGCTATATGCTTTGGTCTATGTTGTGTTTTATGTTGTACTTTTGTATAGTACGTTCTTACGTTCTGTTAGGGTCCTAAGGACAGAGGGATGTTGTATGCTGTAAAGTCCTGTGAGGCAAATTGCAATTTGTGATATTGGGCTTTATAAATAAAATTGATTGATTGATTGAATGTTTCTAGTTATATGGTTATGTTATTGTTTTAATAATAGTGCTTATGTGTTGTTGTTTTTGCCTTTATGCCTTGTTACGTGCTTTTGTTTATGCTTGCTATGTGCTCATGTGCCCTCAGTCCACTTTTATCTGTGCTTATGTGTGCAAATTAGCCTGTATGGCTAAATCTGGCACATTTACGTGACTTACGTGGTCATGTTCATTGATGTGCACTGTCCCTTTCTAAATAAAATAAACATAGACATAAACATAAACAGCACTGTGATTAACATGTGGTTAGGTTTAGGAACAAAAACTACTTGGTTATGGTTAGGAAAAGATTATGTTTTAGCATAAAATACCCATTTTGTGTGTGTGGTTTTTTTTACCATTCTATGTAAAAAAACAAACAAAAAAACTTTACTTATAATGTTACTGAGTGCACTTGTGTCTCATCAGTCTTTTTCCAGACTTGTTTTTATATATGTGACCACTGTTTTCTCAGATATTAGTGAAGGAAATGTTAAACCCTGAACAGACAGTAATACTGATGACATCATCACACATCCTTTGTGTCCTCAGGTGGGATCTACCTCCAGGGGTACATGGTGCGAGAGCAGCCCTATGGATCCAAGAAATCCACCATTGAGCTGAAACCTCCTTCTGATGAGTTCAAGACTTTCCACCTCTGTGCTGAAAATCCTAATGAGAACAAACGGTAAGGAGCTGACTGGTTTTCATTCAGAAAATTTTCTCGAGAAGAACCTCAGTTATTAAGAATTTATGAGACTTTGGTGCAAGATTTTTCTTTGAATTTCCATCATATTTTACAAAATGAGACATAAGCCAGATGATGGTTCACACCTATACAACAACTTCATTATGGTTCTTCATCTTTCTATAATCGATTTATAGTGTTAATCCACATCCACCACCTATTCTGATCACCTCCATGTCAGGTGTGGCTCAGGATGTAGAACAGGTCATCCAGTAACTGAAAGACCTGCGGTTCGATCCCCAGCTCCTCCAGTCTGCTTACCAAAGTGTCCTTGAGCAAAATAGTCAACCCCAAATTGGTGTGTGAATACGTATAAATGTTAAACTGAGGAGCAGCTGACACATTGTATAGACTCAGCCACCCGTGTATGAATATGTCTGAAAATGTGGCATGTAGTGAACAACTGTTTTTGTACTAATGAACATAATCCAGGGGGCTGGTTACATTAAAATGTAAGTGGCAAAACAAATTAGTGGTATATAAACACTTCTCCCTCAAAGTTTGTAACACAATGGAAATAAAATGTCAACGTGGCACACTGGCTGCAAATTATATTTTAGACTGGACATTAAATCTCTGAGTTTCAAATTACTAGTTTTAGATTTAGATATTTTATTTAAGTTCTCATATTGCTGCTTGTGCCCAAATATGGTCACTTCAGACTCCAAAAGACCAAGATGGCGAAGGCTTAAATGGCAAACTCAAGGCCTTAAAACAGGAGTCCACAAACCAGTGGGTGATAGTACTATAGCTACATCCATTATTTTTACAGTCTATGATTTTAGTCACCTGGAAAAAATCAATATCAGTTTCAGTGGAGTTATATTGAGAATATTTACACCACTTTACCTTGATGCAGACAGCCCCTTTTCTTTGGGACTATTTTTGCTTACTTGCTTCTATTTTCCCATGGATAAGTGCAACTGTGCTGCACACTGTATTATGCTGCAGAAAAGTAGTGATATGACAGCGATGATGAAATGCCGTTCAGTGTGTAGACCTGAGGATAACTTTATACATAAAAGGAACTTTTATGCAGAGAGAGAAAGAATGGGCTGAAAGAAAGAAATACTTAGGAAAGGGCTGTCTGACAGCAAGATAAAATGGTAAAAATATTCTCAATATAGCATACAATTAAACTGATATGGATTATTTTAGGTGGGACTTTTTGAAGAGGCTAAAATACATTATTACTGACCCCATCCACAGCAGTACATAACTGCAGCTTTCATGGTGCTACTCCTGTCTGCTTCTCCAAACTGGGAGCACGCTGACTGCCATCTACTGTAGGTCATACACTAACCATGGATTAGTACGTCAGACAACCTTACTTCAAAAAATTCCAAATTATCCCTTCAAAGGACAACCCACTGTGCCTTCTGAGCCACAGCTGCCCATTACTAGGTGTGTAATGGAGAGTGGGGAAAAACACCCAGTTGAGGACATTCAGAACAGGTGTTGTCATGTTAATGTTTCTCATGTTCTTTACAGGTGGATCATAGCTCTCAGAGCTTCAATAAAGAAGTGGCTGCCTTTGCATCAGGCCCTTCAGGACTATGTGAACCGGCCATCAGAAGAGACCAGAATGTGAGACACAGCATAAACAATGACATCCATCTGACTGACATCCGTCTGACTCAGCCTGTGGACCGCTTGATGAGCCTTATGCTCGCACATTACTGCACTTTGTTCTCTGTGCTACCCCTTTTGTTTTGGAGGATAACTTCACTCAAGTGGAGAGAATCAGGCGACAGTTAGTTGTGCCCTCAGTCTATGCAGCCTCATTTACATACAGATCTACTGCAAATGGCAAAGTGCAAAAGCAAATGTGAGGGACGAGCACAAAAACTAAAAAACACAACTTTATATTTTGCACTTTATTCCTCTTTAAATTTTTCCTTCATTTTTCTACCTTTGGTCATACAGTTTTTCTTTATTTAACCTCTTCTATTTAAACGTACAATTGGAACATTTTCATTTGTACATATATCTATGACCTAATGATCCTTAGATCAAACATAGTTTACCATTTTGTCTGTTTTTCCTTTTTTTTCTTTGAGAAATCATCCTCCACATTTTCAGCATCCCTGTCTCTAATGGCAGCACTTGCTAGCACTTTACCTAAGCAGGCAGATGGTTAAGGACTGTTTGATACATCTGGATTGTGCCATAAGGCTTTCAAAATAGACATGCAAGCCCAGTGAAAAATACTTAAGACATATCAGTTCAAAGGGCTTCACTCATAGTGTTGGGAATTTCCAAAATTCTCTAAAGGTTTCAGTTTGTGATATAAAATGCTTACATTTCTGTGTTTTTATACTGAATCTGTGTGACTGTGTTTTGTTTTTACTGCTACATTGTAAACTGTTAAAATTTAGATGTGCTCTCATACTTTTGATACAGCTGTTACTCACCGCGTAACAGATAGCAATGCATTCATTTGTTAGCCAAATAAATTCTATGATCTTCTGAGTCTTTGTCTGCTACTTAAAGGAGGAGCATTTCACCTGCAAAATTACCATTTGTTTATCAGTTACCGCATTACCTTGATTTTGTGAAGAAAATATTATCTCATGCCTCCATGGTGAACAGAAAATCCAAAAAGTTGAACATTCTTTATGAATGTTATTGATTGTTCAGTGCAATCCATGTCTCATTTATCTAGTCGTATCCTCAATACTTCTGAAACACATGAAGCTCAGCGTAAGTTTAATCAAAAAGACCTTCTCTGTTCTCACCCTTTGACATTTCTCTCCATCCCACTCTCACTACTCCCTCTAATCAGCTGACTATGGGTGTTCACTCCTCTAGTTATCCAATTTCACTTTGCCGTGATCTCTGAGCCAATCAGGGTGCCCCTGCAAAATTTTAAATCTGCTCTCTCTTCTGCTGATGCCAGCCATCATTTTAGGCAGAATCTTCGCGCTGGCAATCACACACCTTACCTTTTGCTTTGCAGTCTCTTGTTGGTAGTAACAGTCTTGTGGGATTCCTCAGCAGCAGCGGAATCATCTCTCACTCATCGCATTCTCCATTTCAGGCAATTTCGCTTGTTATAAGTCAGTATTGTCAACGTGCAACTTCAGCCTTCGTTTCTATCTCCAGTCTCGATCACAGTGTTGTGTATGGATTCAAAATACGCGCCCAAACTACACGTAACATGATCTGTTTCTTCAGGACACTTTGCATACGCTCATATGGATTGCCACGCACAGTTTGATTTCCAAAAAAGAGGACACTCGGCTGGCCACGAGATAGCCTACTTAAATGATACCCGCAGTTTACTCAAAGATGCCTTATAATTTTAATATATTTAAAGTTTATATGTATGGATAGAAAATTCAGTTATATTACAAAATAATATCTCTCAAAGACAGAAATTCAGATAGGCCCCTATAGATAGGGGACACATAAGCCTCTCCCTCTCCACAGAGCACCCATAGCGCACGCCCAGCCTGTTAAATAGCCTGTAACCATAACAACTGTGTGACACAAACTCACTGCTTTAGTAATTAAATAATGTCAGGCTCAGTTCAGTTTCGGACATAACAAAACAGAATGCGAATAATATGCGGCCCGTGGCGCACTCTAACACACACACACACAAGGAAAACCGGACCTTATCATCAATTTATAAACACCCCCTGGATGCCCTGGACAGGACGTGAAAAGTGGACATGCGCAGGCAAAAAAGGACATTTGGTCAGCGTATGCTATGTTTAACTGGCTATGTTGTACCAGTCTATTGGTGTGTCTCAAATCACATACTTCCGTTAGTATACTTCTGTGTAATATACTATGTGCACTATGTACTCATTGCCGTAGTGTGAAAATTTTTACAGGGTAGTGATATATCGAACCAAACACGGCCACTCACCGGAAATGACAACCACAAATTAGTTAGTTAGCAAACTAGCATTAGCATTTGCATTATCATTTGTGGTAACAAATCATTACAGACTGCTAAATTAACCCAATAAACATACTGCTGGCTTATATCCAACAACAGTGTAGTGGTGCTAAGTGCAAAAAACACATGTATTTGTACAATGCAGCAACGTTCATGGTGGCACAGTCCTCAGCCGCCATTTCCAGTTTGAAAACTGGCCCCTCCCCCTCTGCAACGTAGCCAAGATGACGACCATTGAGGGCGAGAAGTATCCATAGTTCCTAACTCAACTTCTTAACCGTTTTGAGTGCACCATCCAGCTACTCGTAGTGCACTGCATTTTTCCATACTTCTGAGTGTGAACGCACTTATGCACTCAAAATATTAAGTGTAAGTACAGAAGTATGTGATTTGAGACACAGCATACAGCATAAATTAGTGCAATTGTGACGTTAATTTATATTTCAGTGGTGTTTGCAGCACGTGTATTTCTGGCGAAAGTTACATTGAAGTCTATGAAACTTTTTTCATATTACCGTGACACGCCGAATGCATGAGAGTTGACAACCCTGTAGCATCATTGATCTGGCTGATAATAACAGTGCTTTACAGTGAAGCTTCTCACTGCTTGACAAAACATAATCTTACATGCAGAAATCAACGATGTATACCAGTCTGGGTTATATGTGTAAACAGCAGGTTACTGTTATATTAAAGCATGAAACTACATTTGGGGCCCTGAAGATGTCAGATATGGAGCCACTACAAAAACGCCTCATTGAGATGGACTGTTCTGATGAAAAGTTATTTGCGGAAAACAGAGTTATGTAAGAAGGAAACCACAATTTCTGATAACCTAGACTTTTTTACTTCATATTATGTTTTACATGTATACTGTGTGGCCTTTTAAAGGTTTTATGTTTTTGTTCTTTAACAGGGTTGTAAGTTATTGTTCGATAGTTAATTAAATAGGCGTTAAGTAGGACCTACATTCAGAAAGCCACCACTGATACAGACTGTTGTGAAAAATAAGGCTCTGTAACCTTACACATTGCTAGTCATTGCCTTCAATGTAGGTCCTACTTAACGTCTGTTTGTTGTTTGTTTGGTGTGGCTTTTACAGGTGACTGACAATGGTGATGAAGGCACATTGTGGTCATGACGGTTGGGGCTCAATCATCCTATTTGCTCTATTCTACGCCCTGATTAAAGAGGTCCTTGCGATGGCAGCTCCGTCCGGGCGGCACTCTGGGCCGTTTTCTCAACCCTTGTGCTCACAATTATCATGTTTTCAGACTGTCTGCAGTTCAGTGGTATGCCACGCTGCTCAGTTCTGGTAATCACAGTTCCCAGTCGTAAATAGTTTAATGTAATCTCGCGCACATTAAGGGCATGCATAATAGTTGCTAACTCATTTTGAGCTCAGCAAGATGGCCGCATGGTCGACCTCTCATATGCAGACCTCAGGACCTCATGCAAATGCTCCATCGTAGTCTTTGGGATCCCATGCTGTATACACGAACAACCAAGGTCTTCGGGACTGCCCTCTGAATGCTCATACGTGGTTCTTGGGACCCCATGTAATACTTAATTTTTGTTGGTCGTGCAACCATTAATTTCTGTTTATCATACAGATCCAAGTGTCTTGAAGCCCCGACATAAAAAGTTGCTTGGAAAAATGTCATTTTCTCTGTTTTTAGCCTCATTGTAGCCTGTAGCTATAACTGCCTATCTGTACACTTCAGGACACTTGGATCACTACGGACGAGCAGTATGGAGATATTTTGTGGTTTTGATTATGTGTTTTTGGACGTTTTAATCTGGGGCGCTGTCAGCCTGATTGGGTGGAGTTGTGTTGCTACCCACCTCTCCCCTGGGATTTCCGCAAGGGATGTGAGGACTCTAAAACTTCACCAGAGCCTTCCTCGGCATGAGGGTGAGTAGATAATGGCTGAATTTTAATTTTTGGGTGCACAATCCCTTTAATGTAAGACCCCACTCCAAGCTGACTGAAAGTTTTGGTTTTGAGGACCTTTAACTTTTGGTACTTAGTGGCTTTGTAGTTTATATTAAACTTTGCATTGACTTGAAAACATGTTTAAAAGATGATTAACACTTCATGTTTTCTCATCATAACAACAGAACCATTAACTGTTCATACTGCACAGGAATGTTCAGTGATCATTACCTTTTAGCTTAAAGCACTCTAAGGCATTTATTCAGAGATGTGATCTCCCTCTCAGACAGAAACAGAGCACCGTATGCTTCCTTCTGATCGTCTCAGAAATCTGTTTGAAATAAGCTTTAATCATCTAACAGTCATTGGTTAACATCAAGTGTACATTTTCCGTTTGGCTTAAGGAATCAATAGAAGTGCATAAGAGTGACTTTACATACAGTACACACAGTGGAATGGTTTGCACACCCCTTGAGTTTGAAAGCAAAGTTTTCAAATGTCAGAGAATAAAATCATTTGTTTGGCAGTAGTAGCTACTTTCAACCACTATTGGTTTTATTGTTATTAGCTGTTGAACATTTCCATTATTTGTATGTAATATCCAAAGTCCCCACCCCAAAATAGCCTGTTTACATGTGGCTTTATTTACACCTATTTGGTACCAAGAAATGTCACAGACAGTAGCATTCAGCTTAAGTCAGCTCCTAATTTTTACTTCTCATATCTGTGATATGATCATCATCATAAGTAACATGGCATTGATGCTAATTTACATAATTAACAACAGTAGCCTTTACAGTAGTTCCCAATACAACAGCATTAAAGGACAGCTACACCCATGCAATTCATTCACTTATTCATTATCCGTGACAGAGGGCTGGAGCCTATTCCAGCTGTCATTGGACGAGAGATGGGGTACACCCTGGATATGTCGTCAACCATCACAGGGCCGACCAATGGAAGCAGACAGCCATTCACGCTCACATTTACACCTACAGGAAATTTACAGTCACTGATTAAATCAACCTGCATGTTTCTGGGCTGTGGGAGGAAGCCGACGCTGCCATGGAGAGAACCCAGAACCCTCTTGCTGTGAGGTGACAGTGCTAACTACTGCACTATACTGTGTAGCCCCATGACGCAGTTACACAAATAGAAAATTGTACTCTCACCTCATCAATTAGCCTCTCAACTAAGAAAATAACTAAAATAAATGAAGTGAGCTCAACAAATACAGCAAAAGAATATTTCCACCCAACATGTACAAAAGGCCCACACTGTAGAATGTCACTTTGATTGTGGCCCGTCCAAATCAGCAAAAGATAATGTGAAATATTTTGTGCTTCCATCCGCTGCTGTTCTGCAAATATCAAGACAAAAAGTTGGTGGTACTAATTTTTCAGTCTGGTACAATTAAACCGTTGAAGAAAGCACAAAGGGATGATATAATTAAAGAGCTCCACTCAAATGTCAAACAAACAGAAACACTGTTGAAAATGTGGCGAAAATACAGTGTTTCATGTACAGTATTTTATCGGGTGATGTTGGATTTTGATATCAGGTGATCAGCTGATATCAGGTATGCTGATATATAACAAATTATTTGGCTGATAACCAATAATGACAGCGGTATATTTCAGGGATCATAAAGTCTCTTCTGTAGTGGAATTAACATCATATTATACATACATGCTGTTATCATGATGGCCCGCGAGCAGATGGAGACTAGAGCTGCAACGATTAGTCGACTAATTGATGACTAATCGACTATTAAAATAATTGGTGACTATTTTAGTAGTTGACTAATCTGTTTGAGTCATTTTTCATAGAAAAGTACTATAAAAGTACCCCAAAATACTCTTATTGCAGCTTTTCACATTCGGATATTGGGCACTTTACACACTCTCCCATGATGGTGAACTAAAACCCTTTGGCGTGAGTATGAAAAAAGACATTAGATGACATAATTTTGGGGTTTGGGAGGGACAGGCTGACATTTTCAACATACTAACCCATTTTTCGATAAAATGATTAGTCGACTAATTGAAGAAACAATCGAAAGATTAGTCGACAAAGAAAATAATGGGTAGTTGCAGCCCTAATGGAGACATGAAATAGAATGCTTTTCAATGTATGTAATGTTTATTTATTGTGCAAAATAAGAAAAAGCATATTGGTCAATTCTGATTTTTTTTTAGCTATTTTAAAGCCAATATCAATCCCAGTGACATGCTGATATTATTGTGCATCCCTAGTGTTTTAGTATTATTTAGTAGTATTATTAGTTATTTAGTAGTATTTTTGTCTGCAGCAGTTTTTGGTGTCTTCAGTGGAAGTTATGATTAATTTACCAAGTCTGTTCCCTCTGCACTTTAAAGTGTTTCAACTCAGGTTTTTGTGTGCAAATTGAAAATGCACATATATTAAGTGGATAGAAATGCACTGACAGAAAAAGTGTCTATCATTCTCCTCCTGTTGATCTAACACCGCACTGACATACAATGGGAGTGGGCCATACATGAAATTCCTATTTTGGTCATCAGAACATTCAGTTAATGGGGATGTCAGCAGAGGTTGGGTGCTTCATGTTCACTTAAGTACTTAACGTTATGAAGTCTCATATTCATGTGTGTTTTAGCCAAAGACTTTCTGAAAATGTATATATTCGAAATTAAAAACGTAAACACTATAGTTCTGTCTTAAATGTAGATTGTTTTAAATTCTTAAGTGTACTGAACATTTCTGACCCCTAGGTAGCATAAAAAGAAAACACTGTGACAGATCACAATGCGCAATGACACTCCTCATATGGATCTAACATGGGAACACTGGTATGAATAGGCCCAGAGTTGACTGCACCCATTTACTCAGATTGGTTCATTTTCTACAACAGAATAATAATTTTAAAAAAAAATGCCATTATCACATTAAAAAATCAACGCAGAATATTCATGTTACATGTTCATAAAAGAAATATAATTCTCTATTGCTTTCATAAATAGAAAACACAAAGAAATCACAATTTCCTTTGAAATGCTCAATGAATTGGTGCAAAAACTCAAGGGGGGTACAGGTATTCCCACTGTAAGACTGTAAGAGTTCACATGGCTTGCTTATGTACAATATTGCAGTGTTTAGTGTGAATGCCTAATTGGTGCCATGGAGGTGATGATATCAAGGTGCACTGATGTTTCCAGAGGCAGTCTGTCGTAGATATCCAACAGTGCAATCAGCTGCAGAAAACATTTTTTCTGCAATAGAGGCATTGGTAACACATCCATAACCAGCTATAGGGGGAACATACAAACTCATTAAAAAGACACACCTCAAAAATACAGTTTTGTGTGCCTATAACCAATGTACAAAACTAAAAAGGCAACATACTCCCAACCATATTTGCCAACAATAATCAATAAACAGATGCAAAAAAGACTGAAGTGATACTCAACTTATATTCTTCTATCAGTCTGGGTACTGCAGAGGAACTCTCACTCTCCATCTGTGGTGGATGATACTGTGGGAGTACTTCTAAAAGTTTTCACAGATGTTTTCTTAACTTCCACCATGTAAACTGGTCCCTTCTGTTACCAACAATGATTAAAGTTGCTGTTCTCTGTAAAGGATCCACTTACAACAGCTACCTGTTAAACTTGAGAAGTTTACTGTTTGATAGTGAGGATTGTTTCAAGTCAAATCTTAATACAATACAAATATGGCATCATACGTACACTGACAGAGGTATTGTCCTGTCCATACAAGCAATGAAGTGATCCCTGTTGTGCCACTAACTTTAAGAGATGAAATGGTTTACGATGGATTATGTCTGTGAAAATTAGCTCGGGGGGGGGGGGGGGGGGGGGGGGGGGGGGGGGGGGGGGGGGGGGGGGGGGGGGGGGGGGGGGGGGGGGAAAAATATGTTTTTGTACCAACCTGGCATCACTGTAGTGACTAGAATGATATATTTGTGAATCTGGGTACATTTTATGAATCTAAAAAATATAAGGTTATTATTTTTAGAGCTTCAGAGAGGTGGGAATGAGAACAGGCAGGCAGGCTTCAGGTCTGTACAGAGTACTGAAAAAAAAACACCAACACATCACAGACAGTATAATAACATCCAAATTTCCCTCTCAGTGGTTTCTGTGACATGAGAAATACTTTTAACTTATCTTTCAAAATACAACTAGAATTACTGCCTTGCAGTTGTAAGCCTCTGCAAACATCCAAACTCATATGCAGCTAAGTTGCAATATGAATGATACTACAAAGAACCTACATATTGTAAAATAGGGATGCTTCACACACATCTTCAAACTGAAAGCACAGAAGATCTATACAATCAGCACATTTTTAAGATGTGTGTCACTGATAAAGTGTGTGAACATTTGTCACCCCTGCTGTTCCTGAGGTATGATGTTCAATAATGGCCAGAAGTGTTTTTGCTTAACATTATGACGTCAGAGTGACGTTGACCTTTGACCTTTTGCATATTAAATGTCATCACTTCACCATTTTATACTATTAGACATTTGTTTTAAATTTTGTCATAATAAGCACATGAATTCTTAAGTTCTGACTGAAAACATGCTTTGTTAGGCTACAGTGATCTTGACCTTTGACCACCAAATTCGAATCAGTACATCCTTAATTCCAAGTGGATGCTTGTGCCAAATTTGAGGAGAGTCCCTGAGGGCCTTCTTGAGATACAGCATTCACAAGAATGAGACAGAGACAAAGGCACAGTGGCCTTGACTTTTGACAACCAAAATCTAATCAGTTCATCCTTAAGTTTAAATGGACATTTGTGCCAAATTTGAAAAATTTCCCTCAAGGTATTCTTGCGATATTGCATTCACAAGAATGAAACTGATGACTGTAACTTTTGACCTATGACCATCAAATTGTAATCAGTTCATCATTAAGTCCAAGTAGACATTTGTGACAAATTTGAAGAAATTCCCTGAAAGTGTTCAGGAGAATGGGACGGACATAGAATGGCTAAACATGAGTTAAAAAAATATAAAAATAAAACATATGGACATACAGATGTATGGACAGAAAACTCGTAAACATGATGCCTCCAGCCACAGCTATTGCTGCCATATGCTGCCATAAAAACATCTAAAATACACAGAACTACCCATAGAGCTGTAACCTAGAGGAAAAGTCACACCATGCCACTGCTTTTGGGGTCGCCTGGTGACAAGTGGTCTGGGGAGTTGATAATGTAATTGAAAAGTCCCTGGTTGTCTGACTGGCAGACATTCCATGTCATGCCAAGAAAAAATGATGTATTATAAAAGAGGGAGGGATCACTTTAGCATAAGTATGGAAAAAGGAAATGAATAGAACAAACAATAACTCTTTAAATGTACATATGTCCTGGTAGTGCTGTATTAAGATGGACTTTAATTAACACAGCTTTACCTATACTTCAACAGATGAGTGAGTATCACTGAGGGTTTTTTTTACACACATCTTTCTCCTGGTAAATAAGAAGTTAAAAACACAATGATATTTTCTGACAGCAATAAATCAATAAATTAGCAACGCAGTCAATGTATTATCTTGCTAATTTGACAGTTGTATGTAGTGTCATAATCTGGAGAAAAAAAATCACAAAACGTCCACTAACACGACTCCTCACAGAAAACTCTTATTGGACCAATAGCGATGGTGCATTTTAAAGCTGATACAGTATGGGATATGTGCTTTCATCAGCTGTAAACTGATATATTAGTGTGTCTCTGACCAGTACAAACACACAACACTGTCAATAAATAGGTTCACTAGTTATTGCTAAATTTATATAATTCACATTTTAAATCTCAACAACCTCATTACAATGTGAGGAGTGATTGGAGGATTTTCTTCACAACATTATGTGTACAGTACAAGGTAAACCCCCCAGTTAATATTATAACAAGATTATCAGACTGCCCTCTGAGAGAACAGTTTGTAATCTGAGTAGAAAGAACCCAAGCTGGAAATAGCACCTAAATCCCCAAAAGGGTGAAAGACGCCTAAAAAAAAACAGCCTTCCACTGTGCTTTCATGTCTTGTTCCTGGTAAACATGCGCTCCCCTCGCAGGGTGAGGTGCTGCAGTTGGTACTGTAACACTTCAGTGTCTGATGACTCTTTAATGCTTATTTTGTCCAGATTAAGGTAGTCCAGAGACTTGGACTGAGCCCTCTTCCCTTTAAGCAGACAGAGAGGGAGTGGCGCATGTAGACCCCTACCAGGCTCCCCGTTGGCCAGGGACCTAAGGAACGTGTCGCTAGAGCTGGGCATACGCCTCCGTCTTCGCCCATTGGCAGCAGGAATGTCGTAGGGTTGGTAGTAGCGACTTTTGCCTTTGCAGATTCGTGAAGAGCGGTGGATACCCAAGTCCACAGACTTTGGGACAGTGCTCTGGATGGAGCTGGACACTGCCTCTGATACAGAGCCCTTCTCTGGAGCGCCTTCTGACCACTTGTGGGCCAGCTTGAGCAGCTCCTCACCAGTGGTGAAGCCTACCAGATAGTTTGAGTCCATGTGGAGGATCTGGTATCCTGCAACAGTACCTCTGATGGGTGAACATGGGGTGCTGGCACAGCGAGGTCTCTCTGCTTCTGGTTTCAACGTGGCTTTGATTTCAGCTGCAGGAAGAATGGAGACGTGTGTCCTTGACACTCCACTGATATCCATTTCCATCCTTACAGACATATCCTGACTGATGAGAGGTGGAGAAAAAACACATCAGATGAGCCACTCTTTTGTCTGAAACCGATACAGAAGTTAAACAAAGCACTCAAAAGCCATATTTACTCAACATGTTAAAGGAATACTTCACCAACAAAATGACCATTTGTATCTGATTTACGATAGGTGGGCCCATGTCATTGTTTTGCAAGTCACAAGTAAGTCTTAAGTCTTTGCAGTCAGTTCTCAAGTCAAGATAGGCAAGTTCCGAGTGGAGTCCCAAGACCTCAGTTCCACACAAGCCATAATAACCTTTTCACCAAACTTAATGCCATTTTAACCACAAAGAAAAAATATATGAGATTTACAAAAAGCGTGAAGGATTTTTCCAAATGTGTAGTTTGTTGCAAGCTGCATCTCCATCTGTAATTTTCAAACTGCATCTTTTCATTTCAGTGGAGTTGCTCGCCTGGCACATATCCCAGCTGCAAGTTCTCACTCAGCTCATAGACTTTAAATTGTGATGACATCACAGATTTTTAAATTGCTTACTTGGCTCCAGGAAAGTTTCATAAATATGACACTTCCATGGATCAAAAATTAACTATAGAAAGAGTCATAACTCTCCTTGTTTGCAGTTGGAGGTGTCCTGTCAACAGTTTTACAGACATTCCTTTTAAAATGAGGAAAATGCTTTTGCTGCAATACCATGAGTGATCACTGGGGGAAATTGGCTGCAAGGCTGAGCAGTGTTCATGGGGTCCTAGCTTGAATGAAACTATCCTTGGTATATTTTTTTTTCAGCTGGCACTCAGTAAGGACAGTTGTTCTTTATGGTTCTCTTCTGCAACCTGATTGGATACTGTCAGATTGGTGTTTACAATACATGCCACATTCACCCATTTACACACACATTCACACATTGGTGGCTGAGGCCACTGTACAAGGTGCCATCTGCTACTCACACCGATGGAACAGCCATCAGGAGCACTTTGGATACAGTATCTTGCCCAAGAAAACTTAGACATGCGGACCGGAGGAGCCAGGGATTGAACTTCTGATCTTCCAACTAGTGGATGACTGATGATGATTTTGAACAAGCTGCAGGGTGACAGAGTAGACTGAACTGCAGCTCCTCTGCTCCAATCCAAATGCACTTTCAGGTACTGACATTTGGCACAGATGTATTTAACGTAAATCAGTACACAGTAGTAGCGACACAATTTGGTTGGTACCCCTAAGAGTGCATAGTTCAGAACCCCTCTCTGTGCTCAATGCTTCCTAAACACATACATGTTCACTAAAACCTTAAGATATAAACCATTGCTGCTTTTGTGCCTGAGCATGAGCTGAGAGATCAAACACATGTGTGTGTAGTCACACCACTTGGATGTGCCTGAGACTTCTTGTAATGACATGTTTTAATTGTTAATGTTTTAGCAAAAAAGCATTTTGTGTAAGTTTGTAAACAGGTGTTTTGATATAGTTTTGCTGTAATCAATTATAGACCTCGATTCATGAAGAATGTTCGTTTGAGATCAAGTTGCTCCTAAATGAAGAGATCAGTCCTAACTTGAAGAATCTTTACTTCTCCTCTAACTGTCAGAAAATACATAGTTCATAGATTTTAATGAGCTTTTTATTATGGATATTATGATTGTGGTGGAATTCACACACGCACGCACACACGCACGCATGCATGCAAGCATGCAAATCAAAGCGGCCCAGTTACAAATGAGAGAATCAGAGATAAAGATTTCACAGCGATGGGGAAATGCAGTCTGCAGCACTGATCGACTTGGAATATATGAGAATGTCACACTGAGTTCACACTGGACGCGGAGGTACCCAGATTTGGTACACTGTCGCGCAGCCATCCATCAGCAGCCACCTGGCAGTTCACACCAGAAGTGCATTTCGTTTTGTCTTTTTAATGACAGGACAGCTAGAAATAGACAGGATGGTTGGGAGAGAGAGCGGGGATGACATACAGCAAAGGGCCACAGGTCATAGTTGCACTGCACTGCTGAATAGGCCTCAACCTGTATGGAGCGCACAATCTACCAGGTGAGCTAGCGGTTGCCCCAGAAGTGCATTTCTCTGCGCAGGTCAGCAAGTGATTCTGCTCTCTGCTACGTGTAAATCACATGTGGAGCTGTGTCTCTAGCACTTCTTCCACTGCACAAAAAAATCAGCTAATGCCCACTAACATCTGGCTTTTTAATGTAATGGGAAAGTTCACAATTGGCATTCAAACCTGGGTCAAATGACTCCGCAGCAGTCACAACTGTGGCAGTCAGAGCTCCAACTCTGATCAGTATTGATGGAAACACAACACCCATGTGAATGCACTAATTTTAGCCCTTTAATCATCTAAATAAAATGACGCGTCACCACAAATACTGTCCGTCTCAACTCAGGCAGCGCTCAAATATCAATCAAAATTAGTTTTCACTAAGTTTGAAAGATAGACTGAATAAGTAAGAGATAAATAAAAATAAGTGCCCACCTCCATGCTGCTCTACTAACCTGTTTTCCGGCCTGTCCGTATGTTGTACGTGACACACCAAAAAAGCAAAAACAAAACAAAAAACTCACACACAAAAAGGCCTGCTGCAGAGCTGTGTACACAGCTCTGGTCTACTGGCAGTGGGAAAGGAGTGTACAGCCTAGTTTTAGTGGGTTTACCCATGTTTTAAAGAACCTGCCTACACACGCTTATTTTGATGGAAAAAGTGTATCGGTCTGAGTGTGTGTCCACTAGTCTCTCTCGCTCTCTTCTTAAAATATGTGGAAGCATGGGAGGCATATTCTATCATTTATCATAATCAGATTATGTATATAATATCTGATATATATCCTTTACATCATTCAAAATAGATTATCAATGTGTTTTCCTGCCAGATTCACTTGTGTAAAAAATAGACCAGACGCCGAAACTGCCACTGCAGATCATGAGCCGGCCAGGGACCTTGACACCATGCTGCATCCAGTGTGAATGGCCCAATCAGTTAAAATGGGCGCTGAAAGCAAGCAGGCAGCCCTCTACTGAAAATCAGTACGCTTCATGATGCTTGATGCTTGATAATGCCTGTCCGGTGTGAATCAGACGTCAGTCTGTCCGTCAAAGTGATTCACCAAAAATGTGGTCTTCAGACCTCACTTTGTTCAGCCGTTCATATATAGATACAACTGATTTCATGACCAATACTGGATTTACTGGTGTAGTGTGTGTTAGTGATAGGACTTGTATGTATATTAGCGTGTTCTTCAGCTTCACTGTATCAATGTGCAGATGGTGTTTGATGTCTGCTAAACTCTGTATGACATCATTATTTTACTTTGTTTCACAAATTAAAACACTGACACAGTTTAGAAAAAATGTTTAAACTGCTGACCAGAGTTAATGATCAACAGCAAATTATAAAATAACTTTGATAATCCCTTAATTGTCTTATCAAGGAAACTAGCAAACCATTCTCTGCTCACAACTTCTGTAACGTGATGAATTTTTTTCTGTTTTGAGATATAATGAGATATCTTTGGGTTTTGGAGAAATTGTAATGGTTATGTTTTACTAATAGATCAAACAATCAATTTTGCAGATTGATCCATAATGTTAATCTATCTGCTTTAATGTATCTAAATTTCTCCCCTGTGCTTCTGTATATTGACAGATAATCACATTCACTGCTACAAACCAGTGTCCTGGTAACCAGTGACTTTGGTCAGTTATTCATCAACATCACTGTAAACGTGCCAGTGTTAGCCAGCAGGCTAATTTTAACCGTTGTCCCTTGGCCTGGTGTTAAATTGGCCTCTCTGATGCTCAACATGAACCAATCTGTTACCTGCAATTATCTCTAAATTAAAAACAGACTAGACTCAAACATTAATAATAAGACCTCACCTGACCAATAACTGAATACATGCTCAAAGCTGCTGCTAGGCAGTGTTGGCAAAGCTCGGGTGGAGGATACTGTCGAGACTTTTCATGAGAGGAGAAGAACCACTGACCTACTCTCACAAATTATTGTCAAAAATGACTGGTTATCGTATCATTTTGAGTAGAGATACAAATAATATGAATTTCATATCTAATTGAAGAACTCTGAGGTAAAAATTGTGTCAGAGCAGCTTCGACTCTGTACATCTAGAACCACTTAAACCTCACTGCAGAACACAGTCCCTCATTTTTACAAAGTAAATCATGTGTTGACTCAGCAGGGATAACAGTAAATGAGAAAAGTCAATCTACAGGAGAATAAATATCTGCAAGCAATACAGATTGTCTAATAGTCTCAGCCTACTGCATTATATTCCATCATATTTTTATTTTGAATTGTCACCTGCAGTCTGAATTTTCTGTTTTCCCTTACATGAATCAAGACATCTCCACCATAAACTGATGCAGAAAACTTTGCATCTTTGTCAGACAAACATGCAAACTGTTAATGTTCCATCAGAAGCCATTAGATGAAGATTCAATCTAATTTTGCTGCAGAACAAATCATATTGTGATCAAATGAAGGCTGGGTGTCATTAATACATCACAGTTAACAAGAACTCAGTAAAGGATATCCATAGCTTATGGCATGCAATTAAAGAATACATTAGTATTAAATCAATAGCAGTCAGAAATATTTCTATTACTACCTATTCAATCAGAATTGGTTGAACAACAGCAGCAAAGTTAATACAGATTTGTTTGATTTGTTTATTTGTGCTTCAAATATCAAACGAGCAGAATTTTTGTGCAGAGAACAAGCCAGTTCAATCCAATTATAAAGGAATTCTAAAAAATGAACGTCATTAAGTCAACTTAGAATTCATAAAGGTTTATCAGAACCTTTATGAATTTTAAGTTGACTTAATGACTTAATTTATATACAACTTAACTAGGAATCTCAATGGAAGAATTACGGAGTGGGAGCTTTTCACTTTTTCACTGTTTGTAACTTATGAAGATGTAAAATAATGCTAGAATGCACATTAAGTGCAACCGCACTACCTGCCCTGTCTATATTTATGCCCCTGAACTAGAAACTGTACCCCTAACTCTATTACATACTGCCCAAACAAGGTCTGTCAACCATTGATTATCTTCAGATAATAGACAGACATCTCCTTCACAAAATTAACAGTGCATCCAAATTTCTAACATCTTCTGCAGTCTTGTCAATTGATGTTGAAGGCATATGACAGGCCAGAGCATTGATTTCCTGTTTTTAACTGTTGCTTTTGGACTGTAAGAATTTATTTGTCTCAAAAACAAATACAAAAGGTTGGGTTATGAGTAGTCACAAACTACTGGTATTGGCCAAGTTGGTATGACAAATGCGCAGTTTCATATGATGCAGGCCTCTATTTCAGTTGCAATGTCTGGCCTTTGAAAAAAATACCACAATTAGAAATCATTTGACCCTGTTCTATATTAAAAGAAAACATTTCTTGGATGGGCCACAGTGATGTAACTGAATTCTGCATGGATCCATATGGCAAAGATGATAGATGTGCGCAGCCACAGATAATGTTTTCAGTTGACATCAATCAATCTAACATTACAGGCAGAATGTTGACCAGGCATAAGTTTAACAACTTAAACTGTTAAACTTGTGTTTCACAGCTAATCTCTACAGTCTGTGCAGTGCAGAAAAGTAAACTAACCCTTAACCCACCCACATTTTTGTTTGAATGTTCCGATACTATTATTTATGTAATATTTATTTACATGGCATGGCATATCACAGTGGTGGGCTTCAAACAGTTCAAAAAATGTATTTTGGTTAAAAAAATAAAAAATGAGAGAGAGAATAGCCGTTTTACAATGCCTGTTATTCCGTCTCGCCTTTCTGTAGAGGGTATGATCATAGAATGGGGGAACACAGTGGTTTTGCCTTTAATCCACCAGAGGAGGTAATAACAGCTCCAAAAGGGTGTCTGTATAAACAGGACAGCCGACAGGACAAGACCAGGGGCAGAACGGTTGTGATGTTTTGGCAAATTGTTGTGTGTGCGACTCACCATAGGAGATTTAAAAAGCAGCTGATAGCAGTCAGCAGCTAACTGAAAGAAGAAGAAGAAGAACAGTGGCCAAAACTTTCCACAAATTTGGAAAACAATGAGGTCCAAGAGCTTCTTACCCTCCAAGCAGAGAGCAAGATCAGCTGCTGCTGTAGTGTTAACTGTCAAGCCTGTAATGCCTCTGTTGGTTCCGTGATGCTGGCATACTGTTTAAAATCACACAGTGGAGCAGCACGATGCTGCTGTTGGATGCACTGCCAAATTCACTGAAACAACACTGGAGGCAGCTGCAACAGCTCTGGTAGACATTTCTGCAGTCTGCATGCTAATGGAACGCTCCCTCACAACGTGTGACATCTGTGGCATTGTGTTGTGTGATCAAACTGCACATTTTAGAGTGGCCTTTTATTGTGACCATCCCATGGTACACCTGTGTAATGATCATGCAGTTTACTCATGTAGTAGTATTTTTTTTTTTTCAACTCATGAAAATGGGAGCAAAAACCAAAGTGTTGCATTTCCATTTTTGTTGAGTATAGACTGTAAGGATATAATGGCGGCTTCAACAGAAAAAGCCGATTTTATAAAAGTCACTGAGAACAGTTTTAACCACGACGATACAGTTCCTTTAGTGCAATTATGTTGTAACTTATTCATAATCTCTGCCAATCTCTGTTATTTAGCCATCACATTAACTTGTTTTCTTTTAACGATTATTTTTATGGGCTTTTTGCCTTTAATGGACAGGACAGTGTGTGAAATGGGGAGAGAGAGAGAGTGGGGAGTGACATACAGCAAAGGGCCACAGGCCGGAATCAAACCTGCAGCCGCTGCAGCGAGGCATTGCCTCTGTACATGGGGCACTGGCACTATCCACTATGCTACCGACGCCGCGACTTCTATGTTTTCTTTTGACTCCCTATTGCACCTTGCATAACTGATGATGGACATCAAAATTAAATGAGTAAAATGTGTTTGGTTATGTAACCTATTTGTACTGGGTTGGTCGGCATTGAAAAGGCTAAAAAAGATCATGTGTAAACTGCCAGAAGAGCTCTTTATAGTACATTATGGCATCTGCAACACATGGGAGGGGTGTAATCAATGTTATTGTGATATTTTGCTGGCAACATGGGAGGATGAGAATACAAGACATGGTCATTTTGTTAACAAAATGCAGGACAAAAGATTTAAAATTGTATTTCCCTTTATTTACAATCAGGAAACCAAAATATAGTATCTATATTGATTTTCATGTGTGGCTTTGACAATGGTCTCGTGAGTCCATAATCAGGCAACTGCACAGATAGACTCCAGGTGGTGCTTAAGTACCTGCCCTTTGCCCTCTGTCTAGATAAGTGCCATTTTTTGCAAGATGCATTTTTTAATTTCTTTCAATAACATCATATTTTAGTTTTAAAATCTGGCCCAAGGCATCAATTCTCAATTTAAAGTGTGCTGGGTGCCCGACAACTGCATCTGAGTCTATCCCCTGACCCTCCCTCTTCAAATCATAAATCATAATTAACCAAATAATTAAAAGGCAATGATAATTGTATTTCTGTTGCATTGAACAGCATGGATGAGTACAAACTATGTAAAAAAAAAAAATCTACATCATCTTGTATTTACAGAAACAATGCACTGGTCATTCTGGACAACCCACAAACATCACTGTCAACACTTTCCTTTGGAAAACCTATAGAAAACTGTTGACTGCAAATTCTGTAGATTCTGAATGACAGGCACAGTATTTATTTAAAAGGCATTACAGTAGAATTTGAATGTAATTTTCATGGCTACAGCACCACAAACCAAATCAAATAATAGTTCAATTATTTGGTTTTGTGAATATAAAAGAAATAATTTCGTGTTTTTATGTCAATTGTAAAACCATTTCCCTCGGACTGATCTTATTATTACGGTGGGATCACAGAGTTTAAACACAGGCCTAGATGGAGCGGCACACAGGCTGATGAAAGCGCCTGAAAGCCGCAAAAGCCTCTGAACGCCATGGCGCGGCTGACTCAGTGGAAAAGAGGCAACAGTGACAGACACACTCCCAGTGTTATACCGCTGCAATAACCGGCTTCACATCTCAGGCATCACACACTCCTCAAACAGAGCCAACATAGGCGTGGTGCAGCTGCTGCTGTCTAGTGTAGCGTTTCTAAAGCTGTGTAAAAGAGACTACATTTCAGAGTAAAAGATGGCTGTTGCAACAGACGACAGGCCGGGAGCATCCTGTCGGCTGCTGCATGGGAAGCTCAGTGACACTGCACTGCCAGGAGAAATAACAGCGTCTCAACCCGGTGATTTCATTATTGTGCCATCCATCGCTAAATATGACGCATTGATCATTGGAAACAGACTCTTATCAGACTTGATTGACAAGATCAAGTCATGGGCGCGTTTGTCAGCCATTTATTTGAATGGACGACGCTAATTCATACTCCTTTATTGATCCTCATCAAACAACTCTCGATTTAATGACCTACAACTAAACTAAAAGAATACAAATGAAATCAAATACAAACCTGTTTGTCTGAAGAGAATCCGATGTTCAACCTTCCGTCTGTGTGGGCTCTGGCTGCTGCTGCGCTCTCACGCCTCTGTTCCGTCAACAGGAGCATCAAGGAACACTTCCGGTCTAGTTTTCACATAAAAAGCCATTGGACATTCCTCACAGTAGGCCTATTTTTCGATGGTAATAATAAGCTACACTTTCCACGAGTCTCTTTATTTATAAATTTGTCCAGTTGCTGTATATTCCTGGTGACGGATAGCGCCCCATTTCTATCAGTGAACGAAAAAGATGAAGAATTATAATTCTTCATCTTTTTCGTTCACTGATAGAAATGGTGATCGTGATTATCATAATTTATGATAATCGTGATTAAAGATAAAGTCAACTGCAAACAGTCAGTATTATGAGATAGTATTTCAAAATTATGAAATATGTCAAATGATGAGATAAAAGTCACATTTTTAGATTTCAGACAAAATTCTGAAAATAAAAAGGCAAAATTTTGAAATTAAGTTTTTTCTAAAGTGCACATGAGCGCTGGTAGCAATGTGGCTTCCTTTCCCTTTCCTTTCTTTCTCTCTCTTCTTTTTCTTTTTTGTAACCCTGATTCAGTGTATGGACAGTATGTTGGTGCCCCAGCAGCTTACGCAGTCACTCACTTGACTTTAACTGCATTTAGGCCCCATTTCCACCAAACACTTTCAGTATAGTACCTTTGGAACCAAAAGTTACCTTTCAGACATGGTACCTAGACCCTAGGTCCATTTACCGTTTCCACCGCAAACAGTACTCTTAAATGTGGACTGGGTTGTTGTCACTCACTTCTCAATTATTTTTTTCTCAGTCTACAGCTACTGTGAGAGGCAGTAAAACATCCTTTCATTTTATAGGCTAGTTATAGTAATAATAATCATATATTATCCTCTACTGACCAATCAACGGGCTGCAGTGTCCACAGCTCCACCTTTTAGTACCAGATCTGTGTGCTAGGTACCCCAACAGAGGGGTGACCAAAAATGGGGACTGTAAGGAATGGTTCCAAAATCCTAGTGCAGAGGCAAACTAAACTATTTAGCTCCTTAACGCACTTCTTTTAAATACAAAGTTCAGTCTATCAACCGATTTATTCAGCCAATTTTTATTTAGTTATGGCACTAATTACCTGGAAATAAAAAAGTGCAAATAAAACCAAACTTTTCATTCCAGGCTTTTTGAGTCTCACAACGTCCCTGCGTCCCTGGCCAACAGGTGCACTGCAGTCCTTAATAAGGTCAACTACTCTGAATGATTGGTAAATGTTACAGTGCTGTAGTGTCACATAATATTAATAGCTGTTCGTGTAGCCTAGCTTTGACAAAATTCTCCAACAATAACTATGATTTTGTTGTAGTAATGCTTAAACAACTAGATGGTGCCCATTTACAGCAAATAAGATGGGTTAAAATGATATACTTTGCTGCTTTGATTTGCCCAGAACAAGACAGCTACATTGGCCTCTATAGAATTCCTCATGCATGACAACATAAACCCGTAAAGACCTGATGCTGTGATGCTGATAGGTTTTGCAAATACTGTAGCACGATTGTACATTTGCACTGTGGAAATCCCCACTGAGTTGCCCTCTGTCTCCTTTTCAGGTTAGGTAGTTGTTCTGGGGCTCATGGTATCATCCATTAAAAAGTAAAAACTTCTTGAAGCTATTGTGAGACCTCTTGGATAATATTAAACATTAGATATAGACTATTACATTATGTATCATTCACACCAGTGAGTTATAAGCTGTTACTAAAGGACAGATCAGTAGGCTACTCATTGCTGATGCTGGACCCAGATAATGTGGGCAGGAATCTGAATCAGAATCAGCTTTCATGCCCAAGTAAGAAAGTACACATTTATGTAATCTGACTGTTTTTTGTTCTTGCGATGCACATACAAAAAAACAGACATACAGTAAAATGACAACACAGCTGAACAAAGGTGAACATAAACATTTGACTACAGGCTTACATACATATCTCAACAACATAATAAAATTGTTAACTGTAATTAATGTAATTAATAGTAATACAAAAGTGCAATGGAGCAGGCCTACTTTGCCATAAATAGACAGTTAAGGATACACAAAACCAGATACTGTATGCAATTATAAACCTTATGCATTAAGTTTTTACCTATATCAACATAATGGGCCACAGTTTACTGCTAACTGAGCACACTCACTGAAACACTTAAAGCTAACTAACTGCACTTGCCTTTTTACCTTTACTATCTGTCTGAATGCTGCTTAGTGTTGAAAATCTTAAAATGATATTAACTCTGCTTGACCACTAGACAACTCCAAACCTAAAGTATTATATAAAATATCTAATGCACATCTAATGGAAGAAAAAAGAAATGCAACAAAAGATTATAGTAAGATTTTATATTTATTCTCTAAATTAGAATTTGTAACAAGCCATGTAAGGTGGAAAACAACTTAAATGCAGAAAAGAATCCTTAAAACAAAACTTAAAACTCTAAACTATTCTAACAAGTAACAAATAAATAAGACTAATGTACACATTCAAATTCAAACAAAATGAACCAGGTAAAAACTGCAATAAATAATTAGGAAAAAAAACATTAACATTAAACATTAACATTTCTGTCTGTTACTTCATATCAGTGTCTTAATCATTATATCTAAAAATCATAAATGAGTTCAATTGTTGTAAACAAAGACAATATTAATTTGAAGATATAGTTTATGTACCAGAAACATCTGTAGAGGTATCCTCTGTGGATGAACCAGGAGTTGGAGTATTGTCATCTCCAGCTGCTGTGTGAGAATATAAATAGAACATGCATAACATGCAGAGCAGATACAACAAAAGCAATTATACCCGATAACATCCACAAACAAGAGGACAACACAGTGAACTGTAAATTTAAAAAGAAATTCACTTAACAGTGCTTTTACCCTCCCTAGTTCCACCACCACCAAAATATTTGAGTATTGCTCCTTCTGAAAAAGTGATATATTAATTACTTTATTTACTTATTCATTTATTTATTTCAATAACAATTACTGTAAACAGAAAATAATGCTAAAAGAAAATGTATGTAGGGGTAACTAATATTATTTACCAATACAGCTTTAGTTTAGTATGGTTTTTTTAATCCTTTCTTACTGTTCATATTCTGACCTTCACAGTATGGAGCAGGTAGTTTTTGACCCTTTGTTATAAGACACTATCAAGAAATATGAACCACAGATATGTTGTGCATCCCGACCAACACTGCTTTTAATTTCTTCCATGAATTATATTGAAAGGGAAGGATGTAACAACCTTGCTGAATGATAGGTTTCACCATAATCATTTAAAACTCTACACTGCGTGAGAACTGGTCTGTAAAATTCAAACAGACACTGCAAAAACATATATTGCACATGCTAACCTAATCACCCATTCTGGTAAGTGATAAACATTGCTGTACTTGACTTTACCTTGAGCTTATTTGTTTGCCTCTTTGACCTCTTTTTCGTCCTCTTCTCCACTCCTGAGGGATATGCCCACTTCAACATCTTCGTAGACGGTACTACGCATGCTCCGTTCAGTGAACGGCACCTGTCTGCTGATTTGTAGGGTCCCCGCCCTGCTACAGGTCACGTTATGTATGTTGGAGGTCACGGTGTGATGGAGTCAACAGAACCACATCATCTGCAAAAAGCAGAGATGCAATTCTGAGGTCCCCAAACCGGACCCCTTCCTCCCCACGGCTGTGCCTCGAGATCCTGTCCATGAAAATCACAAACAGGATTGGTGACAAGGGACAATCTTGGTGGAGGCCAACACCCACTGAGAACGTGGTTGACTTTACATCAAGTATGGGGACACAGCTCTAACTTTGGTCATACAGGGACCGGATGGCTCGTAGCAGCGAGCCTGGCATCCTGCAGACCCCCTGAGGAACACGGTTGTAAGCCTTCTCCAAGTCCACAAAGCACATGTAGACTGGATGGGCAAACTCCTACGACCCCTCCAGCAGCCTCGCAAGGGTAAAGAGTTGGTCCACTGTTCCACGGCCAGGACGGAATCCGCATTGCTCCTCCTGGATCTGAGGTTCGACAATCGGTTGGAGCCTCCTTTCCAGCACCCTGGAGTAAAACATTTTCCCAACAGTTTCCAGCAGCCTTCATGGTGCATTCGCTTTGTACTTGGAGGTTGGAAATTCCCAGTTCCCAGTCGGAAGTTTAAACTCGAACGCACCCTGAGGTCAGATTTCCAACTCGGAAACTCGGAGCAACTGCATCAACCCCATAGACTGTAGCCTATAAGATCAACCCCGACTTACGAATTCAAGATGCCTGCCGGTCACATACAGAGTGAGTAAACACACTGTTATTTGTTTTACACTAGGTCTGCCTCATCTGTGGCTTTCATCAGTTGGAGTGCATGATGGTTTTGAAGCTGTCTATACTCCGAAAGTGCCAGGGAAACAAAGGCTTTCTTGCGGGTGTCCATGTTTTTTTTCCCAACTTGTCCACCGTTGTCAACTAGAATGCAAAAACTGTTGTCAACTCGGAGGTGACGTCATTCCCACTTCAGACTTCCGACCTCCGAGTACAAAACCAATGCAGCATCAGTCCGTGCTGGGAGTCACAGACATACTTACATCCCGTCTGGAATGATGTCAATTCATTAAAAAAGTGATCAGACCCATATATCAGTTTGTTTTCAGTCTCCAGTTGTTTTAATTATGATAGATTAATTTATTAAAATGCTTTACAGGTGATCTGTAGTTTATGTTCATGGTTTATCCTCCATTTGACATGAATTCTCCTGTAAATCAGCATCATATCAGTTTGACCTGCCCCCTCAGCTACACAGGCTGAATAAACTCTGTTAATATTTTCAGAGGAAAAAAAATACAAGACAACAGCTTTCATTAAGGCTCAGTCAGATACAGTCAGGGCTTCACATCTGATGTTATGTTAAGAATCCTCACATCCCACTGACCACAAGTCTCTGTGTTGCTAAATACTTCAGTAATTAAACCGTCCAGTGTTAATATACAGTAGACTCTGTATAGTTTATGATGAATGTATTTAGTCTCTGATGACTAAACTTCGCGCTGGGGGTGGGTGTCCCACATCGTCCCTCACAAACCTACTCCTTGTCCCACATTTGGTTTATTGGGACCTGGTCACCCTAGATCCAACTCACCACTAGGTGGTGATCAGTTGACAGCTCTGCTCCTCTCTTCACCTGAGTGTCCAAGACACACGGTCATGGATCTGATGATAAGACCACAAGGTTGATTCATTGTCATAGGGTGTTCTGGTACCAGGTACACTTATGAACCTCCCTGTGTTCAAACATGGTGTTCGTTATGGCCAGTCCATGACCCGCACAGAAGTCCAATAAAAAAACAACACTTGGGCTCAGATCAGGCAGGCCGTTCCTCCCAATCACCCCCCTCCAGGTTTTTCCGTCATTGCCCACGTGAGTGTTGAAGTCCCCCAGGAGAACTATGGAGTCCCCAGCCGACACCCGTTGCAGGACGCCGCCATGAGACTCAAGAGCACAAACAACAGTCAGAGACCTCTTTGCGACCCGCAGTGCCATCGAGATGACCCTCTCATTCTCCGGGGAGAACCCCAACACGATGGCGCTCAGCTGGGGGCGTGTGAGTATCCCTACACCCGCCTGGCACCTCTCACCCTGAGCAATGCGAGAAAAAGCGAGAGTCCAGCCCTTCTCCAGGAGTTTTGTTCCAGAGCCAGTGTTGTTTGTGGAGGTCAGCATCACTGGAGTTTCACAGGCTACCAGAGGGAAGACAGATAATAGATTTAACTTCAGCTGCATCACTCCCAAGTTTACATTTTAGCTGTTTTCTGATTCACCATCTAGTTTAAAATCTGAACAAGGAAAGGACCACAAACTACTTTCTTCATTTATTAGATTTTTCTCTTCACAATTTGATTGTTCCCTCAGCAACTATATTATTGATATAGTTAAATGCAGAGAGACTGTCTGTATGCAAGAAACACTTTTACGTCATTTCCATTCAGTCACACGTGAGGCTGATCATTCCTGAGCTTCAGGTTGACGAGTTACAGAATTTCCGCTGAAACTTCTGGCAAAATAAATTATTTCCAGTGTTAAAAAGACACCATAATCATATTCTGGGTTATAATACAATACAGGTGCTAATGAATGAATGAATAATATAAAGGCATTCTGTGACTCTGAAAAGGACACAGTATGAATATAGAACATAGGTTGTTCTTCATGTGCAGGTGTTTGTTAACAGAGACAAAACACTGCTTGCCCTTATGCAACTCATACCATGCCACCATAAATCACGACTTCGTAGAAGTCATATCATTCAAAAAGTACTGCACAGGGAATCATTTATTGTGCTTACCTTTCTTGTTTATTTGTCCTAAACAGCCAACAGCGCGTATCACTGCTTACTTAACTGTTATATTAGTAAATCATAATTTTAAGGGTCTCGGGCATGTAATGTCTACTCATGTTCTTATCTTTCGCCTCCCTCCAACCCTCCCAGATCCCCAATTCTTCTCACCATCTTCCTTTTCTCCCACTGTATGGGACTACTTTATGCATGATTAATTGAAATGGATGAATATCAAAATATGAAGCCCTAACCAAGTTGTGTAAGCTAACTGATCATGTTTTTACAATGTCAGTTATGCTGGTAAACAGTTCTAAAAAAAAACCCCACAGTTCTAAGAACACAATAAACACAGCACAAGTTGACCCAACAAAATCTGATTTATTTACATAAATTTATATAAAATCATTCCTTGTTTGTTTTTATCCGTCATTTTCCAGGACTCCCTGGAAAAAGAGATCCTGTATCTGTATAACTCTTGTTGTCTGTATAACTCTTCTTATCTGTATCTGGACAACTGCTGGATAAAATAAAGGATAAATAATTTTACAGCTTGACAATTAATTCATATCCATTCATTTATATAGTCATGTTTTATAGTAAAAAAAAGTCCTTAGAACAAAATGTACCTATGTTGCCCTTTTTTATCATCAATCTGACCAGTAGACTCAACAAAATCATGAAACATATTCAGTTCAATTCAATTCAAATAGTTTATTTCAAACCAATCAGATGAAACAAATAACAACCAACAACAAACAAAAACACCAAACAGAACAACCACCCCTTGGTTTGAAATGGGGATGGAAGAAGCAGAGCTGATCTATTTCCAACCCCAGTTGTCACAAATTTCATCAACATCATCAACAAGTAGACTCAACAACATTATGAATTCATATCCATTCATTATACAATCATGTGAGTATTGACCACTGAGTATGTGAGTCTGATCACTACACTCACAAACTATCTTAACTAGGCAAATGAGCCAAAGGTGTGTTTGCGAGTTTCACTACCACCAATAAATTGCTTTGGTCTATCAACCAAATCAACCTTGTCTCTGTGTACATGACACACGACAACACTGTTCAGTCGTTCCTGAGACATGGTGGCTCTAAGCCAGGTTTTAAGCCTTCTCAGGGCGCTAAAACTCCTCTCTGCTTCACAGGAAGATGCTGGCACTACCAATAAAAGTCTAACCAGAGCCTCCACTTGTTCAAACAGTCCCTGCACCTCTACAGGCAGTTCCCTGAGTACCTCTGCTGCTTCCTTACTGCAGCTGAACTCATATTTACTCTTAAATAAAGGCAACTCAACAGCAAGAGCACCTCTTTTCAGCTCAGGGTACTGGTCTACCACATCATCCACCTGCCCAGTGAGGAGCATATTCTCCAGTTTCTGCAGATCCTTAAAACTCTCCTGATCAAAGCGTTCAGCAAATTGAGCATCCACAGTATCTAAGACCTTGAAGAACTCCACACGGTAGTAGTCAACTGCTTCACCAGGAAAGCGTCTGGCGTTTGGCACCTCAATGGGTTGTATCTGTGCAGACTCAACCACTGCAGCATTTGCATTTTCAAAAAGGGTCACATAGTGTTGGTCATTTCGTTTCTCCTGGAAAGAGGAGCGGACACAGTCGACCGCTGCCAGCATACCAGAGACAGTCTGGGTTCTCCTCTGCAGGGATTTGTTGAGGCATTCAAGCTCTCCTACCACAGCAGAAGCGAGTGTAAGACCCAAGACTGTTTTGCCCTTTCTAAAATGTTCTACTAAGCCGCTGGCACTGGCTGCAGATTTGGATGTACTACCAGCCATTTTATCCAAGCTGCAGAGAACTCTGTCATACTGAGTAAGCACAGCCTTGATGGCTGTGTCCCGGACAGTCCACCTGGTTGGGCACAGCGGTTTCAAGGTTGTCATTGGCTCAGGCTGGTTGTCTGTTGTTGCGATGTCTGCAAACATGGCCTTGAATTTCCCTGACTGACCAAAGAGCACACCTAGCTGGTGGACCCAAAAAAGTGAGTCCCAGATCAGTGGGGAGGCTGAGCAGGCAGCCTGTGTAATAAGATTAGAACAGTGTGCCCCACAGTGGACATACAGTGCTAGTGGCTGCTGTCTTCTCAGAATAGCCTGTGCACCAGAGTATTTGCCTGCCATGTTGGCTGCCCCATCATAGCCTTGCCTCACCAAAACATCAGTGGCCATGTCAACAATGGCCTGACCAGTCGTCTCAGACACCACATAAAGTCAATAAACTCTTCATGTGGCACTAGGTCATGATCAACATAGTGGAGGCAGATAGACTCCTGCTCTGCACTAGATATATCTTGTGTACCGTCTACAATTATAGAAAACTGCAGAATGGGAAGAGACCTGATGGTGTTTGCTATGTCAAGAATGACAGTGTTTGCCATTACATTCAGTATCTCATTCTGTGCATGACAGCTGGTGTAATTAGTGGTGCGGGTCAGCCACTTTTTCAGCACAGGATCATCTTCTGACCTCAGCTTCAACAGTTGTTCGAGATTCCCACTGCCAGATTTACCTCTCAAGGCTTGACCCTGTCTTGCCAGGTACTGAACAGAGCTGACGATTCTCAGGAGGCTATGCCTGGCCTCCTCCTGTTGTTTAGCCCTTGAGCTGGATAGCTGGACACTGACAGGGTTAGAGTCATGTACACTTACTGTTACTGTGTGACAATGAGAGTAGGTTTTTTGGTGAGCTGCAAATTTCTCTAAAGCCTTCTTCCAGTTGCGGAAGCCTTCAGTTACAAAAGCAGCATCCACTTTTTTGCCAAAAGAGGACCTGTTGTCAGTAAACACTTTGTTATAATAAAAGCACAAGACCCCTTTGACCTCCGGATTGTAGTGTAGCCAGGTGTACTCTTGAAACCATTTTTCTTGAAAAGATAAAACCCTCTTTGACAACTTTTGTGTTTCTATGTGTTTTGGGTGTGGCTGATAAGGTTTTGTGCCACCTTCTACTCCTCTACTGCATCTGGGCTCTGGCCTGGTCTGGTTGTTCCCTGGCACTGGTCTCTCCCTGGGTCTGCAGCTTGAATCTGAACTCTGAGCCTGACACTCCATCACGCCACTCTCCCTGATGTCCTCTTCTGCCTCTCGCCCTGACTGAGAACATTCTGCCTAAAGAAATAAAATAAATACCAACTTCATTTCTAGAGGACATCTACTTTTTCCCTCTTCACATTTTTTGAACTGAAAATGACAGGGCTTCTCCTACTGTAATGGTGAAGCCTTACTGGAGACTCCCTCTCTACATCCTGTCGACTGCTGCAGCTTGAACCTGAACTCCGTGCTTGACACTACGTCGCTCTCCCTGATGTCCTCTTCTGCCTCTCAATTCAAAATAAATAATCATCATACTATGAAACCTTACTTGAGGCTCCCTTTCCCCATCATCTTGTCTGGTAATGGTATTTAAATCTCTTATGTCCCCTCTCCTTTTTTCTGCCATGCTTTGGGAAACAGTGACCTGGACCACACATACAAACAGGACAGACACTGGCTAATTATGGAATGATTCAAAATACTTCAACTTAACTTCACAGTAATATAGCTAGCAAATATAAACAAACACCTGATCAATGTGCACTAGCAAGCAGGCAAGCCATCTAGCTAGTGCATGTAGAAGTATTAGGGCTAGTGCTAACAAGCAGCCAACCTTATCTAGCTAGCTAGCTAGCAACCACTAGCTGGAAAATAGTAGTAGCGAGTTAGCTAGTGCTGCTAAACTAGCTTCTAGCAAGTTACTTCACTACAGGTGGCAAACAGAGTCTGATTACGTTTTTAAATCATTTATGGGCACACTACTGTTCTAGTATTAGTATTCTACTTTTGATCAAAAGTACTCACAGAAAGGCATCTGCTTCTGCAGCAAATTACCAGAGCCCCAGGCTGCAGCCACTTTCAAGAGCTGACAGAAAGATTGAGGGGGTCGTTTTTTTTTAAAGCCCGCTGATGTCATCATTGTCTGTGTAAGAAACTACCCATTAATTTGCATTGTAGTGGAGGAGACCAGAGATGGAATGTGGAGTCAGAAATATATTTGTCAAACATTATTTGTTCCACCATTTCAATCATTTCTTTTTAGATGTGAATCTAAAATGTGAAGAATGGGAAGTCTAAAAAAATACATTTGTTCAATTTTTAATAATTTAGGGTATTTTTATTGGGGGGAGACAATTCATGTTTTACAGATGTCTTATTTCTCTACAGGCATATTTCCTTGTTTCTTCACTCCTCGCATCTCTCCCCCACGTCTTACAGGGGCAGAGACCACCTTGAAATTGTGCTAATGGTATAGATCTGTGTAAAGATGTGTGTGAAGCATCCATGAAATCAATGTAAACTGTATCTGCAACTTCACAGGTTTGCTGAGGCATACAACTGCAAAGCCTTTTTTTGTTTGTTTTTATCATGGCTCAAAGTCTGCTTTGATGTATTGTTGAGAAATCACACCTCTACCCTGATCTGTATAATTGTTGCTTGTTTGCTGAGTTGTCAGTGGAAACAGGTTGCTATTGCCAGGCTTTCTCTCCATTCATTATATGGTTAATTAATAGGGGGTGTTCTGTAGCCAATTTGAGCAGTCAGCGCTGTTTAAAATGTTACTCCTTCCTTGAAATGGCAGTCTAATCACATGAAGACTCAAGGGTCTTTCACAGGAGGAAAAGTGTGATAGCATTGTCAGGGCTAAGTATCTTTTTTTCTAAATACCTGCTTTTTCCCTATCTAATGAAGACTTTATATGACTGTGCACCACTCCTCCTTATATACTAATGACCATGTGCCTGCTCATCACTGTAACCTCTGATGATATCTACCAACACCTTGTTGGCCCTGTGGAACTGCCATTACAGCTTCCTGCAAGATTGAGTTCATCTCTGACGAAGCCTCCTTGCTCCTAATGACTTAGATGACACCAGAGAACACTTCCATGCCTGCAGCCCTCTTCTAATCTCACTCTTTCACCCACATACCCAGAACAGCAGGAGGAGACTTCACTCTGTGTGGCCTGTGGCCTTGTTCAGTCATAGACTGAATCACAGCCTTGACGATATACAGTACAACATCACTCCCTCTCCTGTGATATTGCTTAAATGAATAATAACTCTTTTTTGTCCATTAAAATATAAAATAATGAGTCTAGTCTTTTTTGGAGATTATTAAATGAATTTGCAAGCAAACTTATTAATGCTTATTTTAATTGTACAATGTGTTTTTTAATTACATGCTTTATTACTATTTCAATTACACTTGTGGGTTCTCCATATAATATGAAGCAGGTTGTTCCTTATGTTAGCCACATAAACAATTTTAATTTCAATAGGACATGCCCTGTAGTAGTGATGAGGACCACTTATCTCACTAAATGTTTAGTTTAATTTTTTAATATCTCTTTATAATATTTGTATGTTGTATGTATGTTATGTTTTGATTGGGTATAATGGATTACATAAGCAAGATATGGCATTTCCTCACAGTCTACATACATTCTACAATTGACTTTTCTATGACTGGACTACAATAACACTTTCCCATATAGCCAGTATGCGACTCAGTCTATTTCACCTCTGACCCCCCCATGCTTGGTTCCATCTGGTGCTGTTTCACTTCACATGGATGCTTTCTACTGAACGGTTTCAGGAACTGACTGTGTACTGCACTTTATTATGGAGCCTCTGAAGTCCTGAAAGATATTGTTTTTGTACTACAATTGTGCTCAATTGCAGCTGTCTCATAGAGGTCTTCCCAAACAGAGTGAGGTGTCTGTGAGATGAAGCTTAGTCATTGGGTCAGTCTAAATGAGCAAGACACCAGCAGAACATTAAACATACCTCAATTTCACTTTTACAATTGCTGGACAAGAAATAAGTAAATGTAGCTAAGTATTGCTGTATAAAACAACAACAACAACAACAACAAAAAAACAAATCTACAATTGGTTCCAAAACCAGTACCATTTATTATACTGCACAACACTGTAAAACTGTAGCTTGAAATTTTATTTTATGTTCATGGTCTTTTTAAGTGACATGCAATCTAGAGCATGTCTCTGAAGCCAGCATTGTCTCGCACCATGCTAATGTAGACTGATTTGTACACCTTCAAAACATCCAAGGCTGATGGACGGAGCTTGGGGTCATCCTTTTTACACTGCTCGTGGATCTGAAAAAGATGGAAGTGGACTACATCCCCTCCAGGTACCCTTCCCATCAGGAACCATGTCACGTCTGGGATCTTCCAGATGTCTGTCCTCTCATCATACCCAGGCATGAGATCATCTGAAAATGGCTGTCCTTTGTTTCTGTATGGCCACAGCTGCTCTGGGGCAACAAAGTCCCCAGTGAGCTCCCGGTGACCACATTTCACCAACAAGCCTCTGGATAGGTCCACCTCAGGCAGTGCGTCAAGGTCGTTCACTACCAGGTGAAAGTCATTTGTCAGCAGAAACTGGGAAAGAGTTTTCTCCAGGCTGTTAGAATCACACATCACCCGCCGCCCAGCTGGGCTGTTATGGAGATAATGGAGGATAAAGACATAATCTGTAGCCAGCCTCAGCCGAACCTGCCATGTGTTGTGTTGCCGGTGCTGCTCTTGTGCAAGAACACTATCCAAGTTAAGTAGTGGGCCCAGTGGGTGGTGCTCTGTGACCAGGGTGTGCTCTTCAAGGCAAAAGCCCACCAACTGCACCACCGGGGGGCCCTGCAGGGCCTGTAACATAGACAATCCGTGGAAAAAATCCTCCAGGTAATCCAGAGAGGATAGTTTGGACAGGGCCACTTTCTGACCCCTCCACTCTGCTAGATAGACCTTGGGACAGACAAGTGGATAATGAGGTCAGTAAGTCAGGAGGTGAAGCTGCATACGGGCCCGTATGCAACAATGACAACAGCCTGTAGCACCCATTGATATAATTATTTCCTGAATATCTAATAATGCTTGAAAATGTGATCAAATTTGCACTTAATGCCACTGAAAATGTAATATGACCTAATAATGTAATAACTTGATCAATAGTCAGAAAATTATATTGTAGTAACATTTTTACAGATAATGTACACTGCTGAATGACTGTTTAAAGTTATTCGCTCTGCGTTCTCTACTGCTACTAATACTTTAACCTTTCACTTTTAGTAGAAACTGCAGCTGCCGTTACAAAGTACATATTGACATATTACTTTGTCATACCACTGCGCCTTGAATTCTGACCCTTTTGCTCATATATCCATGACAGTCTGTCGCGCAAAATGTGAAGTAAAAAATAAAAAGTATGTGATTTGGAACCGAGCAGATACATAGATTATGACTTAAGTTTTCTTGGAGATAAAGCAAAACGCCATTTGCGGAGCTACTCAGAACTACAGAATAAGCTGTGTATGCACACTGTATTCTGTCCAGTTGCTGTACTGTACTGTACCATTTACCTTCTTAACAGCTCCCTGGCCAATGAGCTTTAGCTTGCGTACTTCAGCACTGATCTGTGAACACTGAAGCCAGGGGGTGCAGTTTTTCATGGTCACCATTTTAAAATGTCGAGGTTCACAGCCTACATGAGAAGTCACCGGCTGCTCATCAGTCTGATACAAAGAGTCCAGATATAGGTAGATCAAGGCATTGCTGAGGAGCAAAGCAGCAAGGCACACCGCCACCACTGGTACACCATGGGTGATCGAACTGCTGCTGCTCCTGCTCATGGTGTCCTGCATCTGAAATGGACAAAAGAGGTGGGAGAATATAAGTTAAGTATACAAGCTAAAGCTCAGAACATTTAAGAGACCACACACAGTAAAAACCATCAGCAGTATGCTCTCTTACACCTGTAATCATACCTAACAATGATGTCACAGATGCCTGGACTTCACGTGTACATCATGCAGTTATGTGGCAAAGTTACGATGTTGAAGATCTCTGTTTTGTTCTCGTTAACGGCACCCATGAGGTAACTGCAACTGTGTTTGTTGGCAGATGAAGGCTTGACAACCAGGCTAGCAGGATAAAAGAACTACCACAGTCAGTATGTTTACATGACATCAGAGATAATCGATTTATTGTTTTAGTCCAACTAAAACTGGACTTTTAAAATACATGTGAACATTTTACTCTGACTGAAATCATACTAGATTGAATTTCTCAGAGTTGGACTAACACACCCACATAATGCAACTGGTAGTCTAATTCCTCCTGCATGTATACAGTCAGACCCAAACTGGCCTAGGCGTTCTGCACATGCTCCAGTGTAATGCTCAATAGCATTACGTGCATGACAGAAGGAGAAGCTGGTAACAACATGGCAAAATCTACAGTCATAGCCGTGCATTTTTGGACAGACGAGGAGACACAGCTCATGCTGTGTCAGCTGAATGGTGACCTGTTCAAAAAAGTGGTGAAACAGCTGGACGATGCTTGATTGTTTAGTCTGTGACATAGTAGGTCCACCAGAAAAAGGTCCAATACTATCAAGCTGAAAGGGGGCATATCGCCATCTATCACAGTGGAGTCAGACATACTTCAGTCAGTAAATTCCCCTGCCATGCTTGTATACTGGGACAGTGGTCCAATTAAATGGCCATAACCGTAGCTCAGCTTAACTTTGTAAATGTGCTGTGTGTGCGCATTTGGATATGTTTTGGTGCATGTGAGAGTAAATTATTAATATCTGTACACCGCTTGTGGTTTTTCTTTAGAATATAACCACAGTTACCCTGTTAGTAATACTGCAAATGCAATACTTTCATCAGTAGGCCATGGGCTCAATTACACAGGTGTTACCTCGTTTGGTGACAGATAGTGACTTCGCAAACGTTTATTTACATCCCCTGTTCTAAAAACGTTTTGTACACCGTGTAAAATGTAAATAAAAACAGAGTGCATTGATTTGCAAATCTTTTTGTCCTCCTGCTCACACACACTAACGGGGCTAACTGTTAACATCACACGACTTAAATTACTTTATGGTTCTTAATGGGTTCAATGAAGAAGTCGAACTATTTCGGTGTTGTTGGGTGTTTGCTGGGACCGTTCAACAGCTGCTGTGTGTTAGCTTAGGCTGACTGGGCAGACGTTTCACTGACTGCTCGCTGGGAGAGCGGCCCCTGATACGCCCCTTCAGCACTGAGTCTAACCTGTACCAACACCCTGTCACGGGCCACATCTGGACCGCATGCTGTACGTTAAACATCCTAACTATACACCAACGACAGCCAGAAATGCCGCCTACTTCTCTGGGCACAAGCTCATCTGACATGGACTGACACAAAGTGGAAAAGTGTGCTGTGGTCTGACGAGTTCACCTTCCAAATTATTTTTGGAAATCATGGATGTCGTGTCCTCCGGGCAAAAGAGGAAAATAACCATCAAGATTGTTACCAGCTCTGAGTTCAAAGCCAGCATTAGTGACCACATATATCTTTTGTGGTTGATAATAACACAAGTTTTAACATGGTTTTAAAACTACGGGTAGATCTAACAGGATGTAAATAGTATTGTAACTTCCTATACATATTTTGAAAGCTGCTGCAAACGGTCTAACTTGACTACTGCTCTTTTCGCCGCCTGATCTTGTCCACACAGGCGGTCGCAGTTAATCTCAAGCAAAACTAATTGCAAACGATTTCTTGAACATAATTAACTAAAGCCCTACTCCAACCACGGAGGGGAGCGCTATGAGAAACGCCATTTTAACGGAAGGGAAACACTACTCGAAGGAAGCACAGACCTCGACAAATCGAAGACCTGTCATGCTTCCCAGCAGCACATTATATCCATGTGGACAACTGAGATACTAAGATTACTAAGTAGTTACTGTTTTGAATCAAATGCGCCTGACGTTATAAAATCGGTAAATAGAAACTGCGTTAGAGACAGGCAGGCATTAGAGACAGGCAGGTTAGCTGACAAACAGCAGGCTTGCGTCCAGCCAACCCAAAACAGCACGGAGAAATGATAACTTCATCTGTTCAACATCATTTAGCATCATTAACTAACGTACCTGTCACAACATGGGTTTACATGGTGTTATAATTCTTCAGACACGATACCGCACATAAATAAACTGTCCAATGCTACAACAAGTAACGTTACAAGACACGCTGTGTATTTTGGCTTGACTTGCCAGCAACCAGTGAAAACACACTTCCTGTAAGATTTGCACAATAAAAGCTTCAATTTTGGGGCGCTCAGTCCTTGGCTGTATCCGACATCACTTGCTACTCACTATATAGTGAGTAGTGAATAATTTTTGGAGACAGCCTTTGACTAAAAAAACATAACAAAAATAAACAAACAATAAACACACCGACGTGTGTGTGCGTCATAGACTGTATAAAATGGTGCGCGTAACTTTAGTTTCCGTTAGCGTTACGTTTGTATAGATAAAGCTTTTATTCTGAAAAAGTGGAAGTGTGTTTGTTAGGGATTCTCACCAACGAGACACGGGTTATCGCTTCAATAGAGGCGACAGAGGGACTCCGAGCGGCAGCGAACAGGTAACATCGTTTATCTACTTAGTATATCTCTTTAAAATGTACCGCTGAACTCAGTCAAGCTAACTGTATTCTTTAGATATCTTTAAGTAAACGGATCACAGCTTATATTCGATGTTTAACCTGTCAAAACACACCGACACACTAGACAACGTCAGCTAACGTTAGCTCATGTAACAGCAACTTAAGAAGCTAAAGTTAACGTTAGAGCAAAATACTAGCTGTTTTTTTTATCGTCACAGTTTGCTTGCTTAGACAAGGGGTCTGGTATATTAATAGCCCTAGTAGCGTAATGCTAGTTGAAGATGGCTATTTTCTTCTTCCTGTTTAGTTTAGGCGTGACATCTCTCTGTTCGTAACGGTGATTTTGTGTGATGAAAAAAAACAACACAATTATTCGTTCACACGTTGAAATTGACATATTAAAATGTGATTACTTGTATTCTCACCCTAGCCCATGCAGATGCTGCTTTTTTTTAAAGACTTAGTCTAGTATTAGCTACATCTTTGCTATTATTGACATTTAGCCAGCTGTTACTTCAAAAACGAAACCAGGAACCGTGTAGCACAAATCCTGGAATGAAGATGGTTACAAATGAGGCTTTAGGTGGCTGTAGAATACATAAACGCCAATCTTGTTGCGTTTTGTGGTGCAGTACGTGCTGTGGTCCATGAGTGGGATGAGCCCTGTTTCCATAGTTTCCTCTATCAGCTCAGTAGGCTGTGATGTCAGCACAGCTCTGCCCCTTCACACTCCTCCTCCCCCTGTTATTTCCACCTTACTCTGTTCACAGCGATGAGTCACCGAGCAAGCTGAACGTCTCAGTGATTTTTCCTTCGCTGTTTATAAGCATCCTCTGGGTCTTAAGTGCGACACTCTGACATGAGGAAGGCTGGAGCTCCATGGTTAGCAGTAGGACTGGGAGATGTGAGAAATACCATGGGAGGATATGGATATGTCAGCTGTCAGAGATTTTGCTAAACGATTCATATCGTGTTTCCTGTCAGTTTAATGTCTCTGGGTGTATTAAAAACAATCCCAAGACTCAAGATCATTACTGACTTATGACAATTTTTTAATCAATCAATCAATCAATCAATCAATCAATCAGTCAATCAATCAATTTATTGGTTACATTGATGTTATACAAGGTACAACATCAGCTCCTTTAACTTGTGCTCCATGTGGTTGTTTTGTCCGCACACTTAAGCTCCCTTTTGAGGTCCATTTATTCCATCATCATGGAGTGACGTTTCAGGCCACAGGTGCCCTTCTTCAGATATCTGAAGAAGGGCACCTGTGGCCCGAAACATCACTCCATGCCACACCTGTGAGGTGGGATGGATTATCTCGGCAAAGGAGAAGTGCTTACTAACACAGATTTAGACAGATTTGTGAACAATATTTGTGAGAAATGGTCTTTGTGTGTATAGAAAATGTATTAGATCTTTGAGTTCAGCTCATGAAAAATGGGAGCAAAAACAAAAGTGTTGCATTTATAGTTTTGTTCAGTGTATATTACGATGTATACTGAACAAAAATTTAAATGCAACACTTTTGTTTTTGCCCCCATTTTTCACAGACGAAAGTTAAAGATTGAGGACTTTTTAATGTGCTCAGTAGAAACATTTTTCTCAAATTTTGGTCACCAATGTGTAGGGATGGGTATCCTAAATATTTTATCGATACTACTAGTTTTATCGATACTCCTTATTGATTCAGCACTTTATCGGTATTGGTATTGGTTCTTTTTCATTTCTAAATAATTGCTTTTTAGAAAATATATTAATTTAAAAAGAATAAAGACAGAAAAGGATTTTTGAATATTTTAAGTAAAAATTTAGTATTTATCAGTCGATCCTTCAGTCCTCTGTCTTCCTGTCCTCTGTCCTGCTCCCTCTCTGCTGATGTGGTTCACTGTGTGCAGGTAACATTAGTGCTGGTAGAGAGGGTGGGGCTGTTTGTCTCAGCCAGCAGCTTAGTTTGACAGATACAACTATCTGTCAAACTAAGTCACTCTACATACAGACAGCTGTCATTTTAATTTATTGGTAACAATTTGCTATCAGCCAAACTAGCGTGCTGTCTAAATCAGCATGTAAGACATAACGTTAGGTGCAACGGTGCATAAGACACTATGGACGGAGCATAACATGTTTATGCTTGCTGAACACATTTATTGATAAATTATTGGCTTAGTACTCGCTAAGGTTTATTGCACTTTGAATAATGAGTGTAGCAGCCATCAACTCGAGTAATTTCTGAATTATCTTCACTTTCTTTGCACTGTGGCTGCTCAGCTGTTTGTCGTGTCAGTGTGTGTGTGTATATGTGTGAATGTGTGCGTATGAGAGGCTGCAGGATGATAATTAATTAAACCAAAATACCAATTAAGAACCGATACCGTCAGAGCTTATCAATACTACGGTCTTTGATAATTTAGCCCCAGGCCTAACTTAGTCCCGGGTTTCAGTACCCATCCCTACCAATGTGTTGAAATCCATGTTTGTGAGCACTTGTCCTTTTCCAAGATAATTCATCTAACTGACAGGTGTGGCATATCAAGATGTTGATTAAACAGCCTGCGTGTGCCTTGGGATGGTCACCATAACGGTCACTCTAAATGTGCAGTTTGCTCACACAACAAAATGCTATCTATGGCAAGTTTTGAGGGAGTGTGCCATTGGCATGCAAACTGTTGGAATGTCCACCAGAGTGGTTGCCTGTGAACTGAATGTTCATTTTACTACCATAAGCTGTCTCCAAGGTTGTTTCCATGAATTTGGCAGTACATCCAACCGACTTCACAACCACAGACCACAGGTAACCACACCAGCTCAGGACCTCCACATCCAGTGTATTCATGTGTAAGATTGTAAGAGACCAGCCACCCCAATGGCAACCCCAACAGTTGGTTTGCACAGCTGAAGAATTTCTCCACAGTTGTCTCAGGGAAGCTCATCTGCATGCGTACAGCAGTTTGTCATCACAATCAACTTGTGTGGTTGTGAGGCCGGTTGGATGCACTGCCAAATTCAGAGAAACGTTATTGGAGACAGCTTATAGAAGTTAAATAAACATTCAGTTGATGAACAACAGCTCTGATGGATATTCCTGCAGTCAGCATGTCAATGGCACGCACCCTCAAAACTTACAACATCTGCAGCATTGTGTTGTGTGATCAAACTGCACATTTTAAGGTAGCCTTTTATGGTGACCTTCCCATAGTAATGATGCTGTTAATCAGCATCTTGATATGACACACCTGTCAGGTGGATGGATTATTTTGGAAAAGGAGAAGTGCTCATTATGACAGATTTCAGTGTATATCAATATCACAATACAAAACAACATATTCTGGCATAGAGGATTTTACTATGTCTATTAATGACAGTAGGAAACAATGCATGACTATCGAGGACAAGGGAACAGTTTAAACTACTCTGGTATTAAGTGTTCCTGTCCGTGCAGTAAGTGACATTTAGATAAACACAAACAGTAAGACATGTAGTATTTTTTATTTTAGATTCAATTCAATTTGTTTTATTGTCACTAGTGTTCTTCTTCTTGCTTTTTGGGAGACTTGCAGAATTATTGATTTTCCTCTGCCATCAGTTGTTTAATATTACTAGAGACAGTAACCCACCTCAGTTTCAATTTTGTATCAAAATCTCCAGACAAACAAATAATGTCAGAGTATATTGTCAAACAGACCACCCCTATTAATGATATGTAAATAAATCAAATGCACTGACAGAACCAGCTGTGTTACTGGGTCCCATGTCTGTGCTTGGTTTCTCGTCACATCACCTTGGTAATCAGTTAACATGCATGCTTTTTCAGGTGTTTTTTCCAGACAGACTGTTGAGCCATCTTACCGACTGGGAGAACTCAAGTGTAAACTCTACTCTGATATGCTACAGGAGTGAGGTCCAGCAGGGATACTGCCTACACCTCCCCTCATATTCCCACTCCTCAACCAAGCTGAGCAAGGACATCAGGTGTGACAGACACTCTCTTATGAAGTTATCCCCCCTAGTCATTTCCCCACAGGATGGTGCTGACAGCCTCTTTTTCACATTTGCATCCCACAGGCATGATGGGAGTTACTCTGTTTTGTGTGGTGGTGCTAGCAGTCATCTGTCACAGCCACAGCCACAACCGGGAAATACAAAACCCTCTCTACAGGTTCAGAAGGTAAGAAATAAACCTCTTTTTTTTTGTTTCAGATAGAATAGATTTTTTTGAAAGTTTTAGTAGTTATTCTGCTGAGAAATATAATTTGCATCTTACTCATTCCTCTTTTTGAAAACAACATTTTACCCACCGGCTTAAAGGTGCCTCGTGGAGTTTTGCAATTACATTTGTACATTCACTGTTGCTAACCAAAGTGACGAGCTTGTATCCTTGAAGTCTTACAGATGTACTGAATGCATTTCCTGTCTTATAAAGCATTGATGAGGCAGATTTTTTTAATATTTTGGGTCCCTACATCCTAATGCAGAGACGCCTTGAACAGTTACAGTCTGTGATGGTTTTTAAGATGCAATCCAAACACAACATGTTGAAACTTTGAAGAATAGGAAGCCTTTCAAACTTGTGTTAAACTTGTGTGAAATCAGTATATTTAAAAAGTGGCAATAAAGTGGTCCAATTTGGCACTGAACCACAGTCTCAGCCTCTCTGTCACTGCTAGACTGACTGACCAGCAGCTGTGATGTCATGACCATAAGGTCTTATTTAGTCACCTGACTAAACAGTTAAGGTTTAGGCAGTCAAACATAATTATATTTCATTACATGAAATACGCGGTATTATGTGAGATGAATAAGTGGCTTAGCGCGGTGTCTGCAGTGATGCAGGTGCTGCAATGGACTGTTGGAATGAAGAGCGAGCTGAGTCGGAAGGCAAAACTTTCAACTTACTGGTCTGTCTAAGTTCTGACTCTCACCTATGGTCATGACCTTTGGGTAGTGACTGAAAAAATGAGATTGTGGATGCAAGTGAGTTGAGTTTCATCTGCAGGGTGGCTTGGCTTAGCTTTAGAGATAGGGTGAGTAGCTCAGACATCCGGAGGAAGCCTAGAGTAGATCCGCTGCTCCTTCGTGTCAAAATGGTCCAGTTGAGGTGGTTTGGGCATCTGATCAGGATCTTCCTAGGCACCTCCTTTTTAGAGGTTTTCTGGGTGTGTCCAGCTAGTAGGAGGCCCCCGGGGCAGACCCAGAACATGCTGGAGGAATTATATATCTCATCTGGTCTGGGAATGCCTCAGGATCCCCCAGAAGGAGCTGGAAAGCGTAGCTTGGGGGAAGGATGTCTGGAGTTCTCTGCTCAGCCTGCTTCACTCATGACCTGATCCCTGATAAGTGGATTAAAATGGATGGATATATTGAATTATATTTGAAATTCTGCACATTTCCACCACTGACTATTAAAATAATGGACTTAGCTATTGTGACATCACCCTGGTTTGTAGATTCCCATTTTGAAGCCTCGAGTTTTGCATTTTAGCCATTGCCATCTTGGCTTTTTGGAGCCAGAGGTGACCATATTTGGACAAGAGGGTGGTTCTGTGGAGGAGCTAAGGATGGATCTGACTGAGAATCTGAAGACACTGTCAGCAGAGAGCCTGGCACTCAAAAGCCCCATTTCCACCAAACACTTTCGGTATGGTGCTTTTGGAACTCAAAGTACCCTTCAGACATGGTACCTAAACCCTAGGTCCGTTTAGTGTTTCCGCTGCAAACGGTACCCTTAAATGTGGGCGGGGTTTTTGTCACTCACTGATATGTCCAGCACTCACTGTATTCCCTCATTATCGGTGACACAGAGGGAAGTCTGCACCTCGTTTATCGTCCACAGAACGAGGCTGCACGATGACATTTTCAGAACAACATAAAGCAGGCTGCAGTGAGAGTCTCTCTCCATGCGATATTCAAAAAATGTGGGTTTGCGCATTTGGTTCTTCTCAGACAAGCTCAGGGATTTTAGGCCGTAAGGTGAACACAGTTATTGTTTCATCTCGTTCTGACATCTGGGGACTACACGATCTTTACTTAATAAAAAAGATCGATACATGTTTAGCTAATCAGCGGGAGTTCGTAGCTCATAATCCCGCAAAAGTCCTGTGATCGAGGTCGTAAGTCGGCACTTGTTCGGTCTGAGTGTAATGATCTGAGTGTAATGAGATTTGGTACGCGAGTGGTGGCATGGCCGTCACGTGATCGCGCTACACCAATAAGGTACCCGCATTTCGTGTCGGCCATGTTTTTTTTTTTGTGTGTGTGTGTACTGTTATCTCGTGATAACGACTTACTGTCGTTATCTCGATATAACAAAGATTGCTTTCTCGTGATAAAGAATTAATTATCTCGTTATCTCGATATAGCAAAAATTGTTTTCCTGTGATAATTGTCAAGTGTGATGATTGTGCACTGGTTAATGTGATCGTCTTGATTTCAGCCTACAAGAGCTGCCGTGGTCCTGCCAGATGCCTCCTGCTGCTGTTATCATTAGTCACACTTCTACTGTTATTATGCACATATGATTATTGTCACATACCGTATATTTCCAAATAGTCGCCTGGTGGCATAAAGCCGCCGGGCACCTAATAGCCGCCGGGGGTTTGACCCCATTTTGCGTATTAAACACCAGTCCGCTGGGGGGTTTATTTCCTCATTCATTACCCCAGCGTTTAATCAGACCAGCGTTTCAGCTGAATTAGCTGATTAGCTGAACATGTATTGATCTTTTTCATGAAGTAAAGATCGTGTACTCCCCAGATGTCGGAGCGGAAATCAGTTTCTGTGAGACTTTTTCTGATTCACATTACGGCCTGTTTAGTGTTGCCATAGCCTGACACTATGCAATGCTTTTTTTTCTCTGAGTTAGGATTAGAATATTTGCAGTTCACCAAATCTGGCCGAAATTCGCTTGAAGATCCTCTCATTACTAAAAGTGAATGTCATGTGAAAATTTATTTATAAAGCCCAATATCACAAATCACAATTTGCCTCACAGGGCTTTTTAAAGCATACGACATCCCTCTGTCCTTAGGACCCTCGCAACGGATAAGGAAAAACTACCCCCCAAAAAAACCCTGCTGACACCTGTCTGCTCTAATCACATCCAACTCTCTCTCCCTCTCTCTCTCTCTCCCTCTCTCTCTCTCTCTCTCTCTCTCTCTCTCTCTCTCTCTCTCTGTCTCTCTCTCTCTCGACCACACCCTAGGTCTCAGGAAAATGTCCTGTCAGATCCCAGTGAGTGCGTGTCCAGGACCAAGCCGGGCTTAACAAACTCTCACAATTTCTCTGTGGATATTCAGATGCCTGGTGTCATCCCAGCCGGGGTGAGTCCATTTCTCTGAAACATACAACTGAGTCCTTTGACTTCAAGACTTCATCATTAGAGCTAAAACCATTAATCAGTTAACTGAACAATTAGTTAATCTATGGGAAATTAATCTGCAACTTTCTTGATAAACTATTAATCCTTTTAAGCATTTTTAAGCAAATATGCAAAATACTTGTTTTTTCCAGCCTCTCAAATGTGAATATCAGTCATTAAAGTCGGTAACCTTAGCTACATTTCAACCAAAGGAAATAGGGAATAGCCTTAGTGAAAATACATTCCTGTTGTTTGATGATACTTACTGACGTACTGATGACTGAGTTTGCCATGCTGAATGTCACTCACCAGTCAACATGACATCCATAAACTGTATACATAACTCTGGTTGTGTTAAAACTTAAATAACCTTTTAAAATGAATTAATCCTAAAGTTATGCTGGTAAACATTTAGCAATTGATGACTATTTCCTGTTATTTAGTAATGAATATTATCATTGTGTTCTTTATTGTTTCAGTCGGACACTTACCTGTGCACAGCATTTCCTGTGCCTGCTAGTCATGATGCATATATTGGTGAGTATATGTTTTTTCAGTTAACAGACAGCATACAGTATATAGCCCTCTAAATAAAGTAAACCGTAACTAAACAGACTAAATAGTAGTTGGAGATGATATGGGTCAGCTGTACACTGCTGAACGAAAGCCAAATTAAAAGGAGTAAGTAAAAGTAAAGTTGTAATAGAAGTAGCACCAACAGTTGAAGCAGACATTGTAAAGGAAGAGGAAGAGGAGTGTAGTGAAAGTCATAGAAACAGTAGTAGCTGTAGTCATAAATGATAAATGGTAAATGGACTGCGCTTGTATAGCACCTCTCTAGTCTTACGACCACTCAGAGCGCTTTTAACACTACGTGTCACATTCACCTATTCACACACACATTCACACATTCACTAGCACACATGATGCCATCTGCTACTCAGTAACCATTCACAAGCTCTCATGCACCGATGGAACATCCATCGGGAGCAATTTGGGGTTCAGTATCTTGCCCAAGGACACTTCGACATGCAGACTGAAGGAGCCAGCGATTGATCTGCCGATTAGTGCACAACCCACTCTACCTCTGAGCCACAGCTTATTTGTCTTTACATATTACTTATTATATGATTCCTGTGTTGCATAAAAATGTTTTTTAATCAATAAATATTTTCAAACTCATTGGCAAGTGTGCGCAGGTGACAAATTTAAAAAATCAGTGCAGTGGAAATTTCACAATATGGGCTTTATTTTACATTCTATTAAAGTCTGGGTTAAGTAGGATTTTTATCACGATACAATATTATTGTGATTTTAAATATGTTGAGATATGCTGAGTGTTGCAATAAAATATATTGCTATTTATTTGTTTATTTATTTTAATTGTAATTTATGTCGTCAAAGGAAAGCTTTGTTAACATCTGTTTTATCTAATAAGATAAAGATTTCAGTCTGCTCATCTCACCTCAGCCATTTTTTTTGCAGCAAAATGTATCTAGTGAACTGAAAAAGCAACTGATTATGTTACTTTAGTGGGCTATCTAAATTTTAATTTGTTATTGAATAATATTTATAATTAAAAAATTGATACTCTGTTGAGTATGACAATACAATATTGCCACAAAAAAATATCATAATACTATCCTGTATCAATTTTTTTCCACCACCCCAAGGGTTAAGTAAAATCAGAGATATGTTTAATCACAATATACATGATCTAAAATACTTGCATTTTTGTCTTCAAGAGTTATTTGGTGGTCCTGCAATCATGACTTGATGCTGACTTGAGCCTCCTTACGATTACCCCGCCCTTACACTTTATATACAATAGAGCACATAGCTTCAGAGTTTTTCTCCCGGCTCACTTATGAGTTATGATATTTAACGTTACATAGGACAGTCTACCCACACCAACAGCAGCTTTGAAGAGAAAACTGCCAACTGCCATAAACTGGCAACTGTATGCAGTATAGTAAAGTTAGAGTTATTGTGCTTGTGCATTTGAGAGAGAGAGAGGAGGGAAGAAAAGGTGAAAGGTTTAGGGAATCTTTGCCGAATTTCAACCAGCTGTGTGTCGTTACTGCTAATGTCACCACCATATTGGATGGGCATGACTGGCCTTCAGTGGACACGTCCCCAGTGTGTCAGAGCAGAGAGTATTACATTTTTTCATGATTTCTAAAACAAATTTTATGTACTTGCCAATTTTTTAAATAATTTAAATTTGTTTTTCTGTGGCATGATAAATCAGAATACATGATTACTTTTGCTTTACCCACACTGTAAACATGTTTTAAGGATATAGGTGACCGTCTTGCTTCTTTTCTCCAGTCTGACTGTGATGATGACCCTGTGGTGTTCAAACATTGGTCTGTTTGCACACTAAAGGCCTGCAAAATGTGTTGAGTCCCGCATTGAACTTTGCTGACCTTGATCTGAGGGACACATGATACAGCCAAAAGCTTGTGTACGAATTAGCTCAAATAGAGAATCAAGTTGAGACAGAAATGGTCAGAGAGAATTGAATCTTAATACCAAAACCATGTTGAGTAACTTCAGCATTTCATTAAATATTCAATATTTTAACCACAGTGCTTTTCCTCCCTCAGTGGACTTCATACCTCACGCCAGTATGGACACAGTTCATCACATGCTCCTGTTTGGCTGTCAGACTCCAGCGTCTACCAGCAGCTACTGGTAATGTCTAATTTCAGTACAGGGCCATTGTTCCACAGACTCTTTCATCATAATTGCTAATCATACAGTGGCAGTGTCCTCAATACATCCTGTTTCAGCTTCTAGCAGGGTTACACAGCAGTGTCCAGCCATCACAGATTTTTATTGCATTAGTGGTACACCAAACACAGCAGTGAGTGTTTAAAGGGATAGTGCACCCAAAAATAAAAATTCAGCCATTATCTACTCACCCATATGCCGAGGGAGGCTCTGGTGAAGTTTTAGAGTCCTCACAGCACTTAGGGAGATCCGAGGGAGAAGTGGGTAGCAGCACAACTGTACACCTAATGGCCTGATGGTGCCCCAGATTAAACGTCCAAGAACACAGAAATGAAACCATAAAATATCTCCATACTGCTCATCCGTAGTGATCCAAGTGTCCTGAAGCCCGGACAAAAGGTTGTTTGGAAAAACGTCATCTGAACTCTGTTTTTAGCCTCACTGTAGCCTGTGGCTCTGACTGCCTCTCTGTGGATCGTGCTCACGTGTGCAATGGTTTAATTTCTGTGTTCTTGGACATTTTTAATCTGGGTCGCCATCAGCCAGTAGGTGTACAGTTGTGCTGCCAGCCACTTCTCCCTCAGATCTCCGTAAGTGTTGTGAGGACTCTAAAACTTCACCAGAGCCTCCCTCGGGATATGGGTGAGTAGATAATGGCTGAATTTTCATTTTTTGGCGCACAATCCCTTTAATGTAGTACATACAGTAAAACCCAGAGTTGATTAAAATAAATGGTATTGGACTGCACTTGCACAGCGCCTTTGTAATCTTCTTGACCACTCTAAGCTTTTACACTGCTGAGTCACATTCACCCATTCACACACACATTCACACACTGGTGGCCGAGGCTGCTATACATGGTGCTACCTGCTACTCAGTAACCATTCACACTCTCACACAATGGAACAGCCAGTGGGGGCAATTTGGGGCTCAGTATCTTGCCCAGGGATACTTTGACATGCAGACTGGAGGAGCTGGTAATCGCACCCCAGTCTTCAGATTAATGGACAACCAGCTCTATGTCTGAGCCACAGCCTCAGAGCTATGAGTACATGTCAAACTCTTTGGGGTTAACAGAAGCAGTCCACTGCTTTGTCATTTCCTCTTTAAAAACAAACAAGCAAAAAAACTTGTTGAAAAGTAGGCTGTTCCACTTTTTGTCGAACTGCCTGTGGAGCTTTTTTTGTGATATCTTTTCTGTTTTGGTTTAGTCTCTTTACTCTCATTTACCCCACCTACAGCAACAGCTGGCAGCTGATTTCAATGTAAAAGCTCTGATATACACACAGTACACGACCTGCTCAGCACCAAACAAATAAACAGGCAGACACAGTTAAGCCCTCTTTGCAAGTGACAAATGTTTTTTGGGGACCTTGTGATTTAGAATTTATCCCCGAACTCTGTGTTTCCTGTGACACCTGTGCACGGGATGAACCAAGTCTTTATTTTACTCAGATTAACTGGATACGATGTCAAGGCTTTGTGTAACATAACTGTTGAAAAATGTTCTTACTGCATGCTGCCATGCATGTCATTCATCTCATTTGCTTTTGAGATTTTGCTTTTCTGATGTATTTGAGCTCCTTCTTTTTGTGTATGGGCCTCCTGATTTTGTATCCAAAATGCTGTCAAAACTACTTTGATTTATAATCGCCAATGCAATCCCCATAATTCCCAATCAGGAAAGATGTGCAAAAAAACCCCCCAAAAATCCAAATACAACCACAAATCACTGTTATCCCAATTCACATGGGACAAATAGAGTGCCACAGGAATGATGTTTTTCTGTAGGCCAACGGGGAAGCTAGCATTACCCTGGTTCCCTTGTCAAAAAGCCCATGGGATTTTTCCACTAGATTTTAGATTATTTCAGAAAATAAACTCGGTGATGAACAACGTTATGATATTTACATGTATTGTTCAGCAAAATAATTTTCACAAATGAACACCACTTTTCTGAATTTTGAAGCCTAAATGCGATATCAAGAGGTAAAAAAACTATCATTATGCTGTAAATTAATTACACCAAGGTCACATGACTTCACATAGCTGTCACAACAAGGCTGTAAAGCCATGTTCAGTGTGATGATGTTCTGTAGTCTCATTTAGCCACTTGTTAGCAACCACATTTTTCAGGGCATGTAAAGGCTTCAAAATTCAGGGGTGGGAAATATAAATGTAGTTTATGTGGTAGAAAAAAACATGAAAATCTCTCAAGCTTGTATTAATCACGGACCTTATTTCAAGTTTCTAACCAAAAACCTGTTCAAAACACCTTTTGACTTTGAGACGAGGGAACCGGGAGTAGTAACATGCTAACTGATTTCCTGGTTTTAGGACTCGTTTGTGGGGCACTCTATATTATCACTTGACCTCTGTTGCGAAATATGGAAGGTATATTGCGGTCGGATTTTTACTGGCAAATGGCGAAAAATTGCAGAATTGTGTACAATTAAAATCACGGAGGACCTCCACAATTATTACACATTGCTAGAGGTCTCCAGGTAACAATAGTCTCAGGCGAATAAGGCTTTAGAGACCAGTTGGTGAACATTGTGGAGCAGCTAAAGAGACAGATATTTTCTCTGGAGTTGTTGCAGCTAAACAGAGAGAGAATACTAGACTCACATGACTCCACAGTGCTTGCGTGGTTGATGTGTAAATATATTACTGTTTGGTAACACATTCAGAATATTAACTCCAAAAGATGATAATTTGTCAGTGGCTACAGTTGTTCTGGTTCCCCCAAGAGGCCAAAAAGATATTTTTAATTAGATTTGATTATCTAACATCTACTGCATTGTGCTTCTCTTTTTTCACTACTTTACAAACTTGGTTTGCACAGTAACTAGTGCAATAATTAGCATTAGCATAATTAGTGCAGTAATTGGTCCAAAGCAAGCTTAGTTGCCCTTAACCTTTTTGAGAAAATCATGACTTGGATGTCTGAGAATCCAGACCAGTATTATTTATTCTGTCTTTTGTTATAGACATGCCTGCAGGTGTTCTTTCCATCTAAGGGACAGGTGTTAATCCTGTTAAAGTGGTAATGATTGTGTTGGTTCTCTCTTAAGGGACTGTGGCAGTGTACAAGGCACTTGTGAGGATGAGGCCTCCATCATGTACGCCTGGGCTCGGAATGCACCACCTACTAAATTACCTAAAGGTATGTCTCTTAACAGGTTGGTTATTAATAGTCATAAGTATTCACTGATCCTCAAGTTGTATCTAATCATGTCACATTGCTGCCATTTGTCTGAAAAAGTCCACCAGCCTAAGGCTGGATCACACAGAAAGTGTTTTGCAAGTTCCAAAATGTGAGGCGCTCCGCACTGCCTTTCTTTAATTGAATGCCACTAGAAAAACAATGCTTGCTGTGTCTTTTTATTGTTGCCAGGCAACCGCCGCATCACCCATCCCACCCATCCCACCCATTCCTCACCGTGTAATCAATCTACTGTTTATTTATTTATTTTATTTCACATTAATTAGTTGCTAGTTACTAAAATGGACAGGCAGAGGGTACTTGATGTATGTCTGGGTGAGGATGAGAGGCTGTCAGCAAATAGTTTGTTGGGTGCAGAAAACAAAGAAAAAAAGTGAGGCTTGTAGCAACGCAAAAACAGGGAGCAAAAAGCTTCATTCTCGTTTAAAACAATTACAAAAAGGAGTCTCCAGCTGCTGAAACACTTTCTGTTTAACCATGTCCTAACTGGACTGAATGCTGTAGGAAGTCCTTCCTGACAGATGCTATTAGACTGTTTAATATACCTACGGGAGCGGTTACATTAGGTGGAGGCCTCCATGTAGGGAAGACAGACACGACAGGAGAAAACTCCAACCAATCATTGCATACGGTCCAAATGCAGTAATTGGTTAGAGTTTTCTTGGAACCACATGAGAATGGTATAATTATGAGTTTTTATTTCTGGTGGGATTCACTTACATTTTAGTGTGCCATCAGCTTATTAATAGCATTTTAACTTAAACAAAGAAAAGTGTAAAATTTCCAGAAAGGTAAGTGTTGCTTTAATTGATAGGAAACTCAAGTGTGAAGGGGGGAGAACAAGAGAGGGAATGACATGCAGCAAAGAGCCACAGGCTTCAGTTGAACCCGGGCTGCTGCGGCAATAGCCTTGTACATGGGGCGTCTGCTTTGTCCACTAAGCCACTGACGCCCCTTAATATACATTTTATAATGTTTTTAGATAATTCACATCACACATTTAGCCACATTGCACATTACAGACAAAAGACTTGGGTTCTTTTAGGAATTTATTTGCGCTTTTGTGCTTAGTTTGTTGTTTCTTGTATATTTAATTGTGTTAATCACAAGTTTCATCACGTGTATAATACTTTGGACAACGATACTATATTTGCTGATATTACAAAGTCTTCCTTTATACAATTTCATTCCAATTCAGTACTGGGGCCTGTGATTGATATGAAACAATATAGTATAATTTGTATCAGCGTTTTCACTTTTGCATCATTAACATTGGATTGTTCCAGATCAATGTATCATTACACCCCAGGTTTTGAGATATGTGTCACTGAGATTTTTTCATCCTCCCCAATACAATGGAGGTGAATGGGATTTGTTTTCTGGTACTTATTTTGCTGAAAGCAGCAAATGTCTTTCCAGAAACAGTGTCCCTTAATCTCATAATCCTCCGATCTTACAGTTTACAGTTTTCATAGGAACTATTTCTTTAGTATAAAAGTGGTTCCACTGAAAATACATGAGGTAAAGACAGATCCTGATTGGCCAAATATGGGTTTTATGTACAGTCAGACCTCCTTTATGCCTTGCATTAAATTGTGTCTGGTATCCAGATTGTATCTAGATATGATTTAACCTGATTATATTTACACTTGGTATTAATATTTGCCTCCAGTAGTGGTGTGTCATATCACATTGTTCACGATAATACCAGTATAATTTTTAATATGAAAAATTCATATCGTGATACTTGGCAATATTTCGACTTGTTGATATGTTGACTTCATGCTGTTACCCACAGCAACAACAGGCATAGCTGAAAGCGAAATTATTACAGACTTAGTGTGGAATAAACTGTGGCATTTTGTTTTGTTTTATGAACAGCCCCAGACTTCTCAGACTTTTTTAGTGACTTTCCTCTCAGCAGCTCCTCTGGCAGCAGCAAAGCATCACTAGTCAGTGTTGTTAAATGATTTTGTGATAAACCTTTTGTGATAAACCGCTCATGACAAGACAAAAAACTACATATATGAGAATGTGCAATAGTTATATATCACAGGTTACAGTGTGATGATTAGAGGAGAAATGGCAGAGCATAAAGAGAACCAAATCACCTGTTGATTTAGATCCCAGGGTACATTTTTTTATTGATGGGGAACTGTTTAAATGTGTAATTAGAGGTACATTTTTTTTGTTGTAATATTAATATTGTATACAGAATCTGAATCTCACTCTAAGTTACTGTTGTTCACAAACTGAATATTTTGAGGCAAATGTTTGACATGTAAAACTATATCATATCTGTTGCAATTATATGTTCTTAAATTAACAATGAAATATTTTGTCATATTGTCAAGAATATTGTTATCACAAAAATATTGAATATTATCATTCATTCATTCTTTCATCTTCTAACTGCTTCATCCTCTTGAGGGTCGTAGGGGGGCTGGAGCCTATCCCAGCTGACATCGGGCAAGAGGCAGGGTACACCCTGGACAGGTCGCCAGACTATCGCAGGGCTGATACATAGAGACAGACAACCATTCACACTCACATTCACACCTACGGAAAATTTAGAGTTATCAATTAACCTAGTCCCCAAACTGCATGTCTTTGGACTGTGGGAGGAAGCCGGAGTGCCCGGAGAGAACCCACGCTGACACGGGGAGAACATGCAAACTCCGCACAGAAGGGCTCCCACACCCGGGATCGAACCGGCAACCCTCTTGCTGTGAGGCGACAGTGCTAACCACCACACCACCGTGCCGCCCTGAATATTATTATTATTGAATATAAATATTGTTATCACTGAAATATTGTGATATTATTTTAGGGCGATATGGCCCGACCCAAGTCTCCAGTGTCCATATTAAGATCTGATTAAGATCGGATCACTCTGTCCAGCTCAAACAACTGAATGATTATAGCCGTTTTTCACCATTTGCTCAGCCATTGCTTCATAAATGGCTTGGATGAATTGCCAAGTTATGCTTTCACCAGCCCAAATTGAAAGCTGTTCAACTCGTCTTGACTCCATTCACAAATGTCTTGAAAATCCATTAACTTTCTGACAGCTTTCATCGTCATAGTTAAGCTCAATAACAGGCTAATGGCTGCTGCTTCGCTGGTTTGGAACAGTTTTGGGATTATGTACTTCCACCCACGTAGTTGTTGTATGTGGATTATGCAATTGCATTAACACTTGTGTTTAATGTGGTCACAGTGTGTCCCTGACCACCTTGCGAGGTATTTTAGCCTATTGGGTCACAATGTGTTGTCAGTGCTTCTTAGGTGTATTACATTGCAATTGATAACCCAAGACGCATTTTAATGGGAAGAGGGTCTCATAGATCTTTCTATCTTTTGTCCCTCACTTGTTTCCATCTCCATGTGGTCTCTTGTCTCTCTGACCTCTGTTCTTCTCTCTGTTGTCTCAACAGATGTTGGTTTTAAAGTTGGAAGGAATTCAGGAATGACCCACTTTGTGCTGCAGATTCATTATGGAGATGCCGGTGCTTTCAGAGGTGAGTCCTATTGGAAGTTAAAGTAGTAACATTGTTTTATACAGAATATTTATGTTATGAGTTACATCTAATTCAGTAAAGGTCTAGAAAGATTCAGGAGTGAAAAAATAATTCCAACTGCAAGAGGTTTATAACGGAAAATGTAGAAACCAAACCAAACCAAATTTCACCATCGGCCAAGACATGAATTACGTGTAGGTATCATATGTGACATTAGTATACAGTATTTTTTGCTATTTAGTTGGATAATGATGAAACTACTCTGAATATGTCACATAAAACATGTTACAGTAAAACCAGACTGTTTCTGTTACCAAAGTAAAAGGCAGAAAACTAGCATAATTAATGACTGATGAGGTCTATCTAACCCAAATGTTGCATCTATAATAACTGTATTCAGTGAGTCAGTGTGTGGATTATTTTTTACAATAAAATGCTCTCTTTTCTCTCTAGTTCTCGTCACACAGGCGTCTCATGTTTTTCTGAGTTGCAATGATGGAATCAGAGTGTAAAATAGCAACACTATCACTGCATATTAAATTAAACTTTGCATAAATTAAAATCATGTGTTTTGTATGTAAACAATCTCTGATTTTTTTTAGAAGCTCAGTTTTAAAAGGCTGTGATCTGCTCTGGAGCAGGTTAGTTGTTCAGCATAAATTACCACAGTGATTTATCCCTGTAAAAAGAGAACCAGCTTTGTACTAAAAACCCAGAGTTAATCCTGAAGTTACCTCGCTAAGTCCAAATCCTGCTTTGAAGTACAGGCCTATGGGGTTTAATATGTAAGGCAATGCATAGGATTTATACTAAAAATGGGCAGATGGACAAAAGCCAAAAATGACGAGTGCCAAAACCTATCAGACAGGTTTTGCAGTCAGACTCCTACCTCACCATCTGCGTCGCCAGTTTCCTTTCTCCAAAATGTTTGTAAGCATGGGTCAAGGTTTCTCCCATCAAGTCTGTTTTGTGTTTTGTGTTGATCACAACTTTTGCGTGGGAAGCGCCATACGCCTCTTTCAGACCTTGTTTTCAGTGGTTATAAATGAGAGCCCTGGTAACTTAGGTGAACCAGTCCTTGACATCAGAACATCAGAGTGTTCACCTTTGTTTGGCACAGCCTCACCTGTCTCCAAGGTGCATGCAGAGGGGGAAGAAGTCTTGTGGTCTATGGAACAACTGTATTGTAAGACTGCGTTGTCAGGTCTTACAGTAAAGTTGTTTCATGTACTTTAAGTGCTGCTGGAGTTTTGACCCTCTTAAATATGTCAACATCTACTGGATGGGTAGGCACAAAATTTGGTCCAGATCTTCATGTTTTCCAGAGGATAAATCCCTAATGATTTTGGTGATACAGGGCTCCAGACTGTGCCTAATTGGTCACATTTTGCAACCTTTCATTTCCCTTTCATTTCCGACAAGAATGGCTCACTGAATTCACGTGGTTGAGATATTGTAAAGAAAAGAAAGTCATGTCCTGCATGTACTGCTCTCAGTGCGGTCTGAAATTTGCGGGGAAAACTAAATTCGCAGACTCCACCACACACTTCAAACATGAAACGCTGGTTAAGCACAACAACAGCATCAGGCATAAATTATGCAGGGACAGATGCAATGATGGAGCAAAAGCACCGCTGCACACATCATTTAAGAGGCAGGGTTGTCTGTGTTTATTGCTAAATTATCAGTAATGCAGTTAATATTGACAACATTATGAATATATTGTGTCACATAGATAGTGTTCCTGAAATTTTCGGTAAGGAACACTGGTGCTCCTAGTGGAAAAAGTTAGTCTGGAGCCCACCATGGATGCTAATTACTGGGGAGGGGATGGAGGGGATTTCCTCCCTCTCTGCTTTTGATATTCCCCTTGTGGTGATTCATTTTTATCCCATCCCAAGTCATTAAATCAAATGCATCACATATTGCCGCCAGTAGATCCTGCAAGTTGATAAGCAATACAAGCTATTTTCAAAAGACGTTGTGGATCAGAGTTGCAAGTGGATCACATTGGCCAAGATGACTGTGCCTGTGACTGGTTTTTGGTGGTTACCACTATTCATGCTGGGAAAGGTTCTTTTCAACATGTAAATACACCAGACACCGGTTCTGTGTGAAATCTCTAACTGGAGTGATGTCGACTGCATAAGTCTTAAAGTCAGTGTGTGGGAGCTGGCCACCCTGATAGTATTGTCCAGAGCAACAAAATCATCCAACATGTTTCATCATGTAAATTCAATTCATTCATTTTCTGTCTGCCCAATACTTGGTTTATGACCAAATACCTGCAAAACTAATGACATTCAGCCTCAGCACACACTGTGTGTGTTGTGCAAATTAGGAGATGTTAGCATGCTAACAGCCTAAACTGAGCACCACTGTGTCAACTTGGGTGAATATAGTGCTCATTCAGATAAAAAAAGGTCTGACTTTCAATTAAAATTGTTGGCTGTAAAAAAAGTTTGATTTTATTGTTTTTTCTTTTTCAGACCATCATAGAGACTGCTCAGGACTTACCTTAAGAATGACAACCAAACTGTAAGTATTTACTTAAAAGTAGGGCTGACCTTTGAATCCATATTTGGACATTCGAAGCTTCGCAGCTCAGAACAAATATAATTCGAAGCATTCGACGATGGGGGGGTGACCCCGTGGAGGTCCGCGCGGACTAAAAGCGGACATCCGCAAGCCCTGTGCACACAAAGCTCAGATTTTACGACCGTGCCGCACACCAATGTCACTCAAAAGACTGCTCGACATGTATTTTTCACATCGCCATGACAGAAACGTGCAAGAATTGGGGGTAATGTAGTCTTTCACGGACATTTTTATTGGAACTCAACGCTCCGCTTATAGTGCGCCCGAGTCTGTGAGCACCTTAAATTAAAACACTCGGTGCACACTGCAACACCATCAAACAGATGCGCAACTCAGAGCACCAGAAGTGTCTCTGACACCAGACTCAGAGCGGCTCTGAGTGCGCTCGGTGCTCATTGACGGTGTTAGTGTTGCGTTTAAGACCTCCCCCCAAAAAACGGAAAAAAAGCGCTGAAGCTTCAATTTTTTTTTTTTCACAATCGAACGAAGCTTCGAAGCTTCGAATTTTTTGGGTCAGCCCTACTTAAAAGCGTCAACTTTTTTCTTGCATGCTGATATAACAAGTAGAAGGGACTGTGACATTTAGTGCCTGTATAAACAATTAGCTGCATGGTGCTTAGCCTTATCTCTCTGATTCAACTATATACAGTCACCTTTCCATCAAAAACTTTTGGTATAGTACCTTTTGAACCAATAGTAACCCATATGAACATGTACCTAGAAAATAGATGTGTTTAGCATTATCACCGCAAACAGTACTTCTCAATGTAGATGTCGTTTTTGTCACTCACTGCTCCGTCCAGCACTTGATGTATTCCTCCTCACCAATGACACAAACGAACATCTGCACCTTGTTTATCATCTACAGAAAGGGGTTGAATTCCAACATTTTCAGAACAAGAAAGAACAGACTTGAGTAAAAGTCGGGAGTTTTTCACGGGCCTGTTTTTGAAAACCTGCATCTGCCCATTATTAAACACACACAGGCTACAGTCACTCACATTCAATCAATCAATCAATCAATCAACTTTATTTGTAGAGCGCTTTTCCTGCACGGACATGCAACACAAATTGCTTTACAGAATTAAAAACAATTAACACAAGAAAGAAAAACAATTACAAAGAAAGCCCCTCCCTCCCACCCTCCATGCTAGACACACACACACACACACACACACACACACACACACACAATAGGGAGACATGGCATGGCACTGAGGATCAAGGAAACGCCACCTTTGGGGTTGTCCACACTGGGAGGAGCCGCAGGCCGTGCCATCGGGGGGACCAGCACCCAGGCCCCCCGACTCCGACAGACAGGTGGACCCCCACATCGAAGGGAGGAACCGCCAGCCGGCTGGGCCGAAGGGATCCAAGGACAGCACCCCCACTAGCAGACCTGACACAGCTCCCAGTGTGGAGGACCCCCCTGAGGAAACACTGGAGTTAAAAGCTAAAGACTAAAAGCATACAATAGGACTAAAAGAATAAATAAAATAAAATACATACAGTACCAAAAATAAAATACGTAAGATTATAAATAAAATAGAATAAATAAAGTACCAGTGATAAATAAAAACAGAAAATTATTAAGATTAATATCATCTTAAAAAGCAAGATAAAAGCAGCAACATAAAATATGATAGAACCAGATAAGAACATAAGAAGAGTTTAAAATATTAGTTAAAAGCCTGATTAAAAAGGTGTGTCTTTAATCTTCTTTTAAAAAATCAACAGTCTCTGCGTCCTGAGACTCTCCGGCAGGCTGTTCCACAGGTGGGGCCATAGTGGCTAAATGCTGCCTCACCATGGGTTTTTGTTCTGGGTTTTGGTATGGTTAAAAGGCCAGTGCCGGAGGACCTCAGGGTCCGCGAGGGTTGATATGGTAAAAGCAGATCAGATAAATAAGAGGGCGCAAGGCCGTTAAGACATTTAAAAACCAGTAAGAGAATCTTAAAATCGATCCTGAAGTGGACAGGGAGCCAATGCAGCGACTCTAAAACCGGTGTAATGTGTTCCCCCCCTCTGGTCCTCGTCAGCATGCGTGCGGCTGAGTTTTGTAATAATTGGAGATTTAAGATACTCTTTTTGGGAAGACCAGAGAGCAGGGCATTACAGTAATCTAAGCGACAGGAAATAAAAGCATGCATTAGCACCTCCGTACTGGCCTGAGAGAGAAACGGGCGGACTCTGGCTATGTTCTTAAGGTGATAAAAACCTATTTTCATTATATTTTTGATATGTGGGATAAAATTCAGCTCAGAGTCAAAAGTCACGGCCAAATTTTTTACTGATTGGGTTGGTTTAAGATCCTGTAGTTTTGGTAAAAGTTTCTCTCTCTGGCCTTCAGGACCTATAACTAAAACCTCAGTTTTGTCCTGGTTGAGCTGTAGGAAATTCTCTGCCATCCATGACTTGATGTCTACAATGCAGTTAAAAAGGGCATCAATTGGCCCTGTGTCATCAGGAGACACAGCGATGTATAGCTGTGTATCATCGGCATAACTATGGAAGCTGATGCCGTGTCTCCTGATGACGTCCCCAAGGGGAAGCATGTAAAGATTAAAGAGAAGTGGACCTAAAATTGAGCCTTGGGGAAGCCCACATCCAATTTCATGGGTTCCTGAGGAACATGTATCCATACTTACATAAAAGCATCGGTCTGTGAGATAAGAACAAAACCAGTTAAGGACAGTACCGGAGAGGCCAACCAGGTGTCTGAGTCTTTTTAATAAAATGTGATGGTCTACTGTATCAAAAGCGGCGCTTAGATCCAGTAGAACCAACACTGTGAGCTTTTTGTTATCTAAATTCCACCTGATGTCGTTTAAAATCTTTAGAAGGGCTGTCTCGGTACTATGGTTCCTCCTAAAACCAGACTGATGCCTCTCTAAAATTGTATTTCTGTTTAAAAAGTCATTAACTTGGTTAAAAACCAGTTTTTCTAAAATTTTACTTAAAAACGGTAAGTTGGATACAGGCCGGTAATTATTAAGAATGTTGGGGTCTAAGTTGCTCTTAGATACCTGTCTGAAGAGAGCAATTTATGATGTTTAAAAACTGCTCCTCAAAGAAACCATAAAACGTCTTTAAAAGTGATGTGGGAATTGGATCTAAAAGGCAGGTTGTTGGGTTTACTTGGGAGAAAACTCGACCAAGTGTCCTTGCATCAACCAGGGCAAAACTCTCCAGTGTTTCCTCAGGCAAGGACAACAGTAGTCCAGGTGTGGTAACAGACAGAACTTTCTTGGATAACAGACTGGATCTGATGTCCTTGATTTTAGTTCTGAAGTGGTCTGCAAAGTCTTCACAAAGATCATCTGTTGGTGTCTTAAGAACTTTATTAAAATCAGTGCCTGTTAAAATATTAAAAGTGGAGAAGAGGAACTGGGGGTTGTTTTTATGGTTGGTGATGAGTTATGAGAAATGGGAAATTCGGGCCTTTTTGACTGCGCTATTGTAGGTTTTGAGTTGTTGACGTAAAATCTCATAATGAACAGTCAGTTTACTCTTTCTCCACCTTCTCTCAGCACTCCTGCATTGTCTTTTCAATTTATTAATTTCACTGTTTTTTCTCCACGGGGGTGTAGGTTTTCTTTTTATTGTTTTCGTTACAGGTGGAGCTACTGAGTCGAGAGTTGACTTCAGTTTACTGTTAAAATTATCAACGATAAAATCACAAGGTGCAGGTAAAACTTCTTAGAACTGGATCAGTGAAACTTAGAACTGGATCAGTGTGCTAGGTACCCCTAACAGAGGGGTGACCAAAAACCGGGATAGTAAGATATGGTTTTGTTGGTACCATCCACAACTTTTGACAATGTAAAAAATAAGCCTTCTATTGTGTACCAAACTGAAGTGTACTGAACTGGACTGCTTGGTGGAAATAAGGCTGTGTTTCCTTTTGGAGCACTTCCTACCCTCTAACTAAATCTATTTTTGCCCTCTTTAAAGGCAGCCGTTCATTGCTGGCATATACCTGCTCATGTCTGTGGATACAGTTATCCTTCCAGGAAAAAGAGGTATGTTTCATATTTTTCCTGGATGTAAATTGGTCAAGCTCATAGATAATTTCTCTTGTAGGCTTTTCTGGGAGACAGCCTTTATTGACAAGCCATTGTTTCTGTTTAAGTTCTTTTTTTTTCTCGAACAAGGCCGGGAAAAACAGCTATCCATAAAGATTTGAGAGCTGTTGTGCATACATTGCTTGTCTTCCAGACATTATAAATACCTTTGGCAAAATGGCAGCATGGGTGTCACACACATAATTTACATCAACACAGAGCTGATTACAGGCTTGGGCAAGATCTATCTTTTTTTTTATTCCTTCATACCTTCCTTACATTTCACCAGAGCATAGTGTTTACGATGGTATTGGGGTACAGGTAAAAAAAAAAAAAATGTATTTTTTTTTTTTTTTCAAAAAAAAAATGTTTTGTTTTTTTTTGGGAGTGAACTATCCCTTTAAGGCAAAATTGTAGCACACTTTCTGCCCAAACTGTCTGAGTCCATATGGTCCAAATACAGATGTTTTGTTGGAGTGCTTCTAAAGACAGGAGGGCCAGAACTGGGGCTGTACAGTGATCACAGATTGAGCCTGACTTGACTTTCCTTCATTTTCTTTTGTTAGTTACAAATGCAGACATCGCCTGTGACTACACTTCATATCCCATCTACCCGTTTGCCTTCAGGACCCACACACACCATCTCGGTGAGTCAAACGATAATTTAGATAATTTAGCAGTCCGGTTCAGAGTAACATTTATCAGTAGCAGTTTTAATCTGGATGGGTGTTCCTATCACAGGTCAAGTGGTCAGTGGCTACAGGATCCGAGACGGGAAGTGGAGCCTTATTGGGAGACAGTCCCCTCAGCTTCCACAGGTACATTATTGCACCAGAAGGCAATTAAAAACTGACATGTTTGTGGTGTCCCTGCCGCTGAATGGCTGGGGAATTATCATAATAGTTAGGATAATTACTGGAAACACCTAAACTCCTTGTTTCGCTTTGTTTCTACTCTTTGTGCCAAGCTAAGCTAATTGGTTATTAGTTCCAGCTTCATATTTAGCAAACAGATATGAGAGTGCGATCCATCTCCTCATCTAATTTGGCAAGAAAACAAATTGACCAAATGCCAAACAGTTGCTTTAATCAAAAAATCTGATAACTGATCAACCATTAAAGCAAAATGACAGATTTAAGATAGATAGGTTTATTGTCGTATTCAGGAGAATTATTTTCACATTCCGTACAGCCCTGAGAATAGACATACATTACACAGGCAACTTCACAAGTAACAAAGACAACATCAATACCACAGACGTATACCCGCCACCATACACATATCCATTCCACACAGTTACAATCTTTTCATTCTTTTGTTTATCAAACATATGGGCAGTGTTGTTGCAACAGAGCATGCGCCGTTCCCCCCATTTGTCTGGTTCCATCTTTTCCAATATGATGATTTTTCAGTGTTCTATAGTTATAATTTGAATCTGTTTGGGTTTTTGACTATTGGTCAGACAAAACAAACATTATGAAGATGCATCTAATGACCCCAACAAAATTAAAACTACACTGTTCAAAAAAATTAAGGGAACACTTAAATGAAATGTCAGAAATATTCAAGTTGAAAATCTTTACTGATGTTCATTGTGTAATTTGTAATTTATTTCATCAACCCACTGAGGGCTGGATTCAAAATCACACCGAAAATCAAAGTAACATATTGAAATCACAGTCTGACCCAACTTGTGTGAATTTTACCATGGCAACTCATAATGTGACTTAGTAATGTGTATGGCTCCCGCGTGCCTGTGTGCACTCCTGATGAGTCGGCGGGTCTCTAGGGGGATCTCCTCCCAGATCTGTATCATGGCATCAGTGAGCTCCATGACAGTCTGTGGCAGTACTTGGTGGCGTTGGATGCACCAACACATGACCAATAAGTCCCATAGGTGCTAAACTGGATTTAGGTCAGGGGAACGAGAGGGTCAGTCAGTGGCATTAATGCCTTCATCATCCAGGAACTGCCTGCCTACACATTCTTGCCACATGGAGCCAGGCATTGTCCTGCATCAGGAGGAACCCAAGGCCCACTGCACCAGCGTAAAGTCTGACGTTCACTCTGAGGATTTCATCCCGGTACCTAACAGCAGTCAGGGTACTGTTGGCTATGACATGGAGGTCCGTGTGACCCTCCAAGGATATGTCTTTCCAGACCATCACTGACCCACTGCCAAACCACTAATTCTGGATGATGTTACAGGCAGCATGACATTCACCACGGCGTCCCCAGATTCCTTCACACCTGCCACATGTGCTCAGTGTGAACCTGCTCTCATCTGTAAAGAGAGGGGGGCACCAATGGCAGACCTGCCAATGCTGGTGTTCTCTGGCATATGCCAATTGAGTTGTACAGTGCTGGGCGGTGTACACAGGTCCCACTAGAGGACGTCGGGCAGTCATGCCATCCTCATGGAGTCTGTGTCTGACAGTTTGATCGCAAGCACGCACACTAGTAGCCTGCTGGAGGTCATTTTGTAGGGCTCTGTCAGTGCTCCTCCTGTTCCTCCTCTCACAGAGGAGCATATTCTGCTGCCCTTCTACGGCCTCGTCCAGATCTCCTCTTGTAACGGCTGGTCTCCTGGTATCTCCTCCATGCTCTTGAGACTGTGCTGGGAGACACAGCAGACCCTCTTGTGACAGCATGAATGGATGTGCCATCCTGGAGGAGCTGGACTACCTGTGCAATCTGATTGGGCTGCAGGTACTGCCTCATGCTAACAGTAGTGACAAGGACACTTACAGAAAACAAAACTAGAAAAGAATCTGACAAGGGGGAGAAGGAGAGAGCAACTGTCTGTGGCCACCACATGTAAAACCATTCCCTTTTTGAGGGTTGTCTTGCTTTTGCCACCTGTTGACACTCTCATTTGCACCACAGCAAAGGTAAAAGTGATTCACAATCACTTGTGCTTGCTAAATGGACAGATTGATATCCCTGAAGCGTAACTGACTTGGTGTTATACTGTGACAATTAAGTGTTCTCTTCTTTTTTTGAGTAGAGTAATATTTAATGGTTTATCTCATTTTTTTTATTGTTCTTGTTCACTGTAATCACCAAATGCCTCATACATATATGAAGATGGATTTTACAACACTTCCAAAATTTCAATGAACAAATTTTTCTCCCATTTACTCTTGAATTTAAGGAGCTGTAATGTATAGGTATTTGGGTTTAATCATGCACTCCCTTTATTAGTGGGATTTATCTCTGAATGAACTGATCACCACTTCGTGTCATAATCGTGGTGACAGATACATGGGATTGACAAAGACATGAGTCAAAGTCAGAGGGCTGGTATATGCAATCATCTAAGCATGTCTAAGTTGTTCCCAGTTTTTCAAGGAGTTAATAATTACTAGGTTAGATTATGTAACTAATACATCTGAATTAAACCAATAATGCATTGATCACAACAGTTTTTCATGTATTGTGCTGTTTGCTTATTGCTCAGCAGTGAATGTGTTTTCTCTCCAGGCTTTCTATCCTGCTGCCAACAAGTTGAATGTGAAGTATGGTGACACCATTGCAGCCAGATGTGTGTTTAGTGGGGAGGGCAAAACCTCGAAAACTTATATTGGGTGAGTTCTGTTATATAATCCAAAGCATTTAATGCATTTCTACACCAAACTGTAGCCCAGTTATAACTTAGAAGTACCTTTTAGTTTCTGTGCTTTCTTCTAGGTTCTATACAGACTACTTGAATAATTTATGAGCTTGTGTTTGCTCCTGTTGGAGTGTTTATATTGAAATATAGCTTGAAGGCATTTATCATAGACAGACACTGTGATTTTATTCCAGTCATAGTCTGTTCCTCTCTGCCACACCTTATGCATTTACACTTGCTGTCTGATTGTTCATGCAGGGTTACAGCTGTGTAAATATTGTACTGTGTGCACTTAAGAGGGGAGGGAGCATCATAATGAGTCATTCTTACCAAAATAACCACACTGTGTTAAAAAAATTTGAGGGTCTATGTTGTCAGGGTTGTGTTATTACTGTTATCATGAGATGATGAAATAAGATCCAGCAAGGTCAGTTTGAGTCATACATCCATGAGTTCCAAGACTTGTCAGTCACCAACACACTGCACAAGTCTGTGATACTGCAGACACACTTCATAACTCACATTATAAAGACATCTCTCAGGAATGCCTACTCTTACATGTTTGATTGGCTATCACAGCATGTTGTCAGATGACATTACTGTGTCACTGAAATGAATCGGGGGCTCGTGTAGTAATACACACAGCCTTAGGCTCAGAGATCTTCACACATGCAGAGCAGGCCCACTGTCAGGGGTGGCCAACTATCACCAACTATCACCATCGCCAGCTCCACACCGAGGCATGAGACGACAAAATTGCCCCTCGTCCCATATTGAAAAATAAAATGTACAGTTCCTTACCGAATCAGTACGGGATGCAATTTGTCCCGTATTTCTGTGTAAAGAGTTTAACGAGACATATTGGAGAAATATTAGATGTCACATTATGGCAGGTCTGTCACTCAGCGTCATCATTGTCATAATTACTGAGACTCCGCTCAGAACCACTGTTAGCCCCCTCACTGAACCACTGGCTGCTTGATAGTTATCTGATATCCCAGATATTAAACTTATGGAGCTTATGAATTCATAAAGCTCTACATGCACTTACAGTATATCTCAGTCATTGTGGAGGTGGGCGCACATGCACAAGCTTTGTGTGGTCTCACACAGCAAGACACAAAAGAAACACTGTTCAATCAGTTTGCATATTGATATCTGTGCCCGCTCCACCGCTCAGTAGATCTGTCAGTTAAAAATACAGCAGAGAAGAAGTGCAGTTTTACAGACTGTTTCGCACCAACGTGGCACTTGAACGACAGCAAAACAGAATGTATTTTCTTTGGCACGCCGTCTATGTCAAATGTTTCCACAACAGGCTCTGGTACTCTGGCCCCCTTTTTTAAACCATTTGTAAAAAACCTTGGGGTAACGTTTGACAATGGGCTTAAATTTGATAAACAGATTAGTTCTGTTGTTAGAACAAGCTTTTTTCAGCTCCGTCTCCTGGCCAAAGTGAAGCCATTTCTTAGTCGGCAGGATCTGGAGAAAGCAGTCCATGCTTTCATTAGTTCGAGACTGGACTACTGTAATGCCCTTTACGTTGGCCTCTGCCAGTCTTCAATTTCGCGTCTCCAGCTTGTACAAAACGCTGCTGCCCGATTTTTAACAGGCACGTCTAGACGTGAACACATTACACCCGTGCTGTTGTCACTCCACTGGCTTCCAGTTCTTTTTAGAATTGATTTTAAACTTCTGTTATTTGTTTTTTTAATGCCATCAATGGCCTGGCTCCCTCCTACCTGTCGGAGATTTTAACTGTCCGTGATCATGGCAGGGCCCTGCGTTCTTCCGGTCAGCTTCTACTAGAAGTCCCAAGGTCAAGGTGCAAACAGTGGGGTGATCGCTCTTTTGCTGTCGCAGCTCCTCGGCTGTGGAACAAACTGCCCCCCGACATTCGCACCACCACTGATCTCGGCCTTTTTAAATCGAAGTTGAAGACACACTTTTTTAGATTGGCGTTTAAACCCTGACCGGGACAGTCTTATGCACTTTGTTTGTTCTATTTTAATGTATCTTTAGAAGGCTTTTTAATTACCTGCAGCACTGTAGCACTTTCCACAGTCGAAACCTGTGTTTTACATTCGGTTTTTCTGTACTGTTTTTCTGTACTTTTTTTTTTTTTTTTAACTTCGTTGTAAAGCACTTTGGGTACCTTTTTTGGCTACTGTAAAGGGTTATACAAATACATTTGACTGATTGATTGATTGATAAACTCTAAGAGAAACTGGTGTGCAGTGGCATACAACCGCAGGGCGGAAATTCTAGTTATGTATGAGTGGTGTATTCATAACCAGGTACTTTTCTGTGTTGTCTGCAGTGGTACCTCTGCTGATGAAATGTGCAACTTCTATATAATGTACTACATGGAGAGCAAACACGCCATCCCCTACATGAACTGCATGGAGCCTGGCTCCAAAGAGCTGTTTGAGCATATTCCAGCTGAGGCCAATGTTCCTGTCGCTGTTAGTCCAGCTGACATGAACTCTATGATGCATATGGGCCACTCAACAGGTACAAAAGCATCACATATTGTTTATGTTGAATACCGCCAACCCATAGTTATTCAGTTTAGCATTTACTAGCTTTTTATGTTTCTGTTTGGGAGAAAGTTAATGTATGCTAATGTAAGTGTCTCACTTGCTTTTTACACTTTACTCCATGTGTGCCTCCTTGTCTTATTAAATTTATCTTACATCATTTCCATTTTTCAAAAAGAATCCATTTTTAACTTAACTTTGTCCCCCCCCCGAAGATCATCAAGATCACAGACAGCTTCTGGATTCAAGCAAGACAGAGCAGGATTTGGATCAGGGTGAGTTCAAAGGCAGTAAGCTGCACCCCGGTGTCATTACAACTACACTAGGCAGCAAAAGTATTTTCCCACCTAGACTTTGAACACGCAAGGAAAGCGTGCTCAAAAGTGAGCCATGTCAGGCAGGGGTTTCCATGTGGCTGTTTTTCAGGGTGCGATGTCTGTGCCCTGAGATAGACAAAGTTCAACTTTTGGAATGTAGCACCACGCACCCCATATCATGTGATAAGGAACATCTGTATTTCTGAGTTATAACTGTAAATATTAGTCCATGGTAAATAAGAAATTTATAGTTTTACTGCAGCTCTACCCAGAGATTTCTCCCACAGACAATATTTTAGGCCTCATACACACTTAAAAAACAACTGGGAGAAGATCAGCGCCGAACTCTGGAATTCTGATAAAGTGGCCATGATAGTGGTGCTGATGCAGTGGTACAGCATTTGTCCCAGCCGAAACCCCTGGATTTCACCGGGCCCAGCTGCACCAGATTACCGCTCTGATGCGGCCGCCAAAGCTGATTGCAGCTACATAAGATAATGCTTGTGATCCCAGTAGACACACTGTAGAGCATTTAAGAAACGTCTCTTCATTGTGAATTCTTATGCTCATTATGACAAATTTTCGCACAAATGTCTAATAGGATAAAATGATCAAGTGATGAGATTTTATATCCCAAAGGTCATCTTCACTGTGACATCATAATGTTCTGCATAAAACACTTTTCTGGCCATTATTCAATGCATATCTCAGGAGCAGAAGGGGAGACATTTGGTCAGGTAATGATCAACAAGATCAACACTAATCTTGGATGTCCACCTTCAAACTGTGCTGATTGTATAGATCTTCATCTGTATGAAGCATTCATGTTTTCACATACATGGATGTAAACTATAAGAGAAACTTGAGTACTGCATGGAAGCATACAACCGTGGGGCAGTATTTCTATTTCCTTATTGTGACCAAACACTTGATGAGTGAATGAATCGTGGCTCTTTTTTTAATAGGGATGTAACAATCCATCGATCAGGATCGATATATCGCTTAAATGATCAACGATCCATTATCATCGATGAAAAGTGAAAACATAGATCCATATTGTCATCTTAAGCATAGGCTTTTATTTTGAAAGTCTGTGCCACTGTCAAACAGCGGCAGGCAGATGGCAAACATCCAAGAGAAAGATGATGAGGATAACCTTATTTACTCACCACTTAATCAGCAGTGGGGAAATATTTTGGATTTCGGAGAAAATAGGGATCAACTCAATATGCCGTATGTAAACAATGACGTTACAAGATAAAACACGATGTACCATTACCTGCCTGGACGAGCATCTCACTCTGGTAACTTCTTGCTTAATCAACGTTGGCTGCTCTGTTTTAACAATGTTTGGTTGAAAAAACATGCAGGCTGAAATTCAACCATGCTGTTCAGTCGGGAGATGTAATGACTTAAACCACCTGTGAGTTAGAATGATTATGGCGTTACATGTAATTTGTTAAGCAATGAAAAGAGGAAAAATGTGCGCTAGCGGCAAGGCTAATTTATGCAGTGTAAAGGTGTGTTCACACTGGACTTTTTATTTTTTCGCTGTCGGTTGGTTCGCCCCTTTGATACCGCTTCATCGCTCAGTTGCAATCGCTCGTCAATGTGGCAGAAATCAACAGACTTGCTTTTTCGCTTTGATGACATCATTGAAGCAATCAGAGTATTTGGGGGGCATTTTGTATTGAGAGACAATACATCTGTCTGAGCGTTTATACCTCCGACCGCGGCAGCAGCCGAAAATTATATATTTTGATACAAACACGTAGCTATACATATATACAAAACTCTGTCAAAGTACACCAAAGCATATATTTTCGTTTCCAAATATTTATTTGAAAACGAAACCATTCATAGGGTCAATAAAAAAACATTTTGTTATTAATAAAAAACGAATGTACAGTGACTGCACAGCCGTGTGTCTGCGTGCGTGCATGTGTGTGCGTGTGTGTGTGTGTGTGTTGTTAGTATATCAGAGAGGAGGAATATCAATTTAAAAAAAGTTTCCATTAATTATTTCGGTGTTTATTTCTTTTATTCTTAAGGTTTTTTTCATGAAAATGCGTAATATATAAAAACAATATTATAGACCAAAAGTTAATCTAATTTATTATTGTAGAATGTATTTAGCAAATCACCACTTTCACCTGGAGACACGGCGCAGTAGCGCAGCAGCAGCAAAAAGAAAGAAAGAAAGGCATTATTAAAAGCCGACAAATAGTGTTAATTAGCCGAATTGACATGAGACATTGGAGAGGTTGTCAGTCCTATTCTATGGTCTATAATATTTTTTATTTTATCATAACGTCTCAGAAATTACTCAAATGCATTCATTGTGTGCTTCTGAACACACGGGCAGCATAAACAATGAAGTTACATATGACGGTCTGGCAGATCGTTGCAGTGCTTGGAGGCAGTTTGACAGTGACAGTTTTTTCAGCAGCCATTTTTCTTCCTACCAATAACCTACTGTATGGTTGAGGCAGCTCCAGCTCCATCTCCTCTCACATGCTCTGACTCAGGCATCAGAGCGTCTGAGCTACAGTGATAGATGCATTGGCGCTGTCCCTGGTGCTGTAAACTAGGATTGCCAGGATTACAGCGCCCCTCCAAGCGCCGCCGGCTGGCGCGGTCACTGTTGAGATTACGTTCGTTTTTCATTATTAACAAAATTTTTTTTTTTTATTGAACGTATGAATGGTTTTGTTTTCAAATAAATATTTGGAAACGAAAATGTATGCTTTGGCGTACTTTGACAGAGTTTTGCAATACGTATAGCCTACCTGTTTGTATCAAAATGTATAATTGCGGTCGGAGGTATAAATGCTCAGAAGTGTAGTGAGTTTCATTTTTGTAACTTAAAGGCTCTAGGACAAGTGCACTTACATTAATCACTTCCATAAAATAAAACGAGAAATTGGAGAAGATACCTGTGAGCATGGGCCCATGGTCAGTTGGTGTCAGCTACAAGAATTGTTTGAGTGATCTGGATAGGGCCCATGTGATAGGGCAACTTCAAGCTGGTTCCGCAAAACCAAGTTTTGTACCAGTAAGTACCATCTGCAAACTGAAGGCCAAGTTCCATATAACGGGGAACGTCAGAGATAGCCCACAAAGTCCTGAGAAGATGGCACCCCAAGAAGACCGTTTCCTCATCCTGTCAGCACTTAGGAACTGTCGGCAGTCTTCTACAGATTTGCAGTCAAGGTTTGCAGGACGATATGGCTGACGGCTCTCTGCCCAGACAATCCGGAACAGACTGCACACTATCAGTCTCCAGTCTCATAGCACTGCCAGGAGGCCTGCCATGACTGCCCTTCACCATCAGGCCTGTTTGCGCTGGTGTCGGCAACACATGTACTGGAACCTGAACATGTGGAGGAACGTTATGTTTGACAATCCAGATTATGGCAGTTGTGCCGTAGGGTCAAAGTGTGGTGAAGATGCGGAGAACGCTTTGCTGATTGCTGCACCGATAGAATAACATCTTTTGGTAGAGGCAGTGTGATGGTGTGGGGCGGCACCCTCAAGGCTTGTCATCATTGGAGGCAATCTCAATGCAGAGAGATATTGAGATGAAATTCTGCAACCAGTGGCGATCCCATATCTCTATAGTCTGGGACCGAACTCTATCTTCCAAGATGACAGCGCTTGCCCCCACAGAGCGTGATTTATCAGAGACTACCTCCAGAATTTGGGAGTGGAGAGGATGGAATGGCCTGCCAGCAGTCCTGACCTCAACCCCATTGAACACTTGTGGGATCAGCTTGGGTGGTGCTGTTCGTGCCAGAGTGACCAACACAACCACGTTGGCTGACTTGTGACAAATGGTGGCTGAAGAATGGGATGTTATCCCACAGCAGTGTGTGACCAGGCTGGTGACCAGCATGAAGAGGAGGTGCCAGGCTGCTGTGGCTATGAATGGTTCTTCCACACTCTACTGAGGCTCCTGTTTGTTAAATGAATAAATTGTTAAGTTGCCAGTATTTCATGTGTTTTCAGACTTCAATCATCCAATCCACCAAACAACACCAAACAAGAGTCAACAGCAAAAAAAAAAGCTTATTGGCATTGGCAGAGAAGATTTGGCAAATTTTTCATGGGTGCAACCCACATACTTAACTCTGCTGCTCATCCCACAAATGCATGTTCCTTACAAATGTGGCACCATTTAAAAGGCAAATAAACAGGCTTTCCAACGGTGTAAGATTTATTGCCAAGAAGCATTGTTACAACAAAGAAATAATCTACCAAACACAAATTTCCTTGCTTTTTGTGCAAGGAATGATCAACAGCAGCAGCATAGTTGTCGTCAACTAGAGTAATCTTGAAGTTCTATTTCCTCCATCTGCACTGCAGCCTCTCTGCTGTTGTCTGACTTCACTCAGCCATGTTTGTGTGTGAGTGTGTGTGTGTGTGTGTGTGTGTGTGTGTGTGTGTGTGTGTGTGTGGAGGAGGTCAGCATGCAGAATGCAAGAGAGAGTCTGTAGCATGATACATGAAACCAAAACTATAAAAGTAACTATGAAAGAGCAGATAACGACAAGGCTTATTGATATTATGATCTCGATTAATTTTGCCCCGGGCTGTTTAACGGCAGGTCTCTGTACCCCTTCCTAGCTGGGCCACTCGGAGGTTGCTTCTGGGCTGGATGTGGCCCGCGGGAAGCCAATTGACTAGGCCTGCCATATGCCAACATACATCTTCAAAAAGATTACTGGCCAATGGAAATACCACTTTCTAGGACTGCCCCCTAATAGTCAACCGTAAAGGTCATTAGTTGGTAAGATTTCATTGGTCACTTTTTTGCAGAAAAAAAAAAAATATAAGTGATACTCTATTAGAAGCTGCCCCTTATCAAAATAAATCAAAACCTACATAACCGGACCATGTGGAAATTGAATTTGAAAGGACAGACACAAGAAGAGGCCATACTCAGCAATCAGACAGGAGTCATGTTATAAACCAATCACAGCCAACAGATATCTTTCCCTTTTTCTGTAAACTTTGAGTCTGATAAACATGGAAAAGTTGATCATTTTAGTGCAGGGCTACCCAAAGCTGTACATCGTCCCACGGATGATAGGCCTATACACTTATAAACGGCACCTTGGGGGAGCTGTTTGAACATATTCCAGCTGAGGCCAATGCTCCCATCACTGTTAGTCCAGTTGACATGAACTCTATGATGCATATGGGCCACTCAACAGGTACAAAAGCATCACATATTGTTTATGTTGAATCCTGCTAACCCATAGTTCTTCTTCATAATATTCGCTTGGTGTCTCGCTATGGGATGCAGCCTCCTGCAGCTCTGATAGAAGCATTTATCTCAATCCGCCAATCTTGATTGACCTCTTCTCACCTGAGAGCTTATCTCATGCTTGAATCGGTCGAGCTAAGCTAGCATACCAGCTACTCCTCTCGACCCCACGCTAGCACACCAGCTAGCCACGGCCCTTTTCTCCGTTAGCACTCCAGCTTGTCGGAGAGATTGGCCACCACTGAAGATCCTCACGCTAGAGGAGACTTTCGGCTCTGTTGCTGCGGGAATAAAATCTCAGGGAAGGATGCCCACCCAGTGTGCAGTACCTGCCTTGGGTTTGACCACGCCGGGTTAGCCCTGTTCACAGTCAAGAGCCTCAGACACAGGCTAGCCCGTAAAGTTAGCCTTGTGGGCCGTGACCCATTTCTCCCCACTGCTGACCAAGGCGCAGCTGCGGAGGAAGACGAGGACATGGCCGGGGAAGCTCTGGAGACTGGCTACGACTGGGACACCCAGTGTGACCTCGTTCCTCAAATCAGAGGACGAGGAGGAAGACGACATCTTCGTGAATCCAGCCCCGATTGAAAAGCCGAAGCTGCCCACTACCAACAGGGAGGAAAGCAGGGTGATCTCTCCAGCTTCCTCCCTTCATTTGGACCTGACACGTGTAAACGTGCGGCAGAGAAGCTGGAGGTCCCCTGGTCTGTATTGTGGTGAAACAGTTCTCCCTGTCTTCCCCGTGTTGCTGGCAAGGTAATGGCAACCCTCGTGAATTCAGGAGTGAACGAGATGGCTCAGCCTCGCTAACTTGACAGGGAGCGGGATGCCATACTGGATATGCCAATTGTCCCGGAGCATATCTTTGGCTCTGCATTGGCCACGATGCAGCAGAGATGTTAGGCAAAAAAGAAGGACAACGAAGCCCTGAAACTTTGTCTCCCCCGCAAAGCACCCACGTGTTCTCCTCCAGTGTAGTGCAAATCGTTTGCTCAAGCTGCTTCCTAGCCGCCGCATTTCTAGATCCCGATGCGGCCACAACAGCCCAGCCCGCCCCTCCCACCGAGTAAGGAGCCCGGAGCTGGCTGGCACAGAAAATCTCCTGCCATGACCACAGTCCTGCCGCCATCTCCGACCACCACGGCCTCGGCCCCCCAGGCGAGGAAGAAAAAAGAGCGGCCTGACAGCCGTCCTCTCTCCGGGTGGAGCATCCTGGCCCACCGTTTTGGCTTGTTCATGTGTGTCCCACTCCAGAGCCAGCCCGCAAGAGTAGAGACATCGCTTCGGAGGTTTGCGCTGTTGCGCACTGAGCCAAATGTCCACAAGCACACATGTACACACATGTTCCCAAAAGTGTGAAAATAAAAAGAAATCTGTCACAGCCAGGCCACGAGCCGAGGGTGCAGATAACAAAAACAGCCAAAACAAACTAAAATACCCTGTCTATAAGCAGTGTGGCACCCGAGCCCTCTGCAGCTCTGTCCCCGGGATGGGCATCACCATTCCGGGGGAGAGGAGTGACAGGCCCCACTGTTCCTGTGGTGCACTTTCGCACTTTCGCAGTACAGCTCGGGGGCTATATCCCCACTCTGCCATAAGAGGGCGCCACAGCACCACTGTTGGGACCTCCTGTGATAGAGCAGGATCCGCAATATATCTCTAAGCTTTCTCTCAAACGGGAAAATTGGAAAGCAACCGCAGCTTCACCGTGGGTGTTATGCACGATTTCTCAGGGATACAGACTCCAATTCGCCACTGTCCCTCCCCGTTTCTCTGGCATAATACAGTCACAAGCACAGGGGGAATCAGCTTGAGTCTTACAGGAGGAAATCCTCTCATTGTTAGAAAAAAGAACAATTTCTGTCCTATCTCCCAAACAGTCTGTCAGGTTTTTACTCCACATATTTCCTCATTCCCAAATGGGGATGAAGAGGAATCTGCCGTATTCTTGACCTGCAGGCTCTGAACAAATTTCTGCGGAAATACAAATTCAGGATGCGGACACGCGGCACAGCTGCGTCTGGTAAGACCAAACGATTGGTTTTCATCCGTGGATCTGAAAGACGGCCTATCTCTCAGCCCGAGGGTTTTCATATGGTGCACAGAGGCCGCTGTCGCCCCACTCAGACGTCAGGGCATCCAGCTGGCCACGTATTTGGGCGACTGGCTCCTGTTGGCGCAGTCAGAACAGGAGGCCAGGGTTCACACACACATTGTCACGAAACACCTAATAGATTTGGGCTTTGTGATAAATACGGAGAAGAGCCAACTCTCTCAGATGCAGGAGATATCCTTTCTGGGATTATCCCTGCGCTCTGTGCCATTCACAGTTCGCCTGTCGGAGGAGAGAGTGAAAACATTCAAAGTTTGCCTCACGCACTTCTGTCGACACAGGTCTGACTGTGTCTTCGGCTGCTGGGTCTGATGGCTTCAGCCATCCTCGTGATCCATCTTGGCTGCCTTCTCATGCTGGAATTTCAGTGCTGGGTTGCTTCACTTAGGCTGGATCCTGTGCGTCATGGCGCACGGAGGATAACGGTCACAGCGGATTGCATGACGGCTCTCCGCCACTGGCGGGCCCCGTCTTTCCTGACTCAGGGGGTCTCCATGAGCACTGTCTTGTCCAGGAAAGTGGTCACCATGGTTGCCAGCCTCTCCGGCTGGGATGGCATTTATGAGGGCAGGTCTGTGAGCGACTGCAACTGTGGGCCTGGCCCGTGAGTGGCTCAATTTGACCACTGCTGGGCTCCCTCAGAGTGTGGTTAACACTATCCAAAATGCCAGCGCTCCCTTCACTAGGTCTCTGTATGACTCTAAGTGGGGAGTGTTTGAGCGGTGGTGTCTCGAACGGGGCCACATCCCCTTTCAGTGTTCTGTGCCAGCGATATTGTCGTTTGATACAGGAAAAGCCTTTTCCACGGATAAGGTTTATCTGGCAGCTATAGCAGCTTGCCATATAGGATTTGGGGACAACACCCTTTGGTGTGCCAGTGATGCGTGCAGGCTGCTCCCTGTCTCCAGACCACTGATGCCTCTGTGGGATTTAGGGGTGGTTCTGGAGGGGCTTAAAGGCCCCCCATTTGAGCCATTGCTGGGAGCGAGTCTCAAACACCTGTCCCTTAAGACAGTGCTGTTACTAGCTCTAGCCTCTGCGAAGCGAGTGAGTGATATCCATGCGCTCTCTGTGCACCCTATGTACACTCAGTTTGCCCCGGGGAATATGCATATGGTTCTGAAGCCCAACCCGGTCTTTGTACCTAAGGTGGTGGGTTCATGTTCCCCGATTGAGCTTGCAGCGCTCACCGCTTCTCCCGGTGAGCAGCAAGCGCACATGCTGTGTCCGGTTCAAACTGTGCGCTCTTATATGGACAGGACACAGAGCATCAGGAGGAGCCATCGGCTCTTTGTCTCCTGGGCTAAACCCCAAAAGGGACAGCCAGTCACAAAGCAGCGCCTCGCCCAGTGGGTCGAGGGGGCTATAGCTTTGGTGTACACTAGCAGGGGTCTGCAGCCGCCGGCGGGTTTGCGTGTGCACTCTACCCGCGGGATGGCCACTACCTGGGCTTTATTTAGGGGAGTGTCTGTTAAGGACATTTGTTCAGCAGCGAGTTGGTCCTTGCCTCTGACTTTTGTTTGGTTCTATATGCTGGATGTTTCAGGGCCATGCTTGGCTAGCGTGGTCCTGGAGTCCTAACTGGAACCCAGGGACCCTCCGCACTGGCCGGTGCTTGTTCGATAAGCTGTCTGGCAATACGGGACCTACCATATCCCATAGAGAGACACTGACTGAATATTGTGAAGAAGAACGTTTGATTATCTAACATCAACCGCAGTTCTTCGAATAATATGAGCGAGGTGTCTCGCCAGACGACCCTTCTTGCTGGGTGGTGAGAAGAGGTTTGCTTATCGAATTTAAGGAGGGTTATCTGTGCACACTATATATAGTAGGTGGAACTACTGGGTGCGCGTGGATGAACACCTTTCACCGGCCAATCAAGATTGGCGGATTGAGATAAATGCTTCTATCAGGGCTGCAGGAGGCTGCATCCCATAGCAAGACACCTCGCTCATATTATTCTAAGAACTGCGGTTATGTTAGATAACCAAACGTTATTCAGTTAGCATTTAATAGCTTTAAGATCATCTCTGTACTCGGGATATCAGGTAAATAAGTTATATGGTGCTTGTTAAGTAGCTTAGTAACCTCAGGCGCAACCTGTGGCCGCGCTCTTGAAAGCTGGCACAAAAAAAAGGCACAAGAGTAGCGCCCATTGCCCAACCTCGCGTTTTCCAGGCAATTAAAGATGTGGCATGTGTACAGCCCCTCACTAACAGGGCTGGTACCTGTGGTTATTACACAGGCAAGTTAATAACATGTTGGGGGTGAAATCCAAAGTGTGGGATCATTTTGAGAAGGTGAAGGACAAACCCAAGGTGATCTATACACTCTGCAGACTAACATTTGCCTGTCATTTGTTGACTACTAACATGACGAATCATCTGAAACATGCAAGTAGCTACATGCCCATTAGCCACTAAGCACAATCGTTGCTGACAGCATAATTAACGGGCAGCTCGCTCAGTGTGTGATGTGTGCTTGTAAATAAAGTATTGGCCTATATTAATTAAGGTTTATCAGTACTGTTTTGTATTATTCTGTAATGTATCACAGTGTTAATAACTGATACTATTCTTTCTCACATCTTCAACTCAAACCATTGTGTTGCCCCACCCAAAATATATAATTTAATAATTAAATTAGTATTGTAAACATGTGGGTGACTTGTCGACTAATGGCCCGATATGACGAATATTGGTTGACTGGGAATGTTCTTAGTCGGGGGCAGCCCTACCACTCACAGACAGCGGACCTGTATGACACAATATGCAGAGCTACTGCACTTGACCTGCATTGGAACCATTTATATGAGACTGATGCTAGTCTAGATGCTACTAGACAAGTTCCATATGCTCACATGAGAATTACAGTAACACAAGGTAAAAGTTGAGCTTTGATTTCACCTCATACATTGTCCATATGCACGCTCCCTCTCTCTTGATTGCTCTCGTGTGCTTTCTGTGTCTCTCTTCTTGTTGTCTTTTCTCAGTAAATTGATTAAATGATTTTTAAGTGACCTTGGTTTTCTTGAAAGGCGCTATATAAATTAAAGTTATCATTATTATTGTTAACAGTCTGTATCATTTAATCCATTTCAGTTACTGGTTTCAATGCCAGTTCACCAAAGCTGGGAAGCCTCCAACACGTTGTTCAGCCCTGGTCAGGAGGAGGGTTGTAAAGTAGGGTCGGCTGGCTGACACACGTTAACCCATACAGGTAGACCTCCGATGAAAGTTTGATCCCATCATTGTGTCGGTCTGAATTGGGATTTAGAAGGAACACAAATCATGAAACTGACAGGCAGCTTGTTGCAGTATCTACAGTAATGGCACTGTATCAGACTGTCATGGTGAAGAGCAAGCTGAGTCTGTAGGCATTTCTCTTTAAGTATCTCAGTAAACATTTGCATACATACATTTGCAGTCCTGACCTATGGACATCAGCTCTTGGTAGTGATTGAAAGAACTTAACTATGGATACAGGAAGCTGAAAACAGGTCCTCAAGGTGTCTGGCTTTAGCCTTAGGAACAGGGCAAGGGATCTCATATATATCATTCCCTTTTTCAGTAATAACTGGAACTTCCCACAACACAGCCTCGTGCACTGGTCTGCTCTCCATTTTCATATCTGACAGGGGGTTCTTTCATACTCAACAGATAAATTTCGGGTTATATATGGTGTCAATTAATCTCAAAGCCTGCGCCACGTGATACAAGCACACAGAAGTGGAGAAGCATTCTGGCAAGGGTACACCAGCGAGCACAGGCTTGTGACAAGCCTTTTTCCACTCTCCCTGCATGCTTGCAACTATTCAGGATGCTCACTTGTCAAGTTAACTTTCGAGACTTTTGTAGCAGTGTAGCCAGTGGGAGCTATAAAAACAGTATCATATGTTGTTGATGATGGCAATATGGATATCAATACTCACTATTTCGAGGCACTGGCTCAGCAGGGACTAGGTATTGAAAGTGACTAATCAAAAATAGCAGAGGCATCAGCCACTGGTTATTCCATCCTCGCCTTCAGATTCTCAAAAGGCAACTGGATAAACCCATGACTGCATTTGTGCATGGGGTGCTTCCCCACAAAATTGCTTTTCTGCTCATGATACTTTCCTGTGCGTTCATATCGTGTGCATGCACCAGGTTTATTTTATTAATGTGCGCGGGTTTTGAGACTAATTAAACACCAAAGTTAAACAGGTGATAGCTGTAAGGGAAAGCCTGTAATTTGTAATTGAACTTAGTTTTACACATAGGCTGTATGAATAAAGATCTTTCAAAGATGTCTTTTTGCATCTGCACAAGAGAAGCAACAACAAAAATGGTGATGGTCCCAGAGTATTCCCATCATTAGGCTGAGTCATTTTAATCTCTTGAAATATCCTGAAATTCTTAGACCGGGGCTGGGCTGCTTCATATTTTTAATATTTTAACACAATGGGCCCTATTTAAAGCTATCTATAATGTATGATCTAAAGTGCATGGCGCAGATGGATTTAGGTGTCCAACTCCACTTTTGCCAGTTTAACAGTGCATAATCTCAGCGTAAAGTAAGGTGCAAGGGGCAAAGAGGTTGTATTTGGTCCCTTAATCAGTCATAGGTGTGTTTTTGGTGTGACATTAATTCAACCATTCAGAGTGTCCCTTTAAAATCCAAGTGTGCCTGCACGTGGCGTGTTGCTATTTGTATTGTGGATTTTGCAGATTGGAGAAGCAAGCAGTTTTCTGCTGAGTAATGCAGTGAGAGCAGTAATGTCACTGCAGCAAATGGGACATTTAAACAGCAAAACTAAACTGTAGTAGGGATGTAACGATTACCGGTAAAATGATAAACCGTGGTAAAATTCCAGATGGCTAATATTACCGTTTCAAATTTTAATTATCATTAAAATCATGTTTGATTACTGTACTTTGAAAAACTCATGGTGATACTCGTTGCCTGGAAAAGCAGCAGCAGTCCCTTAGACACAGGTGCGCATGCGCAGTTTGCAATGTTTGGCCTCTGAAAACATGGCGGAAGGCATTGAAGGCACCCACACAGACAGTGTTTCGGGATTTTTTCCCCTTCTAAAAGGACAAAGTCTGAAGTCTGAATGTATTTTTGATTTTATAAGGATGCTGAGGGGAAACTAATTGAAGATTGTCAACCTGTCTGCAGAAAATGCAGGAAAAAAAATCTCTGCGAAGGGGGGTAACACTTCAAATTTCATGAGCCATCTCCGTGACCACCACCCACAACTATACAGCAAGTGTACCTATGCCTGGTACACACTACACAGCTTTCCTGCCCGTTCTGAAAGTCACTATGTCACATTTTCACTATTGTGGAGTCATAAAATCGTGCCATGACTTGGCCGACAGACATGACACTACACGATGATACACACCAACACACCCGGTCGTCTTTCACAACGTGTATGATGTCATTGGGTATTCTTGTCCTATTTTTATTACTTTTATCATTATTTGAGTCACTGTCTGTTCATGTGCCGGCCGAAATGTTGTTGTAGTATTATTAAAAAGCGCCAGCAGATGGCAGGAGCTACATTTGATGTACCGTACGTAAACATACAAGTCACTGAATCCTCCACAACAAGTTCCTACAAATGTTTCACAATAAACGCTTTTTTAGAAAATGGAGGGATTCTCTCAGCTGAGGTTATAAGAGGCTTTTAATTTGAAACAAATTCAGGAAGTGATGTGCGACTCATTAACTTTATCAAGCCAACGGGAGCGGATAAAAAGAAAAAATATAAAAACACAGAGGGATTAATAAATAACGGCCGGTCTATAATGTAGTCTGTTTCAAATGAAGCTGGTAGCCTTTGCAGTTGTGGTGAGTAAATGCCCTGCCACTATTTTTTATTTTTCTTACTTCATGTCCGTCTCCATTATGAAGAAATAACATTGTTTGCTAGCTTGATGCTAATGGCAGTACTCAGCAAGTTGACAAAGTGCCTCTGCTGTTTAACGCCATCATTTTCCTCTTTTGCTCTGTGGGGTAACATCCCTAGAGAAAATATTAAAAAGGCAGGGATATTGTTGTCATACAGTTTTCTACGGCAGCAGATCGCTCTGTGTTCCTAATGGTCGAAGTGACGGCTGTGATGGAAGTAATTGTGAACGACAAAAAGAAAATCAAACATGCTAGACTTTCCGTTAGACAGAAAGTATATTGTGCTCTTTATTTTATTTGTTTTTCGAAATAAAACTTAGTTAAATGATTTCAGTGTGTGTATAAGTACTTTTTGAACATTTTGAGCACATTTCAACAATACTGTGATAATAATGATAACCTTGATAATTTTGGTCACAATAATAGTGATATGAAATTTTCATACCGTTACATCTCTAAACTGTAGTCATAAACCTGACAGAGGAAACAAAACAAAAGTTTTAGCTTCTGAAATAATCGCTAAAGTTACACTGCTTCTTGTGCGTAAACGCTTGATCATACCTCATTCTAAGACCTACACACCCATGGACACACAGCGTGGGTGCTGGCCATGAAAATGACAACTGCCTTGTTCTGAAACTAGCAATGACAGTTGTGCTGGGCTGTGGACTGCTTTGCATAGGGTGTAAGATAGGGCCCAATATGTGCTTGCTCAGAGATCATTAGAATAAGATCACATGAGTCTGTAAAAATTGTTAGTGTATCCTGTCAACTAGACAATGCAGTGTCAGCATTAGATTGCATGACATGTCAGTTGTTTGCTGCTGCCTAATACCTTTTCTTCTGTAGAGCTAACTCTTCTTTGTTCTTCCCACATCTCTATGCTCAACCCAAATTTCTGCCAAGTAGTGTCTACTAAAATACTTTTACACTACAGGCTATGTAGTGGACAACAGATATTTATTGTATTTCCTCTTTTTTATATCACTTTCCCAATGATATCTCTTATCAGTCATCTTTACAATACTCAGTACATTTACATGACATTAGAGAAAATTGATTTATTGTGTTAATCCAAATAAAACTGGACTTTAAAAATACATGTAAACACATTTGTCCAACTGAAATTGTACTAAATAAAATTGGCTGGACTGACACACCCAGATAATGCGATTGTGTGTTGAATAACACCTGCATGTATATAGTTAATCAGACCCAAACTGGCCAAGGTGTTCTGCTGATGGTCCACAGTTTCTGCAACGGGTTTTGACCCGGAAGATGAATATGACGAATAGGAGAAGAGGCTCTTAACAACATGGAAAATCTACATCCAGAACTGTTCATTTTTGGACGGACGAGGAGAAACAGTTCATGCTGTGTCAGCTAAAAGACTTCAGTATTTTAAAAAACAAGTTTGCTGCCAGCTAACTGTAGCTACTTTGTTGGTCGATTGTTTGGTCTGTGACATAATAGGTCAATCCAAAAAAGATCAAATACTAACAATCTTAAAGGGGGCATATCACCACCTATTATAGCGGAGTCGGACATACTTTGGTCAATAAATCGATTCCCCTCCTGTGTTTGTATAGTGAGACAAGGACAGTAGTCAAATTAAATGACCTAGTCGAGATGTAACCATAGCCCAACTCAAGTGTGCATGTAAAAGTACTGAGTGCTTTATTTGCCCTTTATTGCAGGATAGCCTAGTCTCCTTGTCCTTTATTTCCACTCTTTCCTGTCCTTCTCTGTCTGTCTGTGCAGGTGACCTCTTTTCTCTTATGTCCAAGCTGCTAGGCCACAGCAAGGACATAGTTCACATTCATAAGTACAACCCCAGCGAGATGCAGAGAGCCCAGGCTGACTTGGTGGCTCAGATCGATAGTTTAATGCAAAAGAAAGACCTGGGCTCTCCCAGTGCCAGACTAGCCTTCCAAACCAGGGAAGATCCTGTTTTGCTGAGGGACAGGGTCCACAAATTCCACCAGCTTGAGGCCACGGCTAAGCCGCCAAGAAGCAAGCTGCTAGCTGAAGGACAAGGTGGGTCCTGGATGCTATTTTATTGTTGTTATTGATCCCCTTCTTTCTTTACATGGTCCACTATGCTTGAACTGTAACACATACACAGTTCACATGTTTAGACACTCTTTGAGTTTTTGTAAAATGTATTGTGCTATGAAATTACCTTAAAATATTAGTATACAAGTTATTTAAACCAATGAAAAATAGTCTCGCACACGTCACTGTTAAATCAGGGCTTTACTGTGAGAAAAATTTCTCCATATTTCTTTTTCCCCTTGGCTGTAGCATCCTGTTTTTCCTCCTCACATGTATCTTTTCTCTCCTCATCCCTTTCTTTGCTGTCACTCATGGATATGTTACTCAGACCGGCTCCCACCACATCAGTCTGAATGTCTGATAAGTCATTAACTCTGCCCCATAAGCTCTATGTTCATTCTGGCTTCAGTGCAGAGGCTTTGCTTGTTTTCAAAGTGACCTGTGGAGTTTTCTTGGAAAAAAAAAAGTTTGGTTGACATTCAGTCCTACTCACCATATCACATTGTGTGTATTCTTGAATGCATTTCCTTTCTCATAAAATATTTTCAAAGATTTAATCCTATATTGTTTACACCTGTGTTATAACATGGATCAAATGCCCACAACTAAATGGAGACACACCATGACAAAGTTGAACAAAAGATCATGATTTAATCAAATTAAACCCAATTAGACCAAATGAAACCAAATTAAAGATTAACTAAATATTTACAGTGTGGAGTGTGGAAGTCAGAGGTGTCAGTAGTGTGATGGGTGCAGGAAAATGTGTGCAGATGTATAAAGGCGCGTAAAAGCAAAACTAAGAACTAAAGCAACATAACCAGTCCAAAGAGGGACAGGGAGATGCAGCAGCAAAGTGGAGTGCAGCCAGAGAAAGGCCCCTAGCTGCACACAGACTTAATTATCCTGAAACACCCTGAGGTGCCGCCAGTTGCCCTACGATCACCTGCGTGTAAAGAGTGAGCACACAGACAGGCAAACACACGTTAATTAGCTGACATAGGAATGTGTCTCTCGCCACCTGCGTGCATGCGTGTGCATTTGGGTCATTGTGGGCGCGTACATGAAACCTCCACAGGGAGCCTTTAATTCCCTTGTAGAACAATTGGGCAAGTTGGATGATGACTGCTCTATGGTCACACTGGGGTATGGCAGTTCAGAACCATCCAGAACAAAATGACCAAACCTAGAATTTGCAAAAGAGAAAGCAAAAAGAAATCTTGTCTGGCCTCACTTTGAGGTGGAGCACACTAAGAGAGAGAGGGCTGTGTAAATCATCCATCCATCCATTTTCATCTGTTTATGCAGGGCTGGGTTGCAAGGGGAGCAGGCTGAGCAAAGTACTCTAGACATCCCTCTCCTCAGCGATGCCTCCCAGCTCCTCCTGGGATCCCAAGGTGTTCCCAAGCCAGATGAGATATGTAATCCTTCCAGCATGTTCTTGAACTGCCTTGGGGCCTCCTACCAGTTGTATGTGCCCAGAGAACCTCTAAAGGGAGACACCCAGAAAGATCTTGATCAGATTCCCAAACCACCCCAACTGCCTCCTTTCAATGCGAAGGAGCAGCGGCTTTACTCCGAGCTCCCTCTGGATGTCTGTGCTGCTCAGCCTATCTTTCAGGCTGAGCCTAGCCAAACTATGGAGAAAACTCATTTCAGCCATTTGTATTTGCGATCTCACTCTTTTAGTCACTACCCAAAGCTCATGACCATAAGTGAGGGTTGGGATGTAGATGGACTGGTAAATCAAAAGCTTTGCTCTCTGGCTCAGCTCCCTTTACAATGATGGTCCACCGCATCGCCCGCATCACTGCTGTTGCCACATCAAACCGCCGATCCATCTCATGCTCCATTTTATCCTCATCCATGAACAAGACCCCAAGTTACTTGAACTCCTTTGCTTGGGGCAGTAACTCTCTCTCAACCCTGCTGTTTTAAGCATTTTTTCTGAATATGAGAGATGGGTAAAAAGCATTTAAGAGTTCACTGTGGTCAGTCATCAGTATTTTCATAATGGAATTAAATAGATATTTTAAGTAAATATGCAGATAACTGTCCGCTCCTCTTAGAGCTTGGATATTTCAGAAAGGTGTTACTCTGCTCGGTGATCTAGACAGTGTGTGAGTATGTGTGTTCTAGCCTGTACACCATCTGCACAGGCTTGAGCAACACTTGAGTCATATGTGGATAGGTTTCAACAGCTATGTACATCTGGACACTCAGTTCTTTTCCCATTCTCCGTGACGAAACCTGTCAAGCTCTGTCAAATTGCTGGAGTCAGTCAGTGAACAGCAGTTTGATGTCCTGCCATAGATTCTGGATTAACCACCGTAAACTCTTGTATGAATGTGATTGGATATTACTGGTCAGTTGGTTGCCAAGCATAAAAGAAACAGCTGAAGCCAATCAGCTAATGCAAGTGTGATTTGAGTGCTCTGCTGAAAAAACGCAGTGCTCCATTCTACTGATCACTACTCAAAGCTGATGACCATAGGTTAGGGTTGGATCATAGATCAATTTGTGAATGGAAAAGTTTACTTCATGCTCAGCTCTTTCATCATCATGACAGTCCAAAATAATTCCCACATGACTGCCAACACTGCACTGATCTGTCTGTCAATCATGCAAGCCATGTTGCTACTAATGAACAGCACCACAAGATTCTTGAACGCCTTCACTTGGGGCAGCAAAATCATTCCCATATCTTTAACCCTTAGTGCCCAGTTTATGCAGTTTGCATCTCAGAGTCACTATGGAAAGTGACACAGCAAAATTCATTATTCGTTAGTTATTTGCTGATTTGTGGGACTGCAGCAATTTGGGGGCAAGAGACAAGCAGCTTTAAGCAGCCATAGAGGCATGTCCAGACCATCCCTATAGAACTCTGCCCCTACCTTTCAGTGCAGTTACTTATAAATTTGTTTCTAAAGGTGGAAAAAATTATACAGTCAATTAAACAAACAGAATTTGCATGTCAGCCCCATAGCACACCCCTGATTATCAGCCACAATAGAGAAGCTGATATTGTCTTCTTGACAGCTTGTGATTGTAGTGGACACTACCGTAAAAGAAATAGATTGTTCTATTTCTATAAGAATTAACGAACAGGACCTTTGTTGCATGTCATACCCCACTCTCTTTCCTCCTGTCTGTGTCTATGCATCTGTCTGATAATAAAATATTTCCAAACAAAATGCAGAAAAGCATTGAAGTGGTAACCTTTCCCTTCCTAGCCACAAACTGGGCTTGCGCTTTAAAAGAACATGTTGAAGGAACTTACATTCACAGTCATTTACACTGTAGAAAGGATAAACACCCTTATAAGGCAGCAGTATATTAGAACTGCGTTTTGAATGTTCAAACAGATGGACACTCCCTCCCCCTACACATTTCCGACATTGGAGTTGTGGAGGGGGCGTTTGACAATTTCTGTAACTTTCCAAGAACTGCGTATTCGACATTCATATCCACTTCACACAGTGATTGGCCAGATGTGCAGAGTTGAGAAGGTACAGAAGGTTTGAACTTCTCTCACAAGCTCACAGCTATTACCTCCACTTTTCATGTGTGCAAAACTAAAGGCCTTTGCACACCGAGTCCATTTTATTGGATGCATTTTTTTTAAAAATCCATCATTTGAAAAAAATAAAATGTTACACAGAAGCCTTGCACACTGTGTCTGGTGTGTTGTATTATTCTTTTTCTTGTGAAAATGTCCAATACAAGACAAAATGAAAAGACACATCTCCTCCCCTGCTTCCCTCCACAGAGATACCTTTCTGGTTGTTGCCACTCTTTCCCCTGAGTCCTGCATTTGGCACCATGGCTGGTGGGGCTGAGGTGTCCCCCCTCTCTGTTTCCACACGAAACATCCTCCTCCTTGTTTTCATTACTCACTTGAATATTACTATCAGACCTGTTGAAAGTGAGCTATCTAGTTATGAGAGAATACTGTGCGGCCCATTTCTCTGTCTTTTCACAAATGTGTCCTATTGCCACATTCACTGATTCCTGGTCAAACAACTGTCTAAAGGCTTCTGATGGATGGGAAAATCAGACCCATTCCGAAAACTTTTATGACAGTAAAAAGTTTCAGACTCAGTGTGCAAATGTGACTGACCCACTTGACATGCTGCTGTGTTGTGCTATGGCCTATTCAAGTCAATGAATCAGAAAGTCTGTCGGGTTTGGGCCGGGCTCGGTTGTAATTGTCAAATGTGGCCCGAGCTGAGCTCTAGTGTGCTCACCTGTGTGTGTGTGTGTGTGTGTGTGTGTGTGTGTGTGTGTGTGTGTGTGTGTGTGTGTGTGTGTGCACGAAACAGAGAGCAGAGGAGAATTGTATACACCAGACCATGTAGAGACAGAAATGACATGTTGTCGTGTAAATTAAATAAAAAACATAATGCTATTTAGTTTGTTTAATAAAAGGACAAGATGTAGACCTGTTCTATAGGAAAGGTAACCTTAAGTGACTTCTGTTGAGATCTGGCACTATATAAAAAATAAAATTAACTTCACCTTCAAGTGGGGGCGGGGGTTGCCGTTGGGGGGCGGGGTGCCCCCCTAATATAATGGTAGCGGAACACTGGGTGTATTATTTTTAGAGTAACGCACCAGTTTTTATCATAGATATATGTCACATTAACTCATTGCAACCTTGTGTTTGTGTGTTCTTATCCATAATCACCTTGTGCTGTAACTTGAACCACTGATACAGTCTTGACACTAAAAAGAAAACAGATGTATGTGAAACCCCTTTCATTGCAGAATGCCAGTGATCAGTTTTAACACCATGTTGAAAATACCTCAACCCATGGGTTTATGGGTGTCTGTGTGTGTGTTTTTGTGTATTGCAGACTACCATTTGGAACAAGTCTCAGCATGGCCTCAGAATTCTCTCAAGCTGGGTCAGGTGTCAGGACTTGCCCTCGACTCAGATTCTAACCTGGTCATTTTCCATAGAGGTGACCGACACTGGGGGGCAGAGTAAGTCACCTTCAACATTTTCTGCTGATACAGGGCTTCTGACAGTCCTTGAAACTCAGAAATCTTCATGTATAATATTTTAAATATAATGTAATTTGTTTATCTGGAGAGTTCACTACTACCACCACCTTTCAGCTGTTCATAATATGACATATGATCCATCACTCACAGAAAGTACAAACTCTAGTTTAAACAACAGCCCCCAGTTCCTCGCTTTTAGGTCTGTTGCCAATGGAGGGTCAAGGTATCTTAAAATATGCTTTTAGACAGTGGATGGTTATCGTGCCAGGACATATGGTCAAAAATGACCTGAATAATAAGCTGTCATGGTTGCAATCACATTGTCAAAGCAACTAGATGGATGGAAAAAATGCTCCTCTGTGCAGGTTGAAAGTGTCTGTTATAATTTGTTCCCACATTGTCCCCATTGCCATTTGCAGCTGTAATTTTCGCATTGTGCAGGAACGAGTCCTTAAACACAAATAAGTTAGCATTTTAGCACTTCCGGTCCCTTTGTCTCAGAGTCACTGGATTTTTTTATGGGTTGAATGGTGCCTAAAATAAATTCTGTGAACAGTGTGTTGCAGAAATGAGACCTAAAACACAGAAATAAGTTACCATTTTAGCACATGGGTTTGTGATTTTGCATTTCCTAGGATAGCAAAGACAAGACTTACCCTCCTCTCCCTCTGATTGGGTTATACTCGTTGCCTTTGGTGGTTAGGTCAGTGTTATGCCCAGTCTAGGGGTGCCTGAGACACAACATGAAAGGCCCCATCTTCCCCAAGTCCCAAGTAGCCACAATGAAAAAAAGGATGTGTGGAACGATCCAGAACACAAGTTTATTCTACAATATATGATTAACAAAATGAAATAATTACTTCGGGGTGGACCAAGGCCAAAATAACTAACAAAACAATTCAACTTAGGGAGCAGATAACCTAACCAAATAATAAGAAACAAATGACAAAAATCTTACCTCCCTAACTAAATAAACAGGAGAAAAAGGGTTTTCAACAGAAATGGCAGTCCACCCCTACTACGCAATATACACAGGATCAAAGGACTGTTAAACTACAATTTGACACAACGAGTTGTGTGGCCGGTTGGGAGAGGAGGAAGGTGAGGTCTGCCTGCTAGCTCGCAGCGACTGCCATCTTGGCCGTTTAAAAACGCGAAGGCCCTTGCCGGCAGCCAATCAGAAACGAGCGCAGATCCAATGCATCACCGCTGGGCTGTGGCACACACCTATTTACATACAAAAAAAACAGAGCACAGAGAACACGAGCAGGAAAATATACACCAACATAAGAAATTACGACAACAGTCGTAACAGTCAGTAAGGTTTAGGTAAAAGGAGTAAGATTGGTTAGTGTTAGAGCAAGAATGTCACAGTAACCCATTCAGAGGCAGAGTAAGGTGGGTAATGCCTTTGCTAGTCTAGGTAACACAAATTTGCATTTGTTCACTTGGTCAATGGGTTTTTGAAATTGGTTTTTGGTTAAATGCCTGAAATAAGGTCTGTGGCTATCACAAGCTTGAGAGATTTCTGTGTTTTCTTCTATGACATAAAATATGCCAGTAAATACCACACTTACAAAAGGCGGTTTCTAACAATTGGCTAAATGACACTACAGAACTTTGTCACTCTGAGCATGGCTTTTTTTGGTGTCTTCCATTTGCACTGGGAAGTCATGCAACTGTAGTGTAGGTCATTTGTAGCCTAACATTTAACATTTTTACTGAACAAAATGCGTTTAATCAAGAAAATCAGGATGACACTGACTTCCCAGTTAGCCTACATAAATAAGCATCATCCCTCAACACTCTATGGGACTCAGTGCTTTTTCTACCATATAACCAAAATAAAAAGCACAAGAAGGCACTGTTAGCTTTGTTTGCCTTATTCAGTTTAGCTTTGGCCACTACTGACAGTCAGCTGATGGTAAAGTGGAATTTATTCTTCTGCTTTGACGCAGAACCTAGCCATAACCTACGCTGTAGCATGGCATGTACCTCCCGAGAAATGAAAAACCCGTTGTGTTGACGCAGACCTCCTGTCCATTTTTGTAAGCTGAAAACCATTTCCCTCAGTGGAAATAGAGCTGGGTTTTTTTTAACTTATTTTACAGTAACAAACAAATTGTGAAGACAATAAAGCCCCCAAAATAGCTTTTTAAGTCTTGTGTGTGATTTATCCTGGCTTCATATGAGTAGAGGAAATCTCCGCTACTTGCTAGGCTGCTTTATACAATTTAAAATACTACAGGCTTGTTCTGATAACATTAGCATGTTTTATTTGTTTGGAAAAAGTGTTTAGTATAAGACAGTTGTTTTGTCAGTGAACCTTGTGAGTTGTAATGGAGCCAAATTTTGTAACGTTACCTTTGTTAAATGTTGCTGTTGTCCCTGCCTTCATATGAGTAGAGGAAGTCTCCACTAGGTGCTAGGCTAATTTATACAATGTAAATGCCATAGGCTTGTGCTAATAATGCTAGCATGTTGTATTTGTGGGAAAAATGTGTCCAGCAAGAGAAGTGTTTTGTCTGTGAATTCTGCAATTTGTGTACTTGTGTTTAAAACTGTCGCTATTAAGCCATGTTTACTGTGTGTTTTTGGGTGTGTTTTGAATCAACTAAACTTTACAGCACTTCACAGAAACCCCACCGCCCACTTGTGTTACGGAGGTATACCTGCAGAGCGACACAGACACACCACCACACACGTATAAATGCTGGCAACAGTGTAGGCCACGTGTGTAGGCTACAGAGTAGGCTCTGCATAGAACTGACGCACAAGTTCAAATCTGCCTTAAGCAAGTGGCCTAACCGCTTGCAGCGAATATGGCATAGATGATAGCTGGGAGGGTTTAAGGGAAAGCAAACCATCTCTCTGTAGAACTACGAAACAGTTTGTTTTTTTGTTTTTTTCAGCTCCTTTAACGACAAGGCGAGATACCTGCAGAGGTCCCAAGGTCCTATTCAACAGTCTACTATTCTGGTAGTTGACCCAACCAAAGGCAACATCCTGAAGGCTTCTGGCAGAGACATGTAAGTTATAGTGTGCTTTAGGTTTATTGTCAAGAAGGAGAGTACTGAGTATGAACAGACACAACAAGGTATTTCTTACATAGTTGACATCATGCATTACAACCAAAGTGAAAACTGTCTTGTAATGATTAATATCTGGGATGTTGCAGGTTTTATTTGCCTCATGGAATAACTACAGACAAGAGGAATAATTACTGGGTCACCGATGTGGCTCTTCATCAGGTACGCTGCAGGTGGTATTCTAGCCCAGCTGAGTATGTCTAAAAACCAGCTCTACACATCAAATTTTAGGCTCTCAGTCATTTATGTATACTTAAAAGTTTTATTGATGATGAACTGTACAGCTTTCTTAAAACTATTAACTGATACAGGTAAATAGCCAATAAATTCCAAGAACAACACATATTAACTGTGTAGCATAATGTATGTAGTGTGTATAGCTTATCAGTTACATCATGTGACTGAATTAAAGTGTGAGTAATATTTTTGGAAATGGTGCCCAAAATCACTGTCTTTAAATGTGTCCCTGTTTTACACCAAGAAAACAAAGGTAATGCCAGATGTCCGTGCCATAGTCTTTGAATGAAAAATGGTTGGTGTGTGACATTTACAAATACATTTATTCTGTTCATGGTGAAATAATCATTTACACATTATTTATTTAGGTTTGTTATTTAAATTGATCTGTAAATAATTTATTTTGTACTTGAATTGTACGCTGTAGGTCTGATGGTGATGTATTCAGAACAGGTTGAGATTCAATACCCAGATCAAGTCTATGAACACATGATGAAGCAGGACAAATCAGGAGTCCCCCTTTTGTCCACTCGTCAGGTGTTTAAAGTGAGCAGTGATGGCAGAGACAGTGTGCTGCTGAAACTGGGAGAGGCTTTCACACCAGGAAGTGACAACAGCCACTTCTGCCAGCCCACGGATGTGGCTGTAGACCCTGAGACTGGGAACGTCTTTGTGTCTGATGGCTACTGCAATGCCAGGATACTCAAGTTCTCTGCAGATGGTGAATACTTGTCTCAATGGGGTGCAGGTAGGAATCTGACTCAACACATGCACATAAACACACTCTTGGATGTTTTAAAGCAAGTGTTGTTAAACTAAAAAATGCATTTCCAGTGGAAAATGTGTATGAATACTGAAAGCTAAAATGAATTTAAAACAATGGGGGAAATTGCAGAAATATGAAACAAATTAACTTGAACAGCAGTAGTAGTAGTAACAGTAGTTTGAGAAGAAGTACTAGAAGCAGCAATAGTAGTAGCAGTAATGATTGTAGAAGTACATGTAGTAGATACATTTGGAGGTTTAATGAGGTTGTTTTGAGAGGGATGAAGTACTTGAACAATACAAAAGGCGTTGCACATTCAGCCAAATGCAGCATCAACTAAAGATTTTACCTTCTCAGTTTACTAACAACACTGTCCATTGTCAAACATAATGGAACTGTGCAGTGGTGTTGGTAGGATTTTATTTCATATGCACAAGAACTTTGTAGGTTGATACATTACTGACACCAGTGGACACCATCTGCACATATATAGCCATCTTGTCTTATTTTTCTGACTAAAGGGTCATCAGACAGGAGGAGGCGCGTACCGTTCTGGATCCCACACAGTCTAGTGTTCCTTCCTGACAGACAGGAAGTTTGTGTGGCCGACAGGGAGAACGGACGTATCCAGTGCTTCATAGCTGAAACTGGAGAGTTTGTCAAAGAAATAAAGAAAGAGGAGTTTGGAGGGGAGGTGTTTGCCATCACCTACAGCCCTGCTGGAGGTGAGTATTAATGGAGCTGGGTAGAGACATTCATCACGTCATCCCCTTGTTTTTCACGTTATTTTTCCTGTTGCTTAGTTATTATGTCAAACTATGGTGAGAGAACTGTTGAAATTTAAGCTTTGATTTTTAAATCTTGCATAATTTTGTTTTTCAGTCTGACTTCAGTCCTAACGAAAAATGAAAGGGGCATTCAATTTACTTTCATGGTTGTATAAGGTCCTCCAGGGGTCTGAAGGACAGATTGACCCTGATGATGTCACAGTGAAGTTATCAGGGTTGTCTTTGCTTGGGCTCAGACACAAACAGAAAGCCTGCATTACAAACTGTATCTCAGGTAGAGGGGGTCTGGCAAAAGATGCTGTTGAATGGTATAATGTAGGGTCCAGTGTTTTTAGGGCTTGAGCCAAACTAAAGGGTAGAAATGTTACAATGTGCCTTTAATAAAGTTTTCAATTCAAGGAGTACCTTTACACTGTGTTCTTGTAAATGTCTAACAGTTTCCATGTGTATGTGCATGTGTGTGTGTCTGTGTGTGTGCATGAAGATGGCTTGATCTTTGCTGTAAATGGAGTCTCTCCATATCGCTCAGCTCCACTCAGAGGTTTTGTAATAAATTATTCAACAACGGACATTTTGGATACCTTCAGCCCTGAGAAAACGGTAATCACACACACACACACACACACACACATACACACACACACACACACACACACACAGATACATTGATCCGCTCTCACACTTTCCTTTCTCTACTGTACTGAAACACTGGTAAAGGCTGTGTATGATTAAGGACAGTGGCTTTTGAGTCACTAATTATTCATCATTTTTGTCGATGGATGAAATGCAACTAAGGTCCTCAGCTGGAATTGAACCTGGGATATTGCAATTATACTGTATGCTTGTTAGAGCAGGTTGCCACTATGTCATTATAAAGTGTTGTGGATGTGATCAGAATGTCATAGTTAGTGTGGAAATTGGCTGAACTGGATTTCTGTTATTTTCAGAGCCTTCAAGTTATAAATACAACAGAAGTCTGTGAGAATTGATATTAGGGCTGCACAATATATCATTTGAACATCGCAATGTGCGCATGTGCGATAGTCACATCGCAGGACATGCAATGTTTTCTCTGTTTTTTTAGAACATGTAAACTTTTGCTTCAGAAAAGTAGCTCTGGAGAAAGCTCTTTGCTTCGCTCTGCTTGCCTCTCTGACCACCAAATAGCCCCTCCCCCTCTCATGCATACGCTGCAGTCACACACTGAAAGTGAGCAACATGCAAGAGGGAGAAACGGTAAAGGAGGATTTATGCCTGGTACACACTACACAACTTTTCTGCCCGTTATGAAAGTCACTATGTCACATTACACGATTGTGGATTCATAAAATCGTGCTGGCCGACAGACATGGCACACTACACGATGGTACACACCAATTATCCCCAGTTGTCTTTCACGATGTGTGTGATGTCATCGGGTTATTTTTGTCCTATTTTTATTACTTTTACTATTATTTCAGTCACTGTGTCTGTCCATGTGTCAGCCGAAATGTTGTAGTCACCTAAAAAGCACCAGCAGATGGCAGGAGCTACATTTGATGTACAGTACGCAAACATGCAAGCCACTGAACCCTCCACAACAAGTTCCTACAATTATTTCACAATAAAAGCCTATTTAGAAAATGGAGGGATTCTCTCAGACGAGGTTATAAGGGGCTTTTAATTTGTAACTAATTTAGGAAGTGTTGATTTTGAAATGACGGCACGATGCATTGACTTTATCAAGGCAACGAGAGCTTATAAAAAGTAAAAACATAAAGATACAGAGGGATTAATAAATAACGGCCCGTTTATAATGTAGTCTGTCTCAAATGAAGCTGGTAGCGTCTGCAGTTGTGGTGAGTAAAAGCCCCGCCACTATTTTCTAATTTTCTTGCTTTAAGTCATGTGGTGAAAATTGTTGTATTTTTTAATATCCCAACATATATATATATATATATATATATATATATGTATATATGTATTGCAAAAAAAAAAAAAAAATTCACGTCAGTTTTTTCTAATATCATGCAGCCCTAATTGATATAGTCGAAAGCTTGAATATTCACTCACAAAGTTCTCAACGAGAATCCTTCCATGAAGTTTGATAGGGTATTCTGCAAGTTTTGTGAACAGTGCACATTATGCCGAGACATTTGTTGTCACTGCAGCCTCTTATTTTGGCATATTTCACACCAACTTTGTCAAGAGTGGGAAGGATCTGTGAATCAGTTTTGGTAGCATTTGAACATATCATTTTGAAATTGCTACACTGTAGCTAGTAGTTAATTGATTTTTTTGTAAAAAAAACCAAAACAAAATAACTGTTCTTTCTGTGTCATTCTTTTTGACTGCCAGAGACAGTATGTAATACCAGATATCCATCATGTGCAGGAGATTGAGAGCTTATTCCAGTAACATTACGTTTGACCTTTATGATACCTGATAAAGGACCTAGCAGTCATTTTGTTTACATTTTCTTACAACATGCAGGTTGTGTGCGCCTGTGCCAGTGGCCTTGTGACCAGTTGATTGAAGCTACATTCTATCCTCCAGAGATAGAATAGCATCAGTTAGCCCTTGCGCAGTTCATGTCTGTAGTCCTGCTGGGATGACACTTAGAAGTTCTTGCTGCAACCGCAATTGTTATGCCCATATTAACCAGTGATGGCTTGAAGGCATTATGTTTTCTGGTTGTCCGTCCATCACATTCTTGTGAAAGTGCTATCTCAAGAACACTTTTAGGGCATTTCTTCAAATTTGGCACAAACATTCACTTTGAGTCAAGGATGAACTGGTTGGAATTTAATGGTCAAAGATCAAGCTCACTGAGATCTTGTCTGTCTCATTCTTGTAAATGCAATATCTCAAGAATACCTTGAGGGAATTTTGGAAAATGTTCACATGGACTTAATGATGAACTGATTAGATTTTGGTGGTCAAAGGTCAATGTGACCTTGCATTCATCTCAGTCTTGTGAAAGTGATATCTCAAGAACACCTGAAGGGAATTTGACACAAATGTCCACTTGGACTGAAGAGTAAACTGATTAGAATTTTGTGGTCGAAGGTTAAAGGTCAAGGTCAGTGAGACCTCACAGAATATGTTTTTGGCCATAACTCAAGAATTCTTAAGCTAAATGTAATAAAATTTTACACATTTGTCTAATAGAATAAAATTATGAAGTGACAACATTGGCAAGGTCAAAGGACAATTTTACTGTAACATCATAATTTTCTGCTTAAAACACTTTTCGAGCCCAACTCAACATCATATCTCAGGAACATAAGGGGAGACATTTGGTCAAATACTGAATTGGTAATCCAAATCTTGGGTACTCACCTTCAAACTGTGCTGATTGTATAGATCTTTTGTGCTTTCCAGGGTTGCGGAAATAGCAGAAATGGTTGGCTTCCCAGTTGGGTCTTACCAATCACAATGTTTCAAGCCTAAACTTTTAGCTAAGCCTCCATACCCTTTGTGATTTCATCCTTCTTGTTAGGGTAACATTAATTTACTATTGCCATGGCGTCCTCCAACAATGGATAATAATCTCGGTACTACTCTGATATGTCGCCATATTTGCTTTGCCGCAACTCCCAATCTGTTTTCTTGACCTCCTTATACTCGTGTTACTTTCAGTAACAGTTCCACCTCTTTGTCAGTCCAAGCAAAGAAATCCCTGGTCTTACTTTTTGCCATCTCTGTATTATTTTCTGTAACTAAGCAACCTACCCCAGAGTAGACAACCTGCTTCCTGTTTACACTAGCAAGCAAATGGCCAGTGTACGTAAATAGTCATGTGATATGCGTTTTCAGGTGTGTTAGTATGGACTGAGATTATTTCTGAAGCAGTGCTAAAATGGTCATGTACGGAAAATATTTTCCTTTAAGACACATACAAGTGAGTCTCTTCAACAGTCTGCTCCTCCTCAACCCCACTGATTCGGGTGTTTTTTTTTCTTAATTTGTGGCTGTACTGCTCCAGTTCATCCTTTTTGTGTCTGCTTTCCAGGATATTGTTGGTTTGAGCGATGCAAGTATTACATATTAGAAATAATGAAATAGAACAAGAGTTCCAGATATCACAAAGTTTCTGTGAATTTTAAATGACTGCTAGAGTTCATTGTCACTTGGAATCTTGATGAGAGGATTCAGTAGGACAAGACGACTGGGTGTCAGGCTCTTGATTAGATTGCTGACATTATCCAGGTCACACATGGCTTCGTTGGTATAAGGTCTGGACCTCATGCTTGATTGCCAATTACTATATGCTGTCTCTGGTGGTCATCGATTCAGATTCATTAAACCTTAGTTTCTGAGATGCAGATACATTTAAGGCACAATAATAATCCAGGCAGTTCCAAATATTTCTATACTGTACGAATTATAAATTGTTATCGCAGATGGAGGTGAAATTTGACCTAGCTGAGCTGAACTGAAGTTTGCAACCTTGCCTCCAGTCTGAACTTAATGCTTGGAAGAGGGATCCCTCCTCAGTTGCTCTTCCTGAGGTTTCTACCATTTTTTTTTCCCCGGTAAAGGGTTTTTTTTTTGGGGAGTTTTTCCTTATCCGCTGTGAGGGTCCAAAGGACAGAGGGATGTCGTATGCTGTAAAGCCCTGTGAGGCAAATTCTATTTGTGATATTGGGCTTTATAAATAAAATTGATTGATTGATTGATTGATTGATTATCATCTGATTCAACCAGACATGTATTGTAGTCAGACCAAGTGATTTTCAGATAGTGATGAATCATTTTTGTTGCCTTTACTCTCTTGCTGAGCTATATTTTCCTTTATTTGCAGGAGTTTAAAATGCCTCATGACATTGTTGAAACCAAGGATGGCAGTGTCTTTGTCGGAGATGTAGGCACTAAATCAGTCTTCAAGTTCACCACTGAGAGTAAGCTCAGCTTCAGTAAGACAATGATTAGTCTAAACTCTGAAATATTCTCATGTGCAGACTTCTTAACTTGAGTGTGTTAAGAGAAATACACATTCACTATTAGATGTTATTTATAATGTATATTGGTGAGAATGCAGAAATCACATGGACTCTCTTAACTGAAATCTAGCTAATCCTATACCTGGCTTTGAAAATGCCTTCTTTTTTTTATCTTAATTTTTCAGAGTTACATCGTTCTGTCAAGAAAGCTGGAATCGAGGTTCAAGAACTTGAAGGTGAGTTTTGTTGAGTCTTGTAGTTTTTATACCCATCATGATAATAAAAGTACTTGCTGCTGCTGGTATTTGCTGACACTACATAGAAACACAAACACACATACACACACACACACACACACACACACACACACACACACACACACACACACACACACAGAGCACAGCATTTGATGCACATCAACACCTGCAACCATTGTGTTGGGTGCCTGATACACCTCTGTCCTCTTCCTCATGATGATTGTCAAGATGTGTACAGTATTAACATCCACAAACAAGCTTGTCACAAAATTGTTGGCATTGCAGGTTTCTGCAAACCAAGGATATGTTACATCTGTAAGTTATTATCCGTTATGTAGTGGATACATTGAAACTTTACGCTTGAACAATGTCGTGGTTCATGTGTGGATTTGTTAAGGCGCAATAAACAGTTGGTTATGGTTAGGGAAAGATCATATTTTTGCTGAGAATGCCTGGTTTTGGGGACACAATCCTTGCTGAAAAAACAGCAGTGTCTCAGTGAAAAAACAACTACTTTTAGTAGCCCAGTTTTTTGCTGGTCTCGAACAGTGTTCTGCAATCTGGCAGACGTCTTGTGTAGGTGACACGCTCGCTACTGTCCCCTCGACTTGTAGATGACAAAGTCAGCTTATAAACTACATCCCTTTAGAAACATTGATATTATATTTAAGAATAATGTAAATATAATGTATTTGTAGTTTGCAGGAACGCACATTGCCAACTTTTTTGGCTGCCACAAAACCAGTCTCCAATAAGCACATCCTGGCTACTTTACTCTGACGACTTCCTCCTGTCAGTATGATGCGTTTAGTGTGTGCTATTGGCATCAAATGTCACTGATGTGTGGCACTAACAAATACTCAGACCAGTGCAGGCTGTGTTCCAACAGTTTTGAAGTATGAACACCAGACCAAAACTGGGCACATCATTGACTGGAAAGTGAGCAAAAGCATGGAGTAGGAGTCAGTGGACAGCTGGAGAAAGATCAAGGTTCAGACCCACAGATTTGTCAACTACAGGGTCAGCATGTGTTGATTCTGAAATGTTATGATTTTGAGCAACACCTTGTGGTAGTATTATAAAAAAGACAGCGGGACTGAGTCCACCAATCTAAACAACACGGAAGGTTGTTTACTAAACATAAGCAAGATAACATCTACTATTTAAATCTGTCACTGTAGTGTAATCATCAAAGTCAGATATCAGAAGCTTTATTTGATTTGAAGTATTCTAAACTAAGCAAAAAAGGAAGGAAATTTAGGTTTGGTAGATTATTTCTTTGTTCTAACAATGCTAATTGGCAAAACAGCTTACACCGTTGGAAAGCCTGTTTAATTCATTTTTAAATGGTGCCACATTTGTAAGGAACATGCATTTGTGGGATGAGCAGCAGAGCTGAGTATGTGGGTTGCACCCATGAAAAATTTGCCGAATCTTCTCTGCCAGTGCTAAACAGCTTTTTTTTGCTGTCGCTACTAACTCTTGTTTTGAGCGGATTGGCACCTGGTTGTAAGCACCTGTGAGCATGGGCCCTGCTATAGTGGTCAGTTGTTGTCTGCTCCAATAATCGGCATGCCACGTTTGACTGATCTGGATAGGGCCCGTGCGACAGGGCAAATTCAAGTTAGTGTTCCGCAAAACCAAGTTGCGGCACTGAAGGCCAAGTTCCATAAAATGGGGGATGTCAGAGACAGGCTGCAAAGTGTGCATCCCAAGAAGACGGCAACCCAAGAAGAGCGTTTCCTCATCCTGTCAGAATCTTAGGCAGTCTTCTACAGATTTGCAGTCAAGGTTTGCAGGACAATATGGCGGACGGCTCTCTGCCCAGACAATCCGGAACAGACTGCACGCAGCCAATCTCCGGTCTCAGAGGGCTGCCAGGAGGCCTGCCATGACTGCCCTTCACCATCAGGCCCATTTGTGCCGATGTCGGCAACATGTGCACTGGAACCTGAACATGTGGAGGAACGTTATGTTCAGCGATGAGTCCAGGTTCTGTCTATGGCAGTTGGATCATAGGGTCAAAGTGTGGAGAAGGCACAGACAATGCTTTGCTGATTGCTGCACCAATAGAGTAACATCTTTTGGTGGAGGGAGTGCAATGGTGTGGGCCGACATCTCCCTAACTGGAAAAACATGCCATGTCATCAGTGGAGGAAATCTCAATGCAGAGAGATATCGAGTTGAAATTCTGCAACCAGTGGCAATCCCATATCTCTACAGTCTGGGACCGAACTCTACCCTCCAAGATGACAGCGCTTGCCCCCACAGAACGGGGTTTATCAGAGACTACCTCCAGAATTTGGGAGTGGAGAGGATGGAATGGCCTGCCAGCAGTTCTGACCTCAACCCCATTGAACACCTGTGGGATCAGCTTGGGTGGTGCTGTTCGTGCCAGAGTGACCAACACAACCACGTTGGCTGACTTGTGACAAATGGTGGCTGAAGAATGGGATGTTATCCCACAGCAGTGTGTGACCAGGCTGGTGACCAGTATGAGGAGGAGGTGCCAGGCTGTTGTGGCTGTGTATGGTTCTTCCACACACTACTGAGGCTCCTGTTCATTAAATGAATGAATTGTTAAATTGCCAATATGTCTTGTTTCTTGAGTCAACAGCAAAAAAAAAGCTGTTAGGCATTGGCAGAGAAGATTTAGCAAATTTTTCATGGGTGCAACCCACATACTCAGCTCTGCTGCTCATCCCACAAATTCATGTTACTTACAAATGTGGCACCATTCAAAAGGGAAATAATCAGGCTTTCCAGTAATATAAGATTTAATGCCAAGAAGCATTGTTACAACAAAGAAATAATGGACCAAACACAAATTTCCGTACTTCTTGTGCTTAGTTTAGATTTGATTGTAAAAAATAAAAAAATTAGTGTATACTTTTTATCCCCAAAGATAAAAAAATAAATCCTGTAGGGACTTTGATGAAAATAGCTCTCCCAGTGAGTTATTCTCTCAGTTTATTCTCTCTGTTCTGTCCTTGATTCTGTGCGGAAAAAAGAGGAGATGGAAACCTAGTTAATCACAGCACTTCTCTCTGTGTAGAAATGGAGACATTTGTCCAAACGAAGGTGAGGCCAGAGCACAACATGACGAAGACAGCAGCCGTCCAAGAGAAGCAAACTGTGGCTCTACAGCCTCAACCACAACAAAAGACAGAGGAGGAGAAGAAGAAGAATGCAGCAAAGTCAAACAGAGGGCAGGGTGTACTCCCAGCCATTATCACCACCCTGCTGCTCATCCCTCTGGTGCTGGTCATCTCCGTTGGAGTCTTTATCTGCTGGAGGAAAAACAGTATGTATGACAGTCAGACCATGGGCAGTGAATAGAAGAGGACCAAAAAAACATTTTTATATTCAAGAAAACCAAAATAGACATTAGGTCACATGCTTCTTTCTGAGAAGGCTTAAAGTTTTTTTCAAGTCCATCTTAATGCAATACTCAGACGCCCATATATCCATTTATAGGAGTATTGAACACTATAATGGTGCCCATACTGTCCGCAGAAGATATCCTTTCCTAAAGTGGTTTTTGCAAGATATGGAAGACAAAATCCACAGTTCTTGTTCTGTGCAAAAATGCATTCTAAATATCATCTGAAAATAATATGAGGCCTCTGCGGTCCAAGTTACACAACTTAAGTGGGTATCTCCTGCAGTCTTTTTTCTGCAGTGATATTCCCTCTTTTATCCATGGACAGTGCCTGCCACGGCAGAGGTAACACAAAGCCTGAATTTTGTGTTAAAAGAGAATAACTTTGGAAGTTACCCAGTTAATTTGTCTAATGCCGGGTTCAGACTACATGACATTTTTGTCCATTCCGACAGTCACATGTCAGATTAGGTGATCATGGAGTCAAAATCTTGCTGTGACTTGGCCGACAGATATGACAGACTACACATTGGTCCACCACCAATCATTGCCGGTCGTCTTTCAGGACATGGTCATCGGATTATTCTTGTTCTATTTTTATTATTATTACTATTATTTCAGTCACTGTTTATGGTTGTTGGCTGTTCATGTCCCAGCCAAAATGTCATTGTAGAAACGTAAAAAGTGCCAAATTACAAATTTTGTCATAAAAAGCCTAAAGGAGTGGTCTAGCTCAGTTGGTCACAACTGGCCCATCATGGAGCCGGTTTGCTGTCACTGTTAAGTAGGTGTCCATTAGTCACTCACTCCACAGTAGGAAATGGCACTTCAAAATAAAAGCTGTGTGCCAGAAATTCACTGCACTGACCCAATTTAGGACCACAACCCACCAGTTTGGAACCACTGGTCTGGCTTAGCCAGTCAGATTGTTAATTTTCAGGAGGAGTGTCAATGATGATTATCAGCTGCACTGTAGGACTGTGTTTGCTAAAGCCTGAAGTCTGAGTCTTTTGTGACTTTATGTTCCTTTAACATCTCATATCAGTGTTTTGCTCCCAACCATGCTGCCATTACAGCACCACTGACTAGGTGGTTGTGGTCTGAAACATGTCAGGAGGCTTTAGTTCAGATCAAAGACATTTTGTCCAGGTCCCCAGACCTTTAGCCTTTTAGCTTGTTATTTTCGCATTTCAGTCAAGAACAGTGAGGAAGCTGACACCTCTACATAGGCTGAGAGAATCTCAGGGTAATGTCAGTGTTGATATGACTGTGCTAAAAGTTTCCCTAAAACTCTAACTGGGGTTGATGAAATAAAAGGTAATATCAAATACAGTCATTAATGTAAGACTTGTTTGCAATACCTCTTCACAAAGAATGCTGAAAGCTGTACACCTTGCTCTGCTCTGTTTGCTTTGTTGTCTTTGTGTCCTTAATATTTGGCCATCAGCATTCAGCTAAATATTGCTGAATATTGTTTGTTTGCAGACCGATGTGAGGTGAAAACTGAACCCAGCTCTGTGGGAGGGATCTTGGGAAAAATAAGAGGTAAATCATTCATGACATTACAAACCAGAAAATTTCTCATGACATGTCTAGACTATGCCTGATACTAGCTGCACATCCCAATGCTAATAGAGTGCTCGAGGGATGATGTTTTTCTGTAGGCTGACGCAAAAGTTAGCATCGCTCTGGTTCCCTCATCAAAAAGCCTATGGGGTTTTTCCACTGGATTTGGATTATAAAAATAAGCTCTGTGGCAAACAAATGGCTATGATACTTGCATGTTTTGTTCAGCAAGATAATCTTCACAAATGAACACAGATTACTTAAGCCGAAATGCATTTGCCAGAAATAAAAAGTCAGGCTTTAAACAAACTACACCACAGTCGCATGACTTAACGTCGCCACCATAACATTACTTTAAAGCCATGTTTAGTGAGGCTCAGTGTGATGATGTTCTGTAGTCTCATTTAGCCACTTGTTAGCAACCGCTGTTTTAAGGACACATTATTAAGATCTCATGAGTGGGGTATTTACTGACGTATTTTATGTCATAGAACAAAACATGAAAGTCTCTTAACAGACCTTATTACAGTCATCCAACCAAAAACACATTCAAAAACCCACTGACTTCAAGATGAGGGAACCGGGAGTGCTAAAATGCTAACTCATTTCTGGGTTTTAGAATTCATTCCTGGGGCACTCTATCAGCAGTACTTTAAGCAATATTTATAGCAGTAATTGAGGTTCATTGAGGTTCATAGGCCACATGCTGAGTGTTTATCTCTCCATGAGAAAAAAGAGAATAGACCACACGCATACTCACATATGTGTGTGGTGGCACTGGTTGTTATGGTGGTATGAGCACTGTGATGGAGTAGAGGGGGAGGGGCAGACCACAGTTATAAAACACTAGATGTGACATTATATCATATCTCATGGGAAAGCTGTCTGCAATCTTACCTGGGTGTTGTTTATGATTGCCACCTCTGGGCAGCAGCTGTGGTTGTCAGCTGTAAATATGTAATACATATATATGTAATACTTATATATACCATTTGGTTTTTTGTTGCACCACATTCCCACAACACAGAGCGTATTCTGTGCATAGACGGAGCAGCAGAACAGCTGCTCCTCTCACCTATTGATCTGATACAGCTCTTAATGGATTGACTGATCAGCTAACCCTACACACCTCCAGTAGCTCCTAAGTAGCTCTAAGTAGCTTATCCATCCTACAACTCAAAATTGCTGAGGAAAATAGATAATGGTCTTTGGTCTTCTTCCTCTGTCAAGGTAAAGCTGTGGGCAGTCTGAACCTGGGGAACTTCTTTGCATCCCATAAGGGTTATAGTCGTCAGGGCTTTGACCAGCTGAGCACTGAAGGCAGCGACCAGGAGAGGAACGACGAGGACAGCAGCGACTCGGAGAACGAAGAGTACTCTGCTCTGCCTCCTCCTCAGTCCTCCTCGTAGACACTCTGGGTACAGCCACCAACCTTCTGCTTTCTCTGCCAATCCAAGATGTATGTTCTTCATCATGTGTGTAACTGTTGTGTTAGCTGCCAATCTTATTGTTTATATATTTAAAAAAGTTGCTGTATATAAAAATAATTAGCCTAATTTAGACAGTTTATTTAAAATTTATTTAATTTACCCGAAGTCTGGATACAGCCTTGGTGATACATTTCACAAGTTTTACTTTGAAAGATTGTTTTTCCCAAATCAAACTTGCATTAAGTGAAATTATTAGCACAATCCCCAATTTGAAATAGCTGGTGTAAGGGTTAGCCTTGATACAAGACCAAATCTGCCAGTGAGCTGAGATAACTTTTTTTCTCCATGCTATTGTTTCACTTCTTTGAGGGATTTGCTTGAAATGAGGATCAGCAAAAATTCAGTGAAATTCTCAAAATAAGCTGGAAACAGGTCAAACAAAACAAAGCCCATTGCTGGAATTTTATTTTCATTTGTAAGAAACTAAACAAAACTTCACTAAATCACTTTTTGAGAAGGGACATTTCTGGGACTGAAATGTGGTCAAGTATTTCACACTTAGTCAGCTAATGTTATTTTTGTACTCAAAGTGACCTGTTTGAAAACCTGAAAGGCTCTGTTTTCATGGCAGCGCTCTGACCAGCTTAAGCAGCACTGCGGCAGTTTATTGGTTTTCTGACAGTGATATTCGCTTTGCCTAGCTGTTAGCCCAGGTGGGAAGAAAAGTGCCAACAAGTGGAAGTGCAGAGTCTTTGATATTTTGGAACAAGTTGGGTCTTATGTAGATGTTGCGCTGAGATTAGATGTCTCAGAACCATGTCTGTTCCTGGAAAAACATCACTCTACTGCCAATTTGTTGATTCTGTCATGAAGAGACTAAATCCTCGGAGAGAATGTTGTAATTCAACTCTGAGAAGAAGATTCATTTAAAATGGCAAAAAAAAATCCAATGTAAAGTACCTGAAAGTAACTTATGGAACATCAGTAAATCACCTATGAATTAATTTAAGGGAGTTTTACAGTATCAGTCATGCACAACTGCTTTATAATGTATGAAAAGGCTCTGATTTGAAAAGTGCCACAGGAGAGCTATGGCCATTCACTATGTTTACCTTGAATACAGGGTGCCACAAAATAACCCTGCACACCTCCACATACATCAGACTGGTCAGTTTTGAATTGCAGGATGTATTCTCACTGTTAATGAGTGAGACATCAGGTTAAAGGGGTTCATAAATCCAATTTTAGCAAAAGTGCCATTACATACAATATGATGGGACCGTTAGCATCCTGAGATACAATAGGATTAAAGGGATACAGAATGACCACTTATATATCATTTACTCACCCATGTTAAATTAATTAGTAAAGAAAACTGAATGGATAATCCAAAACTGAAGAAAACTCCTGATAATTTGCAGTAAAGGGGACTGCATTAAACAACAGGAAAACTATCAACACATCCCAGCCAGGTCTCATTTATCCAGTTGTATGCTCAGTAATTAACAAACACATGCCTTTTTGCTAAAACATTACTATTTAAAAACGTTTCCACAAAAACATCCTTACGCACAGACTTAGATAAGATCCTTTGTTCACTGTGGAGGCATTTGAGAAAGTTTTCTTCACTAATTCAATATAACAGGTTGAAGTATTACTGTAACACTGAAACAGTGTCGGATTGATGCGATCATGTAAATGACTTCAACAAACATTTTTAAATACATCTTTGTGTTGTCTTTGTAGCAATTATCTGTAAAATCAGACACCAAGCTTCTCTGCTCCATCCAGACAACAATGTGATTTCTTGGAAAAGTCGATTTTGTTGAGCTGTTGCTGTCAGACCTCACTGTGATTGACTTAGCTCTTTCAAGACGATGAGAGCAGTGATGTGATCGGCTGTGTTTATTAATCATTATACCGTCTCATCTACATTCCACTTCACTCAACCATATAGCACTTTGTGCTGCTCAACTAAAATAGCAGGCGAGCTTGGAGAGGCTCACACAGTCTTGGTCCCAGGATGTCCTGCTTTGTGCTGCTCACTGTGCTTTTCCATTAAAATAGAGCCCTAAGAAAGAAACAGAGATGCTCTGTTGGCTGTTTATGTTGCTACTCAGTGTTTTGGTTATGCCGAGTCAGAACTGGACATAAGTACAGTGTTTTTCATGACATTTCAATATCTGATTAACGATTCAATTAGCAGGATTAATTACAGAAATTTTGCAAGTTTATCTTGATTTCAAAAATGCAACTGATATTGTGTAGATGGTTTACTTTGACTGGAAAAGTGCATCCTTCCTTACATAAATCTCTTCCATGTAGTAAAGCTACACACATAGCGTTATTTCAGTATGATTGTTTGGTCCATGTTTCAGTTTGGTAACATTTCGCTTGTAATTTTGTGCCTTTTTTACGTCTGTATTTTTGCCTTTCTTCAGCACCTGCCATTACAAAATGTACCATGGGATGAATACAGCTGCTGCTAGTAGAGCTTGTACTATATTGATTTCTCTTCCATTCAAATGTACAGAAAATAGATATTATTACATATATATATGTATATGTATATTAATGTCTGTATGTATGTATGTGTGTGTGTGTGTGGTGTGTGTGTGTGTGTGTGTGTGTGTGTGTGTGTAAGATGCCAATCAAACAGCCAAGTCTCAAGCACTGTAACTTTTATATTAAACTCCCTCACTTCAGACTATATAAAGAAACAGCATGAATTAAGAAACAGTTGCTTTGTCCATCTTCTGTAACTTAAATGAACCACATTGCTCTGTTTGCAAGTTTTAGCTCTTTACTTACAAATTATTTATGATTGATGTGTTTGCTCTTAACCTAACATACATATACTTAAGTCACAATATAATAGTATTGTGATTTTAAACATACTGTGCTATGCTAAGCACTGCGATAAAATGAAAGTTAGTCAACATCTGTTTTATCTAATAAGATAAATTATTAATATGACAAACTCAAATTAAACATTAGGTAGCCTACTAGAATGATATAATCAATTGCTTTTTCAGTCCACTACATATATTTTGCTGCCATTAAAATTACTGAAATGAGTGGAAAACTTTATGTAGTTAAAAAAAAAAAAGAAATCAGTACTTGTGTGAGGATACGATATTGCCACACAAAAATATTGTGATATTATGCGGTATCCATTTTGGTACTGAGTTTCAATAATTAGTAGCTCTAACAGAGAAGGCTCATCTATCAAACTCAGTAGATCTGTGCTGTTGGTCGACCTAGATGCCCTCCCTTTGTCTGAGTGCAGTTGTATGAACTCTTAAAGGTGGAGCAGCCAGATCATTAATCACATTGTACACTACACTAGCATCAGCAAAACACACAAAGCTGTCAAAGGTCAGTATATTATGCCTTTGAATGATGTTACAATGGTGATAACATAATGATTTTTTGTCCAGTGCCTTGAGTGTTTGTTTGTAAAGTGTTTGCAGCAGGGCAAGTGCTGTTTTTCCAGAGTGTGACCAGCTTGGAATGCAGTAAGAAATATGTGAAAAAATCATTGAGTGCATGTATGTATCTTTGCCACATGTAAGGGGAACTGGTTTCAATTATAACTAAAGTTCCTTAGATTTTATTTAGTTTAAATGTTTCTTAAAAGTCAGCTGTAAATCAGTTGCAATTCCTAGATATTTAAAATGTGACACAGTCTGGATCCTTTCTCCCTTTACTACAATATCTGACTGACTTCCATTTTTCCTAATAAAAAATTATTATTATTATGACGAGGATGACCGTGTTTCAACTTCAGGACATGTGAGTGGCAGATCATTAACATATAGACTAAATGAAAGAGGTCCTAAGATTGAGCCTTGTGGAACACCAACAGTCCAATCAGCAAATGATGAGGTCCTATTCCCAATTCTAGTACATTGTCTTCTCCATCCATTTCATTGCATCAATAGAGAAATTAGAAGTGGATCATTAAGAAAGAAGAATACCACTGTGCAACTTTAATTAGTTTTTTCCAATGAAATAGCAGGCAGCCATTTTAGTTGAATGTATTTTTTCTGAAGCCAAATTGCATGGGATGAAGTACAGCGTGTCCTGAGTTTAAAAAGTTTGTTAATTGTTCAGCAGATGTCAATGAAACACCCCCAGTTTGGAGAAGTAGGCAGGAATCCAACATGGATGTTCTTCTGTAGAGGGGTCAACAACAAAACATCTTTCAGCCACCTAAAAAAAAAAGTCAGCGCTATAATTATTGTCTGGAAAACCAGTGGATACCTGGAAAAGTGAAAAGGAATACATTCAATTTTTCTTATCAGAGGATCACGCAACATCACGCAGCATGTTTTACAAAATGTTCAGCTGTGATTTAAAGAATACAATATGTAGCAAAAGGGCTAAAACATGCATTTGACCAATTTTTGTGGTTCTTAAAATGTTTTGTCTTCTTTACAGCTGTAGGTGCATGTCTGTATTTAAATTGTTCTGTTCCAGCAATGTAATATTGTGTATATTGTGAGCCATTGTGCACATTGTCCCAAACTGAAAGTTTCTGACAACTACATTTAAGTACATTGCTTGAGATTTAACTGGAAATTACAAAATTGTTAATTGATCATGTTTGATCCGATCAATTAATACATTTCTAGGAATGAATGGAAAACTGAGAATATAGGAAACATGTTAACTCAGACCTACAGCACAAGTCATAGGTTGTCAAAGGAAGTTGTTCAGTGAAATCTGAATCAAGCATGAGTTCCCCAGATTACGATGCAACAATTAATGTCCATTGAAATCTATCTCACAGCACACACCTCATGTAAAATCCACAGAAACACAAAGACGGTGGGATGAAGAGGATGTTTGTCTAATCAGAATACTCTGTTTCATTCTGTATTCTCAGGTTTCATTTCATTTGCTCAATCTTTCATTACATCTTCTTAAATTCCATCCTGTATTCCCCTACCCTTGTTAGATATTTCTGGTTCTCTCCATACCCTCAGTTTGCCTTACACTTTGAATGAATGGTTTCCTTAATGGCATGCCATAGAAAATGCATTTCTGATGTTGCAGTCACATGAAGGCTAACTGATATTTATTTTGACACACTGGTTTTGCTGCAAGAGTACTATTTTCAGTAACTATGTTATTTGTGTAATAAAGTATCTGCAAAGCATCACAGTGTCCTGGAGGTTGTGGGATCAGACCAGTTAGACAGTTGGTTGGATGACTAATGTCATCACTAATGTCTAACTCTACTTTTGATGCCTCCATGCTAGCCAGAGGGATAATGTTTCTCCGCTCTATGTTGGTGAACACAATATCTCAAGAACACCTCAGGGCAATTTCTTCAAATCTGGCATAAATGTCCACTTGAACTCAGTGATGAACTGATGAACACACTTCTGAATGTGTCACAATTGTCCACTTGGACTGAAGAATAAACTGATTAGAATTTTGTGGTCAAAGGTCAAGGTCAGTATGACCTCGCAAAATATGTTTTTGGCCACAACTTAAGAATTCATATGCTAATTATGACAAAATTTATATCCAAAAGGTCAAAGGTCAACTTCATTGTTACATCATAATGTTCTGCAAACACTATACATACACTTTTATGGCCATAACTCAATGTCATATCTCAGGAACAGAAGAGGAGACATTTGGTCAGACATTGAATTGGTGACTCTAATCTTGGGTGTCCACCTTGAAACTGTGCTGATTGTATAGATCCTCATAGTGTGTGTGTGTGTGTGTGTGTTGTGTGTGTGTGTGTGTGTGTGTGTGTGTGTGTGTGTGTGTGTGTTTGTATTGCTATCTTTGTGAGGACCACCACGAGTAGATAACCTTTCGAGTGAGGACCATTTTGGAAAGTGAGGACATTTAGGCCGGTCCTCACAAGATTTTCACTGCAATGGCCTCCAGAGGCTGTAAATATGCTTCTCTCAAAGTTTCAGAGAGGTCCTCAGAAAGATGCCAAACTGAGAATAAATACACATTTTGTCGTGTGTGTATTCACTTGGAATATCAGACATACACACACATTTTGCTCTCCATTGCCCCCGCTGGACATTTTCCATCTTGCTCTAAAGAAATGCTCTCTGTCGCCCCCGCTGGACATTTTCCATCTTGCACTGAAGAAATGCTCTCTATCGCCCCCACTGGACATTTTCCATTATTGCGCCAGAAGGTCTTGCACTAAAGAAATGGCAGTTTCAAAGTGTTTTAAGTAAAATAATATACATTATATGGAATTTCACCTTTTGTTTTTTGTTTTTATGGTATTTAATATTTAATAATTTGAGGTTATAATTTGTCATTAAATTAAATTAGCAGTGAAAGTGATTCATAGACCCTGCCTGAAATCTACTTTAATTATATAGTTTTCTATTCTATTTAAACTTGACCTTGCCCCCTTATTCATATAGCTAACTTGTGAGTAATGTCTGTGATGTTACGGCTTATCAGAACAGATATTAATTATTTTTTTAGTCTTCATTTTACTGCTCTGCTTTTTATAAGTGTAATAGAAGTGCGCGTTTTTCTTCAGTCGGCAGCACACTGTGTTCATGTTAGCTATAGTTAGTGTTTTAGGTCCTGATAGACTTAAATGGGAGAACTGAGACCGCTTCACTTAGGACAAGGATGAACTGATTTGATTTACAAAGGAGAGAGGTAACTCATGAATGTGATTTAACAGAAATGGTTTGCGGGAATTTTTCAAATCTGGAAAAATTGTCTACTCAGATGCAAGGATGAATTAAACAGATTTGGGTGGTCACAGGTCAAAAGTCAAGTTCACTGTGTACTGTGACCCCCACAAAAAGAGCTATTGCTCAAAAATTAATATAAGAAGTCTGACAAAGAATAATGAAATGATGCCACTTCATACCCAAAAGGTCAACAGTCAACTGTGTGATGATTATATTCTGAAAAAATAGCATATAAATCCAAATTGTTCAAATGATATGGCAGCACATGAACTTAGTATTGCTTGGTGGTTTAAATTGCAATACTGGACAACCACTGCTTTAGTAAGTGTTATAAATATTTTAAGTGTAAAGCCTCTGTTTGCCAATACACCTCATTTAATGACAGATACTGCACATGTAAACACTGTTTGAGTGTATAAACTAAATCCATATCTTACAGTATTTTTGTACATTGCCCATATACTGAAACTCGGATCCATCTATTGTTTACATCATTTCAATTCTACTTTTTATTATTCATTTTTAGAATAATTTATTTCATTTTATATACTTTTTCTGCAGTCAGTCCCTGCATACTACTTTTTTTCCCCTCACAATGCTGGATCAAATTGAATTCCCCCCTACAGGGGACCAATAAAGGTATAGCTTAAATTATCTTAGCTTAGCTTAGTTTAGCTTAGCTTAGTGTAGCCCTTACTGTAACTAAAGCTCTCAAACATACTTACTGTTGAGATTACTTTGCCCATATGACACAAGTACAGGGTAAAGTTCACTTTAAACTGATCTCATTAACACACTGTAAACAGAACGTCTAACATGAGTGCAGATGTGACAAAACAATTGTTTGTTGCTAGCTGTCATGCTTAGTTTAAGCCTGACACATTTCACATTGTGAAAATTAGCCTAGCAGCTAGCAAACCTTTGCATCGCCTCATAGCTTGACAAACTACACATGCTACATATAGTTTGTCTTACTCACCACTGGTTCATGTCACCATATCTCCTAAAAGGACACCAACGTTGAATTTCAGCATCCTGCATGCACTTGTTTCAGCCTAATATTGTTGAAACTGAGCATCTTAAATTGCTGTAGCAAGCTTCTGAGGCAGGTGTCCAGTTCATCTGGCAACCTGTCTTTTCTCCAAAACCTTAACTATTTCCACACTGCAGAGTTTTTGCAAAGGGTACTACACAGCCTGTTCAGAAAGGAGACTTGAAAAGACACAGTGACAAGCGTGGCAGGGGCATTTCAAAATACAGGCATGTCTTAAAAATGATGACATGGATTGATGTGTTCACTTAGAGTGATCATTAGTATATCCCCTACCTTCCAGAGGAACAAAATGACACGAATGTAACTTCTTTCACTTATTTGGAATCAAAGTAGAGCAAGAGTAACATGTAAACAGAAATGTTATATTAATCACAGAACACAGTGGACAACTTATATCTGACATTGAGATTTTTTAACACATAATATGGGGGTGGTGGAGAGATTTTAGAACTATTACAGGTTGCTAAGTTGTTGGCTTCCTGCACACAGCAAAGCTTCTGTGACTTTCTGGGTTTTCTCCTCATTTTAGGCCTGCTATTTTGAACCACTGCAGTATTAAAGATCTATGGATGGAAATGATAGTCTGTTGATCCACTGCTTTGGTTCAGAATTAAATGCTACTTGTCAATTACTGTATGGACTGTGAAGAAATATGGTTCAAACATTCATCTTCTCATGATAAATTGTAAAAATGTGATGATCTTGTGCCTTTTCGTCACCATAGGCCAGTCCTGATTTAAATGTGTCCAGTACATTGGTCATGACTAATAAGATAATTGCCTTTCCCATCAACACCAGCTGTGGATTATGATGATAATCCATGATCACTTCTCACAAACTAATATTATCACAAGAAAATCTAAAGGTGCAGACACACCAAACCGACATCAAAGAACTAGCGGCGACGAAAGCCAACTGTTGCGTCATCTGCGTCACCTCACATCGCCCTGAGTCAGTTGCATTTGAATACATGGAGTACATCCGACGGCCAAGTGGCACATATGTTCCGCAGCACCTCCAGGGACTATTACATACAGACGGTCCCGGTGTTTCCTCCGCAGGTTCCACTTCACTCAGCTGCCCGATAAACCCGCTGCTTCTTCCCACTTTAACCTGAATAACAAACCAGGGCTCGGTGCTCCGGTTGGATCCAAACGGAGAGCCGGGGCTAGTTGGGAAGCTAGCAGAGGCTAACTGGCTGTGCTTCCCTCCGTCATGCAGCACTACCCACTCCAAGCTAGCCACAGCTCTCCTTTTGCATTCAAATGGATTCACTTGCTACAGGGGCGAGGGAATAAAACCTAAACAGCTAATCAGAGTGATCTCTTTCACCGACTAGCTCTGCTGCCGATTCAACATGCTCAATCACCTGAAAAGCTGACGCCGATGACGCCGAAGGAGTGGGACACACTGCCAAAACTAGGTCAACAGACGCTCACCGACGGCCCGACTTTGGTCGACGGCCAACTGTCGGCTTGGTGTGTCAGGGCCTTAAGATGGTAAACACGTTAAACCTAAAAATTGCTGAACATTAGTATTTTAGTAGGTCTTATGTGTTTTACACACATTTTATGAATGTAAGAGATAAAGTGACAAGATATTAATTGTAACAATGATCAACAACAATCCATAGTAAAACCTTGTCTACCATGCTTGGCTTTTCTTAATCTTTTGTCACATTGCTATCCAGTGCTTAGTCACAAATTCTCAACCCTGCTCTGTTCCCTACCATGTACTAACTCTCCTGTCATTTCATATCCATCCACCTGGATCTGACCCCCATCACCTGACTCCCCTACTTGCTTGCACCCCTGTGTCCACATTCATAGATCCAGATTGTCTCAATTGTGTTTCACCCTCATCTTTGCAGCACCTTTTCTTTTTCGCCTGCCTGATCCTGCCTATATGATGCCCTGCCAGCCCAACTAACTTATCTGTCAGCATGATCCACATTTTTAATAAATTTGCTCACATGTATCACCCTGGTTTTTACTTTTGACTGAAATTATTTTAAGGTTACTAGTTAAAATGAACTTTCACCTCTCCTGACCATCTCTGAGTCATGCATATTGTTTCAACCCTGGTCCTTAGCGGAGCCATTCCATATGTTGAGAATTATTTTGTTTTGTGCTTCCTGAATTCTGATCTGTCACATGCATTTTAAGGAAAAATTAAATGAAGCAAAAATCTATCAAGTAATACCAGGCTGAGAGAAGAGAAGCTGAGGCAGATGATTAGAAAAGGAGATTTGAATTTGAGAGTAAGTTGCTTGTGAATTTAAAATTTGTGGAATCAAAATGTTTTGATATGGACAGGAAAAGAAATATTCAATCTGTGGTCATTGTGACACAAACATTAAAAGCTAAAGTGAATCATTATTGTATTTCGATATTTTAGACAAGTTTGATAAAGAAATTAAAAAAGACAATTTAACAGTATTCAAAAAAGGCCTCTTAAATGATGTGCTACATATGTCTGTATTTTTCTGCATACAGAATGCTTTGTGTTAAACCTCAGTTTTCTATTTTCTGGCTATTTGGAGACACCACAGAGGCCTGACAGAGCATAAGCAAAAATATTTTTAATCAATAGACATCCTATTGGAGAACAGGCTTTCAGCAGGTATTCATACTAGGGCTGGGTGATATGTCCTGAAAATCATATCACAATATTTCTAGGCTTTATATGGAGACACAATTTATATCTCTGTATTTTCAAAACCCCTCAAAAGCACTTCATTAGTGGTTGGACTGGGAGACAAATATTTTTGACCATGTACAATCTCGTACATTTACTGTACTTAGGTTTGAGTTACTTAAACTTTAGGATTTAATTTTTAAGATACTTTATATTCCACTCTACTACATTTCGGAGACAAATATTATACTTTCAAATCCCCTACATTTGTTTTGACTGCTTTAGTTGCTCTGGATATCCCAAATAATTATACAATATGTCATCAACAAGTGAACTTTGCTATTTTTTAAATGTACTTAATTTATCCCTGAGGAGGAATTCAGCAGTTTATAACTGGTCTTTACCATATAAAACACCAAAAAAATATAAATGCATTATTGATCAATACAATGTAAAATTAATATAATATTTAAACAGAATACAAATAGTGTTTATTCTGAAAGGGGCTCATTAATTTACTTTTGATACTTTAATACTATTTTTTGCCTCAGTAAAACTTTTAATGCAGAATTTTTACTTGTATTAAAGTATTTAAACATTGTACAGTCACTACTGATGCAACTTTTTGCAGATAAATGTGATTCTTCACTTTTATTTTAAGTGTGCAGCCTGTACAGAGACCTGAGAGTCAGAGCTGAGAGGTGCTGATATTGTGTGGCTCTCTGCAGCCTGTTGCTCAGCCTTAATTGATGGCCCATCAAGGGGAGGGGCCACGCCCCCCACACTCACACACCTCGGCTGCTCTGCCTGTGAACCTGTGAGCAGAGCGAGCCGCCCATCCCCCACCTCAGCAGCCCTGCGTGTGCTGGCTGAGGAAGCGAGAGGAGCGTGAGGAGTTTGGAGAGACTCAAGAGGAAACTACAGCAATTAAGACTGCATCACTACTGCAACTGCAGAAGAGGTTTTTCCTCAAAGAATCTATCAGCAAGTAAGTGTTAAAACGTTTTTGATTTTAGCTTGTACAGGTCAGCTTATGCTAACGGTGTTATGTTTTCCTGCACTTTAGAAACATGTCACGACTCAAACTTTATAAAATTAAGTGGAAGTGACAAGTTATGTTAAATTTTAAGCTGGAGAAGTAATTTAATGTTATTTTGTTTTTGTATGTGACCATAAATCTGACTATATGAACTCCTAGCAAGTCAGTTAACTGCGACCATTGTATTTGTTTCGTTAACCCTTTAGATTCACTGACACATGAAATGATCAAATGTTAGTTTTAAGGTTAATTTAAAGCAATCTCTCAAAGTATTTTCATACCTAGTTTATGACATTTTTCTCAGTATGTTGAAATACATGTAGGTGCCTGTGAATGTAAGGTGCAGTGTCTTTCAGTGTTTTGTGTCTTTTAGAAATTTAGAGACATTCCATGATTAAACTGTGTGGATGAATGCCATTTTAAGAGACTGCAGCTGTAGAGTTTAGATGGTTAGTTACACTTGAGATGTAAGCTAAAATCAGCTCTTACACCTTGTGTGAATAATAATAATCGGCTCTGTTTAACCTGATTCAGTATTTTTCCTTTTGTTTCACTCACTCTCACCATGTGACTGTCAGTTCAGTTAACACAGTGGACAGTATATGTTGGTGTGAACTTACATCCTGTAACACAGAACATTGATCACTGAACAAGATGTGATTTGAACTTTTAGACCTGAACTAATAGAAACTGTGATCTTGGGATATAACAACATACTGTTTCTGAAATTAGGTTAAGTACATGTCACAATAAGCCTGCATTGGTTTCACATGGAAAATGAATAATCTCAAATTGTCAGTGATCACTTTATTAGGTACATGTGTACAATCTTATACATTATAAGACAACTGTATTGACAAAGTGCAGGCATGTGCAGAGGGGCTGACTAAGGGTACCTGAGCCCCTGCCCCTTTGCTCCTGATGCTTTAAGTGTGCTATATTTTCACTGTGACAAAGGCTGGGCAATATGACAGCTTTCAATGCATGTTAAAATCATTCTTAACACCTTGAAATATACTGTAGTCCAGAACAAGAAGACTTTTAAATAATACCTAGCTTATCAACGAACAAATATTTACATCTACCCATTTTTGACTCAGGCTACAGAAACTGAAATGATGGCAGAGCTTTGTGTGGGAAATAAAGTGGCTACTGACTGCATGGGACATTAGGCATTTGTAATTTATAAACATATAGCACATTGCCTGATAGAATACATTATTATTATTTTAATTACACAGACCAAATTCAATGAATGAAAGCATGTAGACTAGAGTGTGTAGATTGTATGCATTCATGATGACAAGGTTCAATTTTTTTTTAGTCATCTATATATAAGAGTGCCTTTTTAACAATGTAGTATTGACCAGTTCTTGCCTTGTTTGATGTACGAAGAGACAAATGTGCAGAAAGATATGTATAATTGTGTTGTACAACTTACTAGAAGTTCCTAGTTTGATTCTAATTATTTTGTTGAAACTGTTTCAGACAATAACATTTAAATAATATCTCTTCACTTTGTTGTTAGGTCCTGATTCTGACACAATGACAGGGAGGCCAACACAAGTAAGTACCTTTACAAAATCTTTACACTGTACTTATTCAGGCTCAGTAGAGTGGTGAAAGGATCGTGTTATTTCAGTACGCCAGCCTGGATATTAGCTTCTCCCTCATCAAAAAGCCTATATGGGGTTTTTCAATTTGATTTTGGATTATTACTGAAAATAAACTGTTTCTTGATACCTACATGTTTTGTTCAGCACAACAATCTTCACAGATAAGCACCACTTTATGATTTTTGAAGTGTAAATTACATTGTTAGCAGTACAAAGCTAATGTTAAGCCAGCCATGTACAACCAACATAGTCTTGTTAAGACACACATTAGCAGCCACCATTTTAAAGGTACTTACATTGTTGTTGTTTTTTTAGTTCAAATGTCCTTTATAATGTGTTTTATGTCACAGAACAAAATGTGTAAATATTAAATTTGAGACAAGAAACCCAAAAATGCTGAATGACTTCAAGGTTATGGAACTTGTTCATTAACCACTCTTACACGGCTCTATTAAATGCTGTATTCTGATTGTTCAGTCGCGGCATTCAGCAGTCTGATATTACTGTGTAATGACCACTCCTAGTAGCAATGGTCCTTTCACAGTTGCGAAGAGGAGTTTGGAGCTTTCCTTTTGAAACTGCCATAGAAAACAACAAAACAGCAGCCACAATCTCAAACACTATGCATATATCAGTTTAGAAACTTTTGAAACTGCCAGCATGCCATCGCTGAATATTGCACTGAACCTCACAACATAGATGAGTCAAGAAAAATTGTAACAACTCAGTCCAAGATTTTCAGAGTGAGACTTCTCTTTTAACAAGTTTGTGTTTCTGGTTAAAAAAATAATTTAATGTAATATACAGGTCTCTCTGTGGGAAAGGTTTCTGTAATAAAGTCTGTTAACCCCAGAAAACCCCACCACATCAAAAACAACTCTAGAAGACATAACTAAATCAATCTAAAGTAGTACAATGCAGCCATGTCACAGCTGCCAGCTGAGGAGATCTACTGACATGATTCAAAACTTTTTTTATGTATAGTTAACCACTGACATGTATATACAGGCCTGAAGTTTGCAAACTACCATACTTACATTTTACAGATTAAAAACAAAACAACACACAAACACACAATCACATGTGACCTGTCAGTAGTCTGCTGCTTTATCTAATCTCATTTCAAAACGTGGTAAGGATTGATTATTCAGGCTCTTACAGCCTCTTACAGTTACAGTGCAGGTGAAATGGAGAAAATGTGTGTGGCATAGAATTGCTGAAATACAAGTGGACTCTGTTTACAGAGTTCCCCTGCATTAATTAGTCAAGATTATATTCAGTTTACTTCACCAGGATAATTTACTCAGTATCAGTATTGCTCTCCGGGTGTATTAGAGACAAAGCAAACATTTTATTAAGAGTTATTTGACTTGCAGGTAAACACGTATTTACAAAAGATACTTAAAAAGTAAATACATGTTAAAGTTTTGGTTTTATAAACATTACTATCACTTAATTATCAAAAAGTGACACCTTTCTAATCTGGTATTAGTGAGCAAAATTGTTTAAATGCAAGACCTAGAATTGATGTATTAATTGTATGTGACTACATTTTCTCACATATATGCTTTGTGCTTACAGTTGGACACTATCCATGAGGAGTCAGATGGTGAATTTTCCATCTTTACAGGATCAGACCCAGACTACAATCCAGCTCAGAGTGAATTATCATCTAGTGATGTGGATGTGATAAACCTGGATAAACCTTCATCATTTAAGAAATCATCCAGTGATAAAGCTGTTGAAAGTCCAGATACAGATTCAGGAGAAGTCAAAGATCAACAAACAGTCAAGTGCAATATTAAAAAGCACAAAACCCCCAGAAATTATGTGAAAAGAAATAAGAAAAAAGAAAAGATGAACAAAGATGAAGTGAAAACTGTGACCAAAGAAACCTGCACAAAAAGGCAGAATGGCAAACGATCATGGGACAAAAAGCACTACTGTCTTTACTGTGGAAAGCCACACTCAAAGATAGCGAGACATTTGAAGAAAAAGCATATGGAGATTGAGGATGTAGCATATGCCTTCAGTTTTCCAGTAGGGTCAAAATACAGGAAAGCACTGCTGGATATACTGCGCAGTAAAGGGAATTTCAATCACACTGCCGAAGTCCTGGAACAATGCAGGAAACAACTCGTGATGTGTAAGCAGCCCTCTCATAAGGCCTTGGTTGAGGATTATTGGCCTTGCACATATTGTTATGGGATGTTTGCCAGAAAGGAGTTGTGGAAACATCAGTTCTCATGCAGAAGCAAAAAATCTTGTATGACAAATGAAAGGAGAAATGTACAAAGTCATGCTGCAAGCTTGCCTCCAATTGCTGCTTCCTCCGATGAATGTCAGAAGATTATTGATAACATGCGACAAGATGATGTATCCTTTCACATCAGGACAGACTCTTTGATTTGCAGGTACGGTGAAGCACTGCATGCACAACATGTGCGTGTGAAGTCAAGACGCCAGTACGTTGCACAGAGAATGAGGGAGCTTGGCCAATTTATGTTGGTTGCTAAAGACATGGATAAGACTGTAAAGGGTCTGGAAGACTTGTGTGCACCATCAAGGTTTCAGTTTGTTGTCAGTGTGGCAAAGAAGGTTGCAGAGTGTAGTCCAGGCAAATGAGTATGGAAAACCTCCCACTGCTGCCCAAATTAGATTCTGTCTCAAAGGAGCGGTGAAGGTCCTGGTTAGACAAACACTCATGAAAGATGATGACCTGGCGGAGAGGAAGGCTAAACAATTTCTGGAACTTTTGGACAAAAACTGGAAGAACCATGTTTCTGTCAGTGCTCATCAAACAATACAAGAAAAGAGATGGTACAAGCAAGATGACATCCCCCTGACAAAAAATGTGACGACTCTGAGGAAGAACCTCAGAACCTCAGCACCACCAACCCTTCTGTTAATGGTATGTATACACTACAACTAACAGTTTTGTCCTGTTGACATCACATACAGCATTCTCACAATACTCCACAAAATTTATAGCTGACATAGCTGACATAACTAAGATGTGTACATGTATTGACAAATCCAAGAGAAAGGCTTGTGTCTTTTAAATTTGTACAGTCTACACCAGCTGGACAATATAACTGTCATTTCTTAAAAACATTATCAGGCAACCCATAAAGATGCAAAGTCACTTCTTTATGATATATAAATATTGACTAATACATTTTTGGACAAAAAACCCCCGAACAAAACAAAAAACAAAACTAAACAAGGAAATTAGAGTGGAAAGTCAATGCTTGCATGACCAAGGATTGTTTTGTGTATTTTTTTGTCTTGGAATTACATATTATATTAACACAGCAGTATTAGAACAACCTCATTTATTGAACAGTTGCCTTAGTACTTAAAGAATTTTTGGTTCTGCTTATAATCTTTCATAGGTGAAAGTCCCACATCAACTCATGACATTGGTCCACAGAGGAAAGGAATCCCAAGCAGAGAGGAAGTTGATGGTATGTGTCTAAGGATTCTGTTCATTTTAAACATGTCAGAGGTGCATGTAATAATTTAATCTGCATCTATTTTGATTTCATTGATTTGTTTTTAACATATTTGCTGGTTCCAGCATCTCAGATGTGAGGTTGCCTTTCTCTGGTTTACACAATTTAAAGAGTAAATATTTTTGTGATATAATGAGCATTTTGACTACATTGAGTCATTGTTTAGACAAAGACATTTATTGAGACAATAATGGGAAGTTACATCAATTGTGATAATGTTACCTGTAGCCCACGTCTCTCTCAGTGACACCCCTTCTTGGGTTTGCCTTTACAGTCTTTTGTAATTGGGTACAACATCCCTACCATAACATCTGTGTACAAGATGCTCATAATGTTCAGTTTTGTTGACAATGTCACAGATGTTTAAGTTCTGATATTACTTATTGGGGTGATAGTTAAAGTTGCTATTTTGTTGCACTACAGTATTTTAAGATGTCTCAAATCTTTTGTCCTCCATGTTTACATACAAGAAGAGGATAAAATATTAGAAATAGCATTGATTTTATTGCAGTCCAGCACAGTACCATCATGACCTTAATAAAGAATCACAGAACTGAATTACCAGTTTTATTTGACAAAAAAACTGTACACTGGTGTCACCATAAAAACCTTTATGGAAGAACAACAGTATTCGCTTAGTGTAGATATATATACACACAATTAAACTCTCTGTTTGCAGATACAGTTGCCTGCTTTCATTCTGTCTTTCCCTTCAACACTTTACAGTATAATGTTTCACTCTCTGTTTATTTTTATTTTTCAGATAGATGTCCTGACTTTTTCTCTACCCAAAAGAGACCAGGCCCCTGCAGAGAGGATGAGACCTCAGATGTAGATGGTGAGTTAAAACGACATGACAACTATTGTGGGTTAGGGTTATATGTATTGAGCTCCATCTTTGGAACCTTTTCCTGACTTAAAAAATCAGTACTCTCCTCAGTACCCTAAAATGGTAAACAACAGCCACCCCATTTGCATAAAAAAAATTCTAAATCAATGGTTAGATATCCTTCAAATGAGTGTACTGAATACTAACAGCAGATTTGGCAGATGGCATTGAGTGGACTTCATTCCAAAAATGAAATATACAGATGAATTAGATCAGCCTGATTATAAAGAGCTCATGGTTAAATATAAACACCTTAGTTGTTTCAACACACTTGAGTTGGCTTTTACTGTAGAGTAGATTCTTCTGGATGAGTCAGTACATCTGGGGAAAATAAATATCATCTAATCAACAACAGTCTTTGCACTTGAGGATTTGAGCACTAATATTTGACTTTTATCTTTTACAGTTGAAAATCCCATGTCACCTTCTGAGACTGTCCCACAAGAAGGAAGAAAAAGAGCCAGAGAGGTGGATGATGGTATGTTCTTTTTTTAAAGTTATTTTTAAGAATGTGCATTTTTAAAATTCCAAAACAAATCTTTGTAAACTCCACACTATCATATACAGATACAGTCACATGCTTGCGGTATCATTTCCTAAACTCCACAGTATGATGTGTCACATATGTCATTGTTGGCTCTTGTTTTTAGATGGATGTCTTGACCTGTTCTCCCCCAGAAAGAAATTAGACCCCTGCAATGAGGATGGTACGTTTATGGCTGTTGTATTATACTCTTGTCTTCTGACCAAAAGGAGCGTGCTGGTTATTTTCAGTGCAAAGCATGCGTTCTTGCATCATTTAATTTCTCCTAATACATGCACAAGTCAACAAACACTTAAATTTTTTAAGCTAAGGCTGGATAGTATGGCCTTAAAGTTATAGCAAGGTATTTTTTGGCCATATCATGATACACGCTACATATATATCACATACAATATTCCATATCATGATACTCGCTGTATACATACATAAAAACTAAATACCTCAATATTGACACTGCAGCAATATTGTAGGGATGACTGTTTATACAAAATATTAACATTAATTAATTAATGTTTGATCAGTAATCATCAGTAATGTGGATTTAATGACTGAAGTAGGTGAAGACACAGTCTGATTGATTAGACAATTGATTAAGAGAAAAAACATAATTTTACTGTAATGAAGCATAACTAACTATGTGGCCTCCACTTTGGGAACCACTGAAACCATGCTTTCATCATGTCTTCCTTTCCAATGCATTAATACACCCTGCTTGTTCTTGTTTTTCAGATGAAGGTTCTGACCTCTTCTGCCCTGAAAAGACAGTTCATCAGAGTCGTGAAGATGGGAGTTCAGATAAAGATGGTGAGTTATTTGGCTTAATAATAAAAAGCTCATTGTACAGTGATAAATTAAAAATGTACAAAACTCCTGTTTTTGTTTTAGGGCCACCTGGTTTATTTTCCAACTTCCAACACATATTTCTAAAGATTTATCTTAGTACTGCTCACCATTTTGTCATTATTCATTTGTTAATTAATTAAGCTGATGATGTGGCATGTTTTGATCAGAACCTATAAACAGACTTGACAGTCAGTGTCAGTGTCGTAAAACCAGAGATCAGAAAGAAATCAGAAAGATGATAGTGAGAACAAAATGAATCAGCTTCATGGGAGGTCACAATATCATCACAGTACATCTGTAGTGGCTTGATTAATCCTTTGTCATGCATGCCAGCATCAGAACTTTTTTGCAATTTTCAATGTTCAAGAACACTAAATCTTAAAATTTTGTCTGTTGAAATGAAAGAATAAGCAATGAACAATGAGGCCTTGTTTGTCATGTTTTAATGTTGGCCTTTGAACACAGCTGGATTGTTAATATTCATTAGAGTTAAGGTTTTAAGAACAGGTACTAATGTTTTTTTTTTTTATTGTTGCAGATCAGACGTCAAGAAAAAACCTGGTTACACAGAAGAAAAGTAAAAAGAAAAGAGAAAAATGGATGGTGAAAGGAAAAGGTAATTTCTTATTAAATGGGCAAACTTCTCTGTTGTTAAAACAGATTTACATTAGTGGGACTGCATGAGATCATTGCAGGTCTGAGGAGAAAAGTAGGCTCTATTCTTAATATCTTAATATTAATATTTGTGCTGTCACTCAGCATAACATTCTCACTCCTAGTCAGTCAAGACCCCCACCTTCACCCTCAACTCCCAGCTATGTTTGCATGCGCTGTCTCTCTCTCACGCAAATAGCGGTTTGAGGCACTGCGGCCTATGCTTTAATACAACTTCTATGAGGCAGAATTGGTCATGAAAACTCAAGTGCACCATGAAAATATTTGAACAGCGTCTACCAGGTAAACTTGTGGACCTCAGTAACAATAATGCAGAGTTGATTTGTTACTTTACAATCTATTCCTCTTCAGACGTATGTCTTTACAGTATATCACTCGGGCTGTCTGTTTTATTTAGCAGCCACAACACTGTTCTTTGACTTTGTGCCCAACAAAACTACAAGTCCCGTTATTTAATTCCCACATTTGGTTTGATAATTGCCAATGTGCAGCGGCGTTTATGAAGTACAGCTGGAGAAGATAACCGTGTTGTGTTCAAACATGCAGTCATATGCATGTGTATGGAATAAAATTCATGTTCTCCTGCAGCAACCTGTGGGTGGACCAGACAAGACAAAATATAGCCTACTTTAAGTGTGATGGTGACCCTCACAGACAAACAGAATTTAAACAAGACAATGGCTTTCTATGTGCAGCCATATTCAGATTAAGGTTCATGGTGTTGTAAAGGGAATATCCCAAATAAGATGTTTGCTTGTGCCGCAGTTATGGGAATATTCCTGTTTACATGTTTATCAGTATATTCTAAATAAACCAGTGACACACACTAGTAGTGTTAGAAGTGTCATGACCAGAATTGGGCAAGTTACTAGAAATTAGCAATTAGTTACTTAAAAAAGTAATTGATGTACTTTAACAATTACTACATATAAAAGTTACTCTGAAAAGTACCTATCATGTTACCTTTTACAGCTCTTATTCTGCCAATTTCAATATGGATTTCAACATCAAATTACTATTTGTAACTAGCAGGACTTGCTACAAAGTTTGGATGTACTTCCCACAGTGGATGGATGACTAAGAAACTGTCATGCCCCTGGACCACCTTTGGGGGGGTCAAACATCCACCCACCAACTGCTGTTGAAAACTGTACCAACACATTATGGGCTATGTTTATCTGTGTATTTATTTTATTTGTTGATGAGACACTCATGCAGTCACACAGCAACTGATAAAGTGCGAAAGAAAACTGGTGCTGCCAGTTACACCTTAGATTTAATGATTGTGACTGATGGCTTGAAAAAAAAACAATTTTTTTTTTTTTCGCTCTACTCCTCTCCATGACAGTTTGCTTGCTGTGCATGCAAGTTAAGAAATCTGTATAGTGGTTTAGTTATTGAACATTACAAAATCTTCTTTGCCTTCTTTGTCATTTGTAGAGCCACTCCAAGCTAGAGGGAGGAGGTCATGGAGTGAAGCAGAAAGGATGGCAGTGGAAAAGCACCTGGGAAACTTTTTGGCAGAGCAAAGAGTTCCTTGGAAGAAGGACTGTCTGCGGGCTATACAAGCTGAGAAGGCCCTGAGTGAAAGATCATGGAAAAGTGTCAAAAACTATGTGTGCAACAAAATTGTAACTTTAAATCTGAAAAAGCTGAAGTATGAAGGACTGGGGATGCAACATCACGATCCATAGAGCTGATCTATAGAGATGCACCGACTGACCAGCCAGTGACCTGATTCTAACAATTTTAAGCATTACCTGGAATGACCGCAAAGGTGTTGGGCAAAGTATCTTTCTTCCAATTAAAATTGACAAAGTTGACGACATGTTACATCACGACCTGTTGCACCAGGTTTCGTTCAGGAAAGCAATATTGTAGGCAAGAGCTGTGAATGCTCTCATGGAGGTTCTGTCATTGAACTGGAAATGTCAGCTTTTTTACCGTGGATCTGACACTCAGTTTTGTTTTTGCCTTTCACAATAAGAGACTCAATGCTTATTAAGCCAGAACAAAAATTCACTTAACATTTCATTAACAAGACAAGTTACTAAAACGTATTTTCAAATGGAAGGTATTTGTACAAAAAAGGGCTCTGGCCAGTGCCTGAGTACTTTATTATAAAACTTGAGTGAGAGAAGGTCCTGTACATTGATGCATTATGGGAAAATAGGCTCTTGTGATAGTCAGTTCTTTATCATGAGCATGAGAATTTATTTAAAAATAAAAATACAGAATTAAAGATTACAAATGCTGCCCATTAGAGTTTTTAGAAAGAAAATCAATGTGGGCTCAAAATTGGAACTGGCAGGTCAGACTTGTGGAAAAAAAATCGGCCCTAAAAATTGCAATTGGTCCATCTCTCATGATCTGTTCACCTTAGTTTTGTGTATTCTCTCAGTATCTGATGGTTCACAGTTTCAGCAGCTTTATTTTATATAGGTGCATCTCTGCTGATCTGTTCAGTTCAGTTTCATGTTATGTGTGAAGCTTCAGTATTCTTGACCCTCAGTGCAGCTTTGTTTCATATTGCATTTGCACATAATGTTCACAGAGAAGTTTGATTCCCCTTTATGTGGAATGTTTAACTAAACAAGTGAAGTTTAGTATTTGTTGTCTCAGTTTCGGTTTTTCTCAGTTCTCAATTCACCTCACCTGAGAACTCTGATGACCTCATCTGAGAACTCTGACCTCACCTGAGGACTCTTATGACATCTCCTGACCACCTGCAGCAGGTCTGACCTCGAAACTCTTCTGTCTTTATATAGTGATAATGTCATCACTGAATGTTTCTTAAATTATTAAAAAAAAACTCTAAGAGAAAATGTGTTGTGATGTGTTAAGTCACTAGGAGGCACTGAGTTCAGCTGTATTATTATTTATTATAACAGTATTTGTCAACAGTAAAACACAAAAAGGGAGCAAAGACTTACTACAAACTATAAACAGAAATGGTCCGACCAGAAATGGACCCAACAGCGCCCCCATGAAAAAGTCCTCACTAAGATGGTACAAAACTTTTTCACAAGGTATTTTTCCTTTGTATGTTTTAAAAATCTGAGGTGGAAACTGGAGTTAGGGGGCCACCTAGTGTTGAAGTGTAAGATCAGTTTGTCTCTAAGTATAGCAGAAAGGGTGGTCCTCACTCCCAATGGGAACTGTTCCGGTCCTCACTTTAGTGCCAGTACAGGAATGTGTGTGTGTGTGTGTGTGTGTGTGTGTGTGTGTGTGATAGACTTGTGTAAAGTGCTCACATACTCCACAAGAAGCCAAACGATTTTATCATATGATGTCATTTTATTCAAAAGCATTGGCACAAACAACACTATAATGAAGAACAAAATCCAAAAAAAACATAACCAGAATCCCATCACGGTAGTGGCTAAATCATTGTGGCCTTATTGAGGAATGACTGTGCAGTTGCAGTTAGTGTGTAAATGATTCTTCTTATGGAAGTGGAGGATTGAAGAACCATTCAAGTGTTGGGAAACAGATCAATTTGTTGTACTTGTTATTGTTGGGAAAATTTCAGGCATTTGTTTCAGAGCAAACCTCTTTAGTGGTCATTAAAATGCACAGCGCTCTGACAGACTAGAGCAGGAACAAAATGAAACAGAAATGCAGTATCTGCCGAGGATAAGAGTCTCAAGTTTCCAAGTTTTGATAATCATATCAGTGCTAAACCAAATGCCACGTTTGTTCCTGATTTTAATTTTAGACATAAGACGCTGGGTGATGTTAATATTTTTACAGAGCTGATCAAACTATGTACAATATTTTACAAACATTTCAACTGAGCTCAGAATAGCTTAAGACTGTTTGCTGTTGTAGGCAATTCAGAATACAGCAAAGAGAATAAGATAAAACAATATGACAATGCTCATTAGATATTAACAATGTTAACTTTTCCAGTTACTATCATCCTTTCAAAAAGCCAAAGTCCAGCTCAAGCTTGCATTTCATTAGAAGATATGTTAAGCCCTTTAAATTGCACAGTGACAAAGATCAGCAACTGTGGTAAAATCTTATTGTACAGATGACTAGGTTCATTTGGTGATAGGATGCTTTCTGATGTGGTGCTATGGGACAAGATGATGATGTAATGATCACAGTGTAAAATTCGTATCACACTCCGCAACCATATTTTGTTGGGTTCTTCAGTCTAAATACACTGTAGTAACTGGTGGAAACTTTCCACACAGGAGGTCATGAATTCTAATGGTGGAGTGAAATCACAAATAACTCCTTAACCAGAACAGGAATATAACAAAAGTTTCAGGTGTATCCATTGTTACTGCGTCTGCTTTTGTTTCCACTGTTCTCTGCATGTTTTGGGGTTGGGTTAATGGACCTAAATTTGGGCTCTGTTTAGAAGGTGATACAAAGTTCCAGGTAAGTTCAGCGACTTCTGAACAATCCTGGGCTTATCTACTCATTGATTGGATTCCTACTTTCATTGTCATTTAATTTATAGTTTTTCACTGTGCTGCATGCTCTGTCTCCTTTTACACAGAACTTTAAATAATGTTTTTCAATAACACTCCATTCATGCATTAAAAAGTTATTCAGTACACCAACACAATGAGCAAAGAAAGAAAGAAAGAATGCATTGAACTTACTTCCAATATGATGTCAGAAAATAACAGAAAAGTATAAGGATACAGGAAAATTGCGCTGAGCATTTTTCACAAATTTCTGATATTTTATGTGTATATATATATATATATATATATACCCAAATCATTCAGTGTCTGTAGCCTACATTTTGTCAACGACACATTTTAAAAATACCAGTTTGAAACATTTATTCTCAGAAAATGAAGTACTTTCAGTGTTTATGAATAGCATCCCAGATGGGATGCCAGCACAAGTGCTGGAAAATTAGGACTCTTCTGGATGTTGCACTGCAAGGGTCATGTGACAGGAAGGCAGATGAAGGCATCTGCAGACCTGCTAACAAGGCTGATTGGGGCCCCGGGACAGCTGCTCAATTTCAAATCCAGCCTTGTTTCCAATGTCCTGATCTAATACTGTTAAGTCCTAGGACTGCTGTGAAACTTAACTGGGGCAACAAAGAAGTTTGTCCTGGGTGCAGCGGTATAATACACAAGAGGGAATGGCAGAGTAGATACCCGCACACCAATGTAACTGGGCTACAAAGCCAGAAAAAGGTCCACAGGCTGAGATCAATGCAAAAATAGTCTATTTATTTAAGACATCTGTGCACAAAAAAAGGTGCTCAAGGTGCACAAAAATGATAAGAGTGAGTAGGAACAGCAGCAAATGTTTCAGTCTTTGACTATCATCATCATATTTATTGAAACAAATGGAAATAGTTATGCTTGGTGCTGATGGCTTCACTCTTAAGATGCTCCCTGGATTAGACAAGCAGTATGCTACACCAAAACAGGGAGCACAATGCAGAAAACCCCCTTGGTATACTAAAATACCCTTTTAACCTTTCAACAATGGTAGGACTCTGAAATAGGAAGGTGGAAGCTGGGTTGGAGGAGGCAAAGCTTTGCCTGCAACCCAGCAGTACTGGTATGAGGTAGCATTGATGTAGCAAGGATCAGCGAGTAGGAGGCCATATTTAAATGGACTGCCTTGTTTTGAGAATGGGCTGTAATTGGTGTGTGACTGAGAAGTAATAATTCTATCAGCTGGCTGTCAGCTAGTTACAGCTGGGGCGTATGACTTCCATGTCATGCATAAACTAACGCAAAGCTTCATCACTGCTGACAAGAGTGGTTACATTTGTATCTGCATGCAGATTTATAGGCATCTGCATGTACGAGCATGGCATTGTGGAACATGCTTTGTCATATTTTGCCCTTTCTTTTCTTTCATTCTGTGTATAATATTTTTTTGCCATCATGTATTGGTGTTTGAGGATGCTGAGAACAGTACTAGATGTTGTGTAGTACTCGTATGATAGGTCATTGTGATTTGGTAGTCATGCTTCTCCACTCAGAGTTGATGTTATCTAAGTAGTGGCACCAGCTGATTGATTTATCACACCTGGTTGGAATCTGTCTGTCTCTGTATGTGTTCTGTGAAGCACTCATATCAGTAGCACTGATGACACTAATTCTTTATCATTTTTGTGCACTTTGAGCACCATTTTATGCACAGATGTCTTTAATAAATGGACTATTTTTGCATTGATTTCAACCTGTGGATCTTTCTGTGGCTTTCTAGCCCAGTCACACTGGTGTGCAGATATCTCCTCTGCCATCGTTCCTCGCTGATCTAATACTACCCACAACTTTGATCATCATTTAAAATGAACTGCAAAGGCTTAGCAGGGTGGATCAAACAATCAAAGACACATAAGAAGTATGTGTTGTGCATTTGTGCTCACAAGTTCCTGATATGGAAGAACATCTTGATCAAAAGAACTGCTGTAAAAGGCAATGTGTGTCACAGAGTGGAGATAATGATCACAGATTACTATGTATGATATGATGACTGATAATGATATTGATCAATTATGGTTTGTTATTGCTTAAAATAAAATTACATCTCTCTTTTCTAATTATTTGATTTCTTGATGAACTGAAAAAGAAATGATTTGAAATCAGTGGGAAATTACCGAAAATTAAGCTCTATTACAATGAAACAAGGCTTAGCTTGTAACCTCTTGTATTAAACAATTTGCATAGCTTTGAACTATGGTGATAAACATAGTCTTTAAATGGAACTTGTACCTTTGGTTAACTTAAATACTAATCCAACATTGATTGTTCGAATATCAGAAACACTGTGAGCAGCTTGACGCTACCACTCTTCCTCACAAAAACAAAACTTTAACAAACATCTCATCTTTGATATAATTGCTAATATTCACTCCAATTAGCCATTTTCTGATACTACTGTACTGTACAAAAATAGAGATTTGATTGGTGTTGAATGTGATACACAAACATCAGGAAGGCTCCAGTATGCTTGAAACAAACAATATCTGAAACCACTTTTGGGTGGGGCTGCGTCTGACAACTTTTTGTTGGTTTCCAAATAATCCATTGCAATGTTTTACACAGCAAGGTATGGACAGGTCACTTTTTGAGTGTACAACACCACAAACGCTTTACCACCATCTGAATGTTTGTGTTGCTGCGGTTTGTACAATTTGCTGTGTCTTGTGACTACAAGAAAAGACAGAGCTCTTGCAGAAAGATCAGGCAGGCTGTCAGAAGGAGGCTGTGACAGCCAGCCTTTCAGCCCACCTTTCAGTGTGGCCATTTGGGACAGGTAAAAAACACTTCTGCCATTAGCAGTGGGCTGACAACACATCATACAAACCGCTTCATTCGTTACCTCCCAGATGTGTGGAATGACCTACGAAGACTTCATCGCAGTTAACACATTGCTGTAAAAAAAATAACAGCCAAAACTAACCTCCAAACTCTTCCATACCCACTTTGTTCAGAAAGAAGTTGTGATACATAATTACAATGACAGTGTCAAAGTAGAACAGCGAGAAAACAAGTGAAAGTATGCAGTGGGTATAAAGTGTGCATTTTCGTGGAACAGCCAGTGGCAGAGCTGCACACTGGAGGTGAGACCTGGTCTCTGTACTGAGTCTCTGTGCCATCATTCACTGTCCAGCTCCTTGTGCTCCAGGGACGGACTCTCTCTGGCTGGCAGGAGGTCATAGTGACAGGGGATGTGGCTGTTTTTTGGTAGATCGTATGGATCCTGACCAAACTGTACGTGGCCATTGCTGTCTCCGGTCAGCTGGATGGTGCTCACAGTTGGCTCTGAAATCAAAGATATGCCAGTTGGCAGTTGCAGGAAGAATAAAGTACAAAGCTGTAAACTTAAAAGAAATGTCCAACATTTTGGAAGATTCAGTAGCATTAGCACTGCCTCGTTCGCAGATGCTGAGGAGTTTGTTCCCATTCAGTGATGTGGTAAGGCTCACAAGAGCAAGTAACTGGTTGTGAGGGCCGGTCTGCATTTACCTCTCCCAACTGCAAACTGATTTTTGACCCTCACTAGCTGCACTGGTAGCCCTATTAACCACATCATTCGGTGTCTGAGGGCCTGTAGTCTACAGTAAATGTTTTCACAGACATGTTTTTAAAATACAATTTTTGGAAAATGAAAAAGAACTTTAAGTGTAATTTATGAATATCATCCCAGTTGGGAGGCCTGGACAAATGCTAGAACATCAGGTCTCTATGGATGTTCTTATTATTTTGATTCGGCCCACATTGTCATGGTATGTTGATGTGTGAATTATGTATACTGTCAGCAAACATGGTGCAGTCCGACCTCTATAAATGCTTCTGTCACTGAGTTACTGAGAATTTCTAACACACTGAAATAAATGGGTTTTTTTTCACCTGAATATTTTCTTAATGACTACAATTGGGATGTATTAGCTAGACAACACATTGGGGTTGTATCATGAAGCCTCACATGGTCCAAATTCAAAATTGATACTATTATCACGGCAAATAACCATTTCCCACACACACTTCTAAGCCTCTGCCCAGGTGTATTTCAAAAAACAGGGTAAAACAATGAACTGAATGTGTAATTATAAGTGAAAAACTAATCAACACAGTAAGAAATGCCTATTTAGGAGGTTACTGAATATAAAAACACTTCTAAAAAACCTTAACTGATAAGAACAAGATTTTTTTCCCCCTTAAGACTACAGAGGAGTCATTTGTTTATCATTTACACACATTTATAACTGTCAATAATGCCAAGAAAGAGTTTAAAACTATTCTCTAGGTCAGGAGTGTCATTGATGACCAAACATTGGACCAAGTGCTTGCTACCAACTGGTTCTGCAGGCAAAGAAGAGAGACAGCCCTTCTTTTCAAGAGAGGCTTTCGTTGGCTATTGTAGGCTGTGGAGAGACAGTACAGTGAGAAATATGAACATCTGAAATGATGCAACGGCAGTCCATGGATATCTATGGATGTAATAATGTGTTTGAACTGGGGCTGTCAGCATTAATGTGTTATGGCAATGCACTTAAGGCACGAACATAATGCCTTATTTCTTTTAAACTGCAATAATCGCATACTCCTACTTTGTCCTTTTGACACACCCTTACTTGTAGTCAAGCCACTACAGTGGTGATGGAAAAGCAGCTCTGAATGGTTCATTTCACTTTCCCAGACCACTCAGTTGAAGTCTAAAGCAATATGCACCTTATGTCAAACGGAATGAAAATATCACCAATATAATTTGAATTTACACTACCACGTATGAGCTAAGCTCACAGGTGCGGCTAATCAGAACTGATGTCAGCAGGCAACCACATCACCAAAGCTGGCAAAGCACTTCTCTGGAGTGAGCAAATATACACAGACTTGAGGATTAAACTAAATCAAAGAAGTTGACTGAGCGCTTGCTAAATGTGTGGCAACTGACTGCAGACAAATCAACATCGTGGAGGACTCGGGTCTAAGGGACGTCCTCAGGTTGGCATATTGTAACCAGTCGTATGTCTTACCATAGCCTGGGGGAATGATAGTGTCATACAAACAGAACCCGTTTGAATCACTGAAAGCAGCTAAACTGGAGTCAAGATCATTAAGGAAATTTCTTTGCATCCATTTAATTCGCACCAAGACACACGATGACTGGTTTGGACTAAATATTTCACTGGATTCAAATTGTCTTGACATATGCAAATGTTTGAGAACTGTTTTTGTTGGAAAATTATTGATCTGTGGATTATGATAAGACTTCATAGGTCAATCAATCAATCAATCAATCAATCAATTTTATTTATAAAGTATAAGTATCAGTACAGTATCACAAATCACAATTTGCCTCACAGGGCTTTACAGCATACCACATCCTTCTGTTCTTAGGACCCTTATCCGCTATAAGGAAAAACTCCCCCCAAAAAACCCTTCAACGGTGAGTTTGTTTGACAAAGTGTTTAGTGAACCTGCTGTAGTGGTTGTTACTTGAAATGGTCCACATCAATCCAACTGCAAGGAGCGTAGCTTTCTAAAGACAGGGTGTATGAGTAAAACACTTAAACACAGCAGTTGTTTACATATTATCATCTAGTAATAATAATAATAAAAGGCCTGTGGACAGTTAAGAGGCTTTCGTTTGTCCTTGTCAGAATCAAGGGTCTAAGGACAGAGGGTATCATTTGCTGTACAGATTGTAACATCCCTTGACGCAAATTTGTAATTTATGATATAAGGCTATATCTAAATTAAGTTGACTGGACTACTATGTAGTGCAATTGAAGCATACTTCTCTATAGAGCACTGACAATGACAACAAACCAATGTAAGCTTAAGCTCCTCACCGACTTCATAGACGTTGCGGTTATTGCCGGGGCTGCTGTTGCCGATCTCGGCATATGGTGAATCCCGTCTGGTTGGTGACTTCATTTCCACATAGCCACACTCTGTGTTTTTGGCTGTCAACAGGGGAGGGTCCTTTATCGTTGCGTAGGGGTTTTCAGAGCTGTTGAGAGAGCAGGAGCTGGCATGATAGGGTGTGCCCGTCAGATCTGGATAACAGAGGCAGAGGAATTAGTTAGAGATGAAGTCCAGCATTAATCTGAGCAGTTCAGGATTTATGTGTATAACTGAAGGACTTACCTCGTAAAGATTTCCCCATGTATCTCCTGTCAACCCCATATGCTCCTGGTATGAAGAAAAATTAAAATGACTGAGGTCAGTGAATGGTGGAAGCAAATGTGAGAGACTGTTATGGCAAGATTAGACACTAAACAAAGTGTTTCTCATATCATCATTAATTAAGAACTAGGCATATAACAGATCAAATGTCTTTTATCCACATCAATTACAATGCAAATACAACACATTGTAAGTAAACTGTTGTCAGATAACAGCACATCTCCTTCCTCAAGCAGTGATACTGTGTACGGTTGACTACAAGTTGATGTTTTTTCTGATTGTGCATGACAAGTTTTTGTCACCAATTAAGTATCTGACCAAATGTCTCCCCTTCTGTTACTGAGACATGACGTTAAATAACACCCAGAAAAGTGTTTTATGCAGAACACTATGATGTCAGAGTGAAGTTGACCTTTGACCTTTTGAAATGTCATCACTTCATACTTTTATCCTATTAGACATAAATTTTTGTCATGATTTGCAAATAAAATTCTTGAGAAATGGCCAAAAACCTGTTTTGTGAGGTCACACTGACCTTGACCTATGATCACCAAAGTTGATGAAATTGCCTCAAGGTGTTCTATAGATATTGCTTTTAAAAGAATGAGATAGATGTAAGGTCACACTGACATTTAACCAAAAAAATCTAATCAGTTCATCACTGAGTCCAAGTGACATTTGTGCCAAATTTGACCAAATTCCCTCAAGGTGAGATATCACATTCACTAGTATGAGACATATGCAAGGTCACATTGACTTTGTCTTTTGACCTTTGATCAAAAAGTCAAACTATTACTTATTATAACTATAAATACTAATCATACAATGAATGAATGCATGAATAAATCTTTGTTACCTGTCAAATATACCATTCAAAAAGAGCACAGTACTGAATATCAAGTTGCTGTGATACAAACTAGAAGTCACTTGAGTCCAATTTGACTTTTGTACCAAATTTGAGGATATTCCCTTAAGGCATTCTTGAGATATTGCATTCATGAGAATGAGACAGACAAGGTCACAGTTACCTTGACTTTTGGCCACCAAATTCCAATCAGTTCACCACTGAGTCTAAGTGGACATTTTTTCCAAATCTGAAAAAATCCCTCAAGGTTTTTTATTTGAGATATCATGTCACACAGAAATTCTCAAGTCATGTTCAACTTTAAATAAGGTCTCTTCTGTGCTGTGGTCTGCCAGATCATACATTCGGGCACAGTCAGCAGTTGCTGGTGTTTCCTGTAAATTTCCTTTTTATTGTAACACATTTCTGTTCTGCTCAGTACAATTTTCATTCTGTATTTGCATCCTTTTTTATGCATCATATGTTTATGTGCCTCTTGGTTTCTCCATGTGCTTGAGCTGTTGTTAAGTTGTTTAATTTTTTCCTAAATACCACTTATTTGTGAACTAGTCCTGGAAAATGAAAGTGGATGGATGGATGGATGGATGGATGGATGGATGGATGGATGGATGGATGGATGGATGGATGGACGGACAGATGGATGGATGGATGGATGGAGCTAGAGACCTGGCTCAGCAGGGTGGACAAGTCAGGACTGCCAGGAAAAATTTAAAAGCTGATTTACCAACATGGCATCCCACCCTGAATTCTCTGGTCTCTGCTGGTTCATGATGTACCTATCACATCAGTAGAGGCAATGGAGAAGAAAATCAGGCGGTTTGGCTTACCAGGCAGTCTAAGCAGCGCAGCTCTGTACATTCAACAGTGTCATGGAATAGTTTAAGGTCTCCTGGACTAGAGAGGCATGCATAACTGAGACTCCTAAGATCCAAATGTCTCAGCAGCTGGTAATGAAATCTGCACTGGCTGGAAATGGCGTGCTACGAGGGAGCTGGAGATGGCAGAAGTGATGCTGAGGCACAAGGTACAGTAGTGGTGGGGACAGTGGCGAAGGGAAGGGCAGGCTTCGTACGCTTCCCATCACTGCGGGACAACAATGTCCAGGACAAGGAAAGGAGATGACTTGTTCAGGAGGAAGTGAGAGCAGCAGCAGGTGAGATAAGGCCAAGCAGAATGGTAGGCATGAGACAGCAGGAGGCATGGATGAGATGGGAAGGTGTAATGGAGCGAAAGCTTCCCTGGACTGACATCTGGTGAGCAGAGCTCCGGCACATAAAATTCCTCATCCAAGCAGGGTATGACACCCTTTCTCCAACTCTGGGGTGAGGATGACACAGCTACCTGCCCTCTCTGCTTGAGGACAGGATCAATCAAGCATATCCTGAGCAGCTGCCCAAAGACCCTAGGGGACAGTTGCTACTGCTGGCATCACAACAAGGTTATCAAGGCATCAAGGCAGGTGAGCAGCCCAGACCACAACCAAGAGCTGCTGAAGGCCTATGCACTACCACACAGGACTGGCAGCTGATGGCTGATCTGGGCAGGCTGTGACATCTTGACCTGACATCACAATTCTGTCAGAAGCCACTGAACAACTTGCCCTGATAGAGCAGACTGTGCCCTGGGAAGACCACTTTGAAGAGGCATTTGAATGGAAGAATGCCAAGTACCAGGGACTGGTAGAGAAATGCCAGAGGCAGGGTTAGAGAGCACACTGGCATCCAGCAGAAGTAAGCTGCAGTCTCTCCTCCAAAACTACACCTGGCTGGGAATGAGCAGATGAAGAAGAAAGCCATCAAGGCTGAGACAGACGCAGCAAAGAGAGCCTCCAGGTGGCTTTGGATAAAGAGGGGTGATCCATGGACTAATGCTGCTGGGATGCAAGTTCCAAGTTGCAAGTTGATCAACCCCGGCTGGGTTAGGCAAGGGTGTCAAATGTTGCAAGACCTGAAAAACACCCAATGAACCCAGGATACGTCGCTGATGATGCGTCCCAGCACATCTGTAGGATGTATCATTCATCATGCATTGTAAAAACTGTGATATCATTTTTTTTATTTTTTTGTATTTACATCCACTTGCATGTGTTTTCCTACTTGCATATCCCTTGCAGCTACTGAGGTAAACAGTCATGAGATTCAGTTTTGAATCTGGTGTGTCACTCTTTCTTTAGTAGTGCTGAACAGAACAGTATTGAGCAAATATTTATTACACAGAACAAGCTAATACTTAAAATCCATGAACTAAGCTTTTGGAATCCCCTGAACATTTCTCAGTAATGATAAATAGCAGAATAGAGGCTCAAGGCCAACAACACAGAAACATAGAAACTTGCAGCCCAAATATTGATATCTATGACAACACTATAATGTATTCCATGTCTCACCCAGTTCACTGAAGCAGTCTTCTTGTTTCCAGTCTGCAGGCAGTGTGCCTGAGTGTTCAGCTCGAGCCCTTTTTCTTGGATCTACATTCTTCAGGTTCACAAACAGCTGACTGCTCTTGGCCTGAAAAAATACATTTAAAGGGACAATGATTAGTTGCTAGAATATTAATTAATAGACACAGTCTATGCAGAATTACAGCCCTCCAGTAGCATACGGTGGTTAGGATGGGCCCCAGTTGCACACTATTATGACAGGCCCTAGTGCCAAATTTTGCATCAAAACAGCTGCTGTAAATTTTATAGTATCATCACATGATCAAATACAGATTTGACGCTGGACAACATTAACATTGGTATTACCTATCATCACTGCAAATCTGTATATGACAATTTTTTTTAATACAATTAGAAATTACACATTAAATTGATTATTTAAATAATTTATTCACAGTTTATATAGTTTCTGTAAAATGAACATTGCTACTGACTTTTTTACAAAAGAAAAAACAAACTTTGACAGAGATCGGTTTGCCTACTTAAGGGCATATATAGCAGATAACAGCATTTCTATTTTGACGCGTGTTCTTCTTTGAACATAGGCATATTTCTGAGGTGGCAAGTTGAATCACTGTTTATATTTACACCCCTGCAGTGCACTTCCATACCTTTACATAGGGACCATTGTTAACATGTGGGGGGCTGATGCACTGGGTCAGAGTATGGTAGCTGGGGTTGGAGAAATAGTTGCTGGGGTGGGTCTCACACGCTGGTGGGTGAGCATCTGAAAAATGAGGTGACACAGAACTCTTACCAGGAAGTTCATCAGTGCTCTCAGAGAATGAGATCCAACAAGCATCTCAGTTCAATTTATGATGTCATACAGATCAAAAATCAAGTGTTTACATTTGTGTTTACTGATGAGCAGTCCTCTTCATGTCTGCCCTCTACTGGCAGAATGCTACATTTCTTGGCACATTACCAGTTATCAGTCTTTCCAGCAACACAGACAACAGTGGTTAATGGCATTATAGGAGAATTAGCATGCAGAGAATGATTCTGTTATTGGTTAACGGGACCATGGATGCAATTCATTTTATTTTGAAAATCAATGACACAAGTTGACCCCTTTGTCACAATCTTCACCAATGTGGAGGACTCCAGCAATGAAACTTTGCAGCTCAAGGATGAGGTGGCAGCCAACATCAAGTTCAAGACACCCATGGAGGATTCTTTTGAGGTTTTCTGGTGGTGAAAGACCATGCTAAAATGTTTCCTAACCTGGCAGTGATTACACAGAATGTTTTCACCATCCCAGCATCGAGCACAGCCAGTGAAAGACACGTTTGCTCCACTAGATTTGTAATTCAAGAATGGAGAACCCAATTTAATGTGAGTGACTGTAGCCTGTGTGTGTTTTATCACAGGTGTGGGTTGGGTGGTGAGACTTTTACTAATGGGTGGAGCTTTGACTGAGACATAATGATGAGTAACGAGTCAGTTCTGGCCCTCGGCTTTACGGGTACAGTATGAACGGGTGCAGGTTTTCAAAAATGGACCCGCGCAGGACTCTGCTCTATTTAGCATTACAAATAAGTCGGTATTTCTGTTGTACTTTTATCACGTTAATTTTCAAAATAGTTTTTAGCTGTTAAAGAGCATCACAGCAATCAAGACATTTTTTTCCATGGATGTCTTGAACTTGATGTTGGCTGCCACCTCATCCTTGGGCTGTAAAGTTTCATGACTCAACATAAGGAAAGACCTGCCTAAGAAGCCTGCACCAGTACATGTCAGTGAGCTGGTTGCAGTTTGAAGTGGATGAACCTGTAATGTACCTGTAATGGTGTAATCAGCAGTGACCCTCATAGCAGGAGTGTAGGTCACAGCCGGCATGGTAGGCTCTTTGCCCTTTTGCTTCTTCCTGTAGATGACGAAGAGGAGCAGGAGGAAGAGCACCAGGAGCACCAGGACAATGATTCCAGCAATGGCTCCAATCTGGTAGGTGTCCACCTGCATGGCTGCACTGGTCAAACTGTTGAGGCTGCCCACCACTACACCAGCTGCAGACAGGAGGGGGGGTAATGTACTGTAGTGCCAGAGTTTAGAGGCTGTTTGCTCTAAGTAACCATTAGTCCATTTGTAAAAATAGAATGAGGTAAGTTCTCCTGTTATTAAAAGGGGATGCTTGTCAGTGATTAGACAACCAAAAGAATCTGATTTTAGTCAGAAACAGATATGAGAAATCAATTGATTCTGTGTTTATTGAGGTATGTCATCACCTTGGTCACAGCGAGCTCCCTTCCAGCCTGGGTTGCAGTAACATGTACCAGTCATGTGATCACACGTGGAGTTATTTAGACAGTCACAGACCTGACGACAGCCATAACCGTAGGAACCAGGAGGACACTCTGGAGATAAGGAGAAAAAATCCCCAATTAAATCCAACTTTAGTAGGATATTACTAACCCTGATTACACAACAACAATTTTGATTGGCAAAAGTAATTCAGTTTTATTTAATGTATCAATATATATGCAGAAATGTTTAGGAACCTGCTTTAGTTTCAGTGTCTTCATATTTTTATTTATTATTTTATTTTATTATTATTGATTATTTATTTCTTTATTATATTTTGAAATAGATGTATTTGTGCAGGAGTACTTGATACTTTGAAGTTTGAAGTTTAAAACTGAAGTGAAGTTCAAGTTTCAGAGCTGAAAGGAGTTGGAGAGACTGCTGGAATACACACTGACAGTAGATGGAGTCATTTGAACAACATGCACTGACAGGAATGTCAGTTTAGGTTGTAGCACAGTTAGTGTAAGCACTGAGAAGGGTGACATGTTGAGATGGGGTGGTCAGTATGATGACATCATGAGGCAAATACTAAAAAAAATAAATAAATAAAGAAGGGAATAAGACTCCAAAAGTGTGCTTCACCAAGGCCAGCACACTGATTAATTTTTATTTAACACAGTGCACAGCAATTTACATGAAAGCTACTGGAAGTTTACCAAAGGAAGACTGAAAGAAAAAAGACAAAGGAGAGAAAGCAAGAAGACTAAGGAAGAAAGAAAGAAAGAAAGAAAGAAAGAAAGAAACAAAGAAACAAAGAAAGAAACAAACAAACAAAAAGACAGAAATAGAAGACAATGAAAAAAGAAAGAAAGAAAGAAAGAACAAGAAAGAAAGCAAGAAAGAAACAAAATAAGAAAGAAAGAAGACAGAGAAAGAAAGAAATTAATGAATGTATATAACATGTAAAATATGATTACTTTTTTCTTGTATTCATATTACTATCATTTACTTAAATGCGTTGGCAACATATCTTTGTTCTTGACAATAAAGCTATTTGAACTGAATTGAATTGAAATTGAAAGAAATACAAAAAGTCTAAGAAAGAAAGAAAGAAAGGAAGAAAGAAAGTCAGTGTAACATACTTTGTTCACAGTGGCGGCCCATGAAGCCAGTGCGACAGGTGCACTGTCCAGTGATGTGATCACAGTCAGCTCCATTCCTACACTGACAGGTCTGAAAACAGTCCTTCCCATAGAATCCTAAAGGACAGCCTGTAAGAGAGTCATCAAACATCATACGATATACTTTCAATATGCTCTGTAATAAACAGGAAGTGTGTGTGTGTGTGTGTGTGTGTGTGTGTGTGTGTGTGTGTGTGTGTATGACTGACGTTGTGTACAGTAGAGGCCAGTCCATCCTCGGGTGCACTTGCATTCTCCATCATAAGCACTGCAGTAGGCTCCGTTGTGACAATTACATGTGTGGATGCAGTTGGGTCCCCACTGACCAGGTGGACACGCTGCAACACAATCACAACAAGTGATGAGTCAGTGCTAAAGTCTTTAGCCGTACCAGCCCCGGGCTAAACATCCTTTCCAAATAGTTTTTCTTTTCAAGTTGGAATGTACGATTTCATGAAGAAGCAAGTCCTTATATATCATAATCATCATGTATCTTCTTTATTATTTTACTGAGTGAACGTACGCTGGGAGCAGTCGCTACCGATCCATCCTGGATAACACTGACAGGAGCCATCGATGGGGTTACAGGTGCCGTTGTTGGTGCAGCTGCAGCTCCAAGCACAGTTCTTCCCAAAGTGACTACTGGGACAAACTGCACCAAAGACACATGTGAGTGTTAATCATTCAACCACAGTTCAGCCAGAAGTATCCTCACTTTTTCATCTCAAATATAATGTGCGGAGTAACTGGATTGTACTTGGCATCCAGGGATCTTGGTTGCTGATGAGGATAATTGTGACATTCTAATCTCACACTAATGTCCATTATTGGTCTCGTGTTAAGCAGCAACTGTGTGGAGTAATGTGTTCCATCTGCTCTGATTCAAACATTTACAGTATGTAATGCCCTGCAGTGAAATACAACTTATGTGTGGCTCATAATGACACAGACGTGTCTCCAATCAAGCATATATTTTCATCCTTTCATTTACAGAGAAATTTAGTCATAGGTATTTTCTTAGAAGCTGTCACCTGTATGAGCCTTTAAAAACCCAAAGAGGTCGAACCCTGTAGCTTTTGTCAGACAGTAGAAACAGTGTGCTGCAGGGCAACTCACCCTCGTTGCACAGCGCCCCCTTAAAGCCTGGCAGACAGTCACACTGTCCTGTGACGTGGTGGCATGGTCCGTTACTGTGGACACACTGTGGACAGGTCTGACTGCAGCGGTGACCAAAGTAACCCGGAGAGCAGACTGCAGAAAAGATGAGTTCATTTTTATTTTACTCAGCTCTTTTTCAATAGAAGTAACAGCAGTGTCAAAGCTGGTGTAGAAGTGACTGAATACATGCCATTTTTTTTATAATTATAACAGCACAAAAAATTTACATAAAAATCTCTTAATAAAAATACAGCATTTACCCTATTATAGGAGATAACTTAGCTATAGAAACTGTTTTGTTGAAGTTTTATAATAACCCATCCAGAGTTAACACACATCAACTCCCCAAAACTCCCCCTGAGTTGCACCTGGATTGTTCAGGTGACACAAAGGTTTGGATGGTTAATACCAACCAGGGAACATTCAACAGTTGCCCATTTGTCAGATTTGAAGAAGCTATTCTTTGTCAAGTTTTGGAGATTTTGCCAGCTTATTTGTGGAGTTAACAGCCCAGTTCTTAGAAAATAGTTAGCCTTTTAAATGTTGGCAACTTCTAGGCCTATGCACAAAGCCTAAGGCGGAGAGAGCAAAGCAGGTCAATATGGAACAGGGTGACATAACTATAATGAAATCCAATAGGTCAGAAACACGAGCCTTTCACCCAGACTATCTAAACTATTGTATTTGGAGGTCAAACTGACAGTGAAAGTGTCACTAATCATCCTTCATAGTACAGAAAAAGTGCATGTGAACTACAACAAGTACAGCACTGTAGGTCAAAGTTAAAGCAGATAGTTTGAGCAACAACTTTAGAATTCACCATTTGTTTTTTGTTCCAAATAGGTTTTGACCAACCTATATGACTGGTCATGTTTCTGATTTATTTTATTTCCCAGATCTCAGATCTAAGCTATTAACTTGCAGAGAACAACATTATTATTACTAATAGGAATTATGGACAACACTATTACAGTTAGACAGAATTTTAAATAAACTCATTTGTCCTTAAAGAAGAGCATCAGCTGTATGATGATGAGACTTACTCCTCTGACACGTGGTGCCTCTGTATCCTGGAGCACACTCACACGTTCCCTCATCTGGAGAGCAGGATGCTCCGTTCTTACAGTTACAGGGGAGGGAGCAGTTTGGGCCCCAGCGGCCCTCTGCACACACACTGTCACAGTGGATACCTACAAACACAAACATACATAATCACATTATTACCCAGGAAAGACCCTCCTACACTATGAGCCAAATAGGAGGTAATGATATTCATGGTACACTGTAATGCTCAGATATCTTGTCAGACTATGTGCAGACAAATCAGCCAAGAGAACACTGTTAAAGTGTTACCGGTCCATCCAGCCAGACAGCGGCAGTGCCCAGTAGAGTGGTGACATCCATCAGCATGACTGCAGTCACAGCGTTCTTTACAGTCCAGACCGTATGTGCCATCCTGAGGAGGACCAACAATAACCATCACAGACATGAACTTCATTAAAAGCTTCATTTACATGACATGCAGCATGCTTTTTATCATCGGAGAGAAACTTTTCATGCTTTTTAATCCTATTTAATTTCCAAAAGCTTCGTATGTTCTAACAGGGCAGTTTACACAGTATGAGCTCAAATATAGCACCAAAAGCTGTGGCCTCAAAACAAGATCAACTCTCATCCTGGTAAAGTGTGATTCACGAAAATGTTGGATGTATTGTATGAGAGTTAGGATTTGTACAGACTGCAGAAATTGATGTCGACAAAAATATTAGAAGATCTAGAAACAATGCTACGTGTTGCTAAATGGTGCAAAAAAAAATTGAGACTTTATATTAATATAAAAAAACAAACAAAAAACAGTTATCCATTTCTGAAAACCAGGTATAGAAAGGAGTAATTTTAAGTTGTATGTTGTTTTATGTTGTTTGTTTTGGGGGTTTTTTCTAGATGAAAGTATGTCCCATCAGTTCTAGCAGACTCTGCAAGTACAACACTGAGAGGTATTACAGATAAAAACAAAAATGCTGAGAGATATAGGATATTCTACATAAGCTGCATGCCAAGCTGTATCAAACATGTTTGTCCTGTTTTAGATTGTGTGTCAGGAATATGGGGTTAACATTTTTAGTTTATAACTGCACATACCAAATCACATCTCCAACAACTACATAGTCTGAAAAATATTTGGTTGTTATGTCAAAATCCTTATCTGTTGACGCAGTCTCACTGAAATACATGAAATGGACACAACCTCTTAACAACCATCACATGCTGCTGGGCACTAAATTCAATGCTGGCAAAGCAAAAACAATGTAAATGCAAAGTCTGTAACAGTTGCAATTCCAAACACATTGTTATTGTGGTTAATGTTTTTAAATTGTTGCAGTTTGGTTAGGTTTAGAGAACAAGAAAAAAAGTACTTAGTTAAGTTTGGGAAAGGATTGTGGTTTTGGTGGAAAAATAACTATGTACATAACAAAACAAAAAGCAAACAAACAATATATACTATTAATACTGAATTCAGCCACTCTAACAAAAGATTCTCTAGACTTTGCACTGGTATTGCTGCATTGAGTTTGTATCAGTTTCTCGCATTACTGTGAGGCCTGGCTAGATCTGTCATGTTAAAACATATGGACACATCCACTGGTTTCTTTTAAGGAAATTAGAAAAGTGATTTTCAGTGGTCTAGAGCTTGATTTTCCCACAGACCTGCCAACAGAAATAATATTGAACACATCTGAAAAAAGAACATGCACTTTCTAAAACACAAGAAAACAAAAAGCAAACAAAAACAATAAAAATTAGGAAAAATTGGGGGCTTTATCCATGTAAATATCTAAAAGCATCCCTGTCCTCTCACCTGGCAGCGGAGTTCACACCTGTCTCCTCTCCAGCCTGGAGCACAGGTACAGTGACCATCCAGGGCGTTACACGCTCCTCCGTTGCCACACATGCAGGTGAGGTTACAGCCCAGACCCCAGGTACCACTGGGACAGTTGATAGAACAGTCCACCCCGTGCCACCCTGATTAAACAAGGTTGTTAACATTCAAACACACACATGTACCTTAGTTACCATTAACAGTAGCTAACATCAAAACCATTGCCCAAACCATGTAACACAACGATAAAAATACATCTAGAACAGTTTCTCTGAAAGAATGCTGACGCTGTTGTATGACTTGGCGAATCACTTAAATTGCACATTAACAGCAGTTTCCATCCATGTTGAATGCTTGAATTAAGTTTCAGATAGTCAGAATGAAGTTGTAGATATCTTGAACTTGAATTATGACTAGTCAAAATTAAATTGTAGATATCTCAAACTGTAATTACAGATATCTCCAATTCAGTTGCAGATATCCGCAATAAGAATTGCAGATATCCGCAATTACATTGGAGATATCTATAATGACAAACCCCATACACATGAACGGTAAAAGTAGTTTGAATCTAGTCAAAACTGAATTATATCTTAAATTAGAGTTTTGACTAGTCAAAATCTAATTACAGATATCTGTAACTGTAGTTTTGACTAGTCAGAATGACGTTATAGATATCTTCAATAAAAATTCATACTAGTCACAATGACATTACGACTAGTCAAAATGACGTTATACATATCTATAATGTTAATTCCGGATAGTCAAATTTAGCGATTAAATGTTAAAACGGCTTGCCATCTTTGGCGATGAATTTTGGAGTCGTTTACCGACACGCCTCCTTATTAACACAGCGCACAGATGAAGGTGAAGTCTCTGCAGCAGCTGAATTGGTCTCCAAAAATTTGTGGAATCGTCTACCGACATGCCTCCTCATCAGAAGAGTGGACGGAGAACGCCTGAGTCCCTGCGGCACCCGAGGTCGAGACAACGGCTCCATCAGCTGCATCTGACTATGCATACATCTCCAACCACCACCGTTCAAGTTAATTAAATATCAAGTCAATGAATTGTGTGGCGTTGTAGCATATAACATAACATTATATAATTTAAATAATAGTATGATGCGACGCCACATAACTGGGAAACTTTGTCTTGTAGCCCCTCAGAAGCAAGATCCAGCACCAAGCACCAGCCATGAGCCCACAGGTCCAGAGTGGGCACTACTTATGTGAACAGAATACAGATTCTGATATTGTTGAAAAGGATGTTGTGCTGTTAGGAATAATATTAGAGATGTGCACTCATGTTGAAATAAATCTACATTGTGAAGCAACCCTTACTTGCACTGAATTGGAAATATTTTAGAAAAATACACTGAATTACAAGGCTTTAGAGAACAGTGTACTATTGTAGACTTAACATGTAAGGTTAAAATAGGTCATGATTTAAAGCGGGCTGGTCTGAGGCATGAAACTCCAGGGCTGAAAATAAGTCGGACTCCAGCCCTGTGCTGTAATGTTTTCCCTTCCTTCCTTTCATCCCCCCTCTCTTTTTGCCTCCTTCCTCTCATCTTTCCTCTCCTCCTCTCTCCTCTCCTCCTCCCTCTCCTTCTGCTCGTCATCTCACCTGGTTTACAGGTGCAGGATCCGTCCACAGGTGAACATTGAGCTTTGTTCTTACAGTTACAGATGGATGCGCACTCCACTCCATGTGTTCCTGCTGGACAGGGGACTGAACAGTTGGGACCCTGAGAATGTCATTACAGGGGATACATAGTTAGAAGAAGTGAGGACATCACACATCCTTTAAATGTACAGCTCCACCATCAGCAGCACTGAAGAGACATGATCACATATCTGCTGTATTCAACTGAGTTCCACTCAAGTGCACCACTGCAGTCCTTTCTACATTTTTTTTCATTGTTGTGTTGTCATAGGACAAGTTTTGTGACAACACATTCTTCAGCTGACATCGGATGTGTGTAGTAGATGTGTGACACAGCTGCATATGGCATATCTTGTCCCAAACATCAGCAGAGATGGACAGTGAGGTACTGTATGCTCATATTAACCAACTGTTAAACTTTAATTCTGTTGGAAAAACAGTGCATCAAGAGCATGTATCAAGCAGCCAAAATAAGAACTTTGTTCTTTGTCATTATTCTTGTTTAAGACCTCTGCTTTGCTGATTTTCCCATGGGTCCTGATGTTTTCCCTGATAAACACTTCTCTTACTGTGAGGGCCATGAAAGTGCTTTGAACAGATACAGTTCATGTGGAAACAATAATTGTCTCCTAGGCCTGACATCATACTTGGAAGTGGTTGTGGTTGTGTGTGGTGTGAACACGAGCTGTTGTGAAGCTATGGATACTTAAAACCTAAGTCTGCTCCAGGTCTCATTGAACTTCTATTGGCAAAAGTAGCCTCCTCTATTAAATGTGATATGTCCTAACTTAATGTCTTTGGGATGGCTTCATTATGGCTGCAAGAGGTTTGATGATATTGTTTCAATAATAAAATCGCATGAAAGTTAAAGGAATAATTTCACATTCTGGGAAACAAGCTTATTTACTTCCTGTCTGTCTATGTATCGGTCTGTCTGTCAGTCTGTCTGTGTTAAGTATGGAGCTGGAGTCTGGTCATGGTTAGCCTAGCTTAGCATAAAGACTGAAAGCAGGGGGAAAACAGCTAGCCTGGCTTTACCCAAGTTAAAAAACACACCTACCAGCACCTGTAAAGCTCACTGACTATCACACTGTATCTTTTATTGTTAAACTTCCTGGAGTCTTAACATGACAATCAATACTTTCACATGGACAGTTAAGTAGAGCTACGGTTATGGCTTGACTAGGCCATTAAATTTGACTACTGCCCATGTCCCAATATACAAGCACGGTAGAGGAATCAATTCTTTGACCAAAGTATGTCAGACTCTGCTATGATAGGTGGTGATATGCCCCCTTTAAGCTTGTTAGTACTGGACCATTTTACAGTTGACTTATTATGTCCCATCCATGTATTTTAAAATATTTACCTCTTTCAGCTGACATAGCATGAACTGTCTCCTTGTCCGTCCAAAAATGCATAGCTCTGGATGCAGACTTCCCTAAGCTGTTACTGGCCTCTTCTTCTTCACATGTAATGCTACTCGACTTTTGGGTCACTGCCCGGGGTGGAAACTGTGGAGCACGTGCAGAGCACCTCAGCCAGTTTGGGTCCGACTGACTGTACATGTAGGAGGAATTTGACTCCCAATCTCATTATCTGGGTGTGTTAGTCTGACTATGAGAAATTCAATTTGAAACAATTTCAGTCAGACTAACATGTTAATATATATATTTCAAAAGTCCGGTTTTAGTCATACAATAAATCGATTTTCTCTAATGTCATGTAAACATACTGACTGTGGGAGGTACCATCTTGTCTACAGTCTAAAATCAAAAACTCACAGACCATATCTGTTGTAGGAACAAAAGCCTTCTCAACCCATCCAGAACCTGGATTGTAAGTAAACAGACAAATGAGAGGGGCCACTCTGAGGTTAAAATGTTTACAACTCTGCCTCCGGCCTCACCGCAGTCTTGAGAAACTCTCCCACCAGCCATCCTGGCATCAAGAGGGGTAAAGGTGTCACTTGAGACCCCTCCAGGTTCCATATGTCAACCAACATCTTAAAGGAATTCAGCTTGTGACAACACGGCCATGCAGGGTCGTTGACTATGCTTTTAACTTCACCACATCCTCTCCCCTCTTATCAACCACCCCATCTAATTCACAACCTGGTGAAGAGGAGAAATTGAACAGATGCGAGAATTGTAAATTCAGTATGCATTCCTGAGCAGAGACTAAAGCCTAATTCACATTACGTGATTTTCATCACGATTTTGACGTCGCAGAGGATCTTGAGAGCCACCTTTGGCCGGAGGTGAGTCAGCAGACAGTCTGCCACGACGAGTCCTAATGTGTGAACAAATCTACGAGCAAATCGCCCCCTAGTCTGTGACTGGGACTGGATATCTGGTATGCTAGAAAACTGGAGAAGTGTGACACGACTGATGAAGAGCATCAGCCAATGAGAGGCAGAATACTTCCCACGTCAGAATGCAGGAGGATGGAAGAAATGTGAGGAGGACAAGCTGCAGGGTTGCCACTTGCCAGGTCCGCTTATTAGCCATGACTTGGGCTTGCTCTCTAAATATCACCTTCCTCTATATCCGTCTAATAAGTTATTTAAATGCATCATAGTTCCTTCTTTTGGGCTTGTATCCGTAGCCCTGGTTGTTTGTTTCTCTCCCAAGATCTGGCAACACTGACAAGCCGGGAAACAACAACAACAATGGCGGCGTCCACATGATCTGGGGAAGCGCATTGTGTTGGGACCCTAGTTTGTAGTGTTTGTGCATGAATAATTTATGCTTGTGTTCTGCGGATATATGCGGTATAATAATACACGCCCCATCAAGCTGGTGGGATAAAACTATTGAGCTCATCGCATCTCAGCACTTGCCTCTTTTTCTTTTTACTTTCTCTTTTTCTTTCTGTTGCTGTTCCTCCTTCGAGTTATTCTCTTTATGCCTGAACACATTACGCTCTTAAACTTAGTTCCTGCATAACTCTTTCTTTTCTTATGATCGGAATTATTTTAACTTTTAAATTTTGTTTGACACATCCAGTTTGTCTGTCCTGAGGTTTCTTTCTTTTTGTCTGTGCCTTCAGTAACATTATACCTGAAGCGATGAAGTCAGCCGATTGCAACATTTTTTTTTCCTACATGTTGATAATGACTTTATAATAATATGGAATGGCCGACGAGATTGTTTTCAACTTTATTATAAGTGAGCAGCCATTGCTAAATAGATAAGTTTCTGTTCGGCCTGCAACTCCATCCAAGATTCATCAGATCCAGCGGCTGCCAGCCACTTGTCCAAGTGTCCGCAGAGCAGGAGCTCTTGGATGGTAGGGGAAGGTCCCACCTTTTCCGCCTCTGATTGGCTACAAGGGCTCTCCTCCGATTGATTATTTGATTCGGCTGTGAATTGTCATCTCATGTTCATGGCATGCTGTCGGCTAGTCTGTTTTGATCGTCTTTACCACCAACAGAAGTAAACGAAGTGACAACACACAACAGTAACACCAACTTCAAAACAGGTTAGTCCAACTTTCAGTTCCGTTACAGTTCCTTTAACTGGTTTGAAGACTTGAGGAGTCCAGCCTTACAGAGAAAAAGTTTTCTAAAGGTACTGCTCCTACACTGTCAGCTCATACCATAGCTGGAGACACTGGTTGGATGGATAAACACTTGTTTGTTGAGAAATACTTCCAGCATGTGACTACCCATAAAACTATAAACTTCTATTCCTATATTTCATTTTCTAGCTTTAGAGGTGTATTTCTAACTTTGGACAGTGCCAGGCTTGCTGTTTCCCCCTGCTTCTAGTCTTAATGCTAAGCTAGGCCAACTACATCCAAACTCCAGCTCTGTACTTAACACACAGACATGAGATTGATACAGATATTCTTATCTAAGTCTCAAAGAGAAAGCTAATACCTGTATTTTCCAAAATGTTGAACCATTAGTGAAATTCCAAAATAGTATTTTCAGGTCCAGAGGAGGACTAGAAGTGTTACCTTCTAGTGAGTGAAATGCATTGTATATTCTCCTTTATCATGATTTTCCAGTCTCCCAGATTTCACAAAAACAGACACTTTAGTACAGTGCATGTTCACATACAAGGTGCTTGGCTCTATTTTTTTTAAAGGCTTACCATTAGCATATAACATGTATGTTGAATTTGTTAAGTTTCATTGTTTTTTTGTGCCTTGTAAGCTGGGTACAGATCAGTGTATTACACTTGCGTAAAATTATCTATTCATTCATTGCTGCTTGAAAACCAAAAAAGAGACAAATAGGACTGTAGGATAAGAGCATTTGCTGATCTTGCTATAGTTCTACCTGCTGCCACTAGATATTACTTCTGAGCCATGTTCTTTAAGGTGTACTGCATGAGCACATGGAGCCATACACTGCAGAACTGACTTTTTCACTAGTTTCACTATGATGATTTCAGTTCCTTGAAATCTCTGGCCTTGGTTTGCTGGCTGTGATTCAGCCAGATGAGTTGAGTTCAGTCAATTTTATTTCAATATCCAGATTCACAAATCAGATTTTTGCCAAGGGCTTTGAGCTGGATGATGAGCCTATGACAACATTATGTATCATACATACTGTATGACCCAAATGGATTCACATGATTTGTGACCTTACACATTCACTGACATTCTGACATGACAAAAATGGGTTTTTACCATGAAGCCTGGAGCACAGATACACTCTCCAGTCACACTGTGGCAGTCAGCACCGTTCTGGCACTGGCACACCTGCTGGCAGGACTCGCCATAAAATCCTGGGGTACATGTCTCATTGCAGTAGAGGCCTGACCAGCCAGGCTGACATGTACACTCTCCTGACATTGGGTGGCAGCTGGAGACAAGAGAGGAACATACCAGAGTTAGAGATTGTATATAATACTAGTTTAGTTTTTGCTCATACTGTAGGTCTATCACTGCTTCTCACATTTAGGGATCCTAACTGTGACCTGCCAGGGTTATGGCCTAAAGGCTTTTGTATGCTTGAAATACACATGTTTGTATGACTTGTTGTCCAACCACATCTAAAGTCAAATAGTTTCTGCCTGTTCTCCTTGGGTGCACAAAACCTGACTGGCACAGTGCTATTGAGTGCCGGTTGGGCAGAGTTTCCAGTCCATTATAATGCAGCACTCAAAACAACACATTATGTCAACCTGAATCAATGGCTTTCTGCGGCAAGTAAACAATCATGAATTCCAACATCATTGTCAACAGTACAAACTAATAAGTAGAATTACCACCCTGTAGTTGTATGCCTCCATGCACCAGTCAAGTTTCTCTTACAGTTAAATTCATCTCTGTGAAAACATGGATGCTTCACACCCACTGTCCCCCTGACAGCACAGAAGATCTATACCAGGGCTATTCAATTACAAAATCAATTGGGCCAGATTATAAAACCAGACAATGTCAATGGGCCACATTTTCAGCAGCGAGCAACATATCTATTTTTTAGTTTATATATATATATACATATATATATATATATATATATATATATATATATATATATATATATATGAAAGCCAGACTTCACCAGGTGTAATGATTTTAATTACTTTAACAGTTGTTGCTGAAATTGTTTTTATTAGCCGGTAACCTCAGTTCTCAGATACCCGCTCAGGTAGAGTGTCCTCCTTTACACTTTTGACAAAACCATCTTCACATATAGGATGTCACAACAAAGAAAGGAAGAAGGTTTATGTAGAATGTGGGGCCTTTAAAGCACACGTGCTGAGGGGCCCATCATTTCAGTCCTTTAGGCCTATAGTGGGGAAAAACAACAACTTGGTTGAAAAAGAATGATTAATGTCTGTTAATCTGGGATAGTACGTTGTTCAGATTTAGAGCACTAAACAAAAAGTTCTAGCCAGAAACTCAAATTGAGAGAAAGACCATACCCACATCTCTCAGAGCTGAATGATCTGGCTGGTAATGTCAAATTTTAGAGCAGAACTGGGACCCAAAGCTATATGTTTGCTTAATTTCATTCATTACTGACCCCATTTAAGGTTTTCTTTTGGGGAGGCTTTCCTTATCCGCTGTGAGGGTCTAAGGACAGAGGGATGTCATATGCTGTAAAGCCCTCTGAGGCAAATTGTGATTTGTGATACTGGGCTTTTTAACCAAAATTTAACTGAAAATTTAATTATCTCAGGGGCGACTTTTCTGTCGCTGAAAGTTAAGTTATTTTGGGTGAAACAGAATAGAGACATTTTTTTAAATTGTATATATATATATATATATATATATATATATATATATATATATATATATATATATATATATGGGGGGTTGGAGCCTATCCCAGCTGACATTGGGCGAGAGGCAGGGTACACCCTGGACAGGTCGCCAGACTATCACAGGGCTGACACATAGGGACAGACAACCATTCACACTCACATTCTCACCTATGGCCAATTTAGAGTCACCAATTAACCTGCATGTCTTTGGACTGTGGGAGAAAGCCAGAGTACCCAGAAAAAACCCACACTGACACCAGGGAACATGCAACATGCAAACTCCACACAGAAGGGCTCCCTCCTGGAATAGAACCAAGAACCGCTGTGAGGCGACAGTGCTAACCACTACACCACCGTGCTGCCCATATATGTACATACATATATGAATATATATATGTGTGTGTATATATATATGTATATATATATATATATATATATATATATAAATAAAAATAAAAAACAATATGAAACTTGATGCAGAAAAATGCATCACAATGTTTATTATTTACATCAGGCCAATCGTAGCTCTATATGGCCTGAGTTCTCCAGTGTGCACTCTAGGTAATCCTTCAGTAACATGCAGAGCGCACAGACAAGTATGTGAACAAATATGTTCACAATGGTTGTCTCTGTGAGTGTATGGTTTAAAAGCAAATATACCTCAGGTTCTAGTGATCCCTGAAAAATTGAAGCAAAGGTGACCGATACTGATAAACTGAAAATCTCTATGATGTTCAGTCCATGCCTGCAAGGTGGGGAATATCTGCCGTGTAGAACCTGCCTGTATTAGTGACAGCTGGCCCACCTGACACAGCAGTCCCATTGAGGAGCAGCAGAACAGCTGTGTAGACACATGCAGCCGCCAGCTGTGCCAGCCTAACTGACTACTGGGCCACAACAGTCAGCTGTCTACAGCATCAACCATCACCCTGACAAACATACACAGACAACACATGAATACTTCTTCCTGACACCTGTTAACACTTGAATTTGAAAGATACAGATACACTCAGAGTAATAATATGGAATATTTCAAGTGGCTGACTGACTAAAACATTTACTCAGTTTTTCAAGATGTGGAAATCTGGAAAATTTGGAAACTTTAAATTGAATGCATATACTACACATGCAAGATGGTGTTTGAACAGGATCTACTGCATACCTGCGTGTGTTCTGGGCATAGCATGGACACTTCCTATCACACCGGAGGCCGTAGTGTCCTTCAGGACACAGTCGGGCATCACATGTTTCCCCTGTGTATCCTGGCTCACACAAACACATTCCGTTGGTGTGGTAGCACTTGCTGTTGTTCTTACAGCGACACGTCTTTGCACAGCCAGCACCATAAGTACCGATTGGACACTCATCCTGGCACCTGTTCACAGCAAGACACAGCAATGTACAAGGTAATCATTTGAAAAGGCAGCCAACATGACTAAACAATTTCTTTTTCATACTTGTGTGTTCAGGAAATCTGTGTATTGACAGCAAAACTGTATGTTCAGTTTATCCAGTTATGATGTAAATGCTTTGAGTTTTCAGTGTTGAGGTTTATGCAATGATCAGAAGGGGCAATACATTTGTTGAGACCACTGTAGATATTGACTGACTATGTTGATTCATGCAGTTATCATTTTGAGTGTTATAGGCTTTTTTGTACAGTGGGTATAGTGTTACAGTATGAGAAAGCTCTTTTGGAGAATGCACTAAAGAGTTTGGAGAATGAGGTTAGAGTTTCAGGAAATGCTTCTACGCAAATCAGAGGATTGTAAAAAAAACCCTGTTAACTTCCTGTCGCTTTTATCCTAAAGGTGAGGGGTTTATTTTTAAAGTCTCATTCCCATGAATTCAACCTGACTCTGACCTGAATATTTTTCCCTTACAGTTTATCAGTAATCATCATTTATTGACCTGTGGGCAGGGTTTAGCAACATCAACTAGGAGGCTCTGTATATATCAACACCTTGTCATTCTAATGCCGCATTCCAGGCAGGCTTTTGAACTCGTAAGTCACGACTTCAAGTCACGAGTTACGACTTTGTAGCGTTCCAGGAAAGTTACGGCAAACTGCCAGTTACTTCCTGTTTAACGTTGAACATGGCGAACCGTTTGTTTGTGCTTCCCCATTATTGCTATTGCCAAAGGTACCTGCTCCTTGCTCATTTGAGTGAAACGGAGGAGGATAGGGTCACGGATGCTATTATAGGCTATCTTTTACGTTACATGTGTGTTTGGAAACATATTTTGTATTGATTTATTCTTAGAAACCAGCTGTTAGAGCGGCTGTCAATAATGCGTTAACATTAGGGTTATTTTATGTCTATTTCTCACCATGTATCACCTGCATCAACACCGTATCCATAGGGCTGCCATTGTTGTTTAGAGGAATAAGGTAATTGGTTTTGAGGGCTGTGTGATGTCAGAAACCGTAACTGGGAGTATATCGATCTGGTACGAGTTCATGGGTGGGAAGTTACGGGTTTGACTGCCGTTACAGTGCACTTTCACAGGTTACAGGTTGTGAAAACACGAGTTACAGGTTGCCTGGAACGCACCATTAGTCAGCAGTAGCATCTACATATTACTAGGTATCCTCCTACATCTATTGACGACCATGGATGCTGCTACCAACACTGGGATGTCAACAAAAGCAAATCATTAGCGTTAGAAAAAAACATCATGGTTTGGTTCCAAACAAGCTGGAAAGAAAGGGTGGTGCCCTCCCACCCACCCTAAAGAGACCCTTCAGCTTCTTATATTACTTCCTTACTGGGCAGCCTTATCTATCTATCTATCTATCTATCTATCTATCTATCTATCTATCTATCTAGTAAATAGGTAGATGCATACACAATAAGGCTGAATAACTTCATCTTTTAATTTACCCCCCCTTCATTACAAACAACATGCCCATGGCTTCATCAGGTCTGCTATACATTACAATGTACAGGTGTTTTTTAACAAGGCTGCAGCTGCACTGAATTCAATCAGCAGCAGGGTGGATAATGTGTAGAGCAGACTTCATATATGTTCAAGTCTGTATGCCCATCACTTGAAAATATCACTTTTCATATATGTGGTATCATACATATGATATGTGGTACAATTACAGTTACAACAGTTTATAGCTATGTCTTGGTGACACGACATAGCTATAATTGTGATTAAGGGCAGAATAAATCTTGTGGCTGTTGTTATGTAATATGCACATAAGATAAGGCCTCCAGTGTTAAACTCAAGCACACTCTATGCTCATCTACCCCTTGAGCTCCAAACTTGTTACTTGGAACTATTGTTATGGTTGCAAATCAACCTCAGGCGACCATGAATATCCACGTATATATGTACAGATGATTAAAATGTATCACCATCCTTTGTCCAACCATGGCTGTAGCAAAAGTGTCATGAATTTAAACAGTCTGTTGACTTGTTTCATTCACTACACTCTACTGACTGCAGTAAAAAGCCTATGTGGTGGTTCCATGGCTCGGTCAGAATCACAGTCATTACTGGAATACAGATTTTCAGCTAATTTGGTGACAGCTAAGCAAAACAAACCACTCGCCAACAAACAGTTTAATCGAATGCAGTGGGTACTCTATCTCTTCCATGGTTACAGTACAAACATATATCAGTCCAACCACCAAATCAAGCTGGATTTTAAAATAAAACGCCCTGTCCCTCTCCTGTCATTCAGAACAGGCTAGAGGAAGAAAAAGGGCAAATATGACCCTAACTGTGTTTTTTAGTACTTAAAAGATTTACTCAACATTCACTTGACATTTAATGCTGTGGGGTTTTTTTTATATTTTAACACCACACTTTCACATCTACATTCTTGCAAAGCACTAGCAAACAGCAGTGGTGCTCCTCCTAAGGGACAGATATTCCCCCCCCCCCCCCCCCCCAGTTCCAGTGGGTTCGGGTGTGGCATGGCCAGCCCAGTTCCAAGCTGTGTTGTACTGTGACGTCTGGCTTCCCTTAAACCATTATTTACTCATGAAAGAGCACTTGGAAGGGCTATTCCTGTCTCGTCACTGGTTTGCTTAAGTATATGGTGTGTGTTCTCCGATATTGCTAATTATATGGGCCTGAAGCCCTGCGTGGCGCTCTGCTGACATTTGTCTGTGAAAACACTGACTGGGCTTCCTGGTTGTGTTTTCTGTCTTCTCCCTGGAGGATGTGGAAGAGTTAAGGAGACACAGATGAGTTGATTTGATCTTGTTTCTTGGTTTCACTCTTGAGCATGTCATCATTAGGTTCAGTAAGGACAACAAGGTCATGTCAACTGTAAGATGCAAAAGGTCTTCTGTGGGATTTTCTCACAATCCTGGTTCTTAGCCCCGATCTAATGCAATCCAATACAAATGTTCTGCCAAAAATTCTTTAATGAAGTCTAAAATGTTCAGTTTTTGTTATCAATATCAAAGAGGGGTTAACTCTTTTTTTTCTTGTGGCAGCACAAAAGACAAAACAGAATAACCCCGGGAAGACAATTGTCTTCCAGGCCAGTACATCTAATCAGGTATTAAGAGAACCAGGGGTCCGTTTCACAAAGCAGGTTTATTGAAAACTCAGGGACTGTTGACTCTGAAATGAGGGAAACTCTGTTTTCCGTTTCAAAAAGGGAGGTAACTCAAACCAGAGAAAGAGGGGTAACTCTAGCCTGTTTCAGAGACAGAGGTAACTTAAGCTCTCGGTCAGTTACCGCAGTAACAGACTTTATGAACCTAACCTGGTCGGGACCAGGTTTTTCTCAATGAACCTCAAGTTTCTCTCTGTCTCCGCTCTCTTTCAGAGCCACACACTCTATTTGATTTCCTCATTCATTCAGTCAGCAGGCGAGTTTTGGCGTAGTGTAGTTCTGCCGTCTGTCATTTAAAAAAATCAGAGTCAGTATATTAGAAGTCCACTAGGCACAGTAGGTGGTGACTTTTTTCACTAATATGGCATGTCCTTTTGATAACGATCCCGTGGATGAAGGTGCAGCATTACTGCGCGGAGAATTAAATATTCATCGGGAGATGGTTATCAGACCGCGCAGAGATGTTTAAGCATTTCCACACAGTTATCTTTTTGAGCTGTACCGTTTCACGTCACAGTCCATCGTCTGCATACACAACCTAATCCGTGCTTACATTTGCACCAATCGTAGTCATGCTCTCACATCCCAGCAGATAGTGTGTGTTGCGCTGCGTTTCTTTGCAAATGGAAGTTTTTTGTACAGTGTCGGAGATGCTAAGCACTTGAGTAAGGCAACTGTATGCAGGGCGGTCAGAAAAGTGTGCTTGTTTTACAGGCATCTGCCTTCTTTCTGTTGGCTGAGTAGAAGTCTGTGTTAGTTTAAATAGGCTTAATTATTTAACAGAACATGATATAGATGAGAAGACATTTATGTGTGTGAAAACAGCATTATGTGGGGGATAAAACAACTGCACAGTCAAACAGCCACTTAATATTTACTTTACAATGTAAAACGTGATCAAAATGAGGTACCCCCATGAGATCATGCCGAGGTCTTACCTGTTTGAACAATGTTTTTATATTTCATCATAAGCTGCTGCCAAGTGCGCTTCTCCCCCGCGGGATTGCACCTAAATGAAATAAATGAATAGGCTACTATTCGAGTAGTTTTCCCCTGTAATATTATTGTGATTGCAAAGGACTACATGGACTACTACACTTACGCACTGTTTGAAAACGTGTTCAAACTCGCCGTATGAGCGCATTAAGATTTCTAATTCTAGTGAAAAACGCAGCCCTCCTCTTCCTCGTTGCCATGGTGACTCGTCGAATCAGGGCTCCATTGATGCTGGCTTTTTATAGTTGTGGTGCACGCGCTTAACTCCAGGTGAAACTACTCCGAGTTAAACTGATTCAAACCACCTGTTCTGGAACCAGAAACTCAGAGTTTCCTATCTCAGAGTAGATCAACTCAGAGTTCAGGATTAGACACAGGATTAGATTTTTTGAACCTGCTTTGTGAAATGGACCCCTGGTGGCACTTTTGGCCCTACTCCAGGGAGGGTCCATTTCAGGCGTGGCATATCACGGATTGGCATGTTTAAACTGACAACAGAAATGCAACGTTTGACTTGGCTTGGCCATAAGTGCTAATGGAAAAGCCCTATGTGTACGTGTCTGTGTGTATGTACATATATCTGTGTTCTAAACCATCAGTCTGGGGTAGCGGCTGACATATTTTCAGGAATTCTGTGGTTCACGGGATTCATGTGGGATTCCCGCAGAATGGTAGTCAACTTCACCATTCATCACATGATTGAGACGGTACAGTTAAAAAAGGTCCTGGGAGCGGGCAGGACAGAAATCATACACTGAACAAAAATATAAACGCAACACTTTTGTTTTTGCTCCCATTTTTCATGAGCTGAACTCAAAGATCTAAAACATTTTCTATACACACAAAAGACCATTTCCCTCAAATATTGTTCACAAATCTGTCTAAATCTGTGTTAGTGAGCACTTCTCAAATGCTGATTAGACAGCATGATTATTGCACAGGTGTGCCTTAGGCTGGCCACAATAAAAGGCCACTCTAAAATGTTCAGTTTTATCACACAGCACAAAGCCACAGATGTCGCAAGTTTCGAGGGAGCATGCAATTGGCATGCTGACTGCAGGAATGTCCATCAGAGCTGTTGCCCGTGAATTGAATGTTCATTTCTCTACCATAAGCCGTCTCCAAAGGTGTTTCAGACAATTTGGCAGTACATCCAACCGGCCTCACAACCGCAGACCACGTGTTACCTCCACATCCAGCATGTTCACCTCCAAGATCGTCTGAGACCAGCCATCCGGACAGCTGCTGCAACAATCGGTTTGCATAACAATGAATTTCTGCACAAACTGTCAGAAACTGTCTCAGGGAAGCTCATCTGCGTGCTCATCGTCCTCATCGGGGTCTCGACCTGACTGCAGTTTGATGGCGTCTGGCACGTTGGAGAGGTGTTCTCTTCACAGATGAATCCCGGTTTTCACTGTTCAGGGCAGATGGCAGACAGCGTGTGGTGTCGTGTGGGTGAGCGGTTTGCTGATGTCAATGTTGTGGATCGAGTGGCCCATGGTGGCGGTGGGGTTATGGTAAAGGCAGGCGTATGTTGTGGACAACGAACACAGGTGCATTTTATTGAGGCATTTTGAATGCAGAGAGATACTGTGACAATAGGCCCATTGTTGTGCCATTCATCCACGACCATCACCTCATGTTGCAGCATGATAATGCACGGCCCCATGTTGCAAGGATCTGTACACAATTCCTGGAAGCTGAAAACATCCCAGTTCTTGCATGGCCAGCATACTCACCAGACATGTCACCCATTGAGCATGTTTGAGATGCTCTGGATCGGAGTATATGACATGTTCCAGTTCCTGCCAATATCCAGCAACTTCGCACAGCCATTGAAGAGGAGTGGACCAATATTCCACAGGCCACAATCAACAACCTGATCAACTCTATGCGAAGGAGATGTGTTGCACTGCGTGAGGCAAATGGTGGTCACACTAGATACTGACTGGTTTTCTGACCCCCCCCAGACACCCCCAATAAAGCAAAAGTGCACATTTCAGAGTGGCCTTTTATTGTGGCCAGCCTAAGGCACACCTGTGCAATATTCAAGCTGTCTAATCAGCATGTTGATATGCCACACCTGTGAGGTGGGATGGATTATCTCAGCAAAGGAGAAGTGCTCACTAACAGATTTAGACAGATTTGTGAATAATATTTGTGAGAAATGCTCTATTGTGTAAATGTTTTAGATCTTTGAGTTCAGCTCATGAAAAATGGGAGCAAAAACAAAAGTGTTGCGTTTATATTTTTGTCAGTGGTAATAACAATATTAAGCTAGCAATGTGAAGCCAACAGCTCTTAGTTTGTTTCCACAGACTATAGGAAATATGTGTCTGTGAGTGTGAGCACACACGTCATTTTATGTATATTAAATAAATCGCAATGCTGTGCCAAATTTAAGAGTACACTTAAGACCTTGCTTTTTGATGAACACTTATAATTTGGGATGGCTCAGGCTTGCATTGGACCAGCCCCTAGTTAGGCTGATGTAGGCCTAGTCTGCCAGGGGATGGCCTATGCTACACTGAGCCCCTTCTGTCCCTCTCTCTCTCTTCATTTTTTAACATTCATGTCCTGTAATTATAGGTTTTAATGTATTGTGTGAGGTCATTTTTTTGCCCAAAACAATTGTTATTATAAATGAATATTGACCATCACATTTTGAACAAAAAAAAGAAGCAGATAATTGGGGATGCGCTGGACAAAAGCACCAAATTTTTTTATCTGTTCTCTATCACCATAGCTTTCAATTTAGAAAGGGAGTCGCTTGCATCACAATGGTGGAAGGCGGCCATTTTGGATTGCCAAGCTGGCCGCCATGTAAAATCTATATGTGCCAATATCTCAGCTTCCAAGTTACTTAGAAGGTCAATTTTGGTGACAAAATATACATTTTCTGGGTCAACGAATGCATTGAAGCTATTAGGAATACCACTATACAGTGGTGCGCACGGGGGGCAAAAAGGAAAAATGTGCACTAAAGTGCCTTCCTGGGAGCCAAAATGCACGCTAAAATGCCCTTTTTTTTCTCTTTTCACCCCTGCCCTTCAAAAAGTCTGTGCATGCCACTGTCACTATAGTATCTCACATAAGTGAGTACACCTCTCCCATTTTTGCAAATACTTCATTATATCTTTTCATGGGACAACACTATAGAAATGACACTTTGATATAACTTAATGTAGTCAGTGTACAGCTTGTATAGTAGTATAGATTTACCTCCCTCTGAAAATTACTCAGAACACAGCCATCAGCATCTGAACAGCTGGCAACATAAGTGAGCACACCCCACAGTGAACATGTCCAAATTGTGCCTAAAGTGTCAATATTTTGTGTGCCAACCATTATTATCTAGTACTTAACCCTTTTGGGCATGGAATTCACCAGAGCTCACAGGTTGCTTCAGGAATCCTTTCCCACTCCTCCATGATGACATCATGGAGCAGATGGATTGGCTTCAGTCAGGGTGTACATGAACCCACTCACTGTTTTAACCATACCCTCGATCTAGTTCTGACGTATGGAATTGAAATTGATAACCTAACAGTCTTTCCACAGAATCCCTCGCTATCAGATCATTATTTGATTACTTTTGATTTCTTTTTACTCGATTGCACACCACTCAGCAACAGTTACTATACTAGATGTTTATCAAATAGTGCTGTCGCAAAATTTAAGGAAATGATTACTCCATTGTTAAATTCAATACCAAGTACTTCAGTAACAGAGGTTTCCCGTACCGACTTTAACCTCTCCCAAATTGATCATTTTGTTGATAGCGCCGTAAGCTCGCTGCAAACAACACTCAACTCTGTAGCTTGTTAAGTTAACAAAGCAAAGAACGTTCGCTCCTTGATATAACTCTCAAACCTGTAAATTAAAACAAATATCGCAAAAGTTTCAAAGGAATTGGCGATTAACCAAACTGGAAGAATCTCGTTTAATCTGGGCAGACAGTCTCAAAACTTCTAAGAGGGGCCTCCGCAATGCCAGAGCAAACTATTACTCAGCTTTAATAGAAGAAAACAAAAATAACCCCAGGTTTCTTTTCAGCACTGTAGCCAGATTGACTGAGAGTCAAAGCTCTATTGAGCCTTATATTCCTTTAGCCCTTAGCAGTAATGATTTTATGAGCTTCTTTAATGACAAAATTCTAGCTATTAGAGGCAAAATTCATGACCTCCTGTCCTCAGATAGTACCTATCTAACCTCAAACACAGCTGTAAGACCTAATATTTATTTAGATTGCTTCTCCCCAATTTCTCTTCAAGAATTGGCCGCAGTGATTTCTTCATCTAAGTCATCAACAAGTCTCTTAGACCCCATCCCAACAAGGCTACTCAAGGAGGTTTTACCTTTAGTTAACACTCATATATTAGACATGATCAATATATCCTTATTAACAGGCTATGTACCACAGTCTTTTAAGGTAGCTGTAATTAAACCTCTACTAAAAAAAGCCCACCCTGGATCCAGAGGTGTTAGCCAAATATAGACCAATATCTAATCTTCCCTTTATGTCAAAGATCCTTGAGAAAGTAGTCGCAGACCAGCTGTGTGATTTTCTCCATGATAATAATTTATTTGAGGAATTACAGTCAGGATTTAGAGTGCATCATAGCACTGAGACAGCACTAGTTAAAATTACAAATGATCTTCTGATTGCTTCAGACAAAGGACTCGTCTCTGTACTTGTTTTATTAGATCTTAGTGTGGCGTTTGACACAATTGACCATGAAATTATGCTACAGAGACTGGAACACTTAATTGGCCTAAAAGGTTCTGCATTAAGCTGGTTAAAATCTTATTTATCTGATCGTTTTCAGTTTGTTGACGTTCATAATGAATCATCCGTACGTACTAAAGTTTGTTTTGGAGTTCTGCAAGGTTCTGTGCTCGGACCAATCCTATTTATTCTATATATGCTTCCCTTAGGTAACATCATTAGAAATCACTCTGTAAATTTCCATTGTTATGCGCATGATACACAGTTGTATTTATCTATGAAGCCAGAAGAAAGTAATCAATCAACTAAACTTCATAATTGCCTTAAAGACATAAAAACCTGGATGACCATCAATTTCCTGATGTTAAATTCAGACAAAACTGAAGTTGTTGTTCTTGGCCCCAAACAACTCAGAGACTCTTTATCTGACGACATAGTTTCTCTCGATGGCATTGCTCTGGCCTCTAGCACTACCGTAAGAAACCTCGGAGTAACATTTGACCAATATCTGTCTTTTAATTCTCATTTAAAACAAACCTCACTGACTGCATTTTTTCATCTGCATAATATTGCAAAAATTAGGCCTGTCCTGACCCGAAAAGATGCAGAAAAACTGGTCCATGCTTTTGTTACCTCAAGGCTGGATTACTGTAACTCTCTTTTATCAGGTAGCTCTAGTAAATCGTGGAAAACCCTCCAGCTAATTCAGAATGCAGCAGCACGTGTACTAACAGGAACTAAGAAACGAGATCATATTTCTCCTGTTTAAGCTTCTCTGCACTGGCTCCCTGTAAAATCCAGAATTGAATTTAAAATCCTACTGTTAACTTATAAAGATCTAAATGGTCAAGCTCCATCATATCTTAGAGAGCTCATAGTGCCATATTATCCCACCAGAACTCTGCGCTCTGAGAACGCAGGGTTACTCGTGGTCCCTAAAGTCTCCAAAAGTCGATCAGGAGCCAGAGCCTTCAGCTATCAGGCTCCTCTCCTGTGGAATCATCTTCCTGTTACGGTCCGGGAGGCAGACACCGTCTCCACATTTAAGACTGAACTTAAGACTTTCCTCTTTGATAAAGCTTATAGTTAGGGCTGGCTCAGGCTTGCCTTGTACCAGCCTCTAGTTAGGCTGACTTAGGCCTAGTCTGCCGGAGGACCCCCCTATAATACACCGGGCACCTTCTCTCCCCCTCTCTCTTGTATCCTATTACTGCATCTTGCTAACTCGGCCATTGTGGATGTCACTAACTCGGCTTCTTCTCCGGAGCCTTTGTGCTCCACTGTCTCTCAGGTTAACTCATATTGCAGCGGTGCCTGGATAGTTTGACGTGTGTGATTGTGCTGCTGCCGTGGTCCTGCCAGATGCCTCCTGCTGCTGCTGCTGCTGCTGCCATCATTGGTCATTAGTCATACTTCTACTGTTATTACACACATATGATTATTATCACACATGTATACTGCCAGATACTAATATATACTTTCAACATATTGTACCACAGTAGCTAGAACTATAACGACAATATTAATACTTTCATGAATGTTGCTGTAAGCTACTGTCATTACCGAGGATGTCCTGCATCTCTCTCTCTCTCTCTGTCTCTCTCTCTCTCTCTCTCTCATTGTGTCATACAGATTACTGTTAATTTATTATGCTGATCTGTTCTGTACGACATCTATTGCACGTCTGTCCGTCCTGGAAGAGGGATCCCTCCTCAGTTGCTCTTCCTGAGGTTTCTACCATTTTTTTCCCCCGGTAAAGGGTTTTTTTTTTGGGAGTTTTTCCTTATCCACTGTGAAGGTATAAAGGACAGAGGGATGTCGTATGCTGTAAAGCCCTGTGAGGCAAATTGTATTTGTGATATTGGGCTTTATAAATAAAACTGAAAATTGAATTGAAATTATACTTGACTGTAGGCAAGGGACAGTTGTCTTGGTGCTCTTCACCAAGGTGCCACACATGCTGAAAGGGCATCAAGACACAATTTGGACATGTTCACTGTGGGGTGTACTCACTTATGTTGCCAGCTGTTTAGATGTTGATGGCTGTGTTTTGAGTAATTTTCAGAGGAAGGTAAATCTATACTACTATACAAGCTGTACACTGACTAGTTATATCAAAGTGTCATTTCTATAGTGCTGTCCCATGACAAGATAAAATTAAATATTTGCAAAAATGGGAGGGATGTACTCACTTATGTGAGATACTGTAGATAATTGTTCATGCCAAGATCAAATAAAAACATTAACAGAACCCCCCAACTGCTCGGGGCGCCTCACCAAGGACAGCCCCCTCACTCTGACATCTCTCCACTTTGTGCATGTATAGGTCCTGTTTGTGCATGTGTGTGTCTTTCAGACCTGTTTGTAATTGACAAGCAAGAGTGAAAACATTGAATTTCCCCTCAGGGGGATTAATACAGATTAATACAGTAAATAAACTTAAACTTAAACTAACCCTGCAATAGTCTGGCGACCTGTCCAGGGTGTACCCCGCCTCTTGCTCAATGTCAGCTGGGATAGGCTCCAGCCCCCCGTGACCCTCAAGAGGATGAAGTGGTTAGATAAAGAATGGATGGAAAACCAATGCTACTACTAAAAGCAATAATATTTACAATTAAGTAGCAGAGCGGAGACAGAATTAGTATTCAGATTATTTATTTATCTAAGTATTATTAGAAAAATGTACTTAAAGTAACAAAAAGTAAATGGCCCCTGTGAGTGATATTATTACTGCATATACCAGCATTATTGGATTGTTATTGTGTAGTGTGAACTCTCTCCAGGTCTCCATGGTGGAGAGGAGGTCATGTGGCTCAGGTTCTGGCATTCATTCATTCATCTTCTAACTGCTTCATCCTCTTGAGGGTCGCGGGGGGGCTGGAGCTTATCCCAGCATTGGGCGAGAGGCAGGGTACACCCTGGACAGGTCGCTAGACTATCGCAGGGCTGACACATAGAGACAAACAACCATTCACGCTCACAGTCATTTAGAGTTATCAATTAACCTAGTCCCCAAATTGCATGTCTTTGGACTGTGGGAGGAAGCCGGAGTGCCCGGAGAGAACCCACGCTGACACGGGGAGAACATGCAAGCTCCCACACCCGGGATCGAACCGGCAACCCTCTTACTGTGAGGCGACAGTGCTAACCACCACACCACTGTGCCGCCCGCTCAGGTTCTGTCTGTCTGTTAAAAGGTTTTTGGGGAAGATTTTCTTTTTCTGAATCAAGGGTATAGGGAGAGAGAGTGCTGTGTGCACTACATGTTGTAAAGCCTTCTGGGGCAAACTGAGATTTGTAATATTGGGCTATATAAATAAAATTGACTTGATTTGACTTATTGTGTAATCTGCAAAAAAACTGCAAAAACGTATTGTGAATGTAATTTGTAACGTAATTACAAAAAAAATAAAAATGTAAAAATGTAATTTAATGAACTGATAATTGGTTTTGCACATAAAATCTCAAACTTCAAAGTAACTAGTGAATAGAAAGTACAATATTTGCCTCTAAAATATGGAATAGTAGGCGGGTTGTGAGACACTGGGCCTCGGAAGAAGAAGATGATGAAGAGGAAGAAGATGTTTTTATCTGCACACACATGGATAAACAGGACCTATACATACAGTGAATGGAGGGATGTCAGAGCGAGGGGGCTGCCCTTGCCGCTCATGGATGGGAGCCCCAGGCAGTTGGGAGTTCGATGCTCAGGAGGCAAGCTGGCACCTCTCCAGCTGCAAGTCAACTTGGTCCATGCAGGGGCTTGAGCTGGTGACCCTCTGGTTCCCAAGCGAAGTCCCTATGGACTGAGCTACTGAGCCCCATGCGCGTAGATACGTAAAAGTGCTTTAGTAAGTATTTGGGACAGCAGGATGATATATGTGTGACTGAGTCAAAATAAACTACAGTGTGTGTGTTCATGGTAATGAAGGAAAATGTCACCCTGCGCAACAGTGTGGCTCATTTTAATAGTGTAGCTGTATGGCAGAGCAGAAGCAGATAAATGAGATGGTTGCTGAATTTTGTCCACTTGGAAACCTCACATGCTGGAAAGTGTGTTGCATTATGACAATCAGCAGCCACAAGCTTTATTGTCACCTACCATATCTCATGTGGCAATATAAATGTCACCTAATTTTTTTTAACTGTGGTGAAATATCAAAAAGACACAAGAAAAGAAATGAAAGGGGTAAATCTTGTGACACCCTTAGCCCCTCCTGATGACATCCTTCACTTTAAAGGCTTTTTCAGACAGTGAGTGGTTGCTGCTGTGGTATTCTGTACTTTGAATGTGTGCTGAATTGCTTGTGGATCACTATGTGGGGGACATCAGATTACAGGGAAACATCAATCCTGTGTGTCACTGCTCACATTCCAGCTTTTAAAAGCAAAACTGGTGTTTCATATTTCATTCTTGAAAGGAGTTATGATGAATATGCTGTCAGATACATTAGAATTATAAAAGAAATTGCGTCAGATTGATGCAGTCATATAACAAATACAATCTCATTGTTGTTATTTATTTCTATTATCACTCCACTAATTATGTTATAAAACTCACAACTTCTATTTCTGGCTGTAGTTTTGTGGTGCTGTGTGATTGCACTGTGTGGCCCTGCATAGACTTAGACTTCACTGTCTCAGAAGGGAAATTCTTTTCCCCAGCACTGTACATTATCAAACAACGGCAAATACATAGCACACAGTAAAAACACGGACAACATCACAGTAACAACACAGACAGGAGTGCACAGTCATATGCTGTATAGTCCTGTATGGTACTGGTAAAGGCTGCTCTCACCGCTCTCCTGTGTATCCAGGGCTGCAGAGACACTGTCCAGTAGACAACACACAGAAGCCATTGTTGTGACACTGACATTCCTGCGAACAGTTTTGTCCAAATCTCCCCTCTGGACATGGCTGACCACACACTGTACCCTGCACACAGCAACATACACACAGTATATGAACTGATGATCATGTGAAAAGCTTTTACACCTCAATTCTCTGAATAAGTGCCTTTGTGTTTTCTAGGCCTACTGGTGTATGTGAAAAAGAAGAAACTCATTTTCCTAATCGCACAGCTCCCTTCTCTGTGTTGTAACTTCAAACTCTTTCTGACGAGAACTAAGGGCTCCTTTTTTATGACCTCAACATAGTAATTTCAGGAGACTGATAGTCATGTCTGTTGTCTTTCTTAGAGCCGTTGTTGAATCTCTGTGGGCCTTGAACTTTATCAAATATGCTAAGGGAGCTGCTCATTGCTTCACACATATCATGCCTTTATCTTCTCTGGTTCAGCTCATACTGACATGTTGTCAGAGGACAGCATGTCAGAGGATTTACCTGCTCTTGTTCACCAACCTAATGAGGCTTTTCTCACGCCTACTCTGCTGATAAATTCTGTTAGGCCCTTAGCACCTTTGACTTCCTTTAGATAGGTTATTAACAATATTGTTCATTCATTTAAAGTGATTTTGCTCATGTTATATACTACAGTACAGATATTGTGCCACTGTGTACTCTAAACACAATCGTTAGGAGTATGAATGACAATAAGCTGTTCTTCCAATGAGTTTAAAATTAAACACAGTTGTAGGTGTGTACCATCCATCCTGCAGGACAGGAGCACTCTCCCGTCACATGGTGACACACTCCTCCATTCTGACATGGACATCTCTCCTCACACTGCTGCCCATGTTTCCCTGGAGGACACAGGTCTTCACAGCTGCAAAGAAAAAGACAAAAGCATCATTTTTAAAGGTCATACATGTTAAGTTTAAGTAACCATCATAAAACTTGCTTCAAAGATGTAAAAGTTTGTCATGTCACATTCATTTTCTCATCCAAAGCCAGTATTTTCATTATCATTTGATTTGTTGATTTTATATCATTAATGAATGTATAAAATGTTAAAGCAGCTGTGCGGAACTTTTCGTTTTCGTTGATTATAGCGCCCCTTTGGTCGAAGCGGTATGACACCCACAGCCTGGTGTCGTAAAGCCGGCAATTACCACATGCATTTGTTTTGAAGAGCGAGAGGATTAACTAACATGAGGTCAGTCCAAGGAAATAGTGAAAACAGCAAAATTACTCAGTAAATTCTCCTGTCGTGTTTCTGTTCTGATCTAATCTCATCTGTTGTGTATTTTAAGCTCCTAAGGCTAGTAATGCGAGCCTCAAGTTATTCTGGGTAATGTAGTAACCGTTGTTGTGCTAGTGAGAAACAATGAGAAGCCAGGATTCGTGATTGCTGCAAAGTTTTCATTCCTTGTGATGCACTCTCTGCAGCGGTTTTCCTCCTGATGATATATCTCCCCAACGATGGCAGCACCGAATCCCATTCTGTGCAGGAAAATGGGAGCGGAGGATTCAGCCTCTCTCATCTCTGCTCAGCATTCAACACATGGAGTTCCTCATCTGTGTACTCCAGCTCAAACAGGTATGGCTCTGGATCTGTGTCCGCTACAAGAAACTCTTCAAAATCGCGTTCAAAGTCGTCCATTGCAGCTGCTAAAATCCGGAGATATCGCCAGGCTAAATAAACAGCTGAGTTTTGTTTATAAGCTACGTCTGTACCTGCTCACCGGTGTATCCCTCCGCGGACAGCGCAGGACATACTGATCCTCTATCAGCGCAATGCTAACCGCTGAGACCCAGCCACTGGACGTACAGACACAAAAAAGATATTGATCATGTTGTCTCAATATGAAAATGATAGAGAAAGGGCAGACAGAACTCCCAAATCGTTGGAGTATTCTTTTACGAGCTAGGGACAGTTTTGTTAATGGCAAAAAGTTCCACACAGCTGCTTTAAATAACTCTGACAGTCCAAAACCATAAGATGTTTATTTTAAAATGATAAGCAAATCCTAATATTTTGAATTTGTAGTTGGTAACTTTTGTCATTATTTTTTATTTATTATTTACTGAAACTGTCCTTATGTTTACACAGTACTAAATGAGACTCACAATCTGTGAAAAAAATCACATTCCTCTGCCTAATCTTAGTACTCTGATGACATTATAGCACATGAATGCAAACAGCTAATCAGAGCTGAGGATGTTGCTGATGCAGCTGTCAATCATGTCAATCAACTGTGGTCAATTGTTAAACTAGGCAGTGCTCATCAAATATGAATCTTTCTGACTTTATAGCTAAACAGTCACTGAAATATTTTTCTGGAAACATTTGAGGCAGCAAATAGGCAATGCAGTAACAGAATCTTCATATTTGATCAACACTGCTTAGTTTGAAAGTCTGACCTCAGTTCATGAGCGGTGACTGACATAAAAGACAGCTGCGCCTAAGACTCCGACTCTGATTGCTTTTGGTTCACCGCAGTAGATTCTTGCAAATGCACTTAGAAGCAGTTGGAGGAAACATTATTTATTTCTCCAGACTATCTGTCTCATGTACGTCTTTCAAAACACAGTGACAGTTTCAGCAAATATAACGAAAGGTTGTTTTTCTTTTTAATAAAAGCTACCAACTGAAGCTTTAAGAAGCTGGTTTTTGGTTGACACATGATTTATTAATCAACTCATTCTTTCAGCACTAATGGCAGTGTAGACTTTAAAAAGTGACATTAAGGTGTGGTTAGACGATGATGTTCTGTGTGATAAGGTATTAAAATGCTGCATATCTCTGATAATCATAATTTATTCTTTAACCCTCAATTCTTCAAAATTACTTACTACAAAATTACAAAATTTCACGTAAATAACCTTCCCACCTCAAACTCATTCACATCCTGAAATAAATCACTTCCAGATAAGAGGTAATAGAAACTAAAATTACTGCCTTGTGTTTGCATGCCTCTTTGAACCAGTCAAGTTGCAGCTACAATTTCCATCCATGTTTGTGAAAACTTGGATGCTTCACACACATCCTCCTTACGGCAGCACAGAAGATCTATACAATCAGCACAGTTTCAAGGTGGACACCCAAGATTACAGTCACCAATTCACAAATGATCTGACCAAATGTCTGCCCTTCTGTTCCTGAGTGATGGCCAGAAAAGTTTGTTGTTTTTTTTAACAGAAAATTATGATGTCACTGTGAAGCTGACCTGATCTTTAATGTTTTGGATATATAATGTCAACACTTAATCATTTTATCCTATTAGACATTTGTGTGAGATACTAATAGATCATAATTAGTGGATAAATTCTTGAGATATGGCCAAAAAACATGTTTCATGAAGCCACACGACCTTGACTTTTGACCACCAAAATCTAATCAGCTAATTATTTTAAGTCCAAGAAGACATTTGTGCCAAATTTGAAGAAATTACCTCAAGGCGTTCTTGACAATTCGCATTCATGAGAATATGATGGATGCAAGGTCACAGTAACCTTGACTTTGACCACCAAAATCTAATCAGTTTAGTGATAAGTCAAAATGGACATTTGTGCCAAATCTTAAGATATTCCCTCAAGGTGTTCTTGAAATGTCACTTTCAAAAAATGCATTTGATGAGGTTGCAGTGACCTTGACCTTTAACCACCAAAATCTAATGAGTTCATCCCGGGGCCCAATTATACCTTTGTGCCAGATTTGAAGAAATTCCCTCAAGGCGTTCTTGAGATATGGCATTCACGAAAAAGCGAAAGACAGAGAATCCAAAAACATAATCACCCTCATTTATCAATCTATCTCAAAAACCAGAGCAGATCTCAATGTGAAAAAAGTTTTATGATAGGATTTGCGTAAGACATTCTTATCTCGCCAGTCACAGCATAGGAATGATTGGTTGTTTGTAAATGTATCCCATCCCAATATATTCCCCAGAGAGTTTATGCCATAGAGAGGTATCATACAGCCAAGAAGAGAAACTCCTCTAAGATAGAAATGGAAACCCTCACATCCCAAATCAAATTTCAATCAATTTAATCACCTAGGCTACTATTATTTAAATAATTACACTGTTTAAGAGTTCATTTATTTCTTTTTAATGATAAATGATATAAACATGCTTGGGATTGTCAGTGTTTAAAAACAAAGAAAAGTTTCAGATAGAGCTAGACAAAAGTGTTTTCATTGTTTGGTCAGCCTGGAAAAGGAGCCAGGCAACTGCGAGCTGTGAGAGAGTGTGCATGTCCATATGTTAACTATACATTTTTTAAGGTGACTAATATGTGAGTGCAAATAGATAGATGTCAGTCAGAATACGGTCTAATAACAATTGTTCAACTGAGCCAGATTTACTGCTGCACTGCAAATCCAGCTGACTCAAACTTGGGTAAACGAGCTGAGACCTGATCATACACTCTGCTCACATCCCCACTGATAAATGCTGATCTTAAATGCTAACCCAACACCCAGTTTTGTGTCATACATCTTTTTTCAAAAAGGGCCAATGCCTCTGGATACAGCTGTCACTGGTGTGGAGGTATAAAAATATCCTTACACATCCCTGTTACACGTCAAATGGGACAGGGAAAGCAAAAGTTACTGATACAGGTTTCCTTCACTGATCTGTCGGGTATAATCGTAGTGTCAGGACTTAACATTGGTCTATACAGATGTTATTTTGAGTATCTTCAGGTTCCACAACAAACAATATGTGTGACTTTACTGTAAGTAACTACTAAATTAAAACATTGTGATGTTGGTAACAATAAAATCTTAGATTGGGGGACAGCAAAGTGCCCTCTGTGATTTTATTTATTTATCCTTTATTTAACCAGAAAGGTCCTATTGAGAAGCAATATCTCTTCCACCAGAAAGTCCTGGGGCCATATTCATAAAGCTTCCTAGTAAAAAGACTTGCTCATAGTCACAGAAAATCCTGAGAAAATTATGACATTTTCTTAGAATTTCCCCTTACAATTAAGATCCTGGTAAAAATAAAAGTTATTAACTAAGCATCTTAACCCTTAACAGAGCTCCTTAAATTAAAAAAAAAACTATGAATAGGCAAAAAGACTTTTAAGAGGCTTAAGAGCTTCTTACACAGAGGAGAAAATGGTGGAAAGTCAAAGATGAAGGAGAAATATTCTCCAAATGCTGAATCAGTGAGATAATGAAACGCTACAAATCAGATTGTGCAGAGATAATGTTTATGGTCAGAGGTGCACTCACATGTCCAACCCAATGCAGTAATGATAAAACAGTAGAAATAAAATGATCACAACACTGAGATACTTGGCAACTGGAAAAATGAAGCAGTGCAGCAGTGATGACTGTCTTAGAAAGAATAATAATGTTAGGCAGTCTATTTCATTTCTACCGGGTGTCCACACTTTGCAGGCTCACATACAGGCAACCAATCACATCTTTTAAAAAATACATCATACCTAGCAATGGGGTCAATCACTGCTCCTCACTAAGGTCAAAAAATTCTGCCCCTTCCTTGCTCAGAGAATTTTCCTGCATCACTCCTAAAAATGGACTCCTTGCCAGAAATTTTATGGCTAGTTAGGAGTGCTCTAAAAGTATTCTCCTAATGCTTATGAATACAGCACCTGGTCAATGTGGGCACTAAAATAAAAAGTTTAAAATACAGATGCGCCGAGTTCTTGCAATCAGTGGGAAGGAACTGCAGGGCCTAGCTCTTGAGTTATGATATTCACAAGAATGAGACAGATGTAAGATCACAGTGACCTTGAACTTTGATCACCATAATCTAATCCGTTGTTCCATTGTTGAGTCCACATGGACGTCTGTGCCAAATTTGGAGAAATTCCCTTACGGTGTTGTTGAGATATCATGTTCACAAGAATGGAATGGATGGACGGATGGATGGACGGATGGATGGACATTTGTGACCTGAGATAAACAGAGTTCAATTTTTGGAACGCAGCGGTGTACACTGCATGTCATGTGACAACCAATCACAGCTGACAGACATCTTTCTCCTCATCAGTAAATATCGGCCTGTGGTAAAAGTGGAGAAGAAGGTGCTGATTTTAGTGCTAGGCTGCCATAGCTTTACATCTGTTTCACTGACAATATTTTAGGCCTACACACTTAAAAAACAGCACCTGTAGGAAGATCAGCTCTGCATTTAGGATTTCAGGTATATTGGCTATGATACGCTGCTTGTTAAGGTTGCTTAGCAACCTCAGACGCAGCCTGCCTCCACTCTCTTGAAAGCTGGCACAGAATAGACACAAGAGTTGCACTCAGCACCCGACCTCGTGTTTTCCAGGCAGTAGATGAGGCATGTGTACTGCCCCTAGAAAGACATGGAAATCTCACTTCTTACAGTACAAGACCTTTAAGGTCTAACTGAGCCCAGCTGATCACATGAGTCATGAGACTCCTTGTTCCAGTCTGACTTGGTCTCTTTAGTAATTTGTTTTGGGTCGACCCATGAAAAAAGATGAGCTCATACTCTAGCAAAGGCTCTTCAGAAACTGGCTTTGGAAAGACATTTTTATGCATGTTAACATATCCAGCAACACAGAATACAAAACTGAGTGCTACCCAGGCAGAAAAAGTGTTTCTCAATGGGCCCTGAGCTTTTACTTTTAAGTCACTGTTGGGATTAGAAGCAGGAAACAGATTCTCACACATTCTCTCCTCCAACTTACAAAGCTCCAGTGTATCCTGGTGAACACTTGCATTCTCCAGTAACGTGGTGACAAGCGGCTCCATTCTGGCACTGGCATTTCTGCTGGCATCCGTTTCCATAGGTACCCACTTCACACTGGGCCTCACAGCGCCAGCCTCTGTATCCAGGAGTGCAGATACAGGCTCCGGTGATTGGGTTACACAGTGCGCCGTTCTGGCACTGACATCTGTTACTGCAGTGGGGACCCCAGTGGTTACTGTCACAAGCTGAAGAGAAGGGAAAGAAAAGAATCAAGATTTAGTTGATTTTGCTTCACATGTATCACAGCATAGCTCACAGGCTATCATTTGTGATTGTTTCCAAGTTTGAAGGAGATCTTGAGTACTATGAGCCGTTCTCAGGACAGAGCAGAAAGCATGTTATTTTCGTCTTTCACTGTGTCATTCTACAAGTACAACCAAACAAAGAAATATTATGAAGATTTTCTCAGAGTATACAGCCTTCTGACTACCTTTTTTTTTTTTTACTGTGTTCAGCCTGCACTGCGTGGCCCCATACATCAAACCTGATGACAAGTAATGTAATATCACCATGTTGATCTGTTAACACAAAATGCAGAGTCATGGTGGGTCACATAGCTGTCTGATCATCAGGTCACTGGTCTTGTAATAATTCTTTTAATAATTATTCTTCAATAATTCTGTAATTCAATAAGTGATGGAACAGTGGAAAGACAGAGATAATTTTGGTGAGTTTTAAGTGTTTTTTTGTTTTTTTTTTACGATTGGTTAACAATGCAATTCAGCTAATCTTAGTTTGGTGAAAGAGAAACTTGAGTTCAGGAGGTGGACTGTTGTTCATATATATTTTTTGTTTAATATGGAGAAAATAATGTTAAACAAATTCCATCATATAATGTATGCCCCAGTGAAATGTTAGGGAGGTATGAAGGTACTGCATGAAAAAATAGATACTGCCCAAGCCTATTTGTTTGTCTGTCACTCAAAACTTTCTGACAACCCTGTCCTGTCTATTAAAAGGGATACACAATGGTATGTATCCCAGACTTATCTCCAATATGTCCAGACTTATATTTTCTGATATTAGGAGGTTGATAGCACAGTTGCCATTTTCTGCAACAAAATCAATTAAAGTTATTTATTTTGAGACTTACATTAATTTGACTAACTATCCAAGGTAGTGCTACTGTGCTCTTGAGGCCAAGGACTGCAGTGAAAAGAAAAATATTTTCAACTGTTTTTCCTTATCTGATCTGTTTCTGATCTTAAAAAAGTTATCCATGCTTTTATTTTCTGCTCAGTTGGACATCTGCAACTCTGGCCTAAGCCACAAGTCAGCTGCTCACCTCCATCTCATTTAAAATGCTGGTGGGGTTTTAAGAAACGTTAGGAAATCTGATTGCATCCTTTTCTTTTTTGCATTTGACTCCCTATGGCTCAAGATTTTGCTGATATCTTTCAAGGCTTCAAACTCCCACTTAAATTATTTACATGTTAATCCATTATGAGCCACAGCACCACCCTGAACCAAATTTAAGATTTGACACTGAGCTGTGTGCCACCACATCATCAATCAGCAAACTCTTGAAGCTGAAACCAAAGCTGGCTCCTCATCACTGACATGAAAACCATCTGTACCAGTAGCCAGAGACCCAATTACTCCCATTTACTGTGCAGCAAGGCAAGCTACAACCTAAACCCACCTCATTAACCTTTGGTTGTTGGATTTCAGCCTTAATCAGGCCACACCTTATATACATGAGCAAGCTCTGCCATGTGCCTGGCCTTCCCATCACTACTTGAAATGGAAGCTTCACCATATGTAGCCACATTGAACTGGTAAAGTCGAGAATGTGTTGGACCACATGTTTATTTTTGATGTCTTTCATCTTGTCACGTCATATCTTGCCACTGCCCACTCAAGGCCTGGCAATGACTGGGGGCAAAATAGAAGTCAGTCAGAGGTTTACAGTGACTGCCAGACCTTTCATTATGGGACTCTGCGTCATGGAAGTCTTTATTAAGTTCAGGGGAAAGTGAGATTTTTTACTATGAAAAGAAAGACAGAAATTGAAGGTTTAGATAAGGACGTTAGAACTTACACTGTAAATATTACTGTGGCACTGTACCCAGCTCATGATTTAGCAGGTCATTAGCCATTAAAGGATCATTCTCCGATATACAACTTGGGTATTATTGTATTTTTATAGTTCAGTCAGGTCCACTAAAGTCAAAGAAAACTATTATGGCGGTATGGCTCTGTTCTGGGGCCTCTCTGCCTTTCCCTGGGTCTATGCAGAAAGCCTGAGGCCGAGAGAGCACACCTCACCGCCCTCCATGTGCCTATGTGGAAAGCTCAAGGCAGAGAGGGCCCCCCTCTGCCCTTCCATGTGCATACTAGGAAACCCTGAGGCAGACAGAGCAAACCTCCAGCAGACACAATGAACAGAACACAGCCAGCATCGATGACAAACAGAAATGACATTGATAAAATAGACAGAACATGAAAAGGAGGAGATGGGGTGGAGGCGGGTTGCAAAGCAGCTTGCAGAGGAAGTGGCAACAGTGGGCAGGCCAAAGCAGTTAAAACAGGGTGCCCTGCCAATCGGTTACATAGAAAGGAATCATGTGATCTATCAGCTGACTCCCTTCCATCAGTCAGCTGCTCCATCACTTGATTGGGCTGCTTGAGATCATCTAACATATTTGAATGTGAGCTAAGCTTGACATCGTCCCGCCTGAACTAATGCTACACTCAGTTTTTTTCCAACACTTGTATTGGTTATGATAACATTATACTCACCAAAGTAGAAGTGGGACAAAGTCATTGTTCTGCACAAGTAAGTCTCAAGTCTTTGCACGTAAGATCCAAGTCAAGTCCTAAGTCCTAAACTTTCAAGTCTCTTCCCAAAGTTGTAAGACATTCGCTGTAAGACTGTTCTTTCTTCTTCTTCTTTTATTTAAAGGATATAAAAAGATGAATGCTAATGAAAGCTAATTCAAGAAATGAAGGGGAATGAGTTTATTTGGAGGAAACTTTTAAAATATCATACTTTTAATCTTTAGGTTCAAGTTGCAAGTCTTTTTTTATTTTTTCTAGTCAAGTCTAAAGTCACTAGATTTCTGACTTAAGTCCACAACTCTGCACCAAAGTAACTGATTGATTTCTTTCAGGGCACCAATCAAAACACAAACTCAACAAACTCAGATAACCTCAGTCATATTTCTGCTTAAATGTTACATTCATGCTACACTCTATCTTTGTCTTTTTGTGATGCTGCTGTAATAGTTTACAATTTATTTTTATCTATCTATATTTGTTTATATGTATGTATGTATGTATGTATGTATGGGTACCTAACACGGACGTGGCAGGCATTCGTTTGTTTGTCAGAAACTCTCCCATAAACTGATTTTTACATGCCCCTTTTTTAATGAAACACTTTTTGAAGCCTGGTTGTTTTAAATAATACACTTACTGAAGTAAGAATGAATTAAGAATTAAGAATTTTAGCAATCAGGCATGTAGATTGCAAGAGAAAAGCTGAGCACATGCTCTAGTAGCCATGACTCGAAACCTCACCATCGGGCTGTGTAAGCTGCATTGATCTCAGCAAGAGGGTAGTTGAGCTGGAGCAAAGAATCTCAACGCTCTACAAAACCAGGAGGCTGAAAGACACTTGGATATGATCATCTTCAGGTCTGCACAAGTCTCCACCACCACTGCTGAAGAGCTGGCTACCACCGCTCCCTACCCTACCGATGCTGCTATTTCTTCGGCTACAGTTCCTACTCCACCCACTGCAACCACTCCAGCTGCTGATTCTGCTCCCACTCAGGTCACCGTCCCTAAGGACCCCTGGCTCCAGCTTGGGGCTAAACCCAAAGCCCCGCCCAGCTATACTCCACCACATCCACATCGTCAGCCTTGGTTTGTGGTCATGGCCGTAAAAAGAGGGGGGGACTCTCTTTTCCCTCTTTTCATACTCAAGCAAACCAAGACATCCAGTTGACAAATCGATATGATATCCTCGATTCAAATGAATATCCTCCATTAACCAGGAACCCGGAGCCTGCTCCATCTCACCACTGCAACTTGAGATCTGGTACCAGGCCAGTAACCTGCAAAGCTGCATCAGCCAGCGCCAAATCCTCCATCAACACTTATTATTGGTGACTCCATAATCAGAAATGTGAGAGTCCACAGAGCGCATACTCTCTCTTTCCCAGGTGCCATGCAACGTGACTTCACTGATAAAGTCCCGGACATAATAAAATCTTAACCTAAAATGGACAGGATCGTCATAGAGGTCGGAACAAATGACATTTAAAAACAGCAGTACGAATTTTTAAAACAAGACAATTACAAATTATTGATATTAAAAAAACATTTGATATTGAGTCCTCGGATACTGCATATAATACCATTTGCTGTAATATGCATATACCCTCTGGTGTCTGTAGCGGTAATCTCACCATAGTCAAAGTATTTAAAAAAATCTTAACTTGCTTCATCACAGAACCCTCCCTCTTCCCTGAATTCATTTGAAGATTTCAACAATAGAAAGGGACTTTGTCTGATGCATATTAACATTCATAGTGTTATGAAGAAAATGGATTACATTAATATTTGTACTTTTAACAACAATCCTGACATTCTCGTCCTTTCAGAAACCTAATTAAAAACATCAGTTGGAGATGATGATATTGACTTAAATGATTACAGTATGGACAAAAGTGTCTATACAATGACGCGACTTCAAGGGGCGGCTGACATCTTGTTGTTGTTGTTGTTGTTGTTGTTGTTGTTGTTGTTGTTGGTGTGGCACACAGGATATGATGTTGTAGTCTGCTGCTGGAAATGTTTGCAGAAGAAGAAGAGGAGGATGTGACACCAGCCAAACAGAGCGTGATCGGATAGCAAACAAATCTGGACGTGGACACCAGAGACACATATTATACCACGTATAAATATATGTGGTCAAGCATTATCTCATTCAATCAGGGGGGTATTCCATCAGTGTAGCTAAGAATATCCAGACTAAGATGTAATCAGGGATCAAAATTAGCAGTCGCCAGTCGCCAGAGGCGACTAATTTTAACCCTTTGGCCAGTAAATGAAGTCACCTAACCAGCCACTATGGCGAGTGAAAAAAATGGGGCCAAACTACTGTTATTGTTGTGTCTCCCGCCAGTCTCGGCTCCTTTCAAAGACTCCTTGCAAAGCAGTCCAGCAACCGGATCTTTGCTCTAAAACCACAAAATAATGTGATGGCACAACAGTCTCCTTCAGTACATTATTCTATGCTTTCTTTTGATTTTCACATTGGCTAGTCATCCTGTTTAACTTGTCTTCTAAATCAGAACCGCTGAAACAAGTTGTAGGAAGCCTCTACAAGTAATTGGTTGCAGGCAGACACTCTGTGCTGCAATAGAATGGTTAATCAGCAGTGCCGTGCACTGTAGAGCCGATGTGCTGCTGGTTCTGCCAGCCTGAATAGGATATAATGTCTACTGTTGTGTACAGCATTTATAGACTGAGCTGAGTGATGCGCAGATCAATCCGTAACCTGTGGGACCCGCAGGACCCGCAAATGGACCTGCAGGTTGGGCAGCACTGATCGTCTGTTAAATCGGTCTGTAAATGATATTTTGACATTATTGGCTATTACTGTCATGGCATCCAAAGGTACTGATATGTTGAGCAGGTGACAGTCCGTGGCCGTTTTCAAAACACACTTGTGTCACGCACTCCAAAAGAAACTTGTTGAAACTTTAAACAATAATTTATTGTACAAAAAAGGGGTAAACAAAAGTTGACAAAAATGGTTGCATAAATTATATTAAATTGAAAAGATAATGAAAAAACAGCTACAAGTTAGAGGGAATAGTGATAAAGTGGTAAAACTTGGCATTGATCCACAGCCTCAGACAGATGCGCTCAAGCTGCCGTGCACAAGCTGTTGGTAGGCGATACTATATTTTCACATGCAATTTAAAAGTTTTGATTTTTATTGACAACCTACATTTACCAACAACAAAAAGACTACATTTAGCACCAAAAAAAAAGTAAAAAAAGAAAAGATGATAATGATAAAAAAAAAGTAAATAAAAAAACGAATATCGAATACCAAATTTTCATAATGAATACCTACCTATAGAAACGAATATCCGAATATTTGGGTACAGCCCTAGAAATAACTGAAAAAAAATATTGAAGTTTTTCACAATATTGTGATTTATTGAGATGCGCCAGTATATAACAATGAGTTGATACATTTAATGTAAAGCTTATTAAGCAAAGTATGTTTTAATAAAGTATTTTAAACAATCAAATTTGACTCATTCCTCAATTCCACACAAAATTATGCTAATATTGTATTTTGAGAATTGCTTGAGTTTATTATAGTAATAACAGATTGAAAATATACCAAAATGCTATTTATGATTTGAAAAAAATTCTGGCCAGTAGATTTTTAAAGCTTAATAGACACTTGGCTAGTAAGCCAATAAGTTAAGTTTGAATCCTGGATGTAATCTTGAAGTTTGACTAAATGCCAACTCCCAATCTAGCTCTAACCCGTTCCATCAAGTGAAACCAGCTGGCTCCAATTGGTGCTAATTCAAGCCTCACCTATTAAGCCTCAACTCATGCATGCGCCCAGGAAAAAGGCCCAAACTAGTCGAGTGCCGAAAATGTTGCAAAATGTCAAAAAGCAAAGGAAAGGAGCGAGCGGAGGCTTTTTCTACGGCAGAGCAAACGCTCCTTATGGAACTGTATGAGGACTATAAGTACATAATTAAGAAAAAGGCAATACTGCAGCAATTAATAAAGAAAGGCAGGTGGCGTGGCGGAATATTGCAGACAGGCTTAATGCGCAATTGAAAAAGAAAATTGAAAATTGAAGAAAATAATCCCGCATCAAAGGGACAAAATACATGCAGATAAGAACACCTATTAAATCTAACAATTCAAGTCTGCCTAATGAAATTCACCAAATGTATAAATTAATATTAGTGATAGACTATTTATCACATTTATCTACTAATTCCTATGTACATTTCAGATAATGCATTTATTAAACTATTTTATGTCAATCATCACATTTATCACATAATTGATTGTAGATTATGGCATTTCCAAAATGATCAGTTTATAGGAAATAATCACATTACATTTATCTATTGATTGTATAAAATTCCATTTAGCAAATCCATCAATTCAGTGGAGATGAGGAAAACTATTACGTGAATGCAGGTGATAGTGAATCAATTACCTATTTCTCATCATTTGGGTGTCAATTGTAAGCTCTGTCCCTTATGATATCAAAATAAGGAAAATCCCCTTAAATGTATGGAATGTGCTATAGGATGAGGAACAGACAAACCACAATGGTGTGTGTCCCATTTTAATGTGGTTACTTTGTGTCATGGTTAATTCATAAATATAAAAGATAACCATATGTTAATGTGAACAAATCAAGCCCTATGCATGATGTATGGTGATGCTAGAAATAATCAAAATGAATAGAAAATACACCCTTTTTACCTGTGGCGTGTGACCTTTATAATGGTGTGGCTCCAGCAAACTGCATAGATACACTATGCTTTGCCTGCTGAAGCGGTACCTCTCCCACAGATAGGAGTCTGTCTGTATCAATGGGTTGGTCCTGTCCTGGAAGACCCTTGGGGCTGGTGGTGGTTGGAAGGCCCACTGAACAATGTGGACCTCCTCATCAACAGGATCCTCGATGAAGGGGCATACATGCCATTATTTCCTACTTTACTCTCTCTGTGTCTCTCTGGGTGTGTCCCTCTCCTTCTCTGGCCATTGTCAGTTGACCTTAATTGGCTGTGAATTTGCTAGCCAATTGGAAACACAGTGGAGTGGGGATGGGAGGGCAATCACATATTCATGTACAATCTTTTTTTTAATGCCTCAGTTTCATTTTATTATAGTTTTGTTTTTATTAAATTGATTTTGGCTTTACTGTTGTAAGTGTTTGTTTTTTTAATTATCTAATTTTAATTACATTTTAATTTGTTTTTTAATAGTTAATTTTTTTTATTAATTATGTTATATATTTTATGATCCACATTATTTTATCATTACATGACAGTTGTGAATGTGTAAAAGCACTGGCAGAACTGTCTTTTAGGTGTCTGTCCTTGTCTATTGAACATTTTTTTGATCATAGATGGAGCTAATCCTCACCTTAATCCTGCTACAGACCAGGATTGCCTGGCAGCATAGGTTACCATGGTTACTGGGCTGGGATTCAGGTTAACCACCTTGATGGAGCGGAGTTGTGGCTCAGGCTTAGCCAGAACCATGGTTTCCATGGTTACCAATGTGAGGCTAATCTTAGCAACTTTGATGGAATAGAACTCACATTAGCCAGACTTGGCCATTTAAGCCTGAATTTGCCTTTAGCCTGCTTGTTGGAATACCCCCCAGGTCGCAAAAAAACGCATGTTGATGCCAGGTGTAAAGGGGGCCTCTTATGCCCCTAAATGCTGTCTACCATTCAGCCCTCAGATTTATAAATGGAGACAGCTATGGCACACATCAGTATTTGCTTTACCAAAAAGTGGGTTGGCCTCCTCTTTCTTTTAGAAGGGACCAGCATTTGTTTTTATTTATTTATATATAATACAGTAACACACGTTCGCAAGACTGGTTAGTACTGCAGGTTCCGAGAACTATCACTGATTTGGGAAAGATTGTTTTTAGATTATTTGCACCATATACATCGAACAAATTGCAGTGTTCTTTGAAGCTTGTTACTCTGGTTCCAATAAGTCAATTCAGAAATCTAGTCAAAAACCTGACTAATTTTAACTGTTGTTGCTATTAACTTGTTTTAACTGATCGTGTTGTATGTGTATATGTGTATGTATATTTGTCCACACACACTGTAATTATTATAATAGTATTATTACTTAAGTTGTTGTAAGCTACTGTCATCTCTCTCCGTCTCTGCCTCTCTTTATGTCTCATTGTGTCATATGGATTACTGTAAATTTATTATGTTGATCGGTTCTGTAAGACATCTATTGCACTTCTGTCCATCCTGGAAGAGGGATCCCTCCTCAGTTGCTCTTCCTGAGGTTTCTACCATTTTTTTCCCCTGCTAAAGGTTTTTTTTTCTTTTAGGAGTTTTTCCTTATCTGCTGTGAGGGTCCAAAGGACAGAGGGATGACAGAGGGATCTATCTATATGCAAAAGTACACCTTAAAGTACACTTTAAAAAAAGGTCAAAAGATGTTCATGGGGGATATGAAGTAACTTATGTTAGCACAAGAAAATTTAAACAATGCCCATGAGCTAGTTCGGCAGTCAACTTAAATCCACTGCTACACTTACTGTATTTGACATACACATCTATATCCGCCACACCTTTGTGATCATGGTGGAGTGGGCTGACTGAAGTGCAGCAGGTCATTAGTGGGTATGTAAACTGTGGTGAATGTTTAAAACCTGGGGGTTTGTTTACAACCTCTGTGTGACTGCTCATGTATTTGAGTCATCAGACTTCTTTTAGTGACGTCAAACAGAATAAAATCCTTTCAAAAGATTATTTTTGAATTCTCGGAAACCAACAAACTCGCAAGCAAATTTCATCCACTGATGAAGTCAGCAAGAGGAATGCAAGTGCCGGAAAAGCTTATTTTCATATTAGACTGGTCCAAGGTCAATTATAACCTTCATGCACAACAAACCTCTCATGTATGCCATGATAACATTGTTACCTTTGGTGCTCTATCATTTTTACTCCAAGATGTGAACCAGTCACCAGTCAATCCTTAGTCCAAAATCTTTTAATCTCTAACTGCGTAACCCACAATCAACAGCTGGCTCTAGCTCTCCAGAGCTTCATGTCTGATCTTAACAGTACCATGTGTCTGCTAAATAATAAATACTGCTTCCCATCTGCTGTGTGGGATCCTGCAGCTGATTGTGGTTTTACTGCTCTGACTAGAATATACACAGCAGTAGCTGCAGGGAAACTAAGTGATTACAGTGATGGTGCGTCTGTGGTTTATGAACAGATGTGACTTTGTTTCTGGATGTGTGTTTAAGGTGTAGTGCAGAGAGCAGATACACTGTCACTTCATGAGAGCAGAAACACCGTGACTTCACTGTCACTTCACAGCAGTACTTTGGCTGTCAAACTACACTATGTTCACCAACTGGTCTCTGACTGTGTCTGCCTGCTGCTTGTTGCTCACTCACTGCATCATAACTAGAGTACAGCGGTTTTAATTATCTGAGGGTCCATCAATACACGTGACCCCTTTCAAATTACACATTTACTCTGTGTGTGTGTGTGTGATCATGGCAAAATGTGGTCCCGAAGACATCTACTGTCGCAGAAATACTGTGCAAGATGCAGTCACGAAAAGTGTGCAGTTGAGATCCAATGAACTCTCGTACAATAGTTCATATGATATTTTATAAAACTGCACATACAAGGGACATCTGTAGTGCAGTGGATAGTGCCAGCGCCCCATATACAATGGCGATGCCTCGACGTAGCAGTCGCAGGTTTGACTCCGGCTTGCGACCATTTGCTGCATGTCAACCTCCTCTCTCTCCCCACCCATTTCACTCTATCCCGAACATGAGAGGCAAAAAGCCTGAAAAAAATAATCCTAAATAAAAAATGCACATACAATGGTTTATATAATATCTAACAACTTAGCACCCCACAAATGGTATTGTCACATTAAGTCCTTAACATTTATGCAGGTTAGGTTTAGGCAAATAAAGTTACGTAGGGTAGGTTTAGGCAAGTAAAGTCACATAGGCTAACATCTTCTTGTTGTTGTTGTTGTTGTGGCACACAGGATATGACGTTGTAGTCTGCTGCTGGAAATGTTTGCAGAAGAAGAAGAGGAGGATGTGACACCAGCCAAACAGAGTGTGATCGGATAGCAAACAAATCTGGACGTGGACAGCAGAGATACATATTATGCCTCGTATAAATATATGTGGTCGAGTGTTATCCCATTGCAATCAGGTCGCAAAAAACGCATGTTGATGCCAGGTCGAAAGTGCTGTCTACCATTCAGCCCTCAGATTTATAAATGGAGACAGCTATGGCACACATCAGTATTTGCTTTACCAAAAAGTGGGTTGGCCTCCTCTTTCTATTAGAAGGGACCACCAGGGACTTCTTCAAAAATTGACCTCATATTTGTCAACACCTATTGGCTGGAGAGCTGGTTAATACTGCAGGTTCCAAGAACTAACATTGATTTGAGAAAGATTGCTTTTAGACTATTTGCACCACATAAAGTTACGCAGGTTAGGTTTAGGCAAGTAAAGTTACATTGGGCAGGTTTAGGCAAATAAAGTCATGTAGGTTAAGTTTAAGCAGGTAAAGCTACATAGGTTAGGTTTAGGCTAGTAATCAGTAAAAAATTTGGGCGTGACTTTTGACTCTGAGCTGAATTTTATCCCACATATCAAAAATATAACGAAAATAGGTTTTTATCACCTTAAGAACATAGCCAGAGTGTGCCCGTTTCTCTCTCAGGCCAGTACGGAGGTGCTAATGCATGCTTTTATCTCCTGTCGCTTAGATTACTGTAATGCCCTGCTCTCTGGTCTTCCCAAAAAGAGTATATTAAATCTCCAATTATTACAAAACTCAGCCGCACGCGTGCTGATGAGGACCAGAGGGGGGGGAGCACATTACACCGGTTTTAGAGTCGCTGCATTTGCTCCCCGTCCGCTTCAGGATCGATTTTAAGATTCTCTTACTGGTTTTTAAATGTCTTAACGGCCTTGCGCCCTCTTATTTATCTGATCTGCTTTTACCATATCAACCCTCGCGGACCCTGAGGTCCTCCGGCACTGGCCTTTTAACTATACCAATACCCAGAACAAAAACCCACGGAGAGGCAGCATTTAGCCACTATGGCCCCCACCTGTGGAACAGCCTGCCAGAGAGCCTCAGGACTGCAGAGACTGTTGATATTTTTAAAAGAAGATTAAAGACACACCTTTTTAATCAGGCTTTTAACTAATATTTTAAATTCTTCTTATGTTCTTATCTGGTTCTGTCGTATTTTATGTTGCTGCCTTTATCTTGCTTTTTAAGATGATATTAATCTTAATGATTTTCTGTTTTTATTTATCACTGGTACTTTATTTATTCTATTTTATTTATAATCTCACGTATTTTATTTTTGGTACTGTATTTATTTTATTTGATTTATTCTTTTAGTCCTATTTTATGCTTTTAGTCTTTAGCTTTTAACTCCAGTGTTTCCTCAGGGGGGTCCTCCACACTGGGAGCTGTGTCAGGTCTGCTAGTGGGGTTGCTGTCCTTGGGTCCCTTCGGCCCGGCCGGCTGGTGGTTCCTCCCTTCAATGTGGGGGTCCACCTGTCTGTCGGAGTCGGGGGGCCTGGGTGCTGGTCCCCCCGATGGCACGGCCTGCGGCTCCTCCCAGTGTGGACGACCCCAAAGGTGGCGTTTCCTTGATCCTCAGTGCCATGCCATGTCTCCCTATTGTGTGTGAGGTGAGATTGTGTGTGTGTGAGATTGTGTGTGTGTGTGTGTGTGTGTGTGTGTGTGTGTGTGCGTGTGTGTGTGTGTGTGTCTAGTGTGGAGGGTGGGAGGGAGGGGCTTTCTTTGTAATTGTTCTTCTTTCTTGTGTTAATTGTTTTTAATTCTGTAAAGCACTTTGTGTTGCATGTCCGTGCAGGAAAAGCGCTCTACAAATAAAGTTGATTGATAGTAAATTTCCATAGTTTAGGTTTAAAAAAAGAAACATGGTTGGGTGTCTGTGCATCACATATTTAACATAAAGTTATGTAGTTTAGCTTTAGGAAAAGAAACATGGTGAAGATGTACCTTAAAATAACTCAAAGATCAGTGCTTCCACATGGTCCCAAAACACAAACGATCCCTTGGGGGAAAGTCCTGTTTGTCTTACCTATTCACCACTCTAGCCAACCTCCTTGTGCAGACTTTTGCTCTTTATACTACTTCACTACCATCAGTACATTGGTCACACGATCGCAGCCCTCCTAATTATGTCGATTATACACAGATTATGGGCTCACTATATAGGTCATCGTGGTGCATTACTTTTCATAGGTAGGGGAGACCAGGGATGATTGTAACACTTTTTGTTTTAACAAGTGTAACTCAGTGGGTTTTTTGTTAGAGCTCTTACATTTGGATACATGGTACCCATATTTGTCTGCTATAAATAACACACACTTTGACCTCTACTACACCATCACAGATTATGGAAATTAATATCAAATACAATGAGGTATATTGTTACAACATACCCCAGTACCGGGGTGAGTTGAATACTAGCTGAGGATGGATGTAACAATTAAATTATTGTGCTTAAAAAAGATTTACAATAGGCTAAATGTATTCAAGCACTTCAATGAATAATAAAGAAGGAACAATAAACTTGTAAGAATGCAGTTATTATAATATTAAAATTAATAGAAATGTATAACATAAATACAAAAAAGGCTGACGTTTGAACAGCATTTGAACAGTTGAACAATAAACACTTTCGAAGAGTGACTATTATCAGAGCAAACTAAGGCAATATCTGTAGCCTATTTTTAATCTGATTGGCAGTTGTGGCAAATGTTGATGTCCTTGCCTGGGGTGCAGGCTTCGTGGGCCCAAAATCTACACTTTTTAAGAACTGTTACAACCCTTCCCATGCCTAGCAGCTATGAAAGAGCTAACAGTTTTTAGCATTCAGCTTCAAAGCTAGCACTAATGAAACACATCAAATTAAACTAGAGAAACTACTACTTGAACCTATGTAAGTGAAACAATTGTACATACAACACAATGGACACTATGCAAAAAACAATTGTGATGAAAATGTTTGGTTTCTCACTTGAAAAACTGTTTTTTGGCTCTGGAACAGACAAATTTGGACTCAGAGTCATGTGGCTTCACCAGTGAGCTCCAATTGTAAATGGGAATGGACTATGTTGATGATGTCACCACAGCTCGTTTCTAATTGGCCAAACTGAGAGTGTTACAACTATCCCTCTGTTACAATCATCCCCGGTCTCCCCTACACGTATGAACAGTGCATGGAAACAGTCTGTGACATCACTATGTAGACCAAGTTCAAAGATGGGTGTGGTCTAAGCAAGAGGGCCGGAAGTAAGGGGGCAAGAAGTCGGAAAGGGGCCATTGCCTGAAATGTTGGATTGCTGTATTGCAGCTGGAGGGATTGCTAGATGGTCTGTTATTGCAGTTGTTAGTTTTGTTAAGCATCAGTTAAATTTTATCAGAGGATGAAAGTTCATTCTTAACTTTGGGAACAGTATTTTGACCTAACAAAAAAAAAAATCAACTCTTAACTCTGTGTCAACTCTTTAGCTTTTCATGGACTTTCTGGTCTAGATGGATGATAACTGAAGTTGACGAGATAATGTTGGAAGCTGCACAGAAAGCTAGGAAGTGGACCTTAGGTTGAGAATTTGATTTGTTGTCCCACTTAATTTTACTTATTTATTTATTTACATTTTACTCACATACATACAATTATTTATACAAACAGTGCAATAAAGATGGTACTTTTGTTAAAATAACAATGATTTTCCTTTGAGCTCAGGGTCCTTTCCTCTAATACAGAAACACAGCCTGGTGATTATGTGCCCAGCATGCAGAGTAACCCAGCCATCTCCCACCATTCCGCAATTCTGAAGTTGTTCAAGTGATTAACAGGCTCCTTTTATTCCTCCTGCATTAGCCTGTTTCACTCTGACCTGATAAAAAGTGCATACTTCCTTTTCCTCAGGCAGTCTGGCCCTGTGTGACAAACAGTGGTGAGTACCAAGGGGGAGGGGCCGGGGACAAAGAGGAGGAGGAGATTAGAGATAATAAGATGCACATGTGAAACCCTCCTGCATTCAGTTCTGCCATCCTGGTACCTTTGTGAAACCTGACCTAGATTGAAGAAAGGCCAAACTCCAGAAGCTTGGGGCTCTTCGCCGAAGAACAGACTGTTCTTTTTCATTAGCCTATTCAAGATGGCAGTGCCAGGGTTTGGTCACAAGGCTGTCTGTAAAGCCACATAATGTTACCCAGAGTTCATGTGTCATTATCTACTTTGCCTTTAACAAAACTAGATAGACAGTGAAACTTCTGCATACATGTATCTTGTTTTGCAAGATAAAGATATAAATGTTAAAAAAAAAAAAAAAAAAAAGAGCTGCCAGTTGTTGAGAGTTGGCTCAGCTCTGACTGTCCACACTGGGGAGGGATTGGGACGGGGATGTTTTTCCATCTATTTAGTGATTACCAAGTCTACCAGGCATGGTGCACTCATGGGAACAGAAAACGCCTTTCACACTGATACGGAGGATTCCCAGTGAGAAAAAACATCTGTTGCATTCCTCCACTTTTCCATGCCGAGTGGGAAAGTGTTCTGTTCTCCAGAGTTTTATTGTTATTATACAATAAAACGATCTCATCACTAAGCAGTGGCTTTACACAAGAAACCATGCTTCTAAAGCTGGTGTAGGCAGAAGCCTTGAAAAGGCAAAAAAACAAACAAACAAAAAAAAAAGAATTTGAAAATACACCCTCCTCCTGCTGCAGCTCTCCCCTCTCTATCCTAAGTCCCTTCTACCAGACAACCATGGGCATATGCACTGCATATAGTAACCCAGTTTTTTCCCATACATCGACCTATGTCATCTTATTTTATTTTAGATCTGCATGCAGCGCATTTGCTAAGCCCCTCCTTGTCCCGCTCTGTCTCTGTTTATCAATCAATCAATCAATCAATTTTATTTATAAAGCCCAATATCACAAATAGAATTTGCCTCACAGGGCTTTACAGCATACGACATCCCTCTGTCCTTTGGACCCTCACAGCGGATAAGGAAAAACTCCCCAAAAAAACCCCTTTACCGGGGAAAAAATCAGACCACAAATGCAACAAGATTTAGTTGCTAGCCACCCCACGCTTCCTCTGCCTCACATCCTGCTGTTGCAGACTGCTTCTCTTGGAGGAAAGCATGCAGCATCTCTGGAGACTAACCTTCTGTTGGGGGCTGTAGCAGCTCTAATTCTGCCAGAGTAAACCCCCCAGTACCAGGGATCACAGTGGGCTGGTGTCTAGCTGCAGCACCAGTCTAACCTGTGTAATGGCATAACCAATGCAAAACAACTGCAACAATGCTGACAGAGCAACAGTTTTAACTAGGGATGCACCGAAATGAAAATTTGGGGCCGAAGCCGAATAATATTAAACGCTTGGCCGAATACCGAGTACCGAATACCGAATATCGTTGTTTAGTTTTTCATTAGTTTTTGCAGATGAACACCCTCCTGATTAGTGTTGTCACGGTACCAAAAGTGGCACCCACAGTGAAAGTATCACGGTTCTGAGTAGTATCAGGATACCACAACAAAAATGAGGCAGATGTGCCTTTTGTCATTTATAAAAAGATAAATTACTTTTCTATGATACACCAATAATATTTCAATGGAATAAATTCCTTATTGACTTACTCATACTTCAAAAACAGCATCAATAAGTGATTAACATAGGGGGGATCAAAATAAAATAAATAAATAAAATAAGAATCAACCAGCCACCCTCCTCCCCGACAAGTAAAGAACAGTCCCTTCATAAGTAAAGAACAGTCCCTAAAGTGCGGTGAGGTTTGTGGACTGTTACCTGCCACAAGAGAGCTAGAAATGTGAACGGCTGGTTTCTCCTCTGACACACCACATACCTGTATTCTCCGTCGCTGGTAAGCCGATGGCCGCCGTATTTGACAGGAATAGGCTACATTACTGCCTGTGTCTGTGACCCCCGTTCAACCCATAACCGGTGGGATTCGCCTATCGTTTCTGCTGGTGGTTGAAATCTGTACTCACACAGCATGCTGAATGATTTAAGCTTATTTTGCTTACTCAAAACTATTTTTAGTCGCGAATGCGAATGCGGTGACGGACGGATTGCCACACTGCCGACATTTTACTCCGCCCGTCACGGCACGCTGTTTGATTGTGTTATCAGAACATGCCGTTATTATTCATCGCCACTCATTCTTAAACAAGATGAGATTCACACTGTGGAGTAAAGGCAACATGAACCAAAAAAAGATTACAATGATAAACGTGTACTTTTTCTGAAGAAAACAAACATACTGTACACAGATCTCTGAGGAATCAGAAATACCTGTATTTGTGTAAATGGAAGCTTTGCTCTCCTGCACCTTTTAGGTGTCTGGTCTCCATTTAGTCACAAGAACTGATCTGGCCACCAGGGGGGCGAGTTCCTGATGCCCCAGTATCCAAATTTGTTCTAAATATATTTGTCAACACATCTGCTAAATTTGGTGCTTTTATCACAAAATCGAATGATTCTAGAAAAATTTTGAGCTATGCCACCCCACTACAATGTCTATAAGACTGTGAAATATTTACACAAGATCTGTTCAAATCAACTAAACACTGCAAGACTGAACGGGAGAAGAGGTGCTAAACGGAAACAAAAGGAGTGGAAACAGTGGCCAGACAGGGCCAGAGTGACTCAGAGAGAGAGAGGGAGAGGTTTGAGGGAGCAGAATCTGCATCAAAGTTAAGTTGGATTAAAGATCACATGATCTACCAAGGAACCATGACAAAGTCCTGGCACAAGTGTGTGACACTGGGGGAGGTTATGATGCTTGCCAGTCTGAGTATAACTGAACTAATCTCCTGTTAAGGTTAAATAAAGTAACAGTTGGAGGAAGAAGAAAATGGACAAAATACATGACTAATACTAAAATACTAATTTTCACAACAAGCACACTGTAAGGTGTAGACCAATGTGAGCTTCACTTCAACCAAATTAAATCAGTTACTTATGGGCTTTACAAGGAAAACATGAATAAAAAACATAACATCACCCCTTTTTGTACAGTCATTATGAAATGTACCAGTGTTTTCACATATGCTGGCAAAACACTTAAAAAAAAGAAAGTAGGCTGGTTGAAAATTAAAACAAGCAAATAAAGGGTGAATTGATTTAGTGATTCAATTTTCTTAAACTATTTTTTTTTTTTGATATTTTACAAATAGTTTTTGGACATTGTTTGGACAATTATCTATTATTTTTTGGACATTTTTAACAATACTTTCAGATTTTCTTTGGACAATTTTCATACATTTTACTAGCTGGACATTTCACTAATATTTTTCAGCTATGTTATGTAAAATTGCTATTATTTTACCATTACTTTTTATATTTAAATAATATTTAAGGACATTTTACTTTTTTCTGAAAACAACTGAAAATATCTGACAATTATTTTCTGACATTAAAAAAATGGAATTAACTAGAATAAATACAATTTTTAGAATTCTTAAATCATTGGAGCTAAAGGAAAAGAATATCTTCATTCCAACTTACTGGGGTGTAAAGGAAATGATTGAATTAAGCTTACCTTTTCCTTTTTAATTATTTAAAAGACAGCATCATATATGCAGTATGTTTATTATTTGATTATATTTTTGATACATCTAATAACCTTTTACTGCCTTTTTGACGGTTTTGGGGGCTCAATACCAGAAAGCTAAAACCTTTTGTGGTGTTTTGGAGTAGATTTGTGTGACTTGTGTTACTTAGATGGACTCATGTTGAAGAAAACATAAAAACCAAACTTTGATGTGAAGGCCAGGTCACAAAGCATGGCAACTGAAGGTCCATTGGTTGAAACACACAAAAAAAGAGTCTCTTACACAGAGACTGTGTAAAGTACATGTTGCTGTTGTTTTTGCTATATTCTCACAGCTGAACTTGAGGCCTCCTGAGCATCTTGTGTTGTTATCATGTGTACTAAATCACAAGCTCCAGCGCCCCAGGTCATTTCCTACCACACAATTTTCTCCTCCTATTATTCCTGCTTCCCTGCGAACACAGCCTTCCCCCATTTCCTGTTCTTGGCCCCCAAATTGATCCGTAGACATATTGTTGGAGCCCGCTGACCTGTAAAACACAGTCAATGCATCAGAGTCTTTGGTAGCTCTTGAGGAAATTAAAGACATGTTACTGAAGGGGGGGTGGGGGGGTGAATGAATACAGGCTGAATGAAATGACTGACCCAATATAACTACATTTGCAGTTTTTTTTTAAAGAAACACATACGCACAGTCAGACACAGCTCTCAACTTAATCCAACATGTCAAGTAAAAACATGTGGGTCAGAGCACTGCCATGATACTGTATGTATTTTTTCCTTCTACAGGAAAAAAACATGTTTTACATCCAAAATATTTAATATTTGCAAGTTCAGTGCCACTGAGCCTGTTCTCTCACTACTGACTGAGAACATCCCCCACAGGTCTCCCCAAGGCATGAACGCATCAGGCAGTGGGAGAATCAGCAGCTTCTATCACACACACTGATAGTGACTGAGCACAGCTCGGGTGGTCTGTCTGTGCTTTAGCGTGGTATTGATCTAGGGAGGAAGAGATTAAGATTAAGAAGAAGAGACACTAAACACAGGAAACGTGTACTCATTAACATATGGGGTGATGAGGTTATGTGTATGTCTGTTTCAATGTAGATTCTGATATCCTCGATTTTTATCATATTTACTCGGGTCACATGCTTTGGGGTCAACACATGATAATCTGGCTGAGTTAGGATAACCCAGAATGATACAATATTACTGTAGGTATCTTACAGCGTAAAAGGCATATGTTGAGTAAAAGGATCAACATATTCACTCTGGCGATATTCTACATTTTCTTCATATCAACAAATCCCATGAGCGAGCCAAACCAACACTGATTGTATCTACTGACAGAAGAGCACCAAATCTAGATTAATCTGCTGCTGAAAATGGCCCCCAACAAATTATTTCTTCCTTAGTGATGTCCTGATCTGATCTCAAAGATCAGTATTGAGGCTGATCTAGGGAAGTTTTTTACTGATCAAGATATACTGAGCTTTATAGAGCCTGATTCAAGACTTTTTTTTCCCATCAACTGGTTTCTTTACTTTGAGGACACAGACAACAGTGCAGATCTTACCAGCCAAGAGCAATCAACACACCACTACAAGTGCAACAAAAGCCCTGTGAGCAAAAAGACAGTTCGATTAATTTTTTTTAGGGCCAGTCACTGCATAGTGTCTTTTTTCAGCAGAAAAGTGGTGGCAAGGGGTGCTTCATCCCATTGCTTCACAAAAAAGAGCTCCCAGTCATTTTTTTTAATGACATGCTCTGCATGGGTATTTTTCAATGACAACAATATTTTGAACACCCTAGGCCTAAGATCAATGATCAATCTTGTGGTCGTATCAGCAGTTCTACTGCCTTGTGTCTTGGACACTCTGGGACAAGACAGAAGCAGAGCTGTCAACTGATCACCACCTGGTGGTGAGTTGGATCAGATGGCGGGGGAGGCTGCCGGACAGACCTGGTAAACCCAAACATGTAGTGAGGGTGAACTGGGAATGTCTGGCAAAGGACCCTGTCCATGGGGTCTTCAACTTCCACCTCCAGGAGAATTTCTTGTGCATCCCGGGGAAGGTTGGGACATGGAGTCTGAGTAGGCCATGTTCAAAGCCTCCATTGTGGAGGCGACTGCTAGGACCTGTGGTCAGAAGGTTGTTGGCGCCTGTTGGGGCGGCAACCAAAGAACCCGCTGGTGGACCCCAGCGGTGAGAGAGGCCATCAAGCTGAAGAAGGAGGCCTTTCAGGTCTGGTTGGCCCAGGGGTCTCCAGAAGCAGCAGACAGGTACTGGTTGGCCAGAAGGGCTGCAGCTGTGGTGGTCACTAAAGCAAAAATTCGGGTGTGGGAGGAGTTCGGGGAGGCTATTGAGAGGGACTTTCGGTTGGCCTTAAGGAAGTTCCAGCAGACCATTAACTTATTCAGGAAAGGAAAGCAGGGTTGTCTCAGGCTGTGCTCAGCAGAGAGGGAGAACTGCTAACCTGAACTGGGGACAAATTGAGTGGTGGAAGGAGCACTTTGAGGACCTCCTGAACCCAGCCATCACGTCCACTGAGAATGAGGCAGAGTCTGAAGACTTGGGGGAACTCTGGCCCATATCCCTGGCGGAGGTTGCTGAGGTAGTTCCCCAGTGGCAAGGCACCGGGTGTGGATGAGATTCACCCTGAGATGCTGAAGGCTCTGGGCACTGTTGGGCTGTCTTGGCTGACATGCCTGTTCAGTGAGCAATGCGGAATCCGTCCTGGTTGTGGAACAGTGGACCAGCTCTTTACTCTTGCAAGGGTGCTGGAGGGGGCATGGGAGTTTGCCTATCAGTCTACATGTGCTTTGTGGACCTGGAGAAGGCTTACAACCGCGTCCCTTTGGGGGGTCCTGTGGGGGGTACTGGTTTCAAGCTCGCTGCTACAAGCCATCCAGTCCCTGTATGACCAAAGTGAGAGCTGTGTCCACATAGTCGGTGTGAAGTCGACCACATTCTTGGTGGGTGTTGGCCTCCGTCAAGGTTGTCTCTTGTCACCAATCTTGTTTGTGATCTTCATGGACAGGATCTTGAGGCACAGCCGTGGGGAGGAAGGGGTCCGGTTTGGGGACCTCAGAATTGCATCCCTGCTTTTTGCAGATGATGTGGTTCTGTTGGCTCCATCACACCGTGACCTCCAGCATGCACTTGAGCGTTTTGCAGCTGAGTGTGAAGCAGTTGGGATGGTTCTCTGTTGGAAACCGGTGGATTGCCCTCTCCGGGTTGGGGGAGAGTTACTGCCTCAAGCGAGGGAGTTCAAGTATCTTGGGGTCTTGTTCACCAGTGAGGGTAGAATGGAGCGTGAGATGGATCGGCGGGTCGGTGCGGCTTCTGCAGTGATGCAGGTGCTGCGACAGTCCATCGTGGTGAAGAGGGAGCTGAGCCGGAAAGCAAAGCTTTAAATTTACTGGTCCATCTACATCTCAAACCTCACCTATGGTCATGAACTCTGGGTAGTGACCAAACAAATGAGATCGCGGATACAAACGGTGAAAATGAGTTTCCTCCGTGGGGTGGCTGGGCACAGCCTTAGAGATAAGGTGAGGACCTCGGACATCCGGAGGGAGCTTGGAGTAGAGTCGCTGCTCCTTTGCATCGAAAGGGGTCAATTGAGGTGGTTCGGGCATCTGATCAGGATGCCTCCTGGGCGCCTCCCGCTGGAGGTGTCTCGGGCATGTCCCACTGGTGGGAGGCCCCAGGGCAGACCCAGAACACGCTGGAGGGATTACATATCTCGTTTGGCCTGGGAACACCTTGGGGTCCCCCAGGAGGAGCTGGAAAGTGTTGCTGGGGAGAGGGATGTCTGGGGTGCTTTGCTCGGCCTGCTGCCCCCACAACCTGGCCCCGGATAAGCGGATGAAAATGGATGGATGGAACACTAACATTAGCTGGGTAGCTGACGTAATGCTGCATTAATAGAAGGTTGACTACACAGTTAACAACAACACAAGCACTCACCAGTATTCCACCAGTATTCCAGTATCCACTAAATACTAACAAATAAGAAAACATTAAGGAACAGCTTGGATGCAAAAAAAAAAAAATTCTTAATACATTGTAAAGCTATTCAACTGTCAAGTATATGGTTTACATTTAAATGACATTTACTACTTAAAGAAGCAATAAGCAAATTAATCATTTCTAGATTGGAGGAATTAAAAAATTGCTATGTGAAGAACTAGAGGTGTAATTTCATCTGGAGTATAGCATGACCTCACACACCCTCTCTCTGTGTTGATCTCCAGCCCATTGTTTACAAGCCAGTCCGGTTGTGCATTTAACACAGGAACGTTAGCATTAGCTCCCGGTGTTAGCACTAGCCGAGTCGGCTGCCACCGGCTACTGGAGTAACTTAACAACTATGGAACACTTCTAAAGGCTCCTCTAGTCACTGAGCCTCGCCTCCATCTCAGCAAATGTATCAAATTTATTACAGGTACCATCATCATTGAAGTAGGCACATTGGTGCTGTATGGAGTTTGATTTGTTGTTATTCATTTAGTTGTTGTTTGAGCTGTGTTTGGGGCATGTTTAAAGGGTTTATACAGCCTTGTAGCCCAGGTTCTGCTGTTTAATTTGATGTGCAACATCACTATATTTTTCGTGATTAGTGCATTGTTTCACACTGTGTTTATAAAGTCACTGTCAAATTTTGGGTTTCCAACAATTTGGGCAACCCAATAATAGAAGACGAGTGCTCATTCTTTGTCAAAATTCTTTGTCAAAATACGTTATAATCATGTTTTAACAGGGAATTATTCAAAATTTTGAACCCCCAGACCACCGGGTAAAAAATTGTTCCCACTTCAGGGCCAAAACCCCGGATGTTTTCAACTGCTAGTGACACCCCTGTGCTCAGGTCATCAGGATGGTCTTACCAAGCTAAGTCAGAGGACATTGTTGAGGGAAATAATTGAAGCCAAATCTCAAATGTACAACTGTGAATTTGGGAGAGAACGTGATTTGGGAGAAATGTATGTGGACATAGCTAAGTTAGAATAACCAATTAATTAGTTAATTAGGCCAAAGGAACACAAGGTTCAAAGAATATGGACAATTGCAGGATTGCTGCATGGAAATTCATCCTGTGTACACTAGTGGCTGAAACACGACCAAGCCTGTGCATGCAATACTTAACTCATAGACAAAATTACAGTGAGATTCTTTGTTTTAACTGGAATATTTAGACCAGTACTATTCCTTTAATATGGGGCTCGCCTCCTTTTCTTCCTTTTCTTCTGTTCTTTCATCTCTACTTTTCAGCTTAGAACAAATTATTAAAATATTTTTTAGTAATTCAAACCCTTTTATAATTGTACAATATGTATTATGGTACAAACCAGTTTTCCTTATTACTTCATGAAAAATTGAAAAAGAAACACTTAGTACACAGCAAAACATATTACACTCATGGCCTTGTGGTTTCCAAATCATACCTCTTATTTCCATGAATAAACATCAAATTTCCAAGTCATTCATACTTTTATAAAGTTCCTATTGATGGGAGAAACTTCTTTTCTACTGTGTGTGTGTGTGTGTGTGTGTGTGTGTGTGTGTGTGTGTGCGCGTGTGCGTGTCTGATAGCAGACAAACAGGTCCGGCCTAGTGGAGCCCAGGAGAGCCCCAGGGCCCAGACACAATAAGCTCCGTTATTACAGGCTGAAACTGAAGACAGCAGGGGCACACCCTGTGGGCTCCTTGTGCATATCAGTATAGACTAATTCACAGGCCCTGCAACAAAAATAACCTCCCACAGACGCTGGGTGGACGCTGTCTGCATGTTTTCAGTGCTAACCTGATCAGTGTCAGAATACCTTCTCTCCTGAGGTCATATGGAGTAGGAGATTTTAAGATTGCACTTTCATAAAGTTGGGGGACCCAGAAAGAGAAAGACAACAATGGTCAACATCAAAACAGCGGATGCTGACATAAATGCTGACTTTCCAGGGTATGGGTCACACTCCAAAAACTCTAGATCCTACATTTCTCACTATGCAACCGATGGCATCTCATAAGGAATTTTCGAACAAAACAGTTGCGGGGACTCCCTGAGAGGACCTGGGGAGCTCCCCTGAGAACTATGCACTTTCAAGCACCTGTTTTTCTGTTTGCATTCGTACTGCAAATATGAATGCTGAAGTGACATACTGTTTTAAAAATTGCCAAAGCCACATTGGCTTGTGTTTGATCAATCACCGCTTCAGTGTTTTCTTCGAGAACAGATTGTATGATATCCTATGAATTTGCACCTCAAGAATAACATTAGATCCTTTAAACCACAGTGTGTAGAATTTCTCCCATCTAACGTTGAAATCATAAATTGCATTCAAACAGATAGCGTACCCTAGCACCTCACTGGTTCAAACGTGTGTGCCGCTGTGTAACAAAAAGCTATGATAACATTGATGAAACCATGTCATCCGATACTTCAAGGAGTATTAATTCAGGCTCCTACACAGACACACGCGATGCGAGTTGAGAAACCCATACCTGTCAAGTTTTGGATTTGAAAATAAATCCCCCACAACTCCCCACAGTACGATACCAGTGAAAGTATCATGGTTCTGAGTAGTATCAGGATACCACAACAAAAATGAGGCAGATGTGCCTTTTGTCATTTATAAAAAGATAAATCACTTTTCTATAATACATCAATGATATTTCAATGGAATAGATTACTTATTGACTTCATACTTCAAAAACAGCATCAATAATTGATTAACATAGGGGGGATTGAAATAAAAAAATAGAATAAAAATCAACCAGCCACCCTCCTCCCCTGACAAGTCCCTCCATAAGTAAAGTCCCTAAAGTGCGGTGAGGTTTGTAGGCCATTACCTGCCACAGAGAGAGAAATGTGAACGGCTCGTTTCTCCTCTGACACGCCACATGTGTGCCGCCATGGCTCGGTTTCCAGGTACTACTGGGCAGTCATGACACCAACGAAAGAGGAAATTACTGGACCTGGAGTTGAACTTCTGTGTTGCCGGTAAGCCGTTATCTTACGCCGCAGAGCACTATGAGCCTCCGCCATGTGATCCCCGTTCAACCCACAACCTCCAGGATTAGCCATTCCTTTCTGCTGCTGGTTGAAACATGATAATAGGGGCGCCCAGTGCCCACTCCACTAACTTGACGTGGAAATGAGCGGTAGTCTAGAAAACTGGCAAGTTTTGTTTTGTTTTGGGTTTTTTTTTTTGGACGAGCGCTCTCACATAGATTGTGCCCTGGGCGGTTGCCTAAATTGCCCATAGCAAAACCCGTCCCTGGGTGTACAGGAAATCTAAAATAACCACTTGTCAATCAGACCCGCTGTCGACACTTTCCTCATGATAACTGCCACCCAGGCTACTGCAGGTGGCAGTTCTCGCAAGGCTAGAGATTAGATTATTGGTGGAGGTAATAGTACACCAATGATGACATATTTATGAATGCAGACATCAATTTTTGCCAATAAACAACTGAAAATGTTACACAATGTCCCTTTAACGTACAGTTAGAAAATTAACATATAGTTAAAGAGGTTAGGTTTAGGCAATAAAAGTTATTGTGATGAGGTTTAGGAAAAAAGAAACATGGCGAGGACATTAAAATGACTCAAAGTTCTCTCAAAATTCACACAGATCCTGTGAAGTGGCCCTTTCAAGCTTTAAACACAGTACCTAAATAACATAGGGAACTTCAGTGATGATCTCATACTTTGCACGCTGTGTATGAGACCATCACAATTTTTCAGCAATCTCAACTTTTCCCTCTTCAATTAGATCAGACTTTCCTTCTTCCTGTAACTTCTGACTCAAAGAAGCTGTGTCAGAATGATTTTCTTCCCTGTCAATTCCTCAAAATACCAACAAAGAAGTCTCGTGGAAAATTTGACAATACTACACTACAGGGGCCATATTTACCAGGCTTCCTAGTACAAAGACTTGCTGCTGGTGACAAAATTCTGAGAAATGTCTTAAACTTATGACTTTCAATTTACCCTTACAGATCCTAGTAAGCAACTCTCAAGGTAAAAGGCATTTTCTTTTCTGTTTATATCGAAATTCTTGCTTTCTATTACATTTGTACATGGCCATTAATGGTAAAAGTGGGGAATGACTGTGGTTATGCTTAATAAAAAACAAACATTAACTTCAGTCTGGGATGAGATGTGAGGTCCAGTCTCCTGCACCTGAGATATGCTCCATCCATCATCCTGACCTCCTCACGCTTATATTGCCCCTCAGTATGTAAAGAACACACTACTTCCCGCATTCATACTGAAAAGTTGGTACTGAATGTAAATCGTTGAATATAAATATAATTCCTAGGGATGCTGGGATGCAGGAAGCTTTTAAGATGTGTCACTCAAAGCTGTAGCAAATTTGGAAAACTTTGTTGCTGCAAATGGGAACAAAACATGATATTATAGACAGTACTTTTAGATTCTGATTGATAAAGTGACTATTAGGGCTGACCCCTGAAAGTCGGGAAATTAATTAAGGACAGTTAGCAGCACTATTGCTATAGCTAAAAAGTGCACTTTCTGGTTGTGCTACAGTGACGTCACTCCCAAAAAAATATATTAAAAAATGCCAGAAGAGGATGGCCATGTCTACTGTGTGTTCTGTTCAGGAATTGAGCATGCAGTGGCTGCCTGTGATCCAGCTTCATGCATGAACTGCTTCTGCATGTCTGCTAAGCAAAGGGAAGCCTGTTGCCATTCATTTGGCAGACGTCCACCAACCCCTTCTCAGGGCCTGGAGCCAGCTGAGTGCCCTAGGTTGGCGGGTCTGGTAGTGGGGGACGGGGGCCCATCAGGGTGCTCCCCCGCCTCCATTATAACAGTTTCAGTAGGGGGTGAGCGGACTGTGTCATATAGGAACTTCCCTGCTCCTGGGCCCTCAGCTGGGTTGGACAGGAGCCCTTCCTCCCCTGGGTCGGAGGAGGAGATAGACAGTCTTGGCCTTGGGCCCCTAGAGGATGATTAGTTGGCCTCAGATGGGCAGGAGGTGCCTGTAAAGGAGCATGACCAGCAGTCACCTCTCCTTCAGGAAATTAATGGCCGGGCTGCTTTGGCTCTGGGGCTTGACCTGCCAGCTGATCAGGGTCCTGCCCCTTCTCATTTCGATAGGAAACAGGGGGTCTGCCTACAAGGTTCCTTGTGTCTCTCCTTTCTAATTTCAAGGTGGTGGTCAGGAGTCAGTTTACAACACCAATGGCAGGGGCACCCTGGTTGGGGCTCTGTCGACGTATGGCTGCGGTTGACAACCAGGGGAGGATAGACTGTGGGCCATTGCCCCCCATAGATCAGGCTTTGGCTGCCTTGGTGGCTCCGTCACAGTCCCTCCTGGGCATGGTGACCTGCATGTAGAAGTAGAAACTGCAAGGTATCGGATGGCTTGTTGGGAAAAATGCTTGGAGCCATGGCAGTTCAGACACAGCTGGCATACATGGGTGCTGTACTGTCCCTGCACCAGTGCCATCTGGTTGGCCAGCTAAAGGAGGGGTGTAGTACAAATCTCATAGCCGAACTACAAGGTGTCGCCTCACTTCTTCCAAAGCTCATGAGAGAGCAGGGCGAAGTAGCTGGCAGTGCTATGGCAAGTTTTTGGGTGGCCAGGCATCATCTCTGGCTGTCACAGTCCATGCTGCAGCCAGAGGATAGGGCATGTCTGCTCAAACTGCCTGTTGAGCCATCTACCCTGTTTAGGCCTGATACATCCATGATAATTTAGCAGGGCCAGGAAGCCCATTGCTGTGCTAAGAAGAGGTCGAGCACCTTGAAGTGAGGTCAGGGCTTGCCTCAGCCTCAGCTCCAGCAACCCAGGCAACCTCAGCCTTCTTGGGGGCAGGAAGATCTGTGGAAACTCAGCACGATGCAGTACGTCTAAACAGGGCAGAGAATGTGGCAACCCTGCCTTCCAATCATCTTCCTTCACTTTCCTGAGACCTCTCTGTGCTGATGGTCTGCAGTAATGGAAAATGCAGCCACCCTTGTCAGAGGAGGGGTGCTTCAGAACTGTAAACAATACCCTTGGGTCATTGTTGAAACAACCCGGGGTCTACCCCAGAGCCTTCCATGCCGTCTGAGGAGGTGGTTGGGGAGATCTGGCACTGCTTCAGCAGTGCAGTGGCAACCAGGGACAATGCCCATTGTTCTTTTCACTCCTGGGCGTCGATGCCCAGTAGCCTCAAGGCCTGCTGTATGCATTTTCCCTGTTCACTCTTCTCCCAGATCTGCTGCAGAGAGTTCGGAAGGAGGAAGTGCAGCTGATCCTGGTGGCCCCGAACTGGCCACACAAGACATGGTTCTCGGAGGTGGTGCCTCTCCTGGCCAGGAAGCCATGGGAACTCTCTGTCCTTCTGAGACAGGCACAGGGGGTCCTTTCCACAGGGGCTTAAACTTTTCAGACCAGGCAGAGTGCTCAGGCACCGTCAATGAGGGCTGCATACTATTACCACTGGGAGCTCTTTGCATCATGGTGCACAACTAACCAGATTGATGTACTGACATGTACAGCTCCAGAGTTGCTCTGGTACCTGCAAGGGCTGCTTGAGGCAGGAAAATCACCTTCAACCCTTAGAGGCATGGTGGCAGCTATCAAGGCTGTGTGTACATGGGATTATAGGCTTGGAGATGGTGACTGAAGCCTCATCTTTCAGGTCCTGAGGGGTGCGCAGTGGCTTGCACTGCGCACTGGGAGGCTGGCCATTCCACCGTGAAACCTGGGTCAGGTGTTGGCTGCCCTGCAGCAGGAACCTTTTGTGTCTCTGGAGTCAGTCAGCATTTAGTGGCTGTCTCTTAAAGTGTTTTTTCTCTTGGCAGTGACATCAGCCAAAAGAGTGGGGGAACTGCACGCTCTGTCAGTGGATAAGAGCTGTTGTCGTTTCCTGCCGGATGATGCTGGTGTCATGTTGCGTCCAAACCCTGTATTCCTGCCAAAAGTACTCACAGACTTTCATTTGAATCAGTCAGTGGAGTTGCGACCCTACAATCCTTCCAAGGAGGGTAGTGAGGTTGAAAAAAGACTCGAATCTCTGTCCTGTTAGAGCCTTGAAGGTCTGTCTGGCACACTGTAGCGTTTAGAAAGACAGACAAGCTCTTTGTCTGCTTTGTCCACTTGTGGACCTGCATCTGCTCTGTCTCCTGGGGCCCCTCGTAGTGTGTTTCAAAGGGTTCCCATTGTTATGATATAACAACCGGGTGGGAGGATAATCTTGATATGATAGAGAACGTTCGGTTACACTGTAACCTTGGTTCTCTGAGTGAGGAGATTATCTCCCCAGGCTCAAGGCTGCTCAGTACCCATTCCAATCAATGTTAATTAGTAGGTGCATCTGCAAGGTGGGGCTTTTATAGCCTGGCGCATTTCGGCCACGTAAAGTTAAATATTATCAATTTCCACGTCGATTACCCAAGATGAGGATGATTCCCATAGTTATGATATTTATGATGTAAGTACTGAGTGGGGAGATAATCTCCTCACGGCAGCGGTTCCGTTGACCGTCGGACCGTAGAGGCGTTGGATTTTTCCTACTCGGGCATTGACAAGATGGGAGAAATGGAGCGTAATGGTGTCAGATGTAGGAAATAAATTGCAATCGCAGTTGTAAACAAACGATATTTCATTTATTTATGCAAAAGAAAAAAAAGCATAAGCTTTTTTTTCCCACTATTAAAAGTGATTGTTGACCATAGATTGATTTCTATGTGGTTGATAATTACTCTATATTTTTGAATTTTGCGTTAATTTCTATATATATATATATATATCAGCTCTTTCAATAGTACACTACTCAGCTCCTCTCAGTTCAGTTGGTACAGTGACATGAGAGATCTTTGCAGGAAGATATTGCTAGCTCTTCTGCTAGATGACTTTGCAAACAGCCCTCGCCGACAGCACACTAGCTAGCCACCCGCATCTGACCAGGTCTGTCAACGACAGAACCTCGTGGCATTGTTCTGGGGGTGGGGAATGCATTGGGGAAACGCTCCATTAAAACAGGAAAAATAGGTTGTGCACCCAGTGTAACGTAATTCGCAAGACTCTAAGCTCACTCTCCCACAACAGTTACAGCGGGCAGGCCCTCACTGTACCTCCACACACTGTCATTGGCCAAAAGTCAGTGGCCAGGGCTGAATTAATTTAGCCCAACTGGACAGTAAATCAAGGGGGCTTGTCACGACACCTGTCACTCACGATGTGACAACAATGATTGGAAGCTGATTCTAGGAGTATGGGCCGTAAAAAATCAGCACATTTAGATAAATCCTGTGGTTTTGTGACTATTTTAGTGCTGTTGCTGCTATAGGTTCCACCAAACACAATCAGTTCTAGGGTTCAATAACTAATATTTTAATATTTTCATTAATTTAATAATTTTCTTGTCTTTATTGTAAAAGATAGGCTGGGCTTAGCCCTGCTAGCCCATTTATACCAGCCGTCTCTGAAAATGAGCCTTGACCAAATGGTTGATTTGTCTCCAAGAGCACACAACGTCTATTGCATGAACATTATTCTATTCAGTTCGCTCTTTGAAACTAAATTATAATAAGAATATGATGGAAACTTTAAATAGCAGTGTCCTCAGGATATTTTTTGGACATGGTACTTGTCAGCCAAGTGCTAAAGATAACTCAATGAGATTCAGCTAAGGTCAACAAATTTTCTAAAATTATAATTAAACTGAAAAAAAAAACATCAAAGAGTTAATTGGTGCGGGAAATCCAAAAGCATTTCCACAAACACACATGCCATTCATAGATACAAGATCTGAGCATTGTTCAAACAGGATCCTTGAACTGGTAAACAAGAACAAGCTATAGTGGCATGACCTCAGAGGAAGTGGCCCATAAACTCTGACAAACTACTTACGAGATACTACATCTATACATGGCTGGAAAATACATTTATACTCATAATGCAAGGCTGATACGGAAATAAGGGAGCTAAACAGCTGGGCTGAAACTGAAAAAATGGCAGCTGACAGCAACAGAGACTGTGGGTGGGTATCATAGTTTATGTTGTTCTAGACAGAACTATAATTTACCTACTGTGCAGACTAACTCAATTAAAAAATACTGTCAGCCTCAAGTGTCTGCCTGCTGAGCTCAGTCAGAGCACAGTGAAGGGGTTGTGACAACATTCAGAACAATTGGCCTTTAAAATGTTGATATTTTTGTTTACATATAGAAATTGTTGGTTAATGGTGGTCAGGGGGATTATAATTCAACTGAACTGCCAGAATTAATATTGGCATTGAACTTTTCTGCAAACCACAGATATGTTACATTTGTGTGTTAGCTCAATAAACCTTGTTTCTTTATGTTTCAACAGCGCTATGGCTAACGGGTGGTTAGGTTAAGATTTAGGCACAGAAACCTTTTGGTTATGGTTTGGAAAAGTTTTGGCTCAAGGTATCTACTTTTGGTGGCACAGTCCCTGCTGGAGAAGCAGACTGATGTCTCTGCATAAAAGCATCGTGGCACTATCTTTGGTGGAAAAACAGCGACAGGTCAATAAAAAACACCTATGCTAAGTGTCTACAAAGCCACAGGAAACACAGCAATGACTCACTAAATCACAACCAGTTTCCTTGTTTGTTGATGTCAAAAAGTGGTCTGCAGCTCAGCAGGCATTTTGCCTCGGTAACATGCCCCCTCCACTTTTTGGATCACTTTAGAAATGGTGGCATATGCATGAAACAAAGGCAATTTATCTGTTGCTTGCAGGAACATACAATGCCAACATTTTCTTCTGCCAAGTGCGCTGTTAGGATTCATGCAAATGGACCAAGAAATCCTACAACAAACTATATTGGAATCTGGCCTATAGTTTTAGACTGTTTCTCCTGACTGGAGAGATTTAGACTGATGATGGCACCATTCCTTAAAGTTTAAGTTCAGAATTATGTTTGGATTTTTTTTTATAAACAACCCTGATTCCAAAAAAGTTGGGATGCTGTGTAAAACGTACAAAAAAAATAGAATGCAATGATTTGCAAATCTTTTCTGACTTATAATTAATTGAATACAGTTCGAAGACAAGATATTTAATGTTCAAACTGGAAATATACACTCATTCTGAACTTGATGCCTCCAACATGTTCCAAAAAAGTTGGGACAGGAGCATGTTTACCACTGTGTGACATCACTTCTTTTTACAACACTGAGGACACTAACTGTTGAAGATTTGAAAGGAAAACCTCAGTTTTTCAACACTCCAAGGTCTTTATTGCTGTATTTTGAGCTTTGTAACGTACCACATATGTTCAATGGGAGATGGGTTTGGACTGCAGGCAGGTCAGTCTAGTACCTGCACTCTGTTACGACAAAGCCACACTGTTGGTACACATGCAGAATATGTTTAATCTTCTCTGAAAAAGATACTGTCTGGATGGCAGCGTATGTTGCTTCAAAACTTGAATGTACCTTTCAGCATTCATGGTTGCGTGCATTCATGTGTTAGTCCATCTCAGATGAGCTCAGGCCCAGAGAAATTGGTGGTGTTTCTGGATGTTGTTGATATCTGGTGTTTAAAATTTGCATGGTGGTCTTGCCTTGCATTGGTAGATGCAACAACAAACTGTGTTTACTGACAAAGGTTTTCCAATGTGTTCCTGAGCCCATGTAGTAATATCCTTTATACAATCATATCAGTTTTTTGATACAGTGCCGTCTGAGGGGTCAAAGGTCACAGGGATTCAGTGTTGGTTTTCAGCCTTGTCCCTTACATTTTGAGATTTCTCCAGTTTCTCCAATTCTGTTTCACACAATGTCCCAACATTTTTGGACTCAGGCCTGTATGTTTGGTTGAGGTGAGGAGTTAATTTCAACTATTTTATCCCATAAAATACATTCTATTTTATTAGCTAATATATAAGCTAACTACACATAGTAAATAATAATTATATTATAACTTTGTATCTCGAAGTCATTCGTAAGTATAGTGCTTGAGGAAATGTGTGTGTGCATGTCTGGAAAAACAGAGCTATGAGAACAAACAGGGTGTTTAGCTCCTGAGACTGTTGGTGTGGTACAGAGCAGCAGTCAGTAAGATGATACCAAAGTCTGTTTTTCCTCTTGTGAGTTCAGAGTGCTTTCACAGAAAACCAGAGCCACACACACAAAGAAGCGAGCGCTCACAGACAGCAGCAGCTGGAGGACTTACCACTGGAGCAGTTGGAGCCCCCCCATCCCGGCTCACACTGGCAGGTGTTGGGGGCCATACAACGGCCATGAACACAGCTCTCTGCACAATGAGCTGCACATGGAGGAGACAGGAAGACAGGGATCAGTACAGTCACAAAGACTTAAAAAAGATGTCTGCAGTACAGTTTGTCACGTAGGGCTACATAAATAAATAAAAACTTAGATTCATATTTTCCCTCTAATAGAGCTGGAGAATGAAGATGTAGCACCTGAATCTGACTTGTGTCGTACAATTAGTACACGCAACTTTACTTGGACTTGGTTGTAAGACTTGGCTTACTTGAGATTTCCCAGACAGATGACTCAGCTTGACTTAATCCAAAATAGGACTGAACCACTTTGTTTAAAAGTATGTCATTCAAGTTATAAATAATTATTGTTTACAGCTCTGAATGGTTTCACTGGAAAATATCCAGATTTACCAGATGGTTTACACTGATTTTCAACCAGCTTCTGTGTCCCCATGCATATGACACTTTTGATTTCTGTTGCAAGAGGACAATAATCCAAACAGTTCACCTTAACTAAGGTCCAAGTTTAAAACAGAATTGAGACTCATTTATACTCCCATTACATATGAAAAAGATAACTGTTTCAAAAACCATCACTGCCCTCATACTTCCATGCATCCTTCATGATGGCACAGATATAGCCAATAGATGGCTCTAGATGGCTCTCAATGAAAAGTTTCACACAGCAACAAAAAATGCAACCGTGGAAGAGGTCCAAAGATTGTGCCTTGAAACAGAGGCAGCATTGTAGACAGTGGTGATCTGTGCGACCATTATATACATCCCAACATGTGGATGGAGAATTCTTTTCACTATATTACTGATTTGTTCCATCCTGCCATTATTTAAATGCCTTCATCATCTCCTACAGTAGTATCTCACTTGAACTATGCTACACTGCCTACACTCCGGTGGTGCCACCCTGTTTTATCCGTATCTGAAAGCTTTCAGAAAACGTGCATAAATACGAAAGAAATTAATGCAGAGGATGGACAGAGGGCTCTGTCTAAATCTGTCTCCATCTCCATATTTAATGTTGAGCATAAATGAGCTCTTAGGCTGAGCTGCCATGAGGACGCCTTAGGAAAATGTTAAAAATGCAAATAAGGTGATGATTTTACAACCAGACTTGGATGTGATACATGCAACCTGATCTCACAGAAATACATAACATGACCACAACCTCTCAGCACCACATACCACTGTTGTCATTATTTTGTTGTAATTACATGCCAGCACCACTGAAAACAGTGCCAATGGAAAGTCAATAAGGATCGTCTGTCATGGTGGACACAAGAATTCACTGTTTCACCAACAGATTCACCCATCTACCACCCAGGTGGATGGGTCAAGAAACATCATCCAGGAGCCAATTGTTTGTGTCCCATGTGAAATGTCGAGTTATTTTAACTAATGCACTTACGTCAGGGCGTCGGTGGCTTAGTGGTAGAGCAGACGCCCCATATACCCATATACAAGGCTGTTGCCGCAGTGGCCCGGGTTCAACTCCAGCCTGTGGCCCTTTGCTGCATGTCACTCCCTCTCACTCAACTGTCCTAACAATTAAAGGCAAAATGGCCCAAAAACTAATGCACTTATGTCCTTTTGTAGCTCCGTCACATTTTGTACTTCCATAACTTGACAATGTTCTTACATAACCTATGTAAATAGTGTAGTTATTTTATGTGAAAACCTGCAGACTTAACTAAGTAGTGTTGGTGCTCAAACCTAACCATGTCACCACCATGTAATTTCAACACATACGTCACATCAATATGTTGATGCAGTGTTCAGAGGTCATGATCATTTCATGTATTTCTGTGAGATCACATTGGATATTTAATGCTAAGTGTAGAAAAACTGCACAAGCCATAAAAAGAGAAAAAATACTCTTCCAGCCCAGAATTTATTTTCACTGTCACCATTGGGTTAAGCATTCACAAGAATGGGATGGACGTACAGACTAATGGACGGACAACCCGAAAACATAATGCCTCTGGCCTTGGCTATCGTCGGTGTGGAGGCATAAAAACAATAAACTAGAAGTGGGAGAAGAGGATGTAGGAAGAAGAAGAAGAGGGAAAAAGAAGAAGAAGCTCCCTCTGTCCTCAGCAGATAGTATTGTGTTGCTTAATCTATACATCTGTCATCACAAAACCATCACACATTCATTGACTAGGCTTTACAGTATTTTTTTGAAATTCAATTGTGTAGCAGGAACACACTGATTCAGTCCAAAAAATGTACTAATTTCCACCTTACTGCAATTCTACTTCCTCTCCTATCTGATTCCCATCTGGAAATGCCATGTTGCCTAGAATATCTGGCACATCCTCCTTCCTGCTTTGTTTTGTCGAGGAGTTCAGAGAGTTTTTCAGAGCAACATGTGATAACTGCTTATACAAGAGAGCCTTTTCACTCAAAAATAAATTCCCCTCTGATCTCCCGGGGCACATTATCACAGCCTCTGTGTAAATCAAACTGTGGTCACATTTCCACCAAAGCACAGAGATATTATGACTTTTATACCACCAACTACTTCCAGCATCACAACAGCAGGCTGTGTGTTAACATAATGATTTCTTTTACTATTGCTGCTCAACAACAGTTGTTGTTTTGCCACTGGCCACTATGGCTTCACACCTGTCACTTCCTGCTGGCTACTGACAGGGCTGGGTGGGGGGTGCACAGTAGCCTCATTGGCAAGTAAGGTCACTGTAATGGCAACATATGTAAAAGAACAAGGTTCTGTTTTTCTGACTAGGGCCAGTCATTCAGCTGAACTATGTTTCCTCAGCCTGCAGGGCAGAGTAGTGGAGTGTGGTGACTGTGAAAGCCACAGCATATGATTCACATCATTTTCATACTCATCAAACCATTCAGTGATCCTCATTGTGCATTGGTTATATTACTAACTTCATTTCTCCAGAATCTACTGCTGTAAATGACTCAGCAACAAAATGTATTTAAGCCACCTACAAAAATAAATATCAGTTTAAGTGTCTCTGTCTCTCTTTATGTCTCATTTTGTCATATGGATTACTGTAAATTTATTGTGTAGATCTGTTCTGTTCGACATCTATTGCATGTCTGTCCGTCCCGGAAGAGGGATCCCTCCTCAATTGCTCTTCCTGAGGTTTCTACCATCCCGCCCCCCCCCCCCCCCCCCCATTTAAGTTTTTTTTTGGAGGGAGTTTTTCCTTATCCGCTGTGAGGGTCCAAAGGACAGAGGGATGTCGTATGCTGTAGAGCCCTGTGAGGCAAATTGTGATTTGTGATATTAGGCTTTATAAATAAAACTGAATTGAATTGAACTGAATTGACTTGAAGAGAGCACTGTCGCCTCACAGCAAGAGGGTTCCTAGCTCGATGAGCTCCAGGAGGGAGCCCTTCTGTCCAGAGTTTGCATGTTCTCCCTGTGTCAGTGTCGGTTTTCTCCGGGTACTCCGGCTTCCCCCCACAGTCCAAAGACATGCAGGTTTGGGGTAGGTTGGTGACTCTAAATTGACCGTAGGTGTGAATGTGAGCGTGAAGGGTTGTCTGTCTCTATGTGTTAGCCTTGAGATAGTCTGGAAACCTGTCCAGGGTGTACTCTGCCTCTCGCCCAATGTCAGCTGGGATAGGCTCCAGCCCCCCTGCGACCCTCAAGAGGATAAGCGATTACGAAAATGGATGGATGAAGGAATTCAAGTGTAGGCTATACTGAGAGTATTTTCACTGCTTTACCTTTTCGTCAAATAGTCGGTTCTGGTTTAACACCCATTGACGGTTTCAGTTCCCCATCTGTACTCTCATCAAACCTAAAAACAATCAATATCAATTTGGGTGTATGCTACATATTCATTGTTATGTTCAATGGTTCACCTTAATGTCAGAAAGTGATGTTCAACAGGGAAATGAGGCCATTATATCTGTTCTTCAAAGCCAGACTTAATTGAGAAAAACAGTGATTTTACATTGCTCAACACAGGAGCTGCTGGTCTACCACTGCCTTTAAGAGTTATTTTGTTTGTGTTATTGTGTGACTTTGGTGTTTAAAAGGGTTAGTTCGGATTCACCAAGTAACACAATAAAACAAACTAACTCAATCAAACTAGTCAAGATTAGTTTGATTTAGTTTGTTTAGCTTCCATTTTCAGCAAGCTAAAATTACTGTTTTTGTCAATGGAGCATGGTGGCTTTGGCGAGAGCTTAAATGGTGAACTGAAGCCATTAAAGGCTTTCTCATTGGAATGGGTTGTCTAACAGAAAGGTACTCTGCTGAGAGTACTCTCAACATAGTGTACACTTAAACTGATATTGATGTCTTTAGGTGAGACTTTCTTCGGTGGCTAAAATATATTTTGTTGCTGACCGTCCGCAGCAGTACATTGTTCTGCTTCTGTGTCAGATTCCAGCCTGCTTCTCCAAACTGGGGCGTGCCAACTGACATCCACAGTACGTAATGTACAGACTATGGATAAGTATCCCATACAACCCCCCACTTGCTTTTAATCATTCATTCCGTGTTACTTCTTTTGTATATCAGTTTTGATAGAGTTAAATAACTGGGTGTGTGAGAGGAAAGAGTTGAAAAACAGTTGTTTATTAACAAAAATGAGCATATCATCCACAGAGTTGCACATACAACAACTACTGCAACATAACTTTTATGCGTTATCTGTTTGAATCATAGATTCTAAATTAACAGTCACCACGGTCAGGACAAGATCATGTTTCGGATTAAAATATTAATGTAAGTACCCGCTTTTGGGGCATAATCCCTGCTGGGAACAAAGCAATGACTCCCTAAAAAAAAAAAAAATTAAAAAAAATACAGTGGTCAGCAGCGTGGCAGGTGTCTCGCCTAGGTGTCATGCCATCCAGTACCCCCTCCACCTCCAAACGAAAAAATCAGGTCACATAACATCAGTTTAGAGGGATATGAAAGCTATTAAACGTGCACAATGCCAACATTTTCTTCTGGTGACTGGGCTGGAACCATATTCTACCACTCAATCATTATGGTTGCTAGTTTTTAAGATATTATTTTCTACTTTCTGTTTATGTATCAAGCTGGAATGATGCCAAATTAAGATGAATGTTTGAGCTGGGAAATATATAAATATTACACATAGTTTGTTTTTGTTTTTTTATTAACAATAAATTTTGGGGCATTTTAGCCTTTAATTGATAGGACAGTCAAGTGTGAATGAGGGAGAGAAAGAGAGGGAAAGAGAGGGAGCAGCTCTGTACATGGGACGCCTGCTCTATCCACTAAGCCACCGACACCCCAATATTACACTGATATTGTGATATCAGACTAGATATCAATTTAGATTTTGGATATAGTAACAACATTAAGTGTTGTCTTTTACTGGTTTATAGGCTGCATTGAAGTAAAGTGATGTAATTTCCTGAACTTACCAGACAGTTGAAGCTGTTCTAGTATTTGTCTTTACCCACTGAGTAAATAAATCCACACTACTGATGATTGTTTATCAAAAATCTCATTGTGTGAATGTTTTGTCAAAGCACCGGTAGTCAACCCGAAATCCAGACCCAAATCTAGAAAGATTTAGGGTCTGGCTATGAGTAATGCAAATGGCCAAAGTTGTGGGGCGGCACCAAGCACGCATTTGAAAATATCACTGCACGCAATTGGATAACTAAACGACCAATCAGAACAATACACGGGGTGACGTATCCAGAGTGCTACCAGCGGAGCTAACTGGTAGATTAGACTCTTGTTGTATCCGGTCGGCAAAACAGCAAAAACGTCCTTCTTGCAAAGGAAAGATTCGAGCGCCGTCTTCCAAGTCTAACTTGTTCATTGTAGCGTCCAAAGCCATTTCAAACAACTGGTGTTCATCCGTAGCCATCTTGCAATGTTTACTGACTGATTCTGGACTTTGTTGTTGCAGCGCTGTTGTCATCTGTTTAGCTCGCCTCTGGCCTGCCTATATCAGACACACCGATGTGATTGGTGCAGCTTGGCTCCAAGGGCATGGGTAATGAGCATCATTACTGATTTGCCAAGTCAAATTGAGCTCTCGCAAGAACTCTGGATTTTCAGGGTAAGTCAACCCTACAATGTCATCTCAATATCAATATAGGTATACTTGGTAAAAATGGTGTGATAATTATTTTTCTTCATATCGCCTTGCCCTACTAAATGTATTTCTCTAACTCTCAGTCCGAGTGTGTGTGTGTGTGTGTGTGTGTGTGTGTGTGTGTGTGTGTGTGTGTGTGTGTGTGAGAGAGAGAAGATGCTCACGAGCACAGATCTCTCCACTCTCATAGAAGCCTGGGCAGCACTGGGACTTTCTCCGGTACATGGTCTTGGCTCCTCTTCGATAGGCTGTCCGATAGCTCACCCTGCACACAGACAGGAAGTTAGGTCACATATAGGATCAGACACTTAGTAAAGGAAACGATGCACACACAGTGCTGGTTATTCTGCCCATTTTAGCATATAATAATAATATATATCATATCATCATCATATATCATATAATAATACGTGGAGTGGAAAGTGGAGAGTGGATTGTATATGGAACGTTCTGTCTTGAATCTTTTATTTCTGTCCGAATGAAGACGTGAGGCCAAAACCAGTTTGTGTTTAATCAAAATCATGCAAAATTAAGTAAAGGCTTTTAATACACACTACTTGTGTGAAACTTGTGAAATAGAACAGATTATATTATATTAAGAATAGCTTATTACATTGCTCTGCTCTGCTTTGTATATGCTCTGCTCTGCTTTGTATATGCTGTGTATCCCCCTTCTCTCTCACTGAATGTTGTTAAAGCATTTGAACTAAATGCACCTGTAGGTTCATTATAGCTGATTTCCCCTCAGTTTGGTTCTCTAAAAGTGGCTGACACACAATACCATCAGCTGACAGCATCAATAACCACAATAGACCATGCACAGTTTGTTAAATGGACCTGAAAAGTTTACCAGGACTGAGGATTTCCAGGTTTGAGGATTAACAATACGTATAAATATTGTATTATATTATACACTCAGTAGCCACTTAATATAATCCAATATAACATAAACAGTGAAAAATGTGCAAATGTGTAAAACATTTCAGTCCAAGTTGGACTTTCCTGAGGGCAGAATGAGGAATGCATACTTGATAAAAGAATTATTTAGGTTCCAAATCTTTACTGATGTACATTGTGTAATTCATTAAGTACAAAATTACATAACAATGGTTGGTGGAAACCAAAATCATCAACTCACTGAGGGTTGGATACAAAATCACACTGAAAATCAAAGCAAAAAACTGAAATTACAGGCTGATCCAACTTGCTTGAATATTATCACATTAACTCATAATGTAACTCAATCGTGTGTATGGCCCCTGCATGTCCCGACAACATCTGGGTATGCTCCTGATGAGTCGGCAGATGGTGTTCTGGGGATCTCCCCCCAGACCTGGATCAGGGCATCAGTGAGCTCCTGGACAGTTTGTGGTGGTACTTGGTGGCACCGGACGCACCAATACATACCGTCCCATAGGTGCTCAATTGGATTTTGGTCAGGGGAACGAGAAGGTCAGTCAGTGGCATCAATGCCTTCGTCATCCAGGAACTGCCTACACACTCTTGCCACATGAGGCCAGGCATTGTCCTGCACCAGGAGGAACCCAAGGCCCACTGCACCAGTGTTAGGTGTGAGGACTGCTCTGAGGATTTCATCCCGATACCTAACAGCAGTCATGGTACTGTTGGCTATGACATGAAAATCTGTGCAAAACTCCAAGGATATGCCCCAGACCATCATCGACCCACCACCAAATTTGTCAAGCTGGATGATGTTACAGGCAACGTAGCATTCACCAAAGCGAACTCAGTGAACCGCAGACCTGCAAATTCTGGTGTTCCCTGGTGAATGCCAATCCAGCTGCACAGTGCTGGGCTGTGAGCACAGGTCCCATTAGAGGTGTCAGGCCTGGTATCTCCCCCATGTTCTTGAGACTGTGCTATACTGTGATGATTAAGTGTTGCCTTAATGTTTTTTTGTATAGGGGTTACTCTTACAGGTGCACCTGGTAAGTTATTAGCAGCTTGATTAAGCACACATGAAGACAATTACCAAAATGCCACATCATGACAAGTCCAATGGCTACAAGTGCTAAAAGCATAGTCTCAAACAAATGCTGTTATACATACATACACACAATAATGAAATGATTACATGAAAAGTGGGGTTAGGTCATATCCGATTCTTTATTTAAGCCATTGGGATGGAGTGTTTTAAGGTAAAAGATATATCTGCGGTCACATTTGAGTAGAATTTGGTCTATATTACCCGCACAGCAATGAGGAAATATCATGTCAGGGCCACATAATGCCAAATAGTAATAATAATAAGCATAATACTTTTTAATATAGTGGATTGTTGCTGTTATCCTCCAATACCCGGAACGGGTTTTGTGGATTAAAGAACTACACTGGACTTCTTGTTGGCATGAGGGTCAGTGAGTACTGTCTGTACTGGCCATTTCCTAACGCTCAGGACGGCTATGAGCTGAAACGCGTCCGTTCAACTGCTGGTGTGCAATCCACTATATTAAAAAGTATTATACTTATTAGTGAGTGCTGTGGGGTTTTTCTGCTTTGCTGTAATTTTTTGGACCGGCACACAATTACACTTTGAGAATTTTGAGTGAGCATGCCAAGTTTGCTGAAGACTTATCTCCATACACAACAGTACTAGCCAGCCGGTAGTGACCTCCCCAAGATGGCGGCGACACTGACACACAGTAGCCACAGGAATGATTCATCTATGATTATATATATATCTATGGTTTGACCGATCTGCATGAAACTCGGTGAACATAATCTAGGGACCAATATCTAAAGTTCCCTCTTGGCAAAAGATGAAAAAACTTACTTAAACTGAGCTTCTATAAGGCAATGAATATTGCGGAGGGCGTGGCTCATAAAGGAGTATAACATCTCAAGGGTTTCACCGATCACCATGCAACTTTGTAGGCATATGACCACACATAATCTGAGAGGACTCCTCCATTATTGACCCCATCAAACAAAATGGGGGTGCTGGAGAGCTAATTTTTTTATCTAGTCCTAACTGCCATATCGATTTTTACTAAACTTGGTAGATATGTAGAACAGGACGCCTCAAGGTAACTGGAGAAATGTTATTCTAATTGCCAACTGGGTGGCACTATAGCAACAGAGAAATGCTTAAAAATGGCTAAAATGCGACCAATTGCTGTGGCTCTCCCAGTGTTTGTTTTCTTTTCTAATTTTTGGTATGACTAAGTCATGGTATGGTATGCTATACATAATCACGGAAACTGTGTGTCAATCTGTCAGTCAGTCATTCTGTCTGTCCCACGTTTTTTCTACTCACTGATGTGGTCAATCTATGTGAAATTGCACATAGGCATTGAGGATTGGCACAGGTAGAAGGTGACAAAGCTACCAATGGGTATGGACTAGTAAAAGATTTTTATTTTTTTTTTAAAAAAGGAAAAAAGATACATCCACTTTTTTCCCTCTCTAATTTTAGTGATCATCTAATCTCTTCTCTAGTGCAATTAACATTATATTATACATGCATACTCTAATTGTGATGGCCCACCAGCACATGGATACATGAATTAGAATTCTTTTCAATGTATGTAAAATTCATTCATTTTGCAAAAATAAGAAAAAGCATGTTGGCTGACTCTGATAGTTCATTTTAAAGCAGATAGTGGCTAATACTGATGAAGTACTTATATTATTGTGCATCCCCTATTCTCTCCACACACACACACACACACACACACATACACACACACACACACACACATTCTGGTGTGTGTCAGGCCTCAGTGATGGGGTCCTCACCTGTGTCTGGTGCACTTAAACCAGTTGAGGATGTCAGTGCAGCTGGTGTAATAAATCTGATCAAAGGGATGGGCGTATGACTCCTGCACTGTCACCGAGTAACTGAAAGAACAGGAAGAGAGAGATATCAGACATGAGGAGCAGAATCAGTACGTGCATGTGTGTGTGGGCCAAAACAGGATTAGATATGAGCAGCTTTTCCAGCAGCCACTGTACTCTGTGTGGCCCTCCATCAGTCAGTATGGTTTAAAGACTTGAATAATTATGTCTCACCAGCAAATTAAACAGACTTTGTGGGGGCGGTGACAAAAGCCACCTTATGACTGCCTCGTGAACGGCTCTTACTACAGCCTCCGTGGGGGCATTCATTTTTCACCTCAGGTACTGTATCACTTATGGCTCCAGTTAAAGTAAATAGTGAATAGTAAACATAGTATGCAGTAAATAAGTAAATATATTTACTGCAGGTTGTCTGCGTGGTATTTTGATTGAGTAGCCTACATAACAAATTACTTTAGAGACAAACCAATTACCTAGTCACCTGTTTTTCATAATTTTTTTTATCAAATGAACTCAATACCACATTTGTATTAGTAAAACTTGGGCTGCAACCTGTGGATAGAAGAAGTACTCAGATCTTTTACTACAATAAAAGTAGTAAGTACTCAGTTTTGGGCAAGTTACTCTCAAACTGTAATAAATTACATATTACTATGAACATTCCTTTGAAAGTAATTAGTTACTTTACAATATTACTTTCTGTGTAGAGTAATAAGTTACTTGTTACACTACTTTACATTACACTACTACATTACTTTAACCAAAATAAGCTCAGAGGAACTAATGTTCATTTTAAATGGACGATGGTCATCTTGTTGCACAGGTAATCACAGCACAGAAGCTTTATTACAGTTAATTTCAAATCCAGTGCTGCACAGGTCTGACCCATTCATGCATTCACATACAAACCCTGCTTATATTAATAATAGCATAATGATATAAAACAATTAAATAGCCTAGACCTTTAATAAATTAACATTCTTGGAGGGTCATGCATAGGATCAAAGTCTGATAATTATGAGATATGGATCAATATTTGTGGGCGTATGATATGAAACACAATAAACACATATTAAGCTTAGTGCAACAAATGGAATGACGTGTGATTAAGTCACTATGACAAGCACAAATAAATACACTGGAGATGGAAGACCTACCTGCTGGTTCCCGGTGTGAGAGTTATGCACAAGAAAGAAATTGTGTGCCAGCATTGCTCTGCAGTTGCAGGGTATGTGAATGGAAACACATCCAACATATACTAATATCACCCAGATGTGCTGATCACTGGGACAACAACAAATCAAACCAGAGCCCAGCTCCTTATCCCCGCTGCTTTCAGGCAGTCTTAGAAAGCAGGAAAGGATACGTTGTAGACGTTGCACGTGTATTAATGGAAACACACTGAACATGATAATGCACACTACGGCATCATCAAGACATGTAGCCCCACAGTGCTCAGCTGAGGACGGGGCTTTCCAAAAGGTGCTGACCAGGTGCTGCAGCAGACATCCAAGAGACACAGCATCAAAAAGAACAGATATAGTAAGGTGAAACACCAAACAAGAGTGAATCTAAGGATGGCTTTTATTTTCACTTTGTTACAAAAATAACCAACAATCCAGCGTAGAATTCCTTTAACTGTGAATTTTAGACCTCTACAAATCTAAAGCTCAATGCAATAAATCATTTTTATAATTTTTCTGAGATTCCTTTTTTCTGTTGCTCTTCTTCAGTTTGAATTCTTCAAACAACACAAAGCAGATGGTTACCTCGTGGGTTTTCTCAAATTGGTGACGCTAAATTACCTGTAGGTGTGAAATTGAGCCTGAATGATTGTCTGTCTTTATATGTCAGCCCTGTGATAGTCTGTCAACCTGTCCAGGTTGGACCCCAGCTCTCCCCTAATGTCAGCTGGTATAGGCTCCAGCCCCCCGCAACCCTGTACCTGGATAAGTGATTACAGATAATGAATGAATGAATAGCTGTCTTAAAGTCAGTGCAAAGCCAGTCAGCTGAACCTGCAAAAATGTAAAATGTGTCTACAGGCAAGCCTTCAATTCAACATATGTGGAGAATAAAGTTCTCAACATGAATAATAAAGAATATTTACTTGCAGAAATTTCCTTACAAGGACATTTCTATTTCCCGACTAAAAGTGGGAATTTACATCGTTAGTTGTAAACTAACGAAACATCATGGGATATTATTAACGGACACATAAGTCAAAGTGCTACCATTTACTTACACTTTGAGCAAAGAGAGAAAAAAAACCCCAGTATTACATTTCTGTTTTTCTCAGCCTTTGGTGAAAAATAAAAAACACCAGCAAATAACCTTTAAAAGTACCTTTTATGTCAATACAAGAACTAATTACTATAGTTCCTTAAACAATATGCATTTTTCCTGCTGCTGACTGACTTAAGATTTTTTTTAAGATACCATGTTTTTTAAAGGCAGGACATGAATTGACTTTGTGCCACAATTGTCCTCACATCTTAAGATCTGAGGCTTTCTTAAGAAGCCTCAATATCACTAACTTGTTAGACTACGTGTCTCTTCACTCTCTGGTCTTGCTCTGAATCTGTCTCAGCAGGCAGTCTGCAGGACAACATGGCAGATGGAGGCTCTGAGTGCGTATGCAGCTGTTTCCTCAGATTAGTCTGTGAAAGGCAATATAGCTGGGAAATCTGCCTCCACCTTTCTTCTTTAACATCTCACTTAATGGATTTCCAAGCTCCCTTTTAATTTGGAAATCAGCCAAGAGATTAATTTCATTTATTTAACTCTTTTTCAAACTTAAATAATGATTGGTCTCATTCATTAACACTTTCTTTCATGTTTGTTTAAACTTTATGCAAACTGAAATGTAAAAACAATTGAGGCACAATGTTTTGATGACAAAGAGAAAGAGAAGCTTTAGAAACATGGTTTCTAAGCTAGTTGTTTCCCCCCCTGCTTCCAGTCTTTATGCTAAGCTAGGCTAATCATATCGTGACTCCAGCTTCATATATGAGTGGGGATTCAGACTGAAAGCAAACCTGCTTTAAAATGGTGCAGGGGGATGTGTTGGTTGGTGTTTAAGGTAGCATAAAGACAACAGACAAATTGTTAAGCAAATTTAAAGCACACTTTTAAAATGTTCCACAAAATAAATGTGAATTAGGCACATTTCAATCAACATTACACTACGCTACACTTTATGCATGGCTATAATCCACCAGTAAACAGAGAAGAAGAAGTAAAGGTTGGGAGCTGTGAACAAAACAAGTGGCCTTTCACCGTCTAACCATCAACAGGAAAAAGATTTTCAGGAAATTGTTTCAATATAGCAAGTTTTTATTTTTATTCTTGTCAGCTGGGATTGGCCATATCTCATGCTGTCCGGAGATGAAGACAAATTAATGCAATGATTCTGTAAGCTATTTGTTGAGTTGCATCTTTGCGAGGTGCTCAGAGTAAATTCACAACCCAGTCTCAGTTCAAAGTCATCAAAAACTGGCACTTGGTCACTGACAAACACCAACTAAAAATGCCATCCTTTCACATCGGCATGATATGCGGCCAGATGCAATCATTGTTTAACAGTGCTCCGGGGCGTTAGAAGGAAATGACAACAACAAAAGTTAAGGCAGCTGAAGTGTAACTAGTGTGGGCAGGAAGGGCAGTGGAAGGATCCAGCAACCACCAACTTTCTTTTTTTTCTCCTAATCCCAAACATGTGCTTTTGTTGCCTAAACCCAACAACATGCGTGTGTTGGCAAAATGTAACCAGGTGTGTTTGTTGTTGAAGAAAAAAAGAAGTCAATTTGCGATGTACCGACATAGTGTGTTTATTTTGAAAGAGACTGTATACAAATTTCCTGTGAAAATGGAAGTGTATTTTGTGAAAACAGACAATGCAGCCTGAAGTTGACAAGGTGTCTAAGAACTGTTTTTTTGCATTACCTTGGGCACCTTGGGTTTCTGCATTTAAGGTGCCTGGTGTTTTTTTCAACCCCTCTAGTTGAAAAAAAAATAAATTCCAAGCAGAAAAGTGCCCCACGTCACCTCTACTTATTTTCCATTGTCCTATCAGATGATTTTAGATGCAGGCTTTCTGTAGTGGTCACAAGTTAGCAGTTTGTAAACAATGGAAGAGAAACTGATGCAGTTGCTGGATACCCAGAGCTATATGACTTTACAAACCCCAGTTACTATCATCTCAATAGAAAGCAGCAGGTGTGGAAGCAAATAAGTGTGATACTTGAAACGGCGATCATGCAGGTGAAGCTCCAGGACCAACTGGTGGTACTCCTCATGATCCATCCTTCTTTTTAGAAATCTCATGTGCCCACACAGATCACCATTTCCCTACGCCCAACTATTTGCTGACAGCCTCTCATTCTCAACCACAGCTACAGCTACAGCTACAGCAAGTACTCTCTGCCTGTCCATTTTAGGAACTAGCTACTAATTACAGTGAAATAAATGAAATAAAAAATAAATTAAAAAAGGATGCATTGATTACCCAAGAAGGTTAGGGTAACAAGGTGATGGGGTGGTTGCATGGCAACAATAAAAAGGCTCAGCAAGCATTTTTTACTAGTGGCATTTAACTGGAGAAAAAAAGGCAGTGTGGTACGCCTCATGTTTTACAACCTCCAAAACACTTTCGCTGTGATCGGGGCCTTTGTAACGCAGGCTCATGAGGTCAAAGGCTTTTAAAGAAACTGTGACTGACCTCTCCCAGTGGCTGCAGACATTGGGATCCTCCAGGTTGAGGGAGGAAGTGATGCAAGGCAGGAAACAGAAGGCCACAACCAATACAACTGTCCTGTAGCAGCACAGTGACATGGCCATCTCAGTCAGAGCTGCACCTGCAGACAGGGAAAGATGAGAACAGGATACACATTAACTGTCTGCATTGGAAGGTTTCAGTTTTACAAAATATTCAAAATAGAACAAAAGAAATTTAACTAAGGGGGTTGTTTGATAAAGTTCAAATTTGGATTAAAAGAAAAAAAAAAAAACAACATTAAAATTTGTGTTTCAAAAGTGAGTCTCAAGTGTTGCCTATAGTCCTTAGTCAAGAAAAACAAGCCCCAAACCAAACCAAAGTCCTAAACTTTGTGTTTTAAACAAGTCATGGAGCTGCCTTCACCGAATTCAATCCAATTTTATTTTGAATTATAATTTGTAGAAGCAATGAATGCTTTATAAAATGTGTATTTTCTATTTTCAATAAATGTTATGAGATTTAAAAAAATGTGATTAATGAATCTAGTTCTGAATCCCAAATGAATCCATTTAAATGCTGCTTTCAACATCTGTAACAAACACTAAAAATAAGTTAAACTAAGATTCGTACCTGAAAATAAGATGAGCAACTGAAGATATGAAATGTTAATTAAACATTTATCTCACACATTAAAATAACATCTGTAGCCCACCAACTTCAACAAACATTTTATATTTATAAATATTTTTCACAAGCTGCTTGATCCAAGTATCAGAGTTTCTGAACTATTTAGCTAATGTTGAGTAGACTATCTTTTTAATCACAAATGACGGTTGAAAAGAAAGAATTATCAGTGAAAGCTGATATTTTTTAGCCCTGTGACAGTGTGGCAACCTGTTCAAGTATCTGTCCCTTGCCCTGTGTCAGCTGGGAGAGACTCCAGCCCCCGACCCTCAACCCTGTTCCAGGATAAATGGTAATTTCACCCTTGCGAACAGCATGAAACTCGGGATGACAATATTGATCAGTCAGGTCCATCACTTTGGTCCAGACAAAAACATCTAAACAATTAGTGGATGGAAAGTCATTGGTTCAGACATTGATGTTCCCCTGAAGATGACATCTAATTACTTTATTTTATCTTGCACCATCATCAGGTCAAAACTGTGTTTTCCAATACTTTGGTTTATGACCAAATAGGTATACCTGCAAAACTGAAAACACACTAGCGCCGCCACTACACAGCGTGTCATGTTATGCACATTAAGTGACACACTTTAGTCAGCTGCCATAAGAGCAGAGAGCTACTATGGGGGCTGGTATGTACAACCAGAGAGCCAGGGGGGGTACCAAGGCTGGAAATAGGGCAGTGCCTTGAAGTGCAATGGGATGGTGCATCCGGGAGCACCGACACACATCTAACGGCTACTGGTGTGGGGTTGTACACTGGAAATAATAATGGCTTATTTTTTGTACACCTGCCATTCGCCACCAGTGTGTTTTGGCCTATATTCCCAGCTGGTTTTCATTCCCACAACGTCAAATGCAGATGATTTGTCACACCCGTCTATGTCTCATAGCAATGCACAGGGCGTAATTTGCATTATTAGATGATGCACACGCACGCGCACACACACACACACACACACACACACACACACACACACAATATATATGGCTAATGCTGTGAAACAGTTGCAGATAGGTTTAGGGAACAAATCTACTTGGTTAGGTTTAGAACAGACATCTTGTTTTGGTTTAAAATAAGTACAATCGTTACATAAAAATAAGGTAACATGCCGTAAATAAAGATGTTGATGTGTGTTACAGCCCTGCTTAAATTACATAATGTTGTGTTAAAACACCGTTCGCTTTTGGTTACATGCAGGACACGGCCTGTGTGAAACTCCTGAATTAAAGTCATGTTTTGTTTGACCCATCTACCTCCCCTCCCTCCCACTCTACAGAGACTTTTTCACTCTTTATACTGTACTATGTCACTTCCCGTCAGCTTCATGTATTGCCACGGATAGGTTTATGTTGTAGTTAGTTGAATACCTGGTGTGTCTAATTAATGAAGATGCTAGAGGCTGCCTTTTGGTGTCAATGTGAAATGCTGAGGGGTGTGACAAAGCATCAGTATTTCATGACCTGGGGATGATAACTGGCATACGTTGGAATTTCCCTTAACTACTAACTAGCAAATGCTAGCATGCTAACATGCTGACAGACATTAAGAGAAGAGATCATATTTCTTCTGTTGTAGCTTATCTGCAATGGCTCCCTCTGAAATCCAGAACGGGATTTAAAATCCTTCTCCTCACTTACAAAGCTCTAAATGGTCAGGCTCTGTCATATCTTAGAGAGCTCATAGTACCCTATTATCCCACCAGATTACTGCACCCTGAGAATACAGCGTTACTAGTGGTTCCTAAAGTCTCCACAAGTAGATCAGGAGCCAGAGCCTTCAGCTATCAGGCTCCTCTTCTGTGAAACCATCTTCTTGTTTTGGGTCCGGGAGGCAAACACTGTCTCCACATTTAAGACTAGACTTAAGACTTTCCTTTTTGATAAAGCTTATAGTTAGGGCTGGCTCAGTCTTGCCTTGGACCAGCCCCTAGTTAGGCTGACTTAGGCCTAGTTTGCTGGGGGGCTGCCTATGATACACTGAGCCCCTTCTATCCTTCTCTCTCTCTCAATCTCAGATTCTTAAAGTTGGTTATTTTTCACCTACTAATATTCATTATTCAATATATTATTATTCAATAATTCCTCTTACTGCTAACTAACTTGGCTTCTTGGGTCGTGGTTCTAGGGTCATGGTTACGCTACTGGCGTGGTCCTGCCTGAAGTACTGCTGCTATCATTATTATCATACTTCTACTATTATTGTACACATATGATTACTATTGTCACATACATATACTATAATATATTAATATATACATATAACACTCTATTACCAAAATACCTTTATTATTATGATAATAATAATAATAATTATTATTATTATCATTATTATTACTATTACTAGAATTAATTTTATTGTAGATATTTTCATTACTGTTTGCTGTGAACCTCTCTCTGTCTCATCATTTAAGCACTGTGACCATGTTAGCACTTGTTACAACAGCCTCAAGATCCATTAACATAGCTGTAGACTCTTCGTCTGTGTTTAACATGATATTCAGTCTTTGGGCTTGGGGAGACTATCAAGACATTCTAAGTCCAAGTGAGGTCACCAGTTATTTCTATTAAGTCAAAGTCAAGTTGCACGTCTTTTTGTTTCTGACAATTCAAGTCTAAAGTAATCACATTCTAACTTGAGTTCAAGTCATATGATCCCCAGTTATGCACATGTGATGTATGTTGAATTTAGCTCATCAGTAGTCTGAATTTAACTCATTTTCATATCCTCATTTAAGTCTTTTTTTGCACAATCCGGTCAGAAGGAGACCTGCAGGCTTTGCAATTTGCAGCATTCTTTCACCAATAAACACGTCAGTCACACAATTTCCATGGGAACCTTACATTTCCAAAGTGGTGCCTTTAGTCTAACATAAATGTTTGATTTAAACTAATCTAGGTCATATAATTGTATAATAGTATTCAACACAGTTCTATTTTTACCGGCTGTTGTGAAACCACAAACATGAAGATACCCAGTTCTCTTTTACACAAATGTAGTATTTTGTTTACCACAATGACAGAACTACAGTAAGCAATTGGTGGCTTCACAGCACTCTGGTGTAATTTAGGTATTTCTAAGCTTCTTATAATGATAAGGAAGATATATGAGGGGCAGACAGTTTCTGTACGAGGAGCAAAGCATCTATGGTTTGATAAGAAATGAGAGTTAATTTACTATAAGAACAAAAAACAAAAGCGATGAAGCCAACACTGGATACATTTGAAAATAATTAAAATTACAGTACAAAACTGAGCTATTTTTGAAAGCTGCATCAAATGGAAATATTCTACATGTCTTCACTGCAACATTTTACACACATTTAGCCAGATGGACCTACACATTGATCTTGCAGGACTGAAGAATAAAAAGTTTAGAGTTGCTAATGTAATATATGCTTAGTGGGTTCTATTTTTAGGTAGCAAACAATATGTGTTAGTTTCTGTGGGTTTCACTATAAAACAAGTAATCTCTTGTTTTAGTAGTGGTGGGGCATCTGTCTAACATATTTCAACAAACAACTGCAGTACTGGCCTAGTATACTCAACTTTGAGTTTGGTTTGTACAAGGGCCCCCAATGCACTCAATTTTCTCAAGATTATGCAACTATTAACAATAGAAAGTTTGAGTCAGTTAAACCAAATGCGGGATAGATTATTATGTATGGAGTATCCTTTATTTGGTGTCTAGGCTCTGACCTCGTCGCAGCCACAAAGAAATGCTCAACAGGGAGTAGAGAATGAGGATACTACTAGAGGAACATCTACTCAGAGCCTTCAGGTGTAACAAAGTGTAGCAGAGAAAATAACTTTAATCCTATGAACTACCTCCCAGAATTTGCTTCATTTGTTGTGTTCGCTTCTTGTTTACTACTGAACCCTCCTCCGTCACTGGGTGAATGCATCACATACACAAGTCAAAAATAAAATTTCCCAGTTTTAAAATGAGTTTCTACTTTTTTGATGGCATGGAAATTTCTTTGCTTAAAGGGTAACTTCTGTAATTGTCAACCTGGACCCTTTTTGCCCATGTTTTTGTGTCTAAGTGACTAACTGCCTACACTTTAAACCCCAATTCATCCATCCAACAGGATATTTCAAAGACACCTTAATTCCTTCAAATTTGGCATAAACATCCTGTTGGACATAATGATGAAATGATTACATTCTAGTGGTCAAGGGTCAAAGGTCAAGATCATGGTGACCTTGCATCTATTTCATCCAGGGATTTCTTCAAATTTGGCACCAACATCCCTTTGGACTAATGAATAAAATTATAACTAGAAAAGCACTCACAGAGCTGAGACCTCTGCCAAGCAGCTCGGATTTCCCGCCATTTTATTATTTTATCCACTTTGCTTCAACCGATCACCACCAAAATTTTATCATCTGTTTCTTGTCCCATTATCAACCTTTCCTGAAAATTTCATCAAAATCCGTTTTTGAGTTATTTTGCAGACAAACAAACAGACAAACAGACCAACGTCAGCGAAAACATAACCTCCTTGGCGAAGGTAATAATTCGGTGGTCAGAGGTCAAGGTCACCTCACAAAACATGTTTTTTGCCATAACTCAAGTATTCTTATGCTAATTATGACAAAATGGCTGTTGTATAATAGGATATAATAATTTAGTGATGACATTTTATATTCCAAAAGTCAAAGGTTAACTTCACTCTGATATCACAATATTCTGCACACAACACTTTACTGGCCAATATTCAACGTCATATCTCAGGAGCAGAAAGGGAGACATTACGTCAGATACTGAATTGGTGACATTAATCTTAGGTGTGAACCTTGAGACTGTGCTGACAACCTGGTCTCACTCCAAAGTCGTTGAAAACCAGCGCCAGATCAGAGACTTCTGGTGTCAGACACAGACGAAAAAAGGCGTCCTTCCATGTCAGCAAAATATGCGACTGGTCGTCATTATTGTTTAAAAGCATCCAACAGCATCAGGGGGAAATACAGCATTAAAACAACAAAAGTTACGGCAGCAGGAGTCCAACTAGGGTTGGTGGGAGTGGTGGTGGATGGGTCCAACAATCACAGACTTTCACCCAGGAAGCCAGTGTTCACCTCCTGTATGATTGTAAAGCCAAAACCTGACAAACTCTTTTTTCCTAAACCCAAACACATGTGAGTGTGTTGGCAAAACATAACCATGTGTGTTTGTTGTTGGCAGCAGCACAAAAACGTCAATTTGTAGCATTGTACTGATGTAGTGTGTTTATTTTTAAAGAGACTGGATTCAAACGATACATTTCCTGCAAAAATGAATTGTATTTTTAAAACAGACAATGGATGTAACAGGCTGAAGTTGACAGAACATCAACAACCAACACACCCAGGGTACCTTGCACATCAAATGTCGATGTGGAAAGTCCGTGACCAAATGTCGAGGTGTGACAAGGTCAGAGTGACAACATGTTGGTACTGATTGTATAGATCTTGTTGTCAGGGGGTGATGTGTGTGAAGCATCCATGTTTTCATAGACATGGATGTAAACTGTAAGAGAAACTTGATTGGTGCATAGAGGCATACAATAATGAGGCAGTAATTCTAAATGTTACATCTATAATCACCATCACCATATATCTGTAATCACTGACAGTGTTGCTGTAAGTGAAATTACCTGTGATTTATTGACATCTCAGAGCTGAAATGTATTCAGGAAACAGCAGGACACAGAAAACCAGTCTTGTGGATGAGTGTCCTCCATCCAAACCCTGTGTGTTTCTCACAGTCATTCAATAGAGCATATTTCTCTGTGTGCCCAGTGAACGGCCTGACAAAACATCCTGAGCATCAGCAGTCCTGTCACATCACCTGTGTGGACTTCTTCAGAGGGACAGAGGACAGTCAAACAAGCCCAGGCAGAGAGAAGGAAAAACAGAAAAACAACTGCATTGATGTTTTCACTGAGAATTTCATCATCCAGTTTTTTAAAAGGTATTGGTGATCTGTTTTTTCATTTGCAAACAGCACAGTGTTGTTTGTTAGAGGTGACCCATCGTTGGGCGGCATGCATGACGATGGTCATTATGGAGGAAGAAGAAGAAGAAAAGAAGAAGAAAAAGAAGAAGACAATGAAGACATACCACGCTCTTTCCTATCCAGATAAGAGGAGTTCATGAGCAATATGTAATTGTTCAATTCAACACACTCAAAGGATGAACTGCTACAGTCTTACTAATGTCTTAGTCTGACACAACTCCTATTATGGCTAATGTTACCTGATGTTATTAAATGCTGTATTTGCAGCATTCAGCGGTCTGATATTACAACAGTGTAATGACCATTGCCATTACACTGTTGCTATGTAGCCAAGCGTTGCTAGGGACGCTGCCCTGCAACACTGCAGCTGTCAAACAACTTCCGAGGGAAAAAACAAACAGAAATGGCTGATTTTAACATTTCTTTTAACTTATTTAGAAAGTAGCTACAAGGATTTCGAGGAATGGGATGCTGCTGAAGAAAAAGAATTGGAGAAGGAAAGAAAAAAATCAAGCAAAAAATGGCACAAGGAACTGACACCAGAAGAGCTTCAAGTGATAGAGGAGGAGAAAGATGAGACAACAAAATGGGCTACTGTACTATACTGTACTGTACTACTATACTGACGGACTTTCTCTGCCAAAAACAAAAGAACACTGATTTGAATACACACTCGGCAGTCATGCTTAATGACATTTTAAGCAAGTTTTATGCCTCGGTTCAGTCCACTAAGCCTGGCTGAGTACAAAACTTTCACCAAAAGTTGTCGAATCCGGTTGGTTTTAATGCACTTCGCGGAGGCAGACAACATTATTTATTTAACTGATAATTAGCCGTGTAATAAGCAGGATAATGTATAACGAGCATGTGAATACTGGGAAAATAACTCCCTTCTATTCTATTCTATTCCCCTGTCGGGAGTTATTTTCCCAGTATTCACCGGCTCATTATACATTATCCCTTACATATCTAACATTACTGAGTCAATTCACTGAATTTATGATTCCTCTCCGCCTGTGCCACTGTTAGATAAAGACATCATCAATGTACTGGCTCTACCAGTGTTTTCTTGCTATGTGACAAATCAAAATGTCTCGAGTGAAAAAGGTCATGATGCTGGCGTTGTAATGATACATCGATCTGGACTGATATATCAATTCAAAGATCAGCGATCCAATATCATTGATGCAAAGTGAAAACATCAATCCATATCATTATCTTTAGGTTACGTCTTTATGTTTAAATTCTTTGTCATTGTCAAACAGCAGCAGGCAGATAATGACAAGCGGCCAAGAAAAGGACTACGAGGATAACAATACTTACTCAGGATGAAATAGGAGTGTGAAAATATTTTGGAATATTGGAGAAAATATGGGTCAACAGACAAAACACATGCCATATGGAAACAATGCCGTTACAAGATAAAACAGGACATACATGCCTGGCCGGCATTTCACTAATAACTTTTCACTACAGCAACATTAGCAACTCTGTTTCAACAATTTTGGGCTGAAAGAATGTGCATGCTGGCTGAAATTCAACTGTGCTGTTCTGCTGGCACATGCAGTGACTTAAAAAAAAAGTGAGTCAGAAAAAGTATAAATAATAGCCTACATATAGTTTGTTTACTCCACTAGCTGCTGGGCTAATTTATGCAATCTAAAGGTGCTTAAGCTGAAAATGGATCACTAGCAGAAAACAACTGACGTGTCTATGAACCTTGACAGTTTTCACTGAGCCAACTTCCTTTGGTTGAATAAACTTGTTGTTAATCCATGTTGTGTGGCTGTTGGGGCAACACACTCTCATTCCGACCTTGTCACATATTGACATTTGGTCATGGACATTCCATGTCCAGATATCATGTGAACGGTACCCTAGGTGCATTGGTTGTTGATGTTGTGGGATGCTGTGTCAACTTCTGGTTGGGTTTCTACAACAAAAGCATGTGGTTGGGTTTAGCAAAAAAACAATCGGGGATGGTTTTACAATCTTATGGAAAGCAAACAATTAGTAACAATTATTTACATTATTTATGTGTCATTTTTAGCTTTTATGGCCAAAAACAAAACAAATAAAGGAGTGGCAGCTTCTTCTGTAACAGACTATGTTTAATGGGCTTATATAATATTGTCTCTTATTGATCACATGCCCCTGAATTGCATCAAATCAAAATTGTATCATGGCAGACTTTGTGATAATATCATATTGTTGCCTGAAGAATCGAGGTAATAATGTTTCGTGATAGAACTAGGGATTTACACACCTATATGATGCATGGCATTTTGAGATAGTACACTCTTCACCAGACTAAAGACAATTCATATCTACAATGCCCAAAGAATGCAGGTGATATCAATGTATTTATTATCTCTAAGTACAAAAATATATGTACACAATATATACCTCATAAAAAGAAAGCACCACATAGGGAGGTGACATGGAACACCTTCTTTTACAGGCAGAGTGTAAATGGATAATTTTTCTCCAAACTCTGCAACCAAAAGTTTTAAATGAAGAAATGGTATTAAATTGTTTTATTTAGAACTTTTGAGGTAGTGTGTGTATGTTGTCTGCCATGATCAGGGATGAGAAATGTGGCTTTCTGTCCTTATACATATTCTGCATATTTTGTAATTGCTAGTTAGTGTTGATCTAAAATCAGGCCTCTTCTCTTAGTAATCTGATTTTGCTTTAATGTGCTATAATTGCTTTAGATATCATCCCTTGAGTATCTGTACTTGTGGCCCTGGAACATGTATGGATCCATGCACTGATTGACTCTGCCTCCAATCTACAAATAGAGCACAGGTGTGTAATTTGCCCTTTAGGCAGACTGAAGATGGCTGTGTAGTCGAAACATTTCTGGTCAGTTTTATTTTGTTTCTTTTGTTTTTCACACTATGGTAGCACTTGTAATATATTTTTGTATATATTTTTGATGGACCATTAAACATGCTGTCTTGACATCCATCAGCCACTGGAGTGGACAATCCATTTTCTGATCAGTGTGCGAGCTTTTCCTGCTTTCTTCTTAACAATATATACCTCAACAGTAATTATGAAATCAGTACACAGTCCATTCACACAAGACTATAGTATCTACATAAGGCATGGACAAAACTGTTGTAGACAGGAGTAGAGAGGAATATAAACTGGTGACTTAAGTGTTGTTAGTTTGGCATGACAGTAGCTATGTTTCCATCCAAAAGTGATTTGAATCATTGGGAAATGTGCATTAAAAGAAATACGAATCCTGTGTGTTTCCATTAAATGTACAGACTTTGGTGAAAACTATGAACTCGTGCGAGTTTTCCGCAGAACCGGAAACAAAATAAGTCTCGCATTCCTCTTCTTTTACATTTTCTGGCGGTTGGGACTGATGAATTCAACACATGTATCTCAAAAAGCACAGTGGAGGGAAAAAAATGGTGAGAAATCTTTATATCTTCTGCACTTTAATATATAATTTCATTATCAGTATAACAAAGAGAACACTCCATGACCTGATATTTATCCAGTACAGAGAAGACTTGAGTTGTTAGTTTTCTATGAGTGTTTCATCCTCCTATTAAATTGTTGGGGTTAATTTGATCCCAACAATTTTTTGACCATAAGTGAGGTGGCTGTTGCACTTCTTGACTCCAGCTATTTTTACATTAAAAGATGCTGTCCCGTGTTGGCTGTCACTAAAGGATTGATGCTGTTGAAAGCAGGTTTCTGTCTCATATTCTTTGATGTTTGTCACAGTGCAAATCAAATTTAAAAAAAAAAAGAAAACAGACATGTGATTCATGGCTTATCTTCCCCCAAGCAATAATGAGCAGTTTTGGCTGTGCTAATTTAAGTACATGAGTAGATCTTAATAACAATGGGCTTCATTTACCAATATCTCTCTATGTTTTTCTTCAGTTTGTTCTTAAGGAGGGTTCCAAGAAAAATCTCATCAGATTCATGCCGTGTTCTTAAAAGGCAAAATTGTTCGCACCTGTGTTCCTTTAATGATGAATTCGGTTGTCCTCATAAGTTGAAAGCAGGTGCAAGTTGATCCTAATTAGCACTGGTAAAAGCCCCACAAATTCCCATATAAGGGCATGAGACTGCTGGGTCATGTGCACACACAGAATAGTATGAAGAATAAGCTGAGAGAATTAAGTCAAGAATGCCCGTCATTGCCCGACCAAAAGTCTGAACAGGGTGGTGCCCTGTACTCCAAACACACACAAAGAAAACTTCTGTTTTGAAGTAGACATACTTCTGCAGAGAGTGAACACCAAATGAGCTATCATATAGCATCAGGAGTGGATATAAAGTAACAACAAATAAAAAAAAAAGATGCATGGGATGCTAAAAATAGGCATTAATCTGCCAATTGACCCACAAAGTGCAAACTGTATGCATTACAGTAGCACAGTTGTCAGGATTGAGGACAAAGATAAGCGCCAAATCACTCTCCAAGCTGTGCGTGTTTGTGACAGGGAGAGAAGATACTTCATGCAATGTTTCTGTAAGTTATTAACAACTTACTCAGAATGCTGCTTTGTCATTTTTTGATTCACCTGCCCAAACCACCCCTGATATTTTCTGGTGTCATCGGTCACTAATTAATAGATGGCAATAACATAACTGATGTGAATTGTAGTGTAGTGTTTTTTTAAAAGTTGTGTTTTGTAAAATAATCAAAATAATTCTTAAAATATTAAGTTATAAAAAAGCGTGTGTAGATTCTGTTCTTATTTAAGAACAAATTCAAAGTAAGGAAACATTAACAAGTGTCAAAATCTTTGTGAAAACAATGTAAGTGTTTTTTTAAGAAGAAATTTCTTCTTAAGAACAGTTGGTGAAGTCAGGCCCAATGTTAAGTCTAAAAATCTTAAGATGGCACTTTGAATGTTTATCAAATGCAATATGATACACGATATTATCGGTCATTGGTATCAGCCGATATTAGCTTTAAAATTAAGTAATAGAATTGGCCAACATGCCTTTTCTTATTGTACACAATGACTGAATATTACATACACTGAAAAGCATTCTGGGTGGCACGGTGGTGTGGTGGTTAGCACCGTCGTCTCACAGCAAGAGGTTGCCGGTTTGATCCCGGGTGTGGGAGCCCTTCTGTGTGGAGTTTGCATTTTCTCCCCGTGTCAGCGTGGGTTCTCTCCAGGCACTCCGGCTTCCTCCCACAGTCCAAAGACATGCAGTTTGGGGACTAGGTTAATTGATACTCTAAATTGTCTGTAGGTGTGAATGTTTGTTTGTCTCTATGTGTCAGCCCTGCGATAGTCTGGCGACCTGTCCAGGGTGTGCCCTGCCTCTTGCCCGATGTCAGCTGGGATAGGCTTCAGCCCCCCCGTGACCCTCACGAGGATGAAGCGGTTAGAAGATGAATGAATGAATGAAAAGCATTCTATTTCATGTCTCCATCTGCTGTTGGGCCATCACAATAAGAGTATGCATGTATAATAATTCCACTAGAGAAGAGACTTGATGATCATTAAAATTAAGTATGGAAAAAGGGGAAATATTGATATTGGCAGAAAGTATTAAGTAATCCCTGAAATTCAGTTATGGCTTGTGGGTTTGGTGTGCCACCCCAAGATTTTCAGCGGCCCCATATGGCCACACCTATGAAATATTTTTGAGGGTGCCACTGTAGTTCTTTTCTTGTAGGTAAAACAATTCTGTGGTATTCCAGGTACTGTATAGAGTTGCAATTTAAAAAGACATTGATAGATCCTGAATGTGTGAATGGGGCATGATCATGCTCCAACTAGTGGTTAAGTTGCTCTTTGAACTCAACCAAATCTTAGCCCTGAACCCAAATCTTTGCTACACCTTAAAACAAACTAACATCAGTCTTAATCAAGTTATCAGTCAAGTTAAGCCCAATCAAAGAGGACAGTGCTATGGGAAACACTTCAGACTTCACTACACTAACACAACACTAAGACAAAAACAGAATCAAACCTACATGTGACAACTAGCATAAAGTTAGTCACCCAATTTGTAAATGTGACTGTTGAAGCCTCATATTAGCTTCAGCTAAACTTTACAATCTTTTTTTCCCCACACAGAACAAGGACTACTGATTGTGTCTCTTGTCGTCAGGCTAAGCTATCACTTCAAAATTAGTTTGCACAAGAGGAAAGATTAAAGCCAGTCATAACTCTTTCAATGTAAATATGAAGTGAGTATTGTATTGAGGTAGACTAGAAAAAATCCAAATATATTATTTAAGTTTAATATGAATAAACTGGCTAAGGGTGCTTTCACACCAGTTGTTCAGTTCATTTGGTCTGTACCAGAGGGAAAAACTGATATATGTTGCATGTTATGTTTTAGTTTTTCCTGCTCACACTTTTTGCATACAAACCAAGAGGAGTAGACATTTGTCATTTCTCATCCTACATCATCAAGACCCACAAGGGAAAATCGAATTCTGGTGACTGACAAAAGTTCATGCAGGAACACTTTAATGCTTTAGAGTTTAAAGAGTTTATATTTATGTTCTTTGGTTTCACAAAGAGCTCATAGAGAAATAACTGATTGTAAGCATTATTAAGAGGCAAATCAACGGCATGTTATGAATAATTACTAATATAGAGACACGATGAAAAGAAGGCTCTTTTAATGATTCAGTATTTATTACTGTGGGATTACTGTCACACACTTTTCAATGGACTTAATGAACAGACAAAGCACAGAGTCGGATACAATGATGAAAGTGTTAACAGTTTCAGGAAAAAATACCCACACTGATGTGCGTATGTGTTACCATGGTTACATGTATCCATTCACATAAATAGGTTATGGGATATATGTGGCCTTTATCAGGATCAATTATGATATCATGGGCAGATTCCATGATCAGCAGATGGACCTATTATTGGTTTAGCTGTTGCCATATCTGCTATCATCTTTCACACCATGAACTGCACCTGAGTCCGTCAGCAGTTGGACTGAGACCCACCTTTTCAAGCGGTCTCAGTTTAGTTGTTTGGTTCGGACCAGGGTTTGTTTGACAGTTTTCACACCAGCCCAAGTGAACCGTACCAACTGCTCAAATGCATCCGAGTTCCTTTTAACTGAATCAAACAGGTTAGGTGTGACAGCACCCTAAAACAAAGATGCTGGTACAATTCTGAGGTCATCAAATACTACTGCTTGGTCAGTGATTTCTGCCTCAGACACAAATGCAAAAAGTCATCCTTTTACAGTGGTATGATATGCTGCCGGGTGGCATCAGTTTATAACTCTGCCATACTCTGCCAGTTTGAAACGGCACCAGAAAACAATGCATCTTAAGGAGCTGGAAAGTCCCTTTAAGGCGAGTGGACGAGGAGGGAGATAGGTCTGGCAAACTCTGAAGTTTCACTGGTGAAACCTTGATGGTTTTTTTTCTATACTTTACCACATGCTGTTGTTGTCTGAAACTAACTACATGCTTTTGTTGCACAAGGAAATAAATGTAAATATGCTGTGTTTTACTGACACTGTAAGTTTATGTTGAAAAAGACTGTATGCATCTAACGACCAGAAACTGTAAATTGCCTGTGAAAACAGAAGTGTATTTTTAAAAAACACAAAGCATGTAGCAGGTGTAAATTTACACACCATCCCAGAGTGTCAACAACAGACAAACCCATGACACCAAACATGTCATATGTAGATGCCAACAGTCCACTCAATAAGCAGCAATATGTTACAAGTTGGGAGTGAGAATTTGTTGGCTGGTATGGTCTCCAATGATGTGTGTTTATACATAGAAAAAGAAGCAAACTCCCAGTCCAGTTGCCAGAAGAAAATGTTGGCATGTTACATTTTTGCAATACACAAATACATTACATTTGTTTGTTTCATACATATCATAACAATGTTTTAAAAATGATTAAGTATTTGTGCTGACTTTGTCATCGGGAGGTAGAGGGAATGGTGGATGGTGTGACAACTAGGCAAGATGCTTGCCAAGCTGCAGACCTCTGCAGACCACTGTTTGAGACCAACAGACAACATAAACAGTTGCGATTTAGTGAGTCATTACTGTGTTTCAAGCAGCTTTTTAGGCACCAGTCATGGGTGTTTGCTAACAACCCATCGCTTTTTTGGGGATAGTCTGCTAAAAGCAGCTGTTTTTTTTTACAGAGATCGCTGTTGTTCCAATGGGGATTGTGCCTCTAAAAACAGGTATTTTGAGCCAAAAAGTCATCTTTTCCTGCCCATAACCAAGTGATTTTCAGAACCACGCATTAATCACAATGTTGTTGAAATGTGAAGTTTCAATGTGTCTGCTACATAATAACATGCAAATGTAACATATCCATGTTTGCAGATATGTACAATGCCAATATTTTTTTTATAGCAAGTAGGTTGAAATGCCATGTACACGGTTTAAATTGATGTGAGAAAGACTTGTACTAAAAGAGGTGCTAAAATCTAAAGTATTACATCTAAAAATATCATTTAAATCTCTGGAGAGATTTTTAGGATTTGTCAGGGTGTCCACAGTAAATATGTCTGGTCCTCTTCCTTAATGGTACAGAAACAGCTTGTGGCTTTACCACACAATACGGTCACTTTGTTTCTCCAGCTGCTTGATGAGTCTCTGTACTAGTGAGCACGCTAAACTTCTCGAGGCCAACAATGTTAGCCTTCTGTCCTCTGGCTAGCCTTCTTTGGAAAACATTGGTTGATGGAAGGAGCCTGCAAGATGTCTCCAGTGGCTGTATGGCTGCTGACAGCGTGTCTGTGCAGGCGGTTTATGGGCCAGCAGGGCCAGTCCTCTCTGGTTTCACTGAGCAAAGAGAGGGCACAGCTGCAGCCACCAATGCTGACATCCCCCCACCCACCCCCACCACCACAAGACAACTGCACTGCTGCACAAACAAGGGCCATGCTGTGTGTGTGAAAGGGCTCCAGACACACAACCCCTAATGGAGCGGATTAGGCTGGGCTGCACAACTTTGATACACTGTTCCAGGCAGCACAGTATTGACGCCTCTCTGTCCACTCACAAAGGACTACAAGGAACTAAGACCTGCTGTCTGAAGTCCCTCCAGAGCCAGACAAAGGCTGCACTCAAGCCATGGCCCAATATTTATTTGCAGACACATGCAGTTTTTGGGGCTCGTTTTCTCAAATGCATGAAGCTTCAAAATGCAGCTAAAATGAGATGTACAGATTTGTGTAATCTTTATTGATAGCTCTGTAGTCATTTTTTATCCATTGTCAGTGAATAATTAAGTACTTTGGGTGGCTACCGGGTGATCAGAGTGGTCTATCCCCTCACGGAGGTGGCTGTTCTCAACCATTCACACAGGAACAAAGTTTAGGAGCCATTACTGATTTTCAATCTTCAGTTTTTAAATGTTTGCATACTGTATCATTTATCTGTTTGTTTGTTGGTTTTATTATTTTGTTTGAGGAGAAAGAAGTGGGCAAAAGCAGCACTCTCCCATCAAGGCTCATTGGCCGTGCCTGACAAAACAACAGCTGAAGCTGATGAGGTAGGCCTACAGCTGACTCTAATGGATGTTGAGAAAGCCTGACAAGTACAGCTTGGAGTGATTATAGTATACAGCTCTAACCACATAGCATTGACTCTGACAAGCTGAGCACCTGATGTGCTAAAATAATTTTTATACTGAGGACGTAAAATAAACACTGGAATATAGTGATGGTATGAAATACAAAAAGAAACCTCCCTGAGTGGAAGACAGCTGCAACCATAGGGCTAACCGCCACAAATAAATTCTAAATGTGTGGGAAACACTTTGTATGAATTAGTAAGCACTCATTCTGTGATGACAGTCTCAACTGGAAGACTTAGTGGCAAATAAACATCTTTGATTTGCTGACTCAAAAACATTCGTCACTGATTGTTGGCTGACGGAAAGCTCTGCGAAAACCCAGCCGTTGCATGTGTGTATATACAGTATGTGTGGATTTGTGTGTGTGTGTGTGTGTGTGTGTGTGTGTGTCCTGTCTGGTTTTGTTGGCCATGCTGTGTTTTGGCTTTCACCTCACACAGTCAGCTGTGTATCTCCCACAGTGCAAGCTGACTTTCCCTCGCTCACTTTCACTGGGGAAACACCACACAGTATGTGTCAGTATGTTTTTCATGTACACTAATAGTCCTGTTACTGCAAGTCATCAGCCCAAGAGCAACAGTTCACTTCCAACAGTTAAGATTCACATAAACAGGATTTTAATTAGAACTTCACCAACATGGGCTGTACAGCCATTCTGCATCCCCATATTACCAACTGATTGCATAACTGATTATGATGTTTATTAAGGTAATCACACAAAGATGTTTCACTAGCAAGAACCATGCCACAACAATATGTCGTTTAAAGGTTTAATGAAATACAGGAGTTATTGAATGTTGAGAATAGATAAATGGATGTGGGTGAGGTAGAGGGCGGAGGGAGACTCAGTGTGGGTGTTCCGTCTAAGGCGTATATATCCACCCGAGCTGATCACTGGCCCCCAAAAGAGTCAGATTTAAATTGAACTGATGTAAACATGAGCTCAGCGGAGATCGTCAAGATTGTTGCGGATCTAGGAGCGATATGCCTGGGATGACCAGCGGCCTAGGACCTGAATGGTTTGGTCTGAAATACCTAGTCTGGCTGCTGTGGATGCTGCGCCGATGCGGAAGGAGTGGCTAGAATAGAATTCTGGTGATACGCCTATGCATAGGACTTGGTGTAAAGGGCCGTCCACACCAAGAACTATAACTATAAATATACAGTTTTAAAAATTGTTCTAAACTCAAGTGTTCAGCAGCGTCCACACTTCAACTATAATGACAACGATAGTGGTGGATGATATAGTTTGGATCACTATCAGATTTGATGAATGATAGAAACACTGACAGCCAATCAAAATCGATTCAAAATGACAGGTCAAGACGTTCATCACGTCACGTATACCCACTAAGAAAGCTCCAGGATTTCCATATACCCACTTAAAAATGTGCCAAGATCTGTAACAATATAGTTTTGTGACAGAACCTTAACTTCAGTGATTCTGTTTTGCAAATACCAGGTAAATAACTGCAATAAAATACATTTTACAGGGGAATGTGTCTCCTCTTTTCCACTCCATTCATAAAATTCAGGCACCAGGATGAAGTTACTGAAGGGGGTAAATCTTTATTATGCAACATAGGTTCACACAGTGAGTTATAAAGAGCGCGCAGCCGTGCATAATTGTCGCGCGTAATGACAGCTCTTTGCCAGTGAAACACAACAAACTGCACATCTTCAGTCATGACAGATAGAGGTTACAGACAGACAGACAGGTGGAGCAGGCGGCAAATTGGTTTTCTTTTTCTTTCTTGCAACATACAGCAATAACAGGTCATCAATATCCATTTTATCCATAACTCTGCTCCCCTGCCGACCGCACCAAGCAGTGTGTGTTTGACGCAACCTAACAACACAAGATATCGTTTATTGGTGTGGATGCTGCCATTGTTATCGTTATAGTTAACGTTACAGTTATCTTTCTTGGTGTGGATGGCCCTTAAGTGTTTCTGGAACTGGAATCGATAGGCCATTTTCCTGTTTCAGTGAGAAAGAGTGGGTGTTGAGGTGATGCCTTAGCAACATACCTGGAGCTGATGTATTTGGTCAGCGGCTCATATGGGCTGAGGTACGATTCAAGGCAGAATAAGTAGATAGGGAAAGAAACTCCCAACTGATCTGTTTTGCTCCTTTGGAGTGTGAATATGAGTGAGTCAGCAGTGTGTATGGTTATGTTAGATAGACTGGGGTGATGAGAAGGATTATAGATGGATGAAGTCGGGGCAAATTCAGAGCACCTCAGGAATCCTAAAAAAGCCAGCAGAAACATGGATTCTAGGGTTAGGTCAACCATAGGAAATACAGTGGGGGCCACTCAAAAGTTCCCATTTCCATGACTGAACCTCGGCAGGTCCGCAGCAGGTCCGTGGAAGATCCATGACTGCTCTGTGCAAGCCTGCCGCCTGCTCCATGGAGTTAATTTAATCCCCTGTGATGACGTAGGAAATAGAGCCCTGACTTGTAATGCCCCTAGAGACCTGTGTGAAAACCAGGTCATTTTATTTCATTCATTTGTCCATAGGGAGGAGCACGATTATCACCAAAATACTAATATCTGCAGATTTGGGAAGGACGGCTTATCAGCTGGCCCATGGCTCCACGGAGCCACTATTTAGCCTAGTAGCATTTTATGACTAGGTCGAATTACAACTACTATATGCAACCCATATTTTTTAAAAATAATATTACCATGTGAAAAGCCAAGAGGATGCTCTCTTTTTATCTTTCAAAACCTAGCTGTCCCTGTGTTTCCTGTTAATTAGGCTACCCTAGTGTAATTAAACTCCATCTCATTTACCGTGCTTTGTATGACTTTTTTGCCGTGTTATCATGATTCAAACTGAGGTATCTGGAGAAAATTCAAGAAATAAATAACATCGATCTGTACGAGCTACCTGAAGCTGGAGCAGGGACCTAGATGCATTGCCACCCTGTACCTACATGCAGTTGGTTCACTACTTAGTTTTTGGCATTATTTGTTATACTATGCAGGAATTTAAAAGCAGTCTCACTAAGATATGGCATAATGGTTATGTGTGTTCTGTGCGTAAAAGGCAGCCGTGGATCACACTTTGCCACGATGACACACGCACACACACACACACACACACACACACACACACACACACACACTCACAAGGTAAAAACAATACCAGGCGTGGCGGTGTGTCACAGCTGGTAAAAATCTTATTTAATAAGCTCACCAGCAATTTGTCTTTGTAGAAAGAGTGCCCCTGGTACTCTGGATAATCCACAGACCTCACTGACAAGATTTTTTTGTCATTGGGACTTCAACTGAAAGCAAGGAAAACTAATAACACTGGGTCACTGTTTCTGAAAAGATGTGTTGCTTCTGAATCTGTTAAATGTTTCCAATGTTGTGAGCATCGCAAATTAAATGGCTTCCACTGTATTGGAGGGTGGAGGCATCAATATCAAATATCTCAAGATATATAATAATTTCATTATCTTTGGTGGTTTATGCAAACTGCTTTTACCTCCATTTGCACTCCTTTTCATAATACTGAATGAGATTAGGGTGCCTCTCGCCTCTCGGAATTCTGAAATTCGTTGTACTACAAAAGCTTGAAATGAACGTTCAACTCATTGTTTTTTAATGAAAATATGTCACTGTCTTCATTTATTATGTATAATTTCTCTAGCAGCAAACACATTTAAAGGAGACGCTTGTCAAGTCTTCGCGTGCTGTCCGTGGTGCTGAAATCACTTCTTTGCTCTGTGCTTTCAGAAAATAACCATCATGTGGTCCATTCGTCCCTGCAGACAGGGGCAAAAGGATCAATGCGCAGCCTCCGTTTCCTTTCTGATTGTGTCCATCTCGTTCATTCAAACTTTGCAAACACGGTCGGGATTTGTAGGGGACATATGTATGCTGCTCACTATAAAATGTGTTTACTATAAATAAATGTATCTCTGTGCAGAGAGGGCTTAGAGAGAGGGCCCCCCCCCCCCCCCCCCAGAAAACAGTTTTGACGTCCATGCCTGCAGGACCTCATTCTGGTTAGACAGCAGCGAGCCAGGAGTGCCATTATCAAACCTGAGTTCAACTTATAATGACATGACTGTAAAAATATTGATTGGTTCTCTGTTGGTTTTTAAGGTTTTACTGTAGATTACTATATAACCTGCATCAGTATCGCTACCCACTGCTATGGTGGGCAGAGGAATTAATAAAATAAACTAAAAAGGAATAATTAAATAGGCTACAAACATTCGATTTCTCCCAGTCAGGGCCAACATAAAAATTAGTTCAGTGAATTCCTGCTGTATGTTAGTGTGTCGGCTTTTTATCCATGAACACACATTCAAGAACTTCTCGTCACGTCACTTCAAAAATTAAATGTGTTTATTTTACAATATCAGAATAATTGAGTTAATAAAACTACCAAACAAAAAATCATCAAAAAACTCCATATAGCCTATAAAGACTGTAGAAATGTCTTCTCTCTCTCCCCGTATTCCAAATAACCCAGTACGCAAACAAAAGGTTAGAGCATAGTTATGCTAATATCACTGGCTTTGGAGGGGGAAGGACAGTTCACAGCGCGCACAAAGAGGGGACCCTGCCTGTTAGCATAGAGTGCGGATGAATGTGCATTATCCCTTTAAATCACACAGCGGATCTTACTGCTCAGCATCCCCTTTAATAATTGATTTTATTCTCTTGCCCAAAATAGCAAAACAACTGAGCCGGGCTGCTTTATTTTTTTTTATTTTGACTTGACTGTCCGCCGTCAAAACAGAGGGGTCTTTGTACTGTATGTAAAAACTGGCTACTTGTCAAATCCTGTAAAGTTGTGATTATAATCCCTTATTATTCAGTCTACAAGTAAAGTCTTAACGTACTGTGTATTGACCAGATCTATACAGTTCGGCTACTGTACAAGATTCTAGACATATTGACAGATGCCTTTCATGCAGTCACCAGTGGCTGGTTTTAGATCATAAGGCAAGTCGCCTGTTTCAACTGCCAAGCGGCTCATAGAAAAGTCAGCTGGTCACGTGGGGCGCAATGACAGTTTTGGACAGAGAGAAGAGAGAAAAGAAAGAAAAATTGTTTGAGGAATAGCTCCCCGGTTCTGCGAGTGCACCACTTCGCCTACTGACGTGTAGCGCCAGTACCCGGTATATTTCGGCTGTCAGAGCTGTGCCAATTAAACGTGATGACGGCTCGACAAACGTTAAACGTTAGACATCAGTGCACAGGACACAAGGACAGGACTGCTGCTTCATTCATGGGTTTTTTACCGTGCATAATTGAACTGGGAAGGTGCAGCAGAGCCAGCGGGGTTTCTTCACAAGAACACAAATAATATAAGATATTACACACAGTTTTACACACAGAATATCCTCTAAAATTCTCAATATCCTCGTTAATTGCCTTTTGCTGACAACAATCCCATGCAAAGCAGCAAGTGCAGAGTGAATGACTGAATGAATGAATGAGGATTCAAATTAATTAAAACGTGCGCACGATGTATGTTTTTTTCCTCTCACGGCCACTGCGGGGCTCCATAATTTATTACAAAAAGGTCAACAAAACAGGTTTCCACATTCAAAATAACTTGTAAACAAACGAAATCTTCAGTATTGCACCTTTTCGGTTACTTTTCTTTCAGACATTTTTTGAAGATGTGATCTCACTGATCAACTGAAAACAATTATACAATAACGAAAAAAATAATATCCTCACAAAAATAGAAGTCTAATCAAGTAAATAGCCTTCAGAAAGTGCATCAGTAAAAGCCCAGTTCTATACTGCTGCCCACTGCTGACACGCGCAGTGTGCGACTGAAATGTCTGCACTGCAGCACTGCAGCTGTGCCATATTCCACAATAACCAAACTTTGGATTGGCGGATCCTTTAGTAAAAAGAGGAAGGGCCAACATTTCGAATAATGAAGGCAGGAATTTTCGTAATGGTGGGACTTACAAAAAAAGGTGAAGGACTGCCAGTCCAAATAATGAAGGTTAACGTTCGAAAAGGCAAGGTTTCAGAAAGGCAGAAAGTTAGCCCTGAAAAGAGTCGTTGCAATAGAAATGATACACTTCCACGTTTGATAAACTGAATGACTGCAGGCTGTTTTTTTTTTTTTTTTGTGAGAGAGGCGCCATCTATGGCAATACCCTGCAATTGACTGGAAGGGGAACTTTTGAGTGGCTCCTACTGGATGTAGCCTGAACGAAGGGTGCTGAACGAAGGGTGCTGAACAAAGGGTGCAAATGCAGAGGCTGAGAATGTCTGAAGTGAGTGGCAAGCGCCTAGCTGGGAGGTCCAGCTCCTATTTACGCAAGCCTTTTATTAACATAGTAACATGAGAATGGGAGGTTGAAGGACAATGGAAGCCAGTGACGAGTTTGATGAAGTCGATCAAGTTGATTCCTGCTAAGTGGGATTGGATGGTGGAGGACCACATTTTTTGGATGGAATGAGCATGGGTGATGAAATTGCAGATGGACATGACGTCCAGACAGGGAAAAGGTAGCTGGTAGGTGGAGTGAAATGCCTTGAAGCAATTCCAGCCAGTTAGGTAGGCTGAGAGTGTGCTTGGGGTAAGACTGTTAAGGATGGCTTCTTGTGAAGCATTAGAGAAGTTTGACAGCTGTGGAGCTAGTTGAATATTGTGGCTGAAAACAGTGGGATAGGTGTTGGGTGAAGATCCAATTCTGGGGCCAAGTGTCTGAATTTCTTGGGTTGTTCAGGGTGATGCCAAGGAACTCTTTTTAAATTGCAACTCTATACAGTACCTGGAATACCACAGAATTGTTTTACCTACAAGAAAAGAACTACAGTGGCACCCTCAAAAATATTTCATAGGTGTGGCCATATGGGGCCGCTGAAAATCTTGGGGTGGCACACCAAACCCACAAGCCATAACTGAATTTCAGGGATTACTTAATACTTTCTGCCAATATCAATATTTCCCCTTTTTCCATACTTAATTTTAATGATCATCAAGTCTCTTCTGTAGTGGAATTATTATACATGCATACTCTTATTGTGATGGCCCAACAGCAGATGGAGACATGAAATAGAATGCTTTTCATTCATTCATTCATCTTCTAACCGCTTCATCCTCTTGAGGGTCGCGGGGGGGCTGAAGCCTATCCCAGCTGACATCGGGCAAGAGGCAGGGTACACCCTGGACAGGTCGCCAGACTATCACAGGGCTGACACATAGAGACAAACAAACATTCACACCTACAGACAATTTAGAGTATCAATTAACCTAGTCCCCAAACTGCATGTCTTTGGACTGTGGGAGGAAGCCGGAGTACCCGGAGAGAACCCACGCTGACACGGGGAGAACATGCAAACTCCACACAGAAGGGCTCCCACACCCGGGATCAAACCAGCAACCCTCTTGCTGTGAGGCAACAGTGCTAACCACCACACCACCGTGGTTGCGTATTGCATGGAGAAAACTGGACTGGGAATGATGCTGTTGATGGTTGGAATGTGAGCCGTGTGGGGAAGACAGGTCCATAATTAGCCTCTTTTGCGAATGGCAACACCTATTGGGCTGATGCAGAACATTGGAAAAGGAGGAATATCAAACGGGCCTATCATGAATCCTTCTTTGACCCCTTTAGCCAACAGGGTGTTGACAGTGTGAGGTTTTGCAAGAGCAGACTGGAAGTTGTGACAGACGTGGGAAATGTCAGTGAGAACTGCCATACTGGGATAAAATAGACCAGTTGGAAGTGACGGAGGAGGCTGGAGATCACCGAGTTGGTTAGCCTGTGGTGGGACCCCTTGAGTTGCTGACTGAGGCTCTCCTGCTGCTGCGCTGGCTATTGCAGAATAAAAGAGGAGCAGAAGCCGTGTTGCTGGGAATGGCTGAAGGAAGGGTAGAGGAAGGGATGATGGGATGAAAGGATGTATGTGCACAGCAGTGGCAATTGCTCTAAGACTGCAAGGGAAGCTCAGCTTCCCCTAAATGTCAAAAAATTAAGTGGTCAAATATGTACTGTTGTGTTTACATTTCATTGACTAAATATGCGCTAGAGTGCGTTCAACTTTTGTTCAGAATCAGCTACTTATCACAGGTCACTGACGCGACTTTCTTCTCATTCATTCCCGTAGCGTCACAGTGCATAAAACAGTGTAGAAGCTCAGCGTCCAAAGACTTCAGTGGGGAAGCATAGAGTGGGTTGTTCCACTGCAGCGAAACTAGACAGTCATTGGATAAATCCCCGGCTTTGTCCCGCCCATCGGACGCTCAGCGTCTCTGGGGGTCTAGGGAGCAGTGGGCTGGCCTCGGCTGGCCTGGACACTGGGCTTCTGCATGATGATTGGATGATCTGTCTGAGGCTGAATCCCTTTTTGATTGACAGCGAAATGAGCGAATCAGCGATCTTGAAATATAAACCACCACCGGAGAGATTTTCAAGTTTCATTCCGCAGTTCCGTGTTGGTGTGGAGACTTTTCCAATCCTCTTAGTGACTTTTTCTTTGCTAAAAACGACTAGTGACAAATCTAGCATCTTTTCTGGTGTTATTGGAGACTGTACTCGTGTTTGGAGACTCTGACTTCTGTCGCTCTGCAGTTACTGTCCCCAATGAGCAGCAGGTGCTTTTTTTTTTTTTTTTTAGAAAAGGAGTGTTTTTACACATACTCCCATTAAAAGATGGTGTGTTAATTATAGTCAAAATTGTGCTAAAAAAAAAACAACCCTCATTCCTTTATAGGTCAATCTGACTGATGATAATAATTCTATTATACCATCATACCAAGATATTTTCTGAGATGGTCACTGTACCGTAAAAATTAGGCATGCATGTTAATATTGGCATGTCATCTGCGTCCGCCAATATTGGCTTTAAAATGAGATATTGGAATCAGCCAACATGCTTTTTCTAATTTTGCACAATTAATTAATATCATACATTGAAAAGCATTCCATTTCATGTCTGCATGTCATTGCTATTTACATCAGCATGCTCATGCCCAGTGTGCAAGAGTGTTTATATGAAATGTGTTTTCAAGTGTGTTGGTAGAGATGGAGATTATTTATGAGCAGTGCTAAATTGCTAAAATTGGTCCATTCCATAGCAAGCCTACCTACACTGGCATGCTATCAACACAGAACTGAAGACACCAAACACCACTAGGTTTGCAAAATGTTAAAGAGATAGTTCAGATTTTTTTAAATTTAGTACTTATCCATAGACAGTATATTCCATATACATATACATAGATATCAGTTGGCACAACCCCCGTTTGGAGAAGCAGGCTGGAGTCTAAAATAGAAGCTATGTACTGCTGTAGAGGGGTCAGCAAAACATAAAAAACCTAAAAAAAAAAGTCCCACCTAAAAAATCAATATCAGTTTAAGTGTATGCTATATTGAGAGTATTTTTACTGCTTTACCTATCCCTCAGATAGCCCGTCCTGACAAGGAAGCCGTTGATGGCTTCAGTTTTCCATCTTTGCTCTCGTCAAAGCCTCTGAACTCCATAGACAAAAACAATAATGTAAGCTTGTTGAACATAGGAGCTGCTGGTCTACCACTGCTTCTATTGGTTAGTTAGTTTGTGTAATTGTGTGACATTAGTGAATCCAAAATAACCCATTTAAATGGCAGAGTTACACAATGACACAAACAGGATAACTGATCGAGGCAGTGGTAGACCAGCAGCTCCTGCGTGATGCAATGTTAAATCACTGTTTTTATCAATGAAGTCTGGCTTCGAAGAGAGTGATATAACAGCTTAATTTTTTCATTGGAAAACCCTGTCTGATACATTTTGTTGCTGACCCCTCCACAGCAGTGGGTTGCTTAGCTTCTGGACTACAGCCTGCTTCTGGGGGTGTGCTGACTGACATCTCCTGTTAGCAATATACTGTCTATTGATAAGTTTCCCATAAAACCCCACTTCTAAAAACTGAACTGTCCTTCAACACAGTTGCATCTGACAAGAACTTACCTTTCCTCACAGTTTCACCCTCACAACACTGCAGCTGGTGGTCTAAAAAAGTATGTGTGACTTTGGCAGGTGCTAGTTATTAGACCCATTAAAGTCTGTCTGGCATTATGTGTTCAGTCTTTATACAATGAGTCCCTTACTGCTCTTAACAGGAACAGGTGGTGCATTTTGAAAAGCTGTAAACTGCCATGAAATAACAAGGGATCCATGTACAGAATATAAAATACAGCTTTGCAGTGCATAGTGAAAGTCCTTGGTTTATGACTCCAGAAGGACCCTAGTGGCATATACTTATAAAATCTCAGAAATTCAGTCATAAAGATGAAAAACACAGCAGTGAAAAAAGCAGACAACCAAGAGAAGTCCAGAAGTGTATCAATATGCAGCAAAAAAATGTCACATTTTGGTTTTTAACACATAAACATCTGAAAGGAAAATTCTGGTATTTTTCCAACATTGGTGTCATTCTTGTAAGTGAGGCCATTCTATCTATCCATTGCAAACTTTGCACCTGCCACCTACATTTTGAAAACACAGTCCAACCAAATGTAATCACAGAAAGTATCCCCCGGGATTAGCTGCTGTAGCTACCTGCATAGGAATCTGGAGCAAGATGCAAGCTAACCAGCTAGATGTAATAATCAAGGCTTTTATCGGACCGGGGGCCAGTTTAAGTTTTCAAATGTAATTTGCATGTAATTTATATTTACATTTGGCAAATTTAGCCTGGAGAGGTAACAGTCAGTGATGGATGAAATGAAGAAACAAAAATAAGCTTAGTTGCACAAAACACCTTAAAACACTTAAGCCATAATGTCTCCTTAGCTGAGGAACTTACGCAGTTTCACAGAATCCCTCAAAAGGTTTCCTTAGTTAAGGAAAATCATTTACATCATGAATCATATGCACAATAAAAAACATAAAAACAAGGATTAATATTGGCCCAGCTTTCACACTGGTGAGAGCTGAAAGAGGAGGAGGGATGCCCAACCAATGGTGACCTGGCACTATTACTGCTGTCACCCTCTTCTTAGGAGACTCACTGTCTGCAGGTCAGCTGCCTCAGGTACAATTAAAGATGAAGTGTTAGCCTACATACAGACAGCTTTCATTTTAGTTTTGTCTTTAACAATTTGTTATTAGCACCACGAGCGCAATGTGCTTGTGTCAACTGCAATCGTAAATCATAAAAGTAGTGAATGAGAGACTGCGGACAGATTGAAATATAACTTTCTACATGCTGATCACATGTATTGATAAAGTATTGGCTTGGCTGGCAGAGGTTTTATCGCACTCAACAAGCGCAGTTGTCGTCAACTCGAGTAATCTTGAAATAATATTCCCTTCATCTGCACTGCGGACTCTCTGCTGCTGTCTGACTTCACTCTGTTGAGTTTGTGTGTGTGTGTGTGTGTGTGTGTGTGTGTGTGTGTGTGTGTGTATGCACACTCACTGTGAGGAGGAGGTCAGCCCTGACATGCAGAGAGCAACTCATTTCTGAATTTCGAAAATGAATAAATAAATAAAGCAATCAGCCTACTCATGTATGTACAAAATGCTATAAGGCTACTTTACCTGTTCTGGAGACATGATGAACACGCATTACACGGCCAGCTTCACTGGTATCGTTGGCTTGTCAACAAATGCACGCGCAGAAAGATTTTTGCGATAGTTGTAACAGACAATACTGGTTTTTGTCTGTAGGGGGACCCTGTGAGGTAAATAGCACCATTCTCCACTGTGTTGCTTTAAGAGATTTTACAGCGGTTAAAGTTTCCATGGAGATTGTTTGTTTGGATCCATTCTTGTGATGCCTGTTATCGTCTCACAAAGTTTGTTTATCGTAAGATAGTTAAAAAAAAATGGCAGAAGAAAATAAGACAAGATAACCAAGATTATACTTCTGGAGGAATGCAATCACAGGCAAAGTAAATTTGATCCCCAAATACTAGAAAACTAGTACAGTAGGTAGGAAGGAAACAATTGTAAGAAGGAATTGACACAAAAATTAATTCTGTCAAATCTATAGTGTAAAATCAAAAGCATATCCACTGGGGTTCTCCTGGCTACAGAACGCTCTTCTCCAGGTGCATTTGTTTTTTTCATTTATCACCATAAACTCAGTCATGTCCACTTAAGACAGAGTCAGAGGTACCTTTTATCACCTAATTTGGTTGCTCAGGTCTTTTATGGGTACACCTTAAGTATAAGACCAAGACAAGGAGAAACCTTAAATACTTAATAAGTGAACGTTTTCAGGAAACATTAAGGAGAAGACTTACAGGTGTTTTGTGCAATCAATTTTATTTGAAGAAACCTTAAACTGACATTGTGTAACATTTTCAGTTGTTTATTGGCAAAAATGAATGTCTGCATTCATAAATATGTCATCATTGGTGTACTATTACCTCCACCAATAATCTGACTTATTCTCGTAAAAGGAGAATTTCGGATTTGTTTGTACATTGTGTGGGTAAGTCTGGGGGGTTCCATAATGAGAATACATCCGCCAGCAAGGGACATACAGCTCGGCCCTCAGCATTTTCGTTGAGAAAACTACTACCCCGGCACTACTGCAGCATAACAAAGTCCCACTCTTTGAGCATAAGCATGAGTTAGACAAGTGGCTCAACCTCATACATCTCATCCCTCTCCTTGCATCACTGCGCCGCTATTAGCTAATAGCCACTTTTAGCGCCGCCACTAAATACAACAGCTGCTAACTGCTAACAGCGGCCCTGGCCTGTGATTGCATTACCTTTCTCCTTCAGCAGCTCTCTCCACCTGGGAAATGCTACCCCGATGATGACCCTGGTTTTTTAAATTCACCGGTCATGTTGCCTTTTTGATTCCCTTTTGCGCTTTCTTGGCTACGAGGATTCCATCTCCCGTGATGCTGCATATGCATGAGCCTGCATTATGCTCAAACAGAGGGACTTTGTTATGCTGCAGTAGTGCCGGGGTAATAGCGGTGCCGCTAACAGCCGCTAACAGCTGTCAGCGGCGCAGTAATGCGAGGAGAGGGATGAGGTGTGTGAGGTTGAGCCACTTGTCAGCTGTCAAAAGACAAGACGTGATTGGTTTGTTTTGGTTTACACCCGCCCCAATAGTCCTACATTGTAAACACAGCCAGCATGGTGAGGAGAGGGTTTGTCAACTCGCGTCACATGTGTCTGTGTAGGAGCCTGAATGAACACTCCGTGAAGTATCGGATGACATGGTTTCATCAATGTGATAGCTTTTTGGTACACAGTGGCTACCGTTGTTGCAATATGCATTTTAAATAGAGTGCGCTATCTGGAGAATACAATCAGGGGCAAACATCCTGTTTCCTGTTTCCAGGGGGGGGGGGGACAAGGAAAAAAAGTTGCAGCCTGTCTTTTACACAGCATCTTTTACCGCAATTTGACGCTTTAATCTTCTCTCTATCTCTCCAACACATGTCCAGATTTAAAACAAAATGACTTAAATCAAATTACTTATGAGAAATGGCTTAACAACTAAACATTTCGTACAATTAATCTGGTAAACTGGTTTATAAACAGTCCTCTCCTGTCCTCTCTGACTATCACTAAACTCTGATCTTAATCATTAGCTTTTAGCTTAGCAGCACTCGTAATTGAGTAGGCTTTTGAACAATGCAGGAGAAATGTTGCAGACAGTTTATATTATCAGCCTGGGCCTGGGGCTTGTTGTAACAGTAAATGGGATGTGTTGTAACTTGTGTAAGTTAAACTGTGTCTGTGTGAGTGTACATCTTACCCCGCAATGCGCAATGTGGGCAGCGGGTCCAGCCACTACTGCTGCCAAGTACTAACGGCTGCTAGCCCCGCCCGTTAGAAAGAGTGTGGGATATACCACTACTAGGAATCTTTTAAGATTTAAATAGTACATTATTGCGCGATTATAATGAGCACCACTTACATTGTGCTTTCAATAAATACTACTGCATTGTTCAAAAATTATTAACTGTGTCTCAAATTATTCTAGGGGGGCAGCTTTACTGGAGGGGGGGTCATGTCCCCCCTGTCCCCAACGGGATTTCCACCCCTCAATGTAATACATGATTTCAAGGTTGGATGGGAGAAATTCCTACACACTGTGGCTTTAACAAGGATTTAAAGGAAAATCTTCACTTGTTTTGCACAACCAGCCCCAGGTCTTGGAGCTGGTTTGGTTTGCATTCAATACATCTGGTATATCAGAAGAACTTGAAAATGACAAATACATCTTCATCCATTTGGGCTGAAAAAAGGAGTCCCTTCTCTTTCCCCAGTTATGGTCGCTATTATTTTTTTAAGGAAATGAATCTCCTTCTCCTTTGACATGATTGGACGTGCACCACATGTGTCCACGCTAACAGCTGGACTGGACAGACACTTTTTATGTCTGAGACAGATCAGACCTCGCTGAGGAATCCGCAGTTGAATCGATGCACTGGTGATGCTCACACCACAGTTTGTGACAAACCTCTATTACTTTAGGGCAGAGGCAATTCATTACAACAATTTATGCTCGGACTTGCTTTTTACCGTGCTCACCCGCATTTTCTCTTTAAGTCTATAGAGGCCAAACTCATGCTGTGCTGCATGTTTCACAAAAAGTGTATTTTTAACAAAAAACAAACAATTTAAATAGGCTGTCGGCTCTTTTTAATGAACCCAGCATCAAGACCTCAGTCAAGTGTACCCTGCCCAGTTTGTCTTGTGTGAAAAACACACTTTTAGTAATTACATATAAATTGCATTAATGAATTACATTAATTACATATAAACACATTAGAACTGATAGTTTGGGAAACCTGGAAACTAACAAAAGCAATTTTTAGATTTAGCGATTTTACAAGTACTGCAATTCAGTGTTAGAATTTATTGCAATTTTTGCCTACTTTTTTAACACAAGACCATGGGAAAAGTTGAATCACCTCCTAAGACCTATGATAATTATGGCAAGGCTTAACTATACAGACCAATGAGCAGTGATAACTAACATGTCTTTGGGTCATCAGTTGGGAACCTGCTTTCACCAGTGTTTCATCTAGTTGGTCCCACAACACCTCCAGGAGGCTAGACAGTGATCTCTGGCATCCCAGAGCGACTCCCCTCATGCCAGCTCTCACTGCTCCCAGCACCAACCCAACAACCTCCTTTACCTTACCTAAGCACGGCTTTCTCAGCCCAAACAACACTGCCACCTTCAACAAACCCAGGCTCCGTTTATGTGAGCTCCAGGTAGTGACTATGCCGATACTACCTTTCCCAGCACATTCACCATACTCTATTTCACACGCTACATAGCATAACTCCAATATAAGCTGAAGTTAAAGGAGATAGAGAAGATAAATTCACAGGATCAGGATCAGCAAACACACTCACCTTGCAGCATGGTCTCAAACAAAAGGGATTCAAAAAGGCCACTCCCACACTTTAATAACCTTCCTCTTCCTGGATTTTCTCCTGAGAGGACTGATTGGTGGATCTCTCCACCTGATCTCAACGAGTTATGTACCCTGCAGATCTGTAACGTTTATACAGCCATGTGGTTGATACAGTCTTGTAATCAACACAGTCATGTGATACAGAGAGGACATATTGCTTCTGTATACTTCAGTGTGATTAGTTTGCTGGTAATGGCATACTTAGCCATTAATTCAGTAGGCAGTATGAAGCACATAGGTCTACTGATTGTCTGCAGAATGTATACAATCTGGGTGCAATCTGCAATCAGAATGCAGTGCAAGAATAGAGGTCCTAACCTGAAATTTTATTACATCTATGATACATTATATTATCACATGAATTGCAGAAGAATGTCACCATGCTGTCCACCATGACACAGTGTAAGACTGCAAAGTAAAAAGAAGGACTGCTTTGCCCAATTCTCTTCCCAGCAAACTGGTGGCAACATCTTCCCTCCTAAAATAGCTAGACCTTGTGGCAAAGATCAGTTTGGTCTATTTAGTGGTGTAGAGAGCATTTCATTTCTGCTGTCCAACTGTAAACAGATGGCAGAGGTGGTAGGATGTAGGTCATAACCGTCTGTTTTAGAATTCATGGGTTTTGCATTCCTGAGGTGTAGTTTATAGTTAGAGATACAGTTATAGTATAAATTCTTTTTGAAAAATGACATTTGTATTTTCTACAGTCTGTTCTGTAAGACATTTTTTCGGCAAAAAGAAAAGAAACTCATGTTTTTTTTACCATAACATAAGGTTATACCACTACAGATTACACAATGTATTCTCAATACTTCGGATTACCTTTGGAATACTTCAGAATAATTTTTGTCTGGGTTTTATATTTCCATGCCAAAAATACAACAGTGCCCTGGTTGTGCATCTCCTCTGCCATTGTAACGTGGCAGGTGCACTGCACACATTCTTTAAAATCTGTTTTTGGGAAGTGCATGTCTCATATGAATCTTACACTGTCTCCTAAAGCCTAGTATATGCTGTGCGATTTTGGGCCCTTTTTTTTTTTTTCGATTTTTGAGCAATTTAGCAGCTAGCAAACACACACAGACAAACTGCAGAATATAGTGCCTAACAACTTCAGGTTATTTAATAATATGACCCTCTATGTTGTGCTTCACAGTTGGAGAAGCAATAACCCGTGCAGCATCCCTGTGCACTAAGTATGGGAAGCTATTGCATTGTACATCATAGCCTGGGATTCAGTAGGTTCTGGTCCCTGTCATCGTACAGTATGCATACATCAAACTTGATGTCATACTCTAGTTTATTAGATTCATGTCCCACAGTGTAGCTGTGCTAAACTTATAAGACTGCTAATATTCAACAGTCTGTAGGAGACTTAACCGCAAGAGAGGCAGTCTCTTGTAAAACTGTAAAATAAGCTCTTCTGCTACATCATATAAACAAACCATGTAGACTACCTATCAGCTGCACACTCAGCTAGAGACATACCCGCTTTAAAGATGGACGAGTACTTGCTGTCTTTCTGCATTTGCACTTTAAACAAAAAAAGCACACCATTTATATTGTGATTTTTACTGGAAATTACACACAATATAGCCTACAGCAAATGGTTTGTTTTGAGCGATGATTACTTAGCAGAAACTTTCAGCTCCCTGGTTATCTCCCTCCAGCCAGCTGCCACCTTATTTGGGCTTTTCCAGTTTAATGAGAATATGTTGTGTTGAAAATTCCCCATTTCAACTTCACACATTTCTCATCCATCATGGAGCTTTCAAAGTAAGCGACAGGAATAAATATAAACAGGGCATACGACAAGATTTAAACTCAAAATGGCAGCGTTGCATCACTCACAGCCACTTGGAATATTTTAGCAGAAATCAGTGCAATCAAACTGGCACTCGCTCGCATCACGTTCAGTTAGTACACTATGTTAGAGCAAAAATAAATAAATAAAGTAATCCCTTCAAGTAATCTATTTCTACAGACAGTAAACCAGTACACCAATTTAAACTCTAACTGTGATGGAATACAGTTACTCATATTTTGTATTATGTACATTACTTTGCTGTTAACTTAGTTACATGTATTACATTACTCCCCAACCCTGAGTGTGGAGCAGTGGCATAGGGTTGTTGCAATGGGCCCAAGTGCATGCTATTGTGCACATATCATCTTGTTATATGATCAGAGACATAACATTAGACACACAGGAATTTTAATGGTTGATTTATAGTTCTAGAATAGCTGATTTATAGACTTTTTGATTTATACTTATAGAATAAGCACATACATTTTGCTATAGATGCAATTTACTATTTTACAAAAAAGAAAAAAAAATCACAATAGAGATGGATTTGACTTTTTCAAGGGCATTAACAGCAAATGGCACTGTTTTTAATATAACGAGAGTTCTTTGAACACAGGCATATTTTCAAGGTGGCAATCACTCATAAGGGCCCAATCTCCACCCAACACATTGCTGAAGGGCCAATTCTCTCTGTGTGCCCCCCCACCCACCCCATGAGCTCCAGTGTCACTGTCCGTATTTACATCCCTGATGTGGAGCATTTGGCTCGTTTGGATAGTGGTGGATGACGTACTCCAATTCTTCCCTTAAAACACAGTTACAAGTAAAAGTCCAACTGTAGCCCAATTCTCCTGGCTACGGCTCTGTCAAATGCTTCAATGGGTCGGTGTGGAAATGACTTTACTTTAGGGTAAGAAGCTATAAACTTTGATGCAAAATGACACTGCTTCAAATTTCCTTCATTGAAATGTTAAATGGACATAATATGATAGTATTATTTCGAAGGTAAGAAGGGTTAATAGGTTACTCTCTATTCTTATAAAATGGATGAGTGTCTCGAATAAAATTGTGAAACTATTCCTTTCAGTTTCACACGTGTATTCTCGTTGTTGAATAAATAAATAAATAAATCTTCTTGTAGCCTACATTTTTGCTGACAATTTCTCGCGTTGGCAGCAACAAAACAAACGCCAGGTTTTGGACACTTTCTGTCCCCACTTTACTAGAAAAATGACAGTTTGATTCACATCCACAGAGCACCGTTGACAAAATTTTCGCAGTAAAATAATACGTACAAATCACATCGTCTGTGGTCCGACCGTAGAGGTGCACTGACTGATATGTAAAGACAAACGTTTACCTACCTTATTTATGAGAGAATATTGATCTTGTCGTGGCACATGGATCCCTCCCGTGGTGCAGATGGTGATATATCCAGTAGTTAATCATGAAAAACCCCAGTGCTGTCCTCTGGAAAGTCCGTTCGACGCATCAGTGAATGTGTTATTTCTCGCTGTGATGAGACGGATGAGAGGAGTCTCCGGCGGCGTCTCATCAACACACGGGCAAACTTTTCCTATTCTCCAAACACTGGCCCCTCTGCTGCTGTGACGTCACCAGCCTCTCCGCCAATCGCGGGCTTTAACAGCCCTGCATGTTTCATTGATATAAAATGTAGATCATTTATTTGCTTGATTATTAGGCCTATCGCATATTTGTGATGAGGCTACATTCTGTCTAGTTAAATTATGGATACCCATGAGGGAAGTTTTGAAGTAGTCTACCTCAAACTTTCATTTTCACAACTGGCACTGCTTTTGGTAAAACTGCCTCACATTAACAGTTTAATAATTGCAAGCGTTTTGTGTTTTCTGCATGGATGGGATGTTAACTAAACAAAGCAGGCAACTGCTGCCAGACTCCCCACATTCCCAGGCTGAGGACAGAGCATGCAGTCGTTTTCTAAAAACTTAGTGATATAATCACAATATCAACAGCATTTTACAAAAAACAACAACAACAACATTTTTTAAACACAGCATCTCAGAAAATGCATTTGTTTTGTGAAATGTTGCAGTGTTTTGTGAAAATTTGTTGTGTTTGTGAAATGTTGTAGTGTTTGTTAAATGTTGTGTTTGTGAAATGTTGTATTGTTTTGTTTTAGTGTTTTGTTTTGTGAAATGTTGAAATGGTTTGTGAAATGTTGTTGTGCTTGTTAAATGTTGTGTTTATGAAACGCTGAAGTGTTTTGTGAAATGTTGTAGTATCTTGTCCAATGTTGTTGTGTCTGTAAAATGTTGCTGGGTTTGTGAGATGATGTTGTGTTTGTGAAATGTTGTAGTGTTCTGTGAACGTTGAAGTGTCTGTTAAGTTGTTGGGTTTGTGAAATGTTACAATGTTTGTTAAATGTTATTAGGTTTGTGAAATGTTGCAGTGTTTGTTAAATGTTGTGTTTGTGTTTTGTGAAATGTGTTTGCGAAATGTATTTGTTTATGAAGTGTTGTAGTGTTTTGTGAAATGTTGTTGTGTTTGTGAAATGTAGTTGTGTTTTGTGAAATGTTGTGTTTGCAAAATGTAGTTGTGTTTTGTGAAATGTTGTGTTTGTGAAATGTAGTTGTGTTTTGTGTAATGTAGTGTTTTGTGAAACGTTATTGTGCTTGTAAAATATTGTAATGTTTTGTGAAATTTTGTTGGGTTTGGGAAATATTGTTTTTGTAAAATGTTGTATTTGGGAAATGTTGTGTTTTGTCCCTCAGGGACACCATATAAACAAGACAGGCCACAGGTAGTAATGCATAGTTAATATTGCAAAAAAAATTGCAAACTGCAAAATCAATCAATCAATCAATCAGCCAATCAATTTTATTTATAAAGCCCAATATCAAAAATCACAATTTGCCTCAAAGGGCTTTACAGCATACGACATCCCTCTGTCCTTAGGACCCTCGCAGCAGATAAGGAAAAATAAAAAAATATATAATAATAAATTAATAGTAATCGGTATGGCACAATGAGACAAAAAGAGAGACAGGGAGAGATGTAGGACAGACGATAATGACAGTAGCTTACAACAATTAATAATATTATAATTCTAATTATGGCTATTGTGGTTCATGTTGATATGTATGATATGATATGTATATAATAACAGTAGAAGTATGACTAATCATAACAGCAGGAGGCATCTAGCAGGACCACGGCAGCAGCACAACCATGCACTTCACTCTATCCAGGCACCGCTGCAATATAAGTTAACCTGCGAAACAGTAACCAACTCAATATCCACTTAGCCTGCTAGGTGTGGTTGAAAGCTTTGGAAAATGCAAAAAAGGGCACCTTAGGGTAAAATTTCAGATTATATTGTGCTCACATATGGTGCATATTTCTAAATAAAGTTGTGTCCAATCAAATTACCACAAAATCATTTAAAACCCAGAGTCAGGAAGTATTGTAGGAGAGCTTGTTGGTGTCTAGGAAATAATGAAGCTGCCATGTGTTGTCTGCTGTGTGCAATGTACTAACTGGGAACTTGGAGGAAATAGGATACACCTACAGGGACCAGCAGGACTCCAGTGAAGGGAAAACTGTATGTGTGTGATCACATTTGTTGTTGTGGGGTAATTCATCCATCATATAATAATCAGCACGTCCGTGGCTGGATGGGTAAAAAAAAAAACCAAAAAAAACAAACAAACACAAACTATTACTTAATTCATTAAGACTTTTCTAACAATTACAAGTTAAGTTAAAGTTCATTTGGTTCTGTAACCTCAATGTCATTGCAGTGTCATATCATAACTAACATTTAAACTTAGATTGTAATTTATATTTAGTTTATATTTAAATGTAGTGATGTAGGCCAAATTATTGACTGGAATAGCCTCACTCCATTTATGGAACAGTGTCTAGTATGTTAGAAGTCATAATATTACTTTGCTAAGATGCTTTCTGTTTGAAGCATCAGTTTGAGGGAGATGGTACTGGACGTAGGACTTGCATAGTCCTTCAATGAGCTTTGCGATTGGTTAACCCCACTGAGACCCACTGCCTCATAGCCCTTATGAATCATGTTACAAATCCAATGTGTCGGAGCCCCTTGGACTCACGCACTATGGCAACCTGAATGTTTTATTAGATCCACTGGAAATTTTTTGGACATTTTTACAAATATAATTAAAAAACTCACAAAAAGAAGTCATTATTCTCCTTGTTTGCAGTTCGAGGTGTCTTGTCAACAATTTTGGGATGTTAAAGAAGCTGCAAAAATGGACATCAATGTTAAATCCAGGAGCCCTTGCAGCCCACATAAGAGAAAAAGGCCAGACAATAGCCCTGTTGCGTCCCAAACATAAAACAAGCAAAAGGTACAGGCTGAAGTACCTAACAAAACGGAAGAAGTACAACAAGCCCATTCTACCACTGAAGGTCCAGAAGAGAAGACAGAAGAAGAACCAGAACTGGTTTTCCATTACTTGACCTACATGTCTCCAGTAAGTAACCTGTCACCACTGTAGGCAGAGCCAGGGCCCAGTGGAGAAGAACCACCCTCGGAGAACAGCTGTAAGACAAGATGGAGGTTAGATGGAAAAAGAGGTTTAAAATACTAATGAAATAAGTGCTATATCATAAAGAGTCAACATATGAACAAAGATGTGTGATTTATATTAAAAGACATTCTGTAATAGACATTGAATCACTTTTTATAAGTACAATTGTGTGTGATTTATCTTATATGCTTGTATTATGATAACAAAATGAATGTGTTTAATCAAGTAAATTTTAATAAAAGCAGAACTATTAGTATTTTTATTAGCAAATGTTCAACTATAAGTATAATGTTCATTATAAAGTTTACTAGAAGCAAATGTAATGTGACCTTATGACATGTGTGTGCAATGAGGGAATAGGGAAATGAAAGGATTGGTGGAAAGTACTAAGAGTACCAAGTAGGCACAGATAGCCAGGAGAAATGGAAAGTAAACCTGCATTATAATAGACAGTTTGATTATTATATTTGAAAAGTCTTAATCTGTTTTTTTTGTTAGTATCGCAGCACTGAGACAGCCCTTCTTCTTTTTAATGAATGCTGATGCAGACACATGCTCAGTTCAGCTGCTGAATTTAAGTGCTACCTTTGACACAGTTGATCATGGCGTTCCTTTAGACAGACTGAGGCACTGGGTATGCATGCCTAGTACGACTTTAAACTTGTTCTGGTTAGTTTTGTGTCTCCATTAACAACATCATGTCATCCATTTCCCATATCAAGTACAGTGTGCTTCAAGGATCAATGCTTGGACCAATTTTGCTTGGGTGACACAATCTGTCGACATGGTGTCTCTTGTCACTGTTATGCGGATGACACTTACTTGTATCTCTGTGTTAAGCCCACTGATCTCAGCATGCTGGGTTCTCCACAGGACTGTCTGTCTGATGGGAAAAAATAGATGTCGTTATTTTCAGCTCAATTCTAATAAAACAGCAATCCTTGTCATTGAATCCAAGCATATCAATAACGAAATACTGCCACAACACCAACAGTCTGTTGCAAGAAATCTCAGTGTCATGTTTGATAGTAATTAATGTTTTTAGGAACATATTCCTAAGCTTGACCAATCATGTTTTTATCACCAAAGAAATATTGCAAAAGCAAGATCTGTTTTAACTCTTAGAGTTACAGAAACTGTTGTACATGCTTTTATCTCTCCATGTCTCCATTATTGTAGAAGCTTTTACACTTGTCTTAAATTAAAAAAACTGTGAAACAACTACAGAATGTATAGAACTCAGCCAAGACCTCACCAAGAGGTAAGATCAAAGGTTTTAGCCTGGTAACATTACCTCCCAGTCTGTTTTAGGACTGATTTTAAGGTGTTATTGGTCATTTTAAGGCTCTTCATGGCCTGGCTCCAGATTACATTTTAGACCTTTTAATCCCTTATGAACCTTTGCATAGTTTAAGATCCTCAAGCAGGGGTCCTCTATTTGTTCTAGAGTCCAGACTTTAGACTAAAGGGGACAGAGCTTTTGAAATCAGAACCCTAAAGCTCAGTAGACAGAACATAAGGGAATTCTAAATCGGTGGAACGCTCTTGTCCCATAGTCAGCCATCAATGGTGCAGTGTGTACATTAGGGAGCAGCAGTAGAGTGTCCAGCTCCTGCTTGGTGTGGTGGATGATGGGTGCCAAATCCAATCCGCAGTCAAGGCAAAGAGGCCAAGCAGATTGCTGAGAGGGTGACAGTGCATGGGAAGCTCCTCCTCCATCAGTCATCCCCCTCATCATATTCATCCCAAGATTTGGGCTGGCGTGCTTGGTCTCTGTAAATCACCATCCCAAGAGAAGCGCAAGACAGGTGGGGCAGGAATCAGTCCCAGCTTGGTGCCCCTAGCCAAGACAGTGGAGCCAGACCTTATGGTTGTCGTTGGACAGCAGGAGGTGGAGCATAAGTATATGGAACAAAGTTTGCTAGAAAAGATGTTGTCAACACCAGAGGGTGTCTGGAATCGCAGATGAACTTGATGAGCAGCAGGTGTGCTGTGGTTTTATAGTGTGTCATTGTTACCTCCTTCCTGGAGAGTGAAAAATTTATCAAATCTGCAGTTGTAAATGTGGTGTGACTATATTTTGTTTAAGTACAATTTTGCTCCAGATGCTCTCCAGCTCTTCCCCAGGGAGTAAGTGGCCCTGTGGAGTCTGCCTGATCACTAAATCAAGTTCAAATCATTCTTTGTATGTGGTCATGTTTATTTGTCACATACATAATCATACACAATACCAAGTAGTATATATACATATCTATATCTATATCTATATCTATATATGTGTGTGTTTGTGTGTGTGTATAACTCTCATATTTAGTTAGATACTTTCTAAGCTCAGCATGTGTCCATGGTGTTTTAAGACTAAACCGTTGTCCTGGAGATTAGCCCTAGCTGTTCTTTCAGGGGCTTCAGTTTAATATCGCTTTGACTCTGCTGCCACCTGCTGGTGCAGTAGTTCTGCGCAGCTCATCAAAAATAAACTGCAGACTGATCAACACTAACATATCATAGTTTAATACAAATTACCCCCCGCTGTTTTCAGGATCTAAATTTTCTTATAGCGCACTGAAGACTTAAATTACTCTATCCATCTAATGAAGAGCTCAAAGGAAACAACCATTCATATTTGCTGTTTTATCCTTGATAATTAGGGCTTTTGCAGTCTTGTGTAAATTGTTTCTTTTTTCTGTCTAAAATTTGAAACCATGAAACATATTGCTCATTAATAATGAATAGTTGACTGCTGTTAAGCGAATTATCAGTAGATTCGCAGATAAAACGCTTTTACTTTGAAAGGTCAGTCCAGTATTTGCGCTGCCGGCATAGAAATGTATAAATTCACTGCTGAACACTTCTACTTTGCAGGGTTATCCTATTTCATTAGGACAAATATTGTTAAATGTGAGATCACAGTGTTTCTGTGATAGAAAAGTCGTTATGAGTCGTTTGTAAGTCCTACTTATCTGTAGGGAGGAAGCTTTTGTTTTGTCACAAAGAAACATAATATCGGAAGTCTCCTTTTCAGTTAGCAACATTAAAACACAAAAATACGTTGATGGTGGATAAGTAGGCCTATCTGTCAAAATAAAAGTACGAGCGTTCTGCTTTGACATTTATTATGAATTAGAACCATCAGTATTGCATACGATCGTGTATAGACTTTATATTTGCACTTTACTAACTGGCTGTGAGAAATTTAAGACTTTAGTTGTGGACTCCTGTAGATTTAGAGAAACCAAGCTTTTATTTTGAAGAAAGAAACCCCGACTGGAAATCTTCTTACTCTGATAACGGAACACACACACAACATGATGACACGTTTACTGTCACTGGGATGGAGGGAAATCCCTAATGAATTTGGCATAAAAAAAAAACACCGTGTAGGCCTACACGTCAGTGTTAAAGTTGACGGTGAGTCGGAAGCGGGTTAAAGTGAGCTACAGCTCAGTGACTGCTGTTGGAGGAAGCTGACGTGTTTGTGGTATTATTGGACTACGTTAGCTAAGTCCTAGAAAAGCACAGTGGTAAGGACTGATCCTAACACCATGACGGATGATAAAGAACCAGCGGGACTCTACAGTGGAGTCCGGGAATTTATCGCGGCTGCTAGTAGGAGTGGAACTTCGTTATAAAATATTTGCTTGTGGGGCTGCTGCACGGTTTAAGACATAGTTTGAAATGGGACGGGCGAGCCTTGAGGATGGGGCGGACTGTTCTGAAAGGGATACGTGTTTTTTTTAAGCCCCATGAATTACGCTATCAGAGGTGGAAGGTGTATTTTTCCACATCAGGTAGACACGTATAATGCTCTACACAGAGATGTTGGATGTCCATGTACGTCAGCACCTCCCCAGACAACGGCAGCATTCATACATTTCCACTCCGTTCACCGCAGAACTCAACTGATCGGAGGGTGAGCAGCAATGGCTCTGAAGTCAAGGAGACCGTGGACGACCGTGATTTTCGGTGTCTTTCTCGGGTTCACCGCGTCCTCCTGGCTCATCGTGCCTCAGGTTCTGGAAAGTAAAGGGAAGAAATCTCCCATGTGTCTGTACTACAGTGACTCCTCTGTCGGTAAAGGTCCCGCTAACCCCGGGAACACCGCGGCTCTCAAAGACCGGGACAGCCCGCATTTGAGTCAGGAGGAGGACAGGTTGTTCAGTACAGGGAACAGTAGCGGAGACACCGGGACACCGGTAAGCAGACCGACGCATTTCCTCTATGTAGGTGTGATGACAGCGAAAAAATATGTGCAAACTCGCGCCGTGGCTGCGTACAGGACCTGGGTGAGCTCTATCCCCGGGAAGGTGGAGTTCTTCTCGAGCGATGGGTCGGACACCGTCCACGTGCCTGTCCCCGTCCCGGTGGTTTCGCTGGCAGGTGTGGACGACTCGTACCCGCCACAGAAGAAGTCATTCATGATGCTCAAGTACATCCACGACCACTACCTGGATAAATATGAGTGGTTCATGCGGGCTGATGATGATGTTTATATAAGAGGTGATTATTCTGTGTGTGTGTGTGTGTGTGTGTGTGTGTGTGAGAGACAGTTTTAGTCAAGGAGATACCATGTTGCTGTAGTCAAATATTAAGCTATGAAAAAAAATATTATTTAAAATAAACCATAGGCCTATATTTTAGATATTTTAGACTAAGGTTTGGAGGAAAGGATGAAGGGATGAATGGGTAAGGGTTGAGGGTGGAATGGATGAGGGATGAAGGGACTAGGGTCAGAGAATGAATGGATGAACTCAGTGACGGCAGTGTTGGCAGCCAGAACCAGACCAGCTGATTTGGCCCGCTTCTGGTGCGTCTGGTGGTGAGTCTCAGCTAAACCTGGCAACTAAGTGCCCGACTCATTTCTTGTGACATGCCAAGTTTGGGCCCATGCTGAGCCAGGTCATTTTTGACAACAGCTCAATAACTGCAGTGTTGGCAGCTGAAATGCCCGATTTTGAGGTGTTATTCACGTCGAGTCTCAGCCGAGTCGGGCAACCAGACGCGGCCCAACTAATTTCATTCAGCATGCTGAGTATAGGCCGATGCTGGACCAGGTCATTTTGGCTCCCTGTGAAGGGTTAGGGATGACAGGATTAGGGTTGAGGGATGATGGCTGGTACTCTGAGCCATTGGCGCGTGCAATGACAGATGTGTTGTTTAAAGGCAGGAACGCAGGAGGGAGACAGGGAGTTGAGACTGAGTGGGGGAGTTGTCTCTTGCTAAACTTGTCTTGGGATACAAAACGACCCTGCTGCGTCCTGTATGCAGAAAGGAAGAGAGAAAAAGATGTAAAAGGGATTGGGTGGGTTGGATGTGAGAAATGCATCAAAGAGAAAGAGAATGGATCAAGTGTGCTTAAATACTTTTGGGCGGCAGTGGGATATGTTCGAGGGGTTGTCTTTGTTTCAGAGCCTAGTTAACTTCACGTTTTACATTACATACCAACAATAAATCTTGCCAACATCTTAACTCAATTGTAATGCATTTTTTCAATTGTGGAATTGCGTGATAACAACAAAACAGTGACATAGACAAACCACAAACAATAGGACAGACAATGGATAGACATATATATATATATATATATATAGATATAGATATAGATATAGATAGATAGATAGATAGATACATATGTATGTATGTATTGAAGTTTATAGATTTTGTTGCATTTAAATGCATTTAAAGGCAGGGCTGGTTTATCCATTGGGCAAAGCTCTGTGTCCCAGACACTCAAGGGCCAAATATAAAGATCCAGTGTGTAGGATTTAGGTCATATATTGGCAGAAACGGAATACAACATAAACAGTAGGTTTTCTTTAGTGTATAATCACCTGAAAATAAGAACTGTTGTGTTTTCCTTACCTCAGAATGAAATGTTTATCTCCGCATAAGGAACAGGTCCTTGTTTGTGGAGATCACAGTGTTACACCGACATGTTTCAGTAGCCCAGAACAGACAAACCAAACACCGATTCTAGATGGGGCCATTTGCATTTTTGCGTTTTCGCGTCAGTCCCAAGTTATCAGCACAACTGCAATGAGCAACAACGTCAAAAAATTCAGTACAGTGACGTCAGTGTTTATACCAGTTTAAATCACCTTGGCTCTCATATATAAGCATTGCATATGCATAAAATGAGGCCTGAAAGAGTATACACCACTTCCCACACAAAAGTTGTGATCTATGAAAACAGACTTGATGAGTGAAACTGTGACTCATGCTCATCAACACTTTGGATGGGAAAGTGGTGATGCAGATGGTGAGGTCAGGTGGAGGCCAGATAGCCAGATAGTTGTTTTATAAAAGAGAAACCTAGTCCATTGAGAGGAAGAGCATAATGTGGGGATAATTCGGCTCCTGGTAAAAACCTCCTGAACATCTGGATCTGAAGTTATCAGAGAAAAAAGATGAGCACACTTAGCAGGTAGTGGATGAGACGCCAAACATGCGAAATTGCATCTGATATGTACACTGGTTAGTAACGTGAAACTGCTTTATTCACTGTTTTTCTGGTTTAGATCACCTGGTCTGTTTGTTCTAGAGAGGAAGAGACCTCTGTGGATAATTCGGCTCCCAGTAAAAACCTCCTGAACAATGCACACTGAAGGAATTCTAGCCGGAAGAAGTTTCAGCTGGTTGCAAACTGCAATTCAATGCTTGATGCTACAAAATCCCTTGGGACTGATCATTGGCTCATTGGCACTAAATGACAACTTCGGTCTTATTTTTGTAGTTCATAAATAATAACAACACTGTGCTCACCAAGTTAATGGATGAGATCTGAGAACATGACCGCAGATTTTAAAAGAAGTCTGAAGGGTCGAGAGACACGAACAGGTTGGAAACAAACCCCCAGGTTAGACAAACTTGTCCAACGGTAAACAATAAAACTGTCACCTAAACTTTTTGTTGTACAAGTCCATCAGAGTTTACTCACCCACTTCCTGCTCCAATGTTGACTCACTCTAGTTTTGTACACACAGTTTTCCCATTTGATGAGGGATTATTAGCGATGTTGTGGGGGCAGTTAATTTTAGTTTTACCTTCAAACCTTACTAAGTTATGGGCTTTTTTCCAACCTGTCTGATCCCCTGACTGCTCTTGACCCATCAGACTTCCTTTTAGATCATAAGATAGAAGATATTTTATGCTATAAAGATTGTAAAGCCCCGTGAAGAATTTTTTTGATATTGGCCTTTATAAATTAAATTGACCAGACTTCACTAAAAGTAATGATGGCCATAACTTCCGAAATAAGTCCCAGACTTTTATAAAGCTAAACCATCCTATAACTTAATCCCTAAACTGCTTAAATGACTGAGTTTGACCTCATTCTGCTCTGAGTCACAGCGCAGTTGTGCTCAGTTACATCCAGGTACATTACCATTCGCTATAAAAGCATGAGGATGAGGATGGAGTCCATTTTATTTGCTTATCCTACTATTCTACTATTAAAATGGAGAAACCTCTGTCCGTCCGTCTGTCTGTCATCATCCATTTTCCTCCTCACTACTTTGACCTACTTCTCTGAACTTGCACATAGGCTTTCATCTTGGTCATGTGCAGACAGCCACAATGACGTTTTTGCATTTTACCCACATTTCTACTGTTTATATTCTCATTTTTGTCCACTACCCAGTCATACTGTGAGCACCATTAGCAGTGCGACCTGCGCATGCGCTGAGACCACTTCGAAAACACCTGCGCTGGGACCACAGTTTGGCTGGGAAGCCTTTATCTCCAACACTTTCGGATCGACACCTGCATGTGTGTACCTGTGTGCCCGTGCACAGCCCTGTGCTGAAACTATGCTCCATGTATTTTGCCATAAAGCATGTTTCTACATACAGTGTTCATTGTTTGTCTTACATTGATATTTATTACACAGTGCATTTACAGTGCTCTAATTTTGCATTTCCTCTAAAATACTGTTTTTGATTTCTTAGTCCTCTATACATAACACATCCCCGGGTATGGACTAGTTGTATGATGATTTATGGGCTACCATTTTTAGTAAAATGTTCTTCATTTCTGATGTGATCTTGTGAATGAATGATTATGAGAAACCTGAACTGTGTTTTAGGAAGGGAACCTTTTGTGTGGCTGAATTATTGGTAGAGCCCAGGATAGAAGAACAATTCTCAAGGTTGTGTTTATTTCTGAAGTGTTTCACTACCGCAATGGAACATGTCTTGTTTGTATGACTTACTGTATCATGAAAAAAAAATCCCATCTTATTTCCCCCTCTGCCAGGTGAGAAGCTGGAGGTGTTCCTGCGGTCACTTAACAGCAGTAAGCCTCTCTACCTGGGACAGACAGGCCTGGGCATGACTGAGGAATTGGGCAGATTGGCCCTCGAACCTGGAGAGAACTTCTGCATGGGCGGCCCAGGGATGATCTTTAGCAGAGAAGTTTTACGCAGGATGGTTCCTCACATCAGTACCTGTCTGAGGGAGATGTACACCACCCATGAGGATGTGGAAGTTGGCCGCTGTGTGCGGCGATTTGGAGGAACACAGTGTGTGTGGTCATATGAGGTATGGACTGAGTCTGCTGTTTGTTTCTAGAATATCATTGAGTCTATATTCAGTGACAGTCAGTAGGTAGTAATTATGGTGAAGTGAAATGAAAGCTTTTCAGTACCGATTTAGTTTGAGATTTCATTAAAACCAACTGCAAGGAAAACTATTTTTGTAATGGAGGCCCTCTTATTTGGTGATAGACAATCATAGCAAAGCCAGTCCACTTTATATCAGGGCTTTTATAAGAACATCGTTCACTTTCATTGTGCATGGAGGGGTTGTATAGACTAGAGAGAATATTATAGATGGATGATAAACATCCACTGTATGTAAGGAAGAGTGAAAAGGCAAAATCTCTAAGATCTGCACCCATTATAATATTAACAGTTAAGTGGTTTTAATGACTTATCTGTATTTATTATATGTATTTCCTGAATGGTGAATATTAGCAGAAGGAAAACAGTAACATTTCTGCTCCTGCTTCACAGACTTAAGAGGCGACATGACAGTACCAAACAAGAAAAAGCAACAGCAATAGATGCACAAAATGTTTTTTATTTTTTATGGTTTTTTTGGTCAGTGACATATTAGAGGGACAATTCAAATTTTGTGAAGTGGAGTTGTATGGGGTACTTATCCATAGATAGTATATTACATACAGTAGATGTCAGTCGGTACAACCACAGTTTGGAGAAACAGGCTGGAGTCTGACAAGCAAGTTATTCAAATCTATTGCTGTGGATGGGGACCAGTAACAAAACGTATTTTAGCAACCTTAAAAAAAAGTCCCACCTAAAAAGAGTCAATATCAGTTGAAGTGTACAATATATTTAGAATATTTCCACTGCTTTCCCTTAATGTCAGACTGATTTACAATGGGGAAAATGACACCATTACATTGCGATATTAAAAGCCAGACTCCATTAAGAAAAACTTTAATTTTAGCTTGCTGACCACAAGAGCTGTTGGTCTGCCACTGCCTTGAACAGTTGTTTTACGTTTAAAAGCACTAGTTCAGATTCACCAAAATCACACAATAACACAAACTAACTAATCGAAGCAGTGGTAGACCAGCAGCTCGCATGTTCAGCAAGGTAAAATTACTGTTTTTCTTAATGGAGTCTGGTGGCTTTGACAAGGTTATAGATGGGAAACTGAAGCCTTTAACAATGGTTAAGCTAGAATGGGCTGTCTAACGGAAAGGGAAAATGGTGAAAATACTCTCAGTATAATACACACTTAAAGTGATGTTGGTTTTGTGAAGTGGGACTTTTTTTCAGGTGACTAAAATGCTGCCCCCTCCACACCAATGCATTGTTTAGCTTTCGTGTCGGACTCGAGCCTGCTTTGCCAAACTGACATCTACTGTAGGTAATTCTGCGTTTCCACCAAACACTTGCAGTATGGTACCTTTGGAACCAAAAGTTACCCTTTCTGACATGGTACCTCGACCCTTAGTCTGTTTAGCGGTTCTCTTAAATGTGGGCGGAGTTATTGTCACTCACTGCTCTGTCCAGCACTTGCTGCATTTTCTCTTCACCGGTGACACAGATGAAAGGCTTTGCCTCATTTATCATTCACAGAAAGGAGTTACATGCCAAAATTTCGGAACAAAATAGAACAGGCTGCAGTGAGTGAATGGGATATTTGAAAATAGCTTGTTTGTGCATTTGGTCCTTTTCAGGCAAGCGCAGGGGTCTAGTGTTGCTGTAGGCCACAGGAACTATGCTCTACAACACTTTTTTTCTTGAAGTGAGGATCAGAATATTTGCAGTTCACGTAATCCGGTTGAAATTAATATATATTTTTCAACACTTGAAGATCCATTCATTATTAAAAGTGTATGTCATCCAAGAGAGGGCAATAAAAACTAATGGAATGGTCAAAGTGAAATTTAAGGTGTGTTGATGGATTCACATTGTCAATTGAATAACATGCTTGCTGTGGGCCCAGTGAATTAAGGTTTTTTTTCTCAGTCTACAGCTGCGGGGAAAGGGTTGCAAATCATCCTCTCATTTTCTAGTTATACGGTAGTTTACGAATGTATGTAAGACTTGCCACAGTATGAACAGTAGTTACATACGTCTCAAAACCAGTCACAACTTAGCCCAGAGCAAGACTGACTGTCTGCTATTGACCAGTCAACAGACTGCAATGTTTCTACCTCCACCTTATAGCACCAGATCTGTGTGCTAGGTACCCCATCAGAGGGATGACCAAAATGGGGACGGTTTGAAGCGGTTCTGTTGGTACCATCCACTACTTTTCACAGAGGAAACATACAAAATGTGTACTGAACTGAACTGAACTGTATCAGAATGCTTGGTGGAAACAAGGCTTAATATACTGACTATAGATAAGTACCCCACACAACCCCACATCGAAAACCCCCGAAACTATCCCATTAAAAATATGCATGTATTTGATTTTAATGAAATTGTTTAAATTTGTGGATTAGCTTTTTTTTCATGCTTTTTTTACTTTAAGTCTGTGTAATTTTGTCTTTTATTTTGTTATTTTATCAATATAGTTGATTGAGTTTTGATTTTTATACCATTCCCCACTTAGCATAGCCTGCACTCTTGAATGCATCTTTTTCTTTTTCCAAATGTGGTGCCCACATAGTAGCAAAGACTTGTCAGTATATTTGTCAGTTAAATACATTCTTTAGCTAAGTGGGCAATAAATCTTTAAAGAACAAAGCCATTGTGTTTGAAAGCATAGTTGGTCTATTTAAATCAATGTGGCATATGGTAAAAAGAGTCCAGTGTTATTTGCTTTGGTTCTAGGATATGATCCATGCTCTTATCATGGTGTTGCATCTCTCTCCATAGATGCAGCAGCTCTTCTATGAGAACTATGAACACAACAAGAAAGGTTTCATCGAAGAGCTTCACAGTAGCAAGATCCACAATGCCATTACACTTCACCCCAATAAAAAGCCTGCCTACCAGTATCGCCTCCACAGCTACATGCTGAGCCGTGAGATCTCCAGGCTTTGTTACCAAACCCTTCTGCTCCACCGCGAAGGCCTGATCATGAGTTACCTCAGTGATACAGAAGTACTGTGGGAGGACCAACAGCTGGGGTCCCCACCTTCATACATGCGCTATAAGCCCAGTGAGAGAAATGATGTAATTGAGTGGGATTTCCTGACCGGCCGTCATGTTTATTCTGCTGCTGAGAACAAGATTGCCAGGCAAAGCCTTGGGAACTTGCTTCGGACTGCACTGGAAGACATTATCCTCCAGGTCATGGAGATGATTAATGAGAATTCGAAAACGCGTGGCCGTGTAATTGACTTTAAAGAGATTCAGTATGGCTACTACAGGGTGGATCCAATGCATGGTGCAGAGTACATCATAGACTTACTGCTTCTGTACAAGAAACATAAGGGACGCAAAATTACAGTGCCTGTGAGGCGACATGCTTACCTTCAGCAGTCCTTTAGCCGACCCTTCTTTACTGAAACTGAAGAGTTAGATGTGGCTGAACTTGTGGCGTCCATCAACTCTGAATCCCAATCCCTGTCTTTCCTTTCTAATTCTCTGAGGTTCTTATCACCTTTCCAGGTCTATGAATCAAACAGGGAAATGTGGGAGCAAAGCCAGAGAAAGGTCAACATCCTTGTACCCTTATCTGGTCGCTATGACACCTTTGTCCGCTTCATGGAGAACTTTGAGAAAGTGTGTTTGATACCCAAACAAAATGTTAAGCTCTCTGTCATTCTGATGGAAAGTGGGAGCAATCAGAGCAGAGGAAGACACATGCAGTTAATTAAAGATTACTACAGGAAGTATCCCAAAGCTGACCTGTCCATAATCTCCATGATGGGCAACTTTTCCCGAGGACTGGCTCTTGAGCTGGGCTCATCACAGCTTCATAATAATTCTCTGCTCTTCTTCTGTGATGTGGATCTAATCTTTAGTGGTGATGCCTTGCAGCGCTGCAGAGACAATGCTGTCCAAGGGAAACAAGTCTATTTTCCTGTTGTCTTTAGTCAGTACAACCCCAAGATAGTGTATTCTGAAAAGGCCCCAAGAGAAAACAAATTTGTGCTGACCAAAAAAAGTGGTTTCTGGCGAGATTATGGATTTGGAATCAGCTGTGTTTTCAAGAGTGATTTACTAAAAGCCGGAGGTTTTGATACCTCAATCTTAGGCTGGGGATTGGAGGACGTAGACTTGTATACAAAAGTTATTAATTCTGGTTTGAAAGTGTTACGCAGTCAAGAACCAGGTATTGTCCACATTTATCATCCCGTCCACTGCAACTCAAGTCTTGAGCAGAAGCAACACAAAATGTGCCTTGGGTCAAGAGCAAGTACCTTTGCGTCGACAATGCAGTTAGCAGAACTATGGCTGGAGAAACACATAGAGGCTGGATATAACAGAACTTCATCCTGACATTCCAGCTCACCTGGACTCCTTCATACAAGTTTACCTCAGTTCTGCCTGAGTACAGACAGCGATGGACTGTGTGTGTTGTAGCGTGACTGTGGATCACAGGTCTGTGTAGGCTGGGAAATTTGACTCAGAAAGGACCTGAGACTCCAAAACGGAGATGGACTTAATCTCCGAACTGACCTGACAGCAGGCAGGCCTAATCTCATAGGGAAACAGAGAGTCTAGGATGGTTGTACCCAATTTGTGGGTGGCTTGTGTAAAACAAGTATCTGCTACCTTATCCAGTTCCAAACCAGCTGGGAAAACCACTGACTAAATACAAATTGTCTGTTAGTTGGTACGTTGGACATTGTACAGGTCACTACAGCATTACAGATTTATTGATTTAATATTTACTGTAACAATTATGCAAATATAAGCTTTGGGACCTCTATTGTATTTCCTTAGGGTTTGGGTCAGGGTTAACTGACACTTAACTTTTTTATTCCATGTATAAATAACCAAGGATACTTTGGAGAGTTGCAAACTTGGGATTTTTAGAAAAAAAAAAAAATCCAAAGAACAAGCTACATCACCCAAACTACCTGACGTGTGATTTAAATGTAATAATGGCAGGAAATGAAATCAAAGAAAAAAAATTATATTATTATCATAATGTTATAGTCAATCATAAAGATGTTGAAGTGTTGCAGGTCTCAATACGCAGCAGAATCATCTCCTGCAATGCAGTTAATCAGTGAAATGAATAGATTATCACTTTGCTCTTCATTAGTGAAGTGACTGTGGAATGTGGATGGCTGCTGTACTGTGAGCAGCATCATGTGCTGGGTTATACAGTCTGTGTGTTTGTGATTCTGTGTGTGAGGAAGAGGGAGTTGGCCCGCTTTAATGCACTACCGTAATCTACCATAATCTCCCAGTGAATCTTAAGAAATTTCCTCCTGCAGACCTGAAGCCGAGGCTGTGTGGGTACCATCTCTGTCTACATGATTTCCTATTGGGCTACTGTTCTAATATTATTTAGTGTGTTGCTCAGCGTTTTTCTAATTTACCCTCTCAAGTTTAGTTGTTTTCTCTCTGGCCCATGGTAGCCATCACTTGTTAAACTATTTTTTCTTGATGCCAAACGATGTCAAGTCAGCAGCTCACTGCTGTCCTGACTGGGTTTTCCTCCAATAATTGAAATGTAACTATAGAGGACAGCTAACGTAATGTTTATCATGTGTAGAGCAGTTACCACAATTATGGCATTTGCTTAAATCCTTTCAAGCAAATGCCCAAAGCTTTAAGGGTGTTCCCACAAAAGGTAAAAAGTTATTAAAAGCTGTCGTTTCCACCAAGGTCCGCATCTGTGATGACAGGCAGGTGCTCCGGTAAAGACTTGCAGAAGTGCTAGCTTGCTTGTGGCTGCAAGCTGTAGCAAGAGAATGGAAATCACTTAAACAACCAAAGATTTATACATAGACAGTTTACCAGTCATCTGAAGTTTGGTGGAAATGTTATTCCAGGCCAAGTTTTTCTTCTGGTTGTCCTCATAAGTTGCTAGCACTGTAACTCCAGATACCAACATTATCAGCTCCGCCATCTTGTCTTCTTTCTGATTCTGTAATGCCTGCTATTTAATCAACTAAAGCCAGGCAACAACTGCTGGAAGTTCAGCACAGTAAACTCAGCGTGCTACAGCAAAATCTGTGTGCCTGCACAACTCTTTCATACCTCAACCGCCTTGTTAGAAACCGCTTCCCCTTTGCCACCTCACCCTCATTGAAATGACTGGAAGCAGGAAGTTACCACGCGGCAGTGTGAAAGCATTTTAAATCCTCGTTTGGACATAAATCCCATTTCTGAGCCTGTCTTTACAGCAGTTGGAGCAATTTAGATGAGCTTTGTACCTGACCCACTGAGCACTGGTCAAAAGACATCTACATGCCAAGATTAAAACTGGGATAAAGTTGAAAAGTTCATTGGTAACTGTATATCAGTATTTAGTTTGGATCGTCAAATGGTAATTGCGTTAAAACAAAATTTAAATGTAAACTAGATGCCTAAAAGTTTTTTGCTATTCAATTGATTGAGCCCATTTTTTCCTGCAGACATCAAAGGGCCCTATTTTATACCTAGCGCAAAGCAATGCACAGCTGTCATTGTAAGTTTCAGACTGACACAGTTTTCCTTTTCACAGTCAGCACCCCGCTGTGTAAGTAGCAAATGTACTGTGCCCATCTGTGTGCCCATGGGTGCATATGTCTTAAAATGAGATGTGGTAAGGCTCATTGTTGTAGGATCTCTCCTCGAATGCATTGGTTTGTTCACATGGTTTTTCACAGAGGTGATGAGCTTCAAAAATTGTCCTTCTAATGCCACTGTTGGAAAAGTGCCAAGGGGGAGTGCAGGGCCGAGTCTCTGGACTTACCTGACATCACCTGGTAATTGTTTGAATGTGAGGGGGCTACAAAGGTTCGAAATGGTATAAATAGGAACAAGGCAACACTTTGCAGTGACACATCACATTACAACACCAAAACATCTTACACATGGAAAGTTATTGGTTTAGGACTTTATATTTTATGTTTTTTACTTTTTTCATGCCCAAGATGTGAACGTATTCCAGACTCTTGTCTTGCAGAGTGAAATAGAGGTAATTATCTAGTAATCAATTTCCTTGTTTTTCTTAAAACAGCATCAATAAGCAAAATCAAAAGAACATGCTGGTGAATAAACTAGGTGTGTAATATAGTCCAGCAGTTCCCAACAAGGTCCAGACTTCTCCTTAGTCACTAGTTTAAGGTCTCACAGTTAAATATATTCAGTGCCATACTTGCTTTTGGCTATGTCGTTTAGCTAGTTTGCTGTCCCTGGCAAGTACTGTCGATTAGTCACTCACTCTACAGCAGAAAACATCACTTCAAAATAAAAGCTCTGTGCTGGAAATTTACTGTATTCAAATATACATACATACATATATGTATTCATATATATATATATATATATATATATATACATATACACACACACACACACACACACACACACACATATATGTATATATATACATATATATATATTTGTATACAACATGAACATAAATCTGTGTTTCTGTGCAAATACAACACCACATGCTGAATGTCCATATGTCAGTCTGCCTTGCTTACGTTTTTGTGTTTGTGTGTTTTGTTTTTTTATTTTTTCAGACTTTCCCTATTAACCCTGTGTTTTGCAATGCTATGAATTGCGGATCGTTCCCTCGGGAAAAGTCTACAGAAATGCAGACTTAAGGAAAGTGTGCATGTAGGGCTTCAGTGAAGACAGCAGCTGCATTAGGATTGGTTGACTGATGACGCATCACGCCGTGTTATCAAAATGTTGGTACCTCTCTGGTCATATCGACCCAATCTAAATTTTGGGCAGACCTGATAGTGGTGATTTCAGTTTGACTGGAATTGGATTGGAGAATGGTTTGAGTTGGGTCAGGTACTCTGATGGAATGTTCAGATAGCTATAGTGTAGTTTGTGTGTGTGTGTGTGTGTGTGTGTGTGTGTGTGTGTCTGTGTGTCTCTGTGTCTCTGTGTGTGTGTGTGAGAGAGAGAGAGAGAGAGAGAGAGAGATTCAGTTTTACACTGTTATCTCCCAAAGTACATCATTGGGCCAAGCAAAGGTTTTCTTACTTCATGGCTTCTCCTGGACTGTAATTAATTGTTGTCATCCTTTTCTTACTGCCGTAGTTATTATGACGTTTACACTTCTGCCTCAGGACCACATTTTACCGCCCAGTGCGTTGTAGCCTTTTGCTTTAACTGATATGGTGCCCACTGCCTATTGTGTATTTAATGAAAAAGAACTACTCTGGTAAATAATAGTTGGAACGAAGAGGCTTTGAGTTAGCCTAGCTCCTAATGAAGGGTACTGCTGCCACCATGACAAAACTTTTCCTTGAGTAATAGTATACTAACTGTACAGACACTTTTCTTGTTGTAACAATTATCCTAACGAGATATTGAGCAAATATTTTTTGTCCTGAGTGCAGCAACTGTTTTCAGACCTCTTAATCACAGTACACTCCTATTTTTCAGCAATACAAAAAGATGAATAATAAAGTGAAAACTGTGAGGTGAGTGTGATTATCAGACTCTTTTAGTGATAGTTGGTGAATAAAGCTTAAATATATGGCTAAATATATTGGTCATTATGCAACTGAAACATTTATCTGTTATGTTCCAGATTCAATGTGCAGTTTTTCAAAAAAGAAATGTGAAAGCTCCACAATGAATGACAGGATTCAGTAGTGTTCATAAACATTTTCTGTTACATTTCTATGGAAGAAAAAAATGGAGCTGTATCCCATAACAATGACAAAACATCTCATAATTCTGAGATCCTCATCTCAGAATCATGACATCCAGCAAAGAAGGATTTCTCATGGTTATGAGATACTGAGCCATATTAACAAGATATGGTTTGTTCCTTTTGATGAATGCAATGCACTTCTGTAAGTTTCACCGTGGAGGCTCACTTGCAGATTCTGTAAAGCCTAACTTTATGGTTTTGTTATATAATTGCTTTTGAGTCTGCCAGCAATAACAACTGATTATTTATAATAAATGTTTAAACACAGATGTTTGGTCAGTGCTTTTATAAGCTGTCTGCCTTTGTTTTCATTCTATACAAGAAGCTGAACTGGTGCAACTTTACTGTTTGATAAATTGGTTGCAAACTGAGCATAGCATCAGCTCAGGTAAGACATGATGTCAAGATCAGCTCTCTGCTTCAGACTGTCCTTGTATGCGTAAGCTCGAGGAAAGGCAGAGAGGCCCCAGAACGGAGCCATAGAACCAAATATAATACTGCAAATGGAAATAAATATTTGTTTGACTAAAGTGGTCCTGACTGAAATTTGTTAGATCTGTGTCAGTGAGCACTTCACTTCTCCTTATCTAAGATAATCCATCCACCTGACAGGTGTGGCATATCAAGATGCTGATTAAACAGCATCATTACTACACGGGTGTGTCTTGGGATGGTCACAATAAAAGGTTACTCTAAAATGTACAGTTTGATCACACAACACAATGAAACAGATGTTTTGAGGGAGCGTGCCATTGGTATGCTGACTGCAGGAATGTCCACATGAGCTGTTGCCAGTGAAATTAATGTTTATTTCACTACCATAGGCAGTCTGCAATTATGTTTCCTTGTTGGCAGTACATCCAATCAGCTTCACAACCAGGACCTCCACATCCAATGTCTTAACCTGCATGATAGTCTGAGACCAGTCACCTGAACAGCTGATGCAACAATGGCTTTACACAACCAAATAATTTCTGCACAAACTGTAAGAAACCATGTCAGTGACGCTCATCTGTATGGTTGTTGTCCTCACCAGGGTCTTAAATGTTCTCTTCACGTATGAATCCTGATCTACACTGTACAAGGCAGATGGCAGATGGCTTGTATGGTGTTATGTGGGTGACCAGTTTGCTAAAGCCAACATTGTGGACAGAGGGCTCCATAGTGGCGGTGGGGTTATTGTTGGGCTGGCATAAGCCACAGACAACAAACACAGGTGCATTTTCTCAGTGGAAGTTTGAATGGTCAGTGACGAAATCCTTACATCCATTGTCATGCAATTCATCTGCCACCATGACCTCATGTTGCATCATGATAATGCACTGTTCCATGGTGCAAGGATCCGTACACAATTTCTGGAAACTGAGAACATCCCAGTTCTAGCATAGCTTGCATCACCTGACATGTCACCCAGTCTGTTCCAATTCCTGCCAATATCCAGCAACTCCACACAGCCACTTCAGAGGAGTAGGCCAACATTCCACAGGCCACAATCAACATGCTGATCGACTCTATGTGAAGGAGAGGTGTTGTTTGGCATGAAGCAAATGGTGTCACACCAGATACTGACTGATTCTTTGGAATATCTGTGACCAAGAATGCATCTCTGTAGCATCAGTCATATGAAATCCAAACAAATGTCCTTTTGCAAGAAAAAAATGCAGCTTTTAGAGTGTCCTTTTATGAAGGCCACCCCAAGGCAAACCTGTGTAGTAATGATGCCGTCAATTGGATGGTTTGTCTTGAAAAACAAGAAGTGCTCAATTTGAATTTAACAAATTTCCAATCAAATCTATCTATCTATCTATCTATCTATCTATCTATCTATCAATAGGTATATATATATATATATATATATATATATATATATATATATATATATACATATATGTATATATAAATGTGTGTGTGGTGTGTGTGTGTGTGTGTATATATATACACACACACAAGCCCTGACTAAGCCCTGAATGTCCTCAAATCCTGAAAATGCCCCTTCATACACCTGAGCTGGCTTTGGCTTTTTTCCTTATTCGAAAGGACAGTATTAAGTAGGAAAGAGGAAAGAGAGAGAAAGGATGACATGCAGCAAAGGCCCAGGGCCTGGAATTGATCTCAAGGCCACTGCAACACAGGTAAAGCCTTTACCTGCTGAGAAAATGGATGCTCCAACTGATAAGTATTGTTGTTTATTTATTGGCCCCTGGCCATGTGTCATTTTCCAAAAGTGCAAAGGATTAAAAAAAAAACAACAAAAAAAGAAGTTGTTATTATATATTGTCAAAGTGAATATTAATGTAGCTTAAAAACAGTTATTGGTAGTTTTGTGTAGTTGTTGGTTAATTTATTGTTGTTAGTACATATTTTTCTTTATTGTACAATTAAATATAGTTTAATTGATTTACAATATAATTTGCCAAGTTGACGAGATCTACTAGACTACTCTTTATCTTCGCTTTTTTAGAATATATACATATATATATATATATATATATATATATATATATATATATAATATATATATATATATATATATATATATAAGTGTCAAACAGTACAATGAAGAGGGTGGCGGTATTTACACGATGGAAACTGACGGTGGGTGGTATTTTAAGGACGGATGTTCAGGTCTACTATTTTTTCTCTGGAGCACAAATGCAGCATCACTGATGACGTCATTGAAGGAAGACGAAGATGGCGTCCGGACAGCAATGGGTGTTGGTGGAAATGGTGCAAGCGTTTTATGAGGCAAGTTTCTCCTCTCTACAAGTCTTCCGGGCATATTCTACGCTTTCTAAGTATATTCCTCGTATGTTAAGCTGCTCGTTTATGATTTTAATTCTTTCCAAAGCTGTTTACCATAAACTTGTGAGTCAGGAAGTATCCGTGGTTCAGGGAAGGTGTTTGGCTCGCACTCACAGCCAGTCGCCTGTTGTATGTTGTGCTCACTCTGCCGTCATGACAGTCAACGTTAGAAGCAAACCTAAATGCTCCATCTCTAGCTAGCCGCTAAAGTAGAAAATATCATTGAAACTGATTAATGTTACGAGTTACAGCCTTGAAGCTAACATGAGGGACATTACGTCGAGTCAAGTGCCATTTGTTTGTAACTTTTGAAAATTTACATAAACTTCATTTAAATGTTTTTTTCAGCACATATGTTACCGTATATCACATATGTCAGTCCGTTATGTTGTTTTCTCACTAGGTGTAATGGAAGCTGGTTTAATCTAGCTGAAAGTAACAGCATTGAGTTTGAGTCTGTTAGCGAATACATGAAATGTAGCCATATGACACAAAAGCTAAGGGACTGTTCTCTACTTGTCAGAGGAGGGGGGTGGCTTGGGTGTGTATTTTTTTTCTTTTGAGCCTGCCTGAAGTGAATATTTATTTTTTTAAAAGATATTTTTAGGGCATTTTTGCTTTTAATTGCTAGAACAGTCACGTGTGAAAGGTGAAGAGAGAGAGAGAGAGAGAGAGAGAGAGAGAGAGGGAGTGACATGCATCCATTATCCACTAAGCCACCGACACCCCAAAGGGAATATTTTTTGTTGAGCTTCTCTGAGTGACTGGCAGAAATTGCATGACCCTCCCTTCACCATAAATTAATTATTAGCGTTTTTACAAAGGACTCTCCTATGTGTCAGTTTTAACTTGAAGACAAAAAACAACCCTTTTTTTTTTTTTTTTTTACCCTTTTTTTAAAACTGTGGTAAAATTGATATAAAATACAACCATTTAAACTTGTATGAGTTATGTGTAGTACAGTCTTTGGTTTAGTGACAACATTCTACGACTGACATTAGAAATATTAGAAAACAAGAGCTTCTAAACTAGAAAAATGTATCATGTTAATTTTTTTAAATAAATTCAGAACCAGACAAGGTAGAAGGCGAGACACCCCAAACACTGCACTATGAAAGACAGGTTATATGACAGACAGAAAGCCAGCATTAGTTGTGTTGAAGTGAATTGGTGACTTTATGTTTTATGAAACAATGAATGGCCCCTGCAAAAAGATCGAATGGCTCTAAAGACAACTGGGTACGCTGGTTTGATCAACACTGTACCTTATTAGACACTCAAATATTGGATTTTATTTGTGATCATGGAGTTTCTGCTCTCTGTCATAGTTACAAATTGACAGGACTAAACAATCCATACCCATTCACTAATCTAACACCAGAATAATGTTCATGTCCGCGTCTTCCTCAGGCTCCTGCTTATCACTTGATTCTGGAGGGGATCCTCATTCTGTGGATCATCAGACTTCTGTTCTCTAAGACCTACAAACTGCATGAGACCTATAAACTGACAGAGAAGGTAAACAAAGCACAGTGCAGAGAGAAAAACAAACAGCAATAGTGTTTGTGTGTTGTGTGTCACCAAACAGCTGTCATGTGCCTCCATGTTACAGGAGAAGGAGGACCTGATTGAGGAGTGGCAGCCAGAGCCTCTCGTTCCTCCTGTTTCCAAAGACCATCCCTCCCTCAATTATGATGTTGTCACAGGGTAAAACACACAGAGCACCCCTCCACATACTGCTTTAAATACTGTCTGAAGCCAATGTCTCTCTTTCTCTTTTTGTCTATCCGATTTTATGTTTCAAGTTATCATTTTAACCCAAACCATGAATATTTTGAAGCGGCCCACAGGAGGTTGCAAGTCAAGGGTTATCATTTAGCCATGTCCACTCTAATTTTTGCCCTTTTTCCAGTGGCTGGCAGTGACTACTGCCACAATTTTCATCCATCTCTGTTTATGTAGTACTTGATCATTGCTCTAAATTAGTTGGTACAGAGTTTGAGAGAAAGACTGAATAAGGAACAGATTTAAAAAAGAAGTAACCACTGTAACATTTCCCCTGGGCTTCATGCTGCTTTTTATGCCTCTGTGCCAGCGAAAGCCACGATTGGAGGCATTATGTTTTTGGGTTGTCCGTACGTACATCCGTCCATTCTTGTGAATGCAATATCTCAGAATTGCCTTGAGGGAGTTTTTCAAAATTTTCACGAATGTTTACTTGGACTCAACAATTTACTGATTAGATTTTGGTGGTCAAGGGTCAAAGCTCAAGGTCACCATGACCTTGCATCCATCACATATGTGATATTTCAAGAACAGCTTGAGGGAAACTCTTCAGTTTGGTACAAATGTTGACTTGGACTCAGTGATGAAGTGATTAGATTTGTGTGGTCTAAGGTCGAGGTCACTGTGACCTTGTCTGTCTCATTTTATTGTGAGCAAAATATTTTTGCGTGTGAAGCATCCATGTTTTCACAAACATGGATGAGAACTGTAGGAGAAACTTGACTGGTGCATGAAAGCAAACAGCTGCGGGGCGTTTATTGTAGTTACTGTTTAATTTTTTTCCAGTGTTTTTTTGATGTTGAAACTGACACACAAGCCAAAAAAACAGAAAGACATACTTCTCTTCTGGCACTGGGAAAGAAGCATATCACCTTTATTTAGCGTTTTTTTTGTGCATTAAAACATTTTAATTGTGGCGGGGGAAAGGATACTTGACACCAGTAAATGTTTGTCACTGCAGTGGATTATACAACTTTAGCAAGCTTCATGTGTCTGCTACTGAAACGTTAACACCTCAGTGAAATTGAGGGAGAACAAGTGGCTGCTTGGAAAGGAGGGACAATAGAGTTAAAACTGCACACAGCACTGTGGTAGGAATTATCAGAGTATGTTGTTGGACTGAAAATGCACAACACTGAAATGGTCCTTACACAGTAACTTGTAGCTGTTTGGTGCTCTGAGTGCTCTACACTGTTACAGTGTGTTACAGTAAGCTGTTTTCCATTACAGGCCTCCCAGCCATAAAATCATAATCAATGGGAAAGAGTGCATTAACTTTGCATCATTCAACTTTCTGGGTCTCCTTGACAACGAACGAGTTAAGGTCAGTATTTAACATTAAAGGCTTTACTTACTGTAGTTGTATTGTTTTCCCTTTAATGCTACATGTTGCCATTGAACAACAATGTGACTGGAACTTAAAGTAATTTTTTTCTCCTTTTTGCAGCAAAAAGCTTTGGCATCACTCAAGAAGTATGGTGTGGGCACATGTGGTCCAAGGGGCTTCTATGGAACTTTTGGTGAGTGAAAACTTTCTGCTTTCAATCTTCTATTAATATTCCACTATCTGACCTGATCCCAGTAATTTAGTGGACTCTAGAGAAACTTAGAGGCTGTTAACGTTACGTTCATTTGTCTGGATATGATGTAAAGAGGTGGAACCTGGGTAGAGCTGTGGTGGGACCAGCTGATGGCAGTCATCAAGGCTGACAGTGATAGGATGAGACCCCTCTCAGTCAAGCAAACACATTACAAAGCATAATTCCTAAATTATTGAGTGGTGGGCAGTAGTAGCTCAGTGCATAGGGACTTGGGTTGGGAACCGCCTGTTCGAGTCCCTGTCCGGACCAAATATGGAGCGTGGACTGGTGGCTGGAGAGGTGCCAGTTCACCTCCTGGGCACTGCCGAGGTGCCCTTGAGCAAGGCATCAAACCCCCCAACCGCCCCCTCACTCTGACATCTCTCCACTTTGTGCATGTATAGGTCCTGTTTGTTCATGTGTGTGTCTTTCGGACCTGTCTGTTAATGTCAACAGAGTGAAAAAATTGAATTTCCCCTCAGGGGGATTAATAAAGTATATAAAATTAAAAAAAAATAATAAAATTAAAATAAATAACAGAAATTCATCATGAAATGTTGAGCAGTGAAGAAACAGATCTGCTGTCACAGGTATTAATGTAGAGCAGCTTGAAGAGTCTATAACATAAAGATTCAGAGGTGAGTGAGAGGACACACTCCCTCTGATGCACTCACATTATGTTCGTTATTTGAGGGGAGCCTTCAGAAAATGTACCTGTAGTACGGCTGTCCCAAACAATTATTTTACTAATGATAAATCTCACGATTATTTTTTCGATTAATCGACTAATCTAACGAATAATTTTTTGATTAGTTTAATGATTATTTTTCTGTAACGTGCACAGCGGAGTTCGGGTCCGATGCACACACAAACACACAAATACGTGCATGCACACACAGACACAGACACAGATACAGGTGAGCGGCTGCATTTTCTGACCCTAGTGAGGCAATTATAACCGAGCCCTGCCTGAACCTGCAGCATGGTACTGTGTTCACAGGCAGTCGAGTAGAGCCTGTGTTGTGTTCAGGCGTCACATAAATAACAAATTCCAGCACTTGAGTAGGCCATAGCACAATAGCACAGCACTGCTGCTGCCACTGCACGCTGCCATTTTTTTTTTTGTTTGAACCGATGTATCAACACTAATAATTCGTGGGGCGTTGACGTCATCGACTACGTAAATACGTCAACGGGTCGCCCCAGCCTAGGGCTGGGCGATATGGCCTAAAAAAAAAAAAAAATCAATTTTTTTTTCACAAAAAATCCGATTCACGATTTAAATCAATTTTTTTCCCCTCCTAGTTAAAAAATAATAATATTTGCGGCCTGGTAGCACATACCTGAGGTCCAAAACTTTCAGCATGTGAATAAACCCCAGCTTTTCCACGGTAGCCTATATATGGGCACCACATCTCTAGCAATATACATGGCAACTGCATCTGTGATCGCTTTCCACCGGACCCCTGTCTTATCATACGGCAGTGTTTCCCCTACCATCATATTGGATCACAACAGAAGTCATTTAAGGTTACCTTTCCTATAGAACAGAGCTAACAAGCTAAATAGCCTTATGTTACAGGCTGAGCCTGATCTGTGTGGCTTGTGTGTGTGTGTGTGTGTGTGTGTTTGTGTTTGTGGAGCTGTGTATGTGTGTAGTTGATGTAGGAGGTATGAGACATTAGTGCGCTGGGTGTGGTGTGTGACGTCAGACAGATGCGCCCCAGGAAGAAAGTGAGGCATGTGCTGTTGTTTACATCGAGCAGCCACAGTGAAGAAGCCTACGCAGTTCTGCATGCTGTGTTTGAGTTATTTCCCTCTTTGTAAAAGTCAGACACTGAGGCTGTGCATCATCCCTGCAGTGCTGAAAATTAAGCCGTTCTTTAACGCAGACGAAGTCCCGTTATTTATGTGTCGTTGCCAAAGCGAGCTAACACAAGCTAAAGGAGCTAATGGTCTTCAGAGGTCCCTTTACTATGGTTTATGGTTTACTATGGTTCGGGGGTCTGCCAGCTTGGCGTTGGTAACACTTATTTACACAACGGCATGTCATTTATGTCCCTACACGGTGCGCATCTAAAATCCTCCTCTGCTTTCTGTGTCGCGCATGGCGGAGTTCGGCCCTGATGTGTACAGACACAGACAAACAGGTGTGCACACAAAAGCTGAAGAACTCGTTCCCTTTCTTGAGAACGAGTTCTTCCCCGCTCGCTGCCATGTTGCCAAGCACGTGGGGGGAGGGGGGAGCCCACTCTGAACTACGGAAGCCCAGCATGGAGCGGCGGTGGCGGATTTTAAATAGAAACTCGATTTTCACTTAAACAAATCGGCCTAAACTATGAATTCGAATCAATCGATAAAATCGATATATCGCCCAGCCCTAACCTGTTGTTTACATTCCAACAGTCCATTTTGCTCTCAGCTTTTATTTTTTTCCCCTCATATATACAGACCTCCAAATAGGACTGTGTCCTTATTTGGTGTCTATCTGTTGAAAACCTTTCAATTCCACATTAAAGGGGGACACCGCCTAAATTGAGAATTCCAATATGTTATTTACATTGTCTAGAGAAGTTCAAACAATATTTGTGAACATGAGCTGCTCTCTGTTAAACCAGAAACCAGAGATGGACATTTCAAACTTGTGATGTCATCAAGTATAAAGTGTGGAGCTGCTCCATTGAAAATGAGTCAGAACCTGATTTTCTGGACCCACAGAATGTTTGTTTCCTTTTTATACCCAAATGAGTTTTATTCTATGATAGGGTTCTTGGTAAATATTGTTTTCTTTTCAGTTTTTTAGACTTTCAAAGCTACCATCCATTGCCTCTAAAAAAGAGCCTACCCGTCAGTCAGTTGTACAGACTGAAACGCATCTGTAACACACAGGAGGAGTTCAACTGTCAGAGCGAAAACATGCTCCACAGGTTCAGACAGAAAGGCTATCCTGAATCATGCCTTCACTCAGTGTTAGAGACTGTTAACAAAACTGAAAGGAAAACACTATTTACCAATACAAACAAGCAAAACAAAGTACAGGATGAAGGCCGGACGGCCGAAAGGGCTTTGTCCTTAAAAAAATCCTTGAAAGGCTTCATTAAAAACTTTTTATCTGCTGATGGACATATCTGTGTGCAATCTTCAAACTATTTTTGTTCTTTCTGGCAATGGAGGGGATGGCATGCAGCAAAGGACCATAGGCTGGAATCAAACCCATGGTTGCTGGGGCAAGAACATTGCCTCTGTACGCAGGACATTCGTTCTACCCACTTAGCTACCTCTCAATGGTTCAATCCCTAAAACTCTGTTGATCATAGCCATGCTGGAGGCATTACTTTTTACGGTTGTCCGTTTGTTCATATGTCCATCCGTCCTTCCTAGTCTTGTGAACGCTTTTAACTCAAGAATGCCTTGGGGGATTTTCTTCAATTTTAGCACAATTGTCCTCTTGAATTCAACAATGAACTGATTAGAATTCTGCGGTCAAAGGTCAAAGGTCATTGTGACCTTGCATCCAACTCATTCTTGTGAACACAATATCACAAGAAGTCATTGAGGGAGTTTCCTTTAAATTTGGCACAAACATCAAGAACTGAGAAGTGGAATTTGGTGGTTGAAGGTCAAAGGTCAAGGTCACTTTCGCCATTCACTTGCACTCAGACATCGATGGAACAGCAATTTGGGATTCAGTATCTTTTTTTTTTTTTTTTTTTTTTCCCAAAAGACATTTTTTGGGACATTTTGGCCTTTAATTGATAGGACAAAGGGGGAGAGAGAAAGGGAGCGACATGTAGCAAAGGGCCATAGGCTGGAGTCGAACCCGGGCCACTGTGGCAACAGCCTTGTACATGGGGCGCCTGCTCTACCACTAAGCCACCGACGCCCCTGGGATTCAGTATTTTGCCCAAGGATACCTCCACACGCGTACTGGAAGAGCCGGTTATTGAACTGCTGATCTTCTGATTAGTGGACAACCCGTTCTGCTTCCTTAGCCGCAGCCGCCCCAATATGTATCTCTTTAGTTTTCATCTACTTTCACTTATCTCTCTTTCAGATGTTCACCTGGAGCTGGAGAGTCGTCTGGCCAAATTCATGAAAACAGAAGAGGCTATCATCTATTCTTATGGCTTTGCAACTGTTGCCAGTGCAATCCCTGCCTACTCCAAGAGGGGGGACATCATCTTTGTGTAAGTACTGTTTCTGCTAACTAGTTTAGGGCAATATTTAACCAAGACTTAATGATCAGACATACAAACCCCAATACTGTTTTTTTTTTTAATGCCGGCAACAGCATTGGCTGATGGCATTTTATTTTCATGTTGTCCGTCGGTGCTTACATACGTACGTCCCTTTCTTGGGAATGTGATATCTCAAGGACGCCTTTGGGAATTTTTTTCAAATTTTGCGCCAACATTCACTTGGACTCAGCAATGAACTGGTTGGTTTTTAGTGGTCATATTTCAAAGGTCAAAGTCACTGTGACTTTGTCTGTCTCATTCACATGAACGTGATATCGCCAGAACGCTTTGAGGGAATTTCTTCAAATTGAGCACAAGATTATGATTAGATTTTGGTGGTCAAGGGTCAAAGGCCAAGGTTGCCATGAGGTTGCATTCTCCTGAATGCAATATTTCTAGAACAGCTTGAGGGAAATTCTTCAGGTTTGGCACAAACATTCCCTTGGACTCAACGATAAAGTGGTTAGACTTTGTGGTCAAATTTCAAGGTCTATGTGACTAGAGCTTAGATTCTCTGCCCGAGTGCCCCCCCCCCCCCCCCCCCCTTGAGAGAGAGAGAGAGACCTACCTATGTTTAAAATGACCTGTTGAAGTGAAAAGAACGAGTACTGACGGGAACAGACGAGTGAAGTCGATGTTTAACCGCCGCGGAGAGCACAGGAGAAATGCGCTGCCTGTGTGGACAGTCAAGCGCCTGCTGCGAATACACTCGCAGGATTTCCATGGCACTAACGCGCTTGGTGTGTCCTTAGCGTTAATTTTAACAGCCAACTTATTGAAAAATGTCGGGTTTAAATCGGGCTCGGGGCCCATAATTACAGTTAATTGGACGGGCCGGACCAGTCCTGGACATAACGAGCACAGGCTCGGGCCGGGTCGGGCTGAATTTTTTTGGGCCCGATCTAAGCTCTATATGTGACCTCATCTGCCTCATCCTTATAAATGCAATATCTCAAGAACACCGTAAGGGAGTTTCTTCAATTAATTCTAGTTTTCTCATTTTGTGTGAGCATTGTTGGAGGGAGACTGGGTACAAGAATTTAAATGCCAATGACTGCTTCACTGTGACTGTTGTGCATCAGACAAATAAAGACTTGAACTTGACTCAGTTATAAAACAGTCAGGTGTCTTTCCTTAAAGGCTCAGCCCAGAAACCCACAGCTACCATCTGAAGCCTGCATATGTTAATATCTAAGAATTTCATAGTCCTGTGTTTTTAGGTCTTTGTTGTGTCCCTTATTGTGTGTTTAGGGATGAAGCAGCCTGCTTCTCCATCCAGAAGGGTCTTCAGGCGTCTCGCAGCTTCATCAAATACTTCAAACACAATGACATGGAGGATCTGGAAAGGCTGCTCAAGGAGCAGGAGCTGGAGGACCAGAAGGTTAGTCCAGAGTGGTTTAGTTTCAGGAAAGAGTTATTGGGGTTGGGTGCCACACGGTGCCTTGTGCTTTCATGCTTGCAGTGTAGCCCAGAGTGTTTGAACTGCTAATAATATCTTAAGAATCCTGTTTTCTCTTGGTTGTTTAATGCATGTTCTTGTCAATGTCTCATACACTAACATACTTTGTTTCTGGTGCAGAATCCTCGTAAAGCTCGAGTGACCCGGAAGTTCATTGTTGTGGAGGGGCTGTACATCAACACTGCAGACATCTGTCCTCTCCCTGAACTGGTAAATAGAAAGCAAATGGACCCTGAAGGCTGCTAATTATGAACCTAATCTCCTTGATTCATACACTTGTCAGTCTTATAATCCTTTTAGCATGTGCTGTCAAAGGACACTTGATGTAGTGATTATTAAGAGGCACATGCACATCCATAAAATCTTTAAAGGCACCGAACAATCTGGACAAAAGACATTATTATTATTATTATTATTATCATTATTATTATTATTATTATTATTATTATTCTCATAATCATATGTTTCCCAAGACATATGATTAGCATCATGAATGATGGCACTGTAATTAACGCCTTAAAATGCAATTTTAGAAAGGCTATGCCCCTCATACATTGAGTCTGACTGACTTAATTGAAATTTGGCACTGTACATTTCTTAAGCAAGATTGGTTAAAAAAACATAACATCAAAAAGCAGAAAGTAATGCTCTCCCACCTTCGCAAAGGGTGGGGCTTTGAATGAAATTGGCCATAACTCACTGACAAATTTTCCAATCATTGTAAATCTTGATACATGTCTTCAGTATGTGTCTGGGAATAGGCCTACCAAAGCATATTTAGCACAACCCATAGGGGTTGCCATAAATATCACAAATTTGTACATCCAAACCCAGTGGAGAGGACCTCACCAAATTTGCGTGTCATAATTGTTGATGCATGTGGATGTGGCCATATCTAGCATTATGACCTGGACTAAGCTAAAGACATGAAACTAGGCACCATAACTGGAAATGATGTTCAAATGCTTCACATCAAATTTCATCCCACCCCTTACACTATCAGTCTGATTGACTTGAAATATGAAACACGTCTGCGTCTCACTGTGCTCTTCAAAAAAGCCTTTTGGACCACACAGGCCACCATCATTGATTTTTGCCAATTTGCATATTGTGAAAATCGGTTATAATATGAAACCTATTTCTTTTTTGTTTTGACTGTAGCAGTACCACATTTGGTATAAAGCTTTGCGGGACAGTGCTACACGGTTCTATAATAAATTAGCAAGATGAAATGAAGCAAGTGAGTGATTGCTCTCACTCCTCCTTCTGACCAAATTAAACAAGTTCAAGAGACTTGCTTCAGCTTAATGTAGCATGAAACCTGTTCACTTTTGTTAATCACAATTTTGGCAATTGAGGTCCTTTATTCTGTTGGTTGAAAAAGGGCTTGAACCTTCAATTGCTGCTTGTAGCTGTATTATATTTTGGAAACTTAAGTTCCTTTTGTTACTCAAATATCTTATGTGTCTTTAAGTCGGTGTTTTAGCGGTGCTGTAACCAAAGTTTTCCTGTGTTTCCCCTGGTTGTGTAATGCTGATTACAGGCAAAACTCAACATGGCTTATTTACAGATGAAATGAAAATTCAAGAAGATCTGACACTGTTGTGTCTCAACATTAACATTATTTAACACATTCAAACTGATATCTAGCTCATCTGAAGAATCTTCTACCAATATCAGATATGAAAGGGGTCTAAAGGCTAGAAACTGAACTTAACATGATATCAACAGCATCAAGCAATTTTGCTGTTCCATCTAAAAAACAATTAAGTCCTGTGACATTCTTAGTCTTATTGACGCAACTGAGCAATCACCTGATAAAGCCTAAAGCAAATATCAATCAGTCAATCAGTTTTAAAGCCCAATATCACAAATCACAGTTTGCCTCAGAGGGCTTTACAGCATACAGCAGCCCTTCTGTCCTTGTGTGACCCTCCCAGCAGATGAGGAAAAACTCCCCCCAAAAAACCCTTTAACGGGTTTAATGCCTCTGTGCTTTCTGGAGTTATTCACACATAAACACCCCCCTTGCTACAGTATTAATTATGGGTTTGCTGCTGTTGCTTCAGCAGATCAGGCAGCCATCGCTGTCAGTGTCATTTCCTGAACTAGTGCTGCATTACTCGCAAACATGGAAAATGTATCTAATATGACATGATGACTCCAGTGCTGTCATAGTTCTAGATGTCTCTGCTTCATTGTTCATTTATTGTTTACCTCCAGGTTAAGCTAAAGTACAAGTACAAGGTGCGGATCTTTTTGGAGGAGAGCATGTCGTTTGGTGTGTTGGGAGAACACGGCCGAGGAGTCACCGAACACTTTGGGGTCAATGTGAGTACACCCAACTTTGAATGGACAGTTCAATCCAAAATCAAAATCACATTTTTTGCTCTTACCTGTAGTGTTTTTTATCAGTCTAGATAGTTTTGGTGTATGTTGTCAGACCGCTGGGGATATCAGCTGTAGAGATGTCTGCCTTCTCTCCAGTGTAATGGAACTAGATGGCACTCAGCTTGTGGTGCTCAGAGTGCCAAAAACATTCAACAAACTCAACAGCAATATCTCTTTCCGGAAATCATGACCCAGTTACTAGATAATCCACAGACCTTGTGAGCAGTTTCATGTAGGAACTACATGCATCTACGACTATTATATCGGCCTTTAAAAATGGCCGACCTGTACGAGGGATGCACCGATCCTATACCTGGATCAAATATCGGCTCCGATATCATCAAAATTGATGCATCGGGTATCGGAAAATGCAACCTATACCTGAGGCGATCCTTTCCCTTTAAATCTATTGCATCGTGAGCTACGTCATACGTCGTGGAGCGAATGAGAGAATCTGCTGTGTGGAGGTATTTCACACTATTTCAACTGCTGTTACACAATTGTTTATTTTTGTTAAAAATAAATAGTTCATCATTGCATTAATGTGTTTCATCTTGTTTCATTTTATCTTGGGAAAGAACTGTCTAGTCATCAATGCCTGATCCCTGTAGTGTTTTCTGTTGTACATGTAAAGTTATATAGCTTTTTAGGTCAACCATGGTATCAGATTGGTATCGGGTATCAGCTGATACTCAAAGCCGCAGCATCGGAATCGGTATCGAAACTGACAAAGCTGGATCGGTGCATCTCCGATGCGGACCACGGTCCGAGTCTGGACTCAGGCTCCGTCCTATACAGACCCGGACCCTATGACCAGTAAATTATTAAGGGATTTTAAATTTTGACGAGATGCTTCTATTTTAACTGGCACAACTTTTCTAGTCTTTATGGCATTGGTTTAGCTGATCAGGAAACGCACAGACCAATTGCATCCAAGTTAAGCCATCCCATGTGATGCCACCCAGCCAATCAAATCTCTGCATTCCAGGCAATTAATATTGCAACTCTGTATACCGTCAGATGGGAGAGATTAGAGGCAAGTAACAAGCGGAAAGAAGATAGAAAAATAGAAAGATTGAAATATAGAAAAAGAAAGAAAGTGATACAGGCAGAGAAGATGGAGAGGAAGAGGCGAGTGAGCGGGAGGTAGGGAGAGAAACAAATGAAGGAAGCTTTCCCAGGTCTGCGGAAAGTAGCCCTGTACATCTTGACCATATTTGACTCCACATACAGCTGCAAGGCAGCTTTCTCCACAATAAACATAAAAACTAAATATCACTCCAGGCTCACCAGTGAGCACCTGCACATGTGTATGAGAATGGCCCTGACACCATTCCATCCCAGATTTAAAAAAAAGAAAAGAGAGGGAAAGAGACAAAATGTGAAACTGTTCAGTTGTTATTTATTTATTGTAAAATTGTTTGAGACTGTTAAGTCAAGATGTGAAACAGTTAAAGAAAAATGAAAATTCAAGCTGTTGCTGGACTTTTTTATTTTTTCTAAAATTAAGCACTTTATTTTAAGATACACAATTTTTCCAAAACTTTTTCATTGTTTTCTGCATTTTGTTATGCATGTTTGCATATCTGTATAGTTGACTGTTAAGTGACAGTTAATATTGTTGAAATGTTTTTGAAACATACTTTATTTTTTTTTATTTGACAGTCTGATGTTAATACAACTACAAGGCTACTTCAGTACATATCACACTAAATCACAAGTTAGACAGTATGATGTGCCGGACCTTTGTTTAAGGAAATTTTTCTCTATCCGAACCTCTTTGAATTTTAGTTGAATACCCCTGGTATAGATCTTCTGTGCTGCCAGTGGTAAGATGTTTGTGAAACATGCATGTTTTCTCAGACATGGATGTGAACTGTAAGAGAGACTTGATTGGTTCATGGAGGCATACAACTGCATGGCGATAATAATTTTTTTGTCAATCCTAGGCTCCCAGCCTCAAGCCTACACCTACCTGCCTTCCTCTCGTGTGCAGCAGCACAAGTGTGCTGATAAAATAGTTGATTTCACTGTTTCCTATGGTGATTTATTGTAGTAATTGATTATTTTAGATAATAGATTTCATTTAATAAGCTTTTCCAATATATACAGAAGAGCTGACAAATGTGACATTGGGACCCAGGTTACACTAGATCAGTCTCAAAAACATTTTAGACATATTTTTGTCCATTGTATGTATGTGTCTCGTGTGTAATTATGACATGGTACTGTTTCCTCAACATGCAGATTGATGACATTGATCTGATCAGTGCCAACATGGAGAACGCTGTGGCCTCCATCGGAGGATTTTGCTGCGGACGCTCCTTTGTCATTGACCACCAGGTATTAAAACAAATTTTTACTGATACAAGTTTAATGACTGTAAATGTGCGTAGGGTTAAGTTTGGATTAAATGGTATTTAAGCTTATGCACTGCATCACCGCTCCACATAAATATGCCTTGTTTGTTCATTTGTTGTAGTCTGACATTTGTGGAGAATTCTATTACAAGATATTATGAATCATCTTCAAAGTATAGACATGCTAATTTTGGACAGCCCTAATAAATTACGCTATGACTTGTCTTACACCGTGTTTTCACCAAAATTAGCATGTGTATGTATGTTTTTAAAACACGGGGAAAACCACTAAAAATAGGCAATAGACTCCTTTCCCATGGTCATTAGACCAGAACTGTGTACACAGCTCTGCATCATATGAGTTTGCCTTTCTGTGTGTGGGTGTTTTTTTTTAGGTGCTTCACTTCATCGTCACAGACAGGCCAGAGAACGGGTAAACAGTAGATAGCACTATGTGACAGCAGCAGAGGGGAAAGAAAACTAAAGATGGCTACTTCTTTTAATCTCTTACTTACACAGTCTCTCTCTCAAACTAGGCGCAAACTAATTTGGATCAATGTTCGGACTGCTTGGACGGAGACTGACTGTTTTGTGACAGCACATCATTGCATCTTGTCGGTTAAGGGGCTAAACGTAGTGCATTCACCCGATTGTTGTTCTCCCATCAATGACGATGGCAGCCAGAGGCGATTAATACCCATGAAAACTGCACGACATAAAACCATTCCCATTGCATTAAAAAGGCAGATGTTACCTGGTGTTAGTGGGGTTTTTTGCAGTGGGAAAGGGGCTTTAATAGTTTGTTCCCCAGCTGCTTTTCTAAAATACTGCATGGACATCTATATTTGTTGCATTTCATTTTGTGTTGGATGGCCACTAGATTTTTTTGGTCCATTACTTTTAAAATGGTACAACAGTAAACTAGTCTTACAGAGGGAGTGGTCTCAAGCCTTTTAAGAAGTATCCAAAAACAGATTTAATGAGGTGAGAACCGTTTGAGCAGATACTTGTAAAACCAGTGCTACACAGGAATGTCTTCAAAACAACAGTGTTGACGTCCTGTTCCGGACCTCACTCCAAGCCACAATAATGTTCACTGACACTCCTTTTGAAAGGGACAAATGAAAAGCTGAGACATGTCCATGTGGACTATAAAAGGTGCTTCTACCAAATATCAAACTATCAACTTTCAGGGGGTGAAATTGAATGCAGTCTGTTATGTATTCTATTTTTGATTAAGGTCAGTTGGCTTTTTAACTTAAATAGTAAAATTCTAATCCCAATGCCATCTGTAGTAGAGTAAGGCGGAATTAATACTGCTGCGTCAAATCAATGCCGTAACTACGACGCAGGTTCTGCATCGACGTGGCGCATAGACATCATGAGTAGAGAGTCCGCTAGCTGCTAGGCTAATTTATACAACTGTAAAATGCTATACGCTTACATTTAAAACATTAGCATGTTGTATATGTGGGGAAAATGTGTCCAGGTAAAGACAAGTCTTTTGTCTGTGAATCCTGTGTTATAATGAAGCTGATTTGTGTTCTTGTTTGAAAATTGTCTCTATTAAGCCATATTTAATGTGTGTTTTGAGTGTGTTTTGAATCAACTAAACCTTAGAGCACCTCACAGAAACCTTCACTGATGACCAGTGTTTTGGATGTGTAGAGTGACAGACACACCCCCACACAAGTATAAATCCCCCTTTAAAATGTAAGAGCAGTCTCTGTTGTGTTTTCCAGCGTCTGTCGGGCCAGGGCTACTGTTTCTCTGCCTCCCTGCCTCCAATGCTTGCTGCTGCTGCCATAGAGGCTCTCAATATCATGGAGGAGGACCCAGGTACAGGCTCTGTCTTCATCTACATTCTCCTCTCTCCACCCTCCATTCTGAGGGCATGTATTTACCTCAGCTGGAAAGAGGTCTTTATTTCAGACAAGCTGCTATTAAAGAGAGGGCTCTCTATTTCAGATTCTGGCTGATTGTAGTTTTAGTAAGAAGCAGTTCTGTTTTCAGATCTGTATCCACTCATCCATCTATCTTTATCTGTTTTGCAGATATTTTTACTGTCCTGAGGGAAAAGTGCAAACATGTTTACAAGGCCTTACAGGGGTAAGTTCACTGTACTAGAGTGTGTTTTTTCTCTTATTACAGTTTGTCACTGTAGGATTGGTACAGACCTTCTATTTGTGGGTGAATTGGGAGATTGGGAGATTATCCTTGAATGAATGAATAAATGAATGCATATCTTTACTTTGAAAAGCCCCCCGGAAAAAAACTAAAAAGACAACATCAACAGACATGCTCGAAAAGGAATAGGAAGAAATGTACACTTACATAATCCTACCCCCTTCTCACTGTTCATCTCTCATTTAAAAATGAATTTGTCAACAACTAACCTAAACGTATTTACAACCATTAATAGAGATGAAACAACAATCTTAAATTAAATTTATTAAATTTACAAACCCCATCTCAACTTTATTTACAACCCAAATAGCATCAAGTGCCAAGATGAATAAATAAACCAACCTTATGGCATAAACCCTCCTTATCTGCATACCTCCTAAAAATGCTTCATCTGTACATCTTTTTTAAGTGTTCCATAATAATAATGCTCCCCCTTAACTCGTCATCTAACCCATTCCATGATTCCACCCCACACATTGAAATACACACACATTTCAAAATTGTACAAACACAATTAGGGGTGTTAATCACCAGTTTAATCACAATATGATATTATATTGATTCTTTAGACAATGATACAATATTACACATTCTGTCACAATATGATTTGATCCGATGTGATTCAGGGATCTGCAATTTATATGAGACGATATCATCTGCCCATTTAACACAGTCTGCTACAGAAGAAGCTGCCACCCCTTTTTTGCTTTTGGCTGTAAAAGATAAAAATAATAGTTGCAGTAAAGTTCACCTTATACTGACTCTACTAACACACATAAAACAGCACATGGGATAAGTTAGCCTTCAGGGCTTTCTGCCAGAGAGATCTTTCTGGAAGAAATGTTTTCATTTAAACATAATAAAAAACATAATCTTTTTCCTAAATCTTCAGGGCTATCTGTCTTAAAACCTTGATGGCAAATTTCTCCCAACAGCCATAAAACATGGACTACAAACAAGGTCATTCGACAAAAGTATCATATTCATCTCAGTAATAACGGTCGAGGTTCATGGACAAAACAATAGTTTTTAGTTAGTCACTCAATATTAGCTTAAGCATGTTTACACTGCATAAGTTAGCCTAGCGGCTAGGAGACTTTTGTCCCTCTATTCATAGCTTAACAAATTACATGTAACATTGTTATTTTTTTTACTCAGTGTTGGTTCAAGTCATCATTGCATCTTTCGACAGAACAATATGGTTGAATTTCAGCCTGTGTGCACGTTTTTTTCAGCCAAACGTTATTGAAACAGAGCAGCGTATGTTGTTGTAGTGAGAAGTTAGCAGAGTGAGATGGTCATTGTCTGTTGTGTCTTATCTTGTAACGGCATTGTTTACATGCAGCATGTGCTTTCAAATAAAAATCCAAATAATTTCCACACCGAGTAAATAATGCTCATCACCGGCTTTCTCGTAGGTGCTTACCGTCTGCCAGCTGCTGTTTTATGGTGACACAGAATTTCAAAATAAAGGCGTAACCTCAATATAATGATATGGATTGATGTTTACGCTTTGCATCGATGTGATTGGATCATTGATCATTGAATCAAAATCCCGATCCAGATTGCTGGATCACTAAACCCCCAAACACAATATTTTTTTAGATTTAATTTCCCTCTTAAATTTTATCCCTCTTCCCTGTAACAAAACATTTTTTGATATTGTTCAGAAGTTGATTATTTCTTGCTTTGTATGTTATTTGTATTGTTTAACCAGATTCCCGAATTTCAATGCATATGAATTTAAAAACAGTGCGTTTGTGTGCTCCCTAAATCCGTCATTATGTAAAATCCTAATGGCTTTTTAAAGAAATAGTTATAATGTATATAAATTGCTTGTATTGGCTTTTATAGGTGTTACCACAGACCTCCACACAGTAATAACGATAAGATCCTTGTATCTAATGTAATATTACCTGTTGCTAATGAAAGTAATGCCTGGTTCACACTACATGACATTCCTGTCCATTCTGACATTCACTATGTCATATTAGGTGATTGTGGAGTCATAAAATTGTGCCGTTAGACATGACACACTACATGATGGTCCACACCCATCATCTTTCATCGGGTTATTCTTGTCCTATTTTTATTATTAATACTGTTATTACAGTCACTGTCTGTTCATGTGCCAGCCGAAATCAGGATCAGGATAAACTTTATTGTCCCTAGCTGGAAATTTGTTGTAGACAGAACATGCTACATAAGCTGCGAACAACATGACAATTAAACAACTCACAAAAATGCCAGACAATTACAAAAAATACATCAAGAATCATTAGCACCATAAGTAGTCAACGAGAAGTGCTAAAGTGCTATCAAAGATCCCATCAGTAAATAAATTATTTGATTAAAACAAGTTGACAATAATATAAAATAAATAAATAAGAGATAGAACAGCAAGAATAAAAAAAGACACTTAAAGTAAAGTAAAAGTAAAAGGAGTAAAAGCCCCCCCACTATTTTTTAATTTTCTTACTTTATGTCCATCTCCATTATGAAGAAATAACATTGCTAGTGTGATGCTATGCTAATTGCAGTAGTCACCGGGTTGATAAAGTGGCTCTGCTGTTTCACGTCGGCATTTTTCCCCTTTTACCCTGTGTGGTAACATCCCTAGAGGAAATATGATAAAGGCTGTCTACAGCAGCAGATTGTTCTGTGCTCCTGTTGGTCAAAGTGATGGCTGTGATGGGAGCAGTCATGAATGACAAAAATAAAATCAAACATGCTAGACTTTCTGTCAGAACGTCGCAAAGGGTTCCAGATGTGGCGTCAGTTGCCGTGTACTATGACACACTACCTGAGATGAAACAATGGATTATCGTGTACGATATTCCTGTCATTCACGATCCATGCCCGATATCAGCCCGATTATAGCCCTACCCAGTGACGTACGCACCGTACATCACTGGGTAGGGCTGTAATCGGGTTGACATCGTGTAGTGTAAACCTGGCATTAGACTAAAGATATCTGATCTCGTCCTATGCATGGAGGATAGGGCTGGTTTTTTTTCCAATTTGGAAACATTTTCAGCTGCTGCTCTTCTTTGAGTTAGGTGCTAACTGCTATTAGCTAGTTAAAAGGGGATTGTGTCTCCGATGTAATGTCTGGGAAAAGCTGGTGCAAAATCTGCAAATTGCGTTTCTTTAATTACATTTAAATTTAATAAAAATAACAGCAAATTAAAAGATGCTCTAGAAAGTTGCATTACAGCATCTCTCCACCCCACATCAGCACAAGACAAAGGAGCAGCGGCCAGTTAATTTCTCCCTTTGTTCCCCTGTGGCTTCCTACTCATTTTCCAGACTGTTAATGGTTCACAGCATCTCCACTGTATTATGGTTTGAGCAGACATAATTCTTATCAAATAGGCCCGTTAATTATTTGTTATCAGCATTTTTGAGCTATTAACAGTAGGCTTTAGAAAATTTACGCAAACACAGGCAATTCTAGTTCCAAAAGTGCTTTTTCCTCATCAGCAGTCAAAGTTCAGCACCAGAGAACTACATTCCATCTGTCATCCACACGCTGGAACCAACAAAGCTTTCAACTCTTTGATCAAAATTTAATTTGTGTATCCACCTTATTCCTACCCCACATGGTCCCTTGCAGCAAAACTGGCAATTTCCAATGGTAACATTACATTAGAGTACTCTATTCTTCTTTCCAAGAGCAATTGGGAAATTAAACATGGAACACAGCACCTGCTTCAGCTCAAACAGAATTATGTGATCATACCTCTGCCATCTCTGACAGGCATCTCAAAGCATTGTTTTTTTTTTTGTTCATTTTCAACTGAGTACACTAGCAATTAGCTTGTCTTGCTCTGTTAAAATATTGTTAACTTTAACTGCTAGCTTAAGGTAAACATCTGCTCCTTCTAAAGATGATTTCCGATTTCTGATGACTTAGTAAGATATACAAACATATTCAGCAAACATTTAACATAATTAAGTATTAACTGTTTTTTTTTTTTTTTTTTTTTTTAATTATATCTTTATTTGGAAATGCTTGTTACATGACAGTAGCTGTATCTTCATTTACTGTGTAGTTCTTCCCAGTTTTTAGTGTATAAAATGAGGAACAGGGAATCACATAAGTAACTATATACATGGAACAGTGGGAGATAATATTGCCAGCCAGGTCAGATAATAAGGTTGCAAGAAGTAATGACACACAATAGAGTAAAATAGAGTTTGATGGACCATAGAGTCAGATAAAGTCAGCTCTAATGGGGGTTATATATGCAATCCATTTGTTCCAAATTTGATAAAATTGCTCTTTTGGGGTTCTTAAACAATATGTTATTTTTTCCATCTTGAATATTTCTAAAACTATTCCAAGCCAATCATCTATTGTTGGTGGTGCTGGATTTAGCCATCTCCTAGTGATAGATTTTTTCATTGCCGTTATTAGAATTTGTAATAATCTTATATCCTTCCTTTGGTCCAAAAAGGAGACACGGCCCAGATACAAAGTTTCAAAGTCCTGAGGAACCTGTGTGCCAAAAATTTTAAACAACACAGTTTATAAGTCTTTTAACTTCTGATTTATTAAAAACTGTTCTGTGCAAAACATGATGCTGAATTTAGCAGCAGACTTCAGTAATAGTAATACAAAGTAGTAGTAAAAGACAAAACTTTTGGCATTCTTTTTTTTTTTTTACAATATACAGTAAAGGAAGTACAGTAAATAAGTAACACATTCTCTGCATATTTCATTTTCTAATGTAGGTTGAGAATGAAGTTTAGATGGGGAAGGACAGGGATATTCTGATTTAATACGTTTTCACTGTCTTGTGAAACTCTTGTCGTTTTATTTCTCAGGTGGCCCTTCCAAAATGAATTGGAAGTGGGCCTTTAGTTTCAAAAGGCTGAGAACCCCTGCTCTAGAAAGTCTCTCAGCTCCTCTTCATATCCCTAATACCACACTTGTACTACTTTGGTTACCAAAGCAACAATCAAGAGTGTGGGCAAAGTGAATTGGACAATCCACATATTGCTGGCTGGTTAATACTCAGATGAAGTTCCAGCCTCTCAGTGAAGCTCACTGCTGGCAGGAGAACTCGAAAGCAGTTGGCAGCTGTCTGTATATCAGGGTAGCTCCTTATCTAGGCCAGCAGAGGGCGTAAGCAGGGACAAGAAGACGTGGCAGTTTTCAAAGAAATGATGTTCAAGGCTTCAGGCTTGTTTTCCCTCGTATGTCAGTGTTATTTTATGTTGTACTTTTTTCCCCCCCGATACATGACAGAACTCCAGGTCTGAAGTTGATCGGAGTGCAGTGTGCCCCTGCTCTTCACTTACAGCTGGAGAGAAGTTCAGGCTCCAGAGACTCTGACATGCAGCTGCTTCGTGCCATCGTAGATTATGTAAGTCCTGTTTGTTCCAGCTGGTTACATCAAACCAACACACTTTATTGAAGTTTTTTTATTTATTTCTAGTCCAAAACCTATATTTTAATTAATATATACCAAGGTTCTTGTGATGAAAGTTTGTTGAGAAGTCTTAGAAGTCCAGATGTAATGTCACAATATCGAATTAAAAGTCTTTTGCTGACTTTGGTGAGTCTGTTAATTGTCACATTTGTATGCCCTTCATTTTATAAATTGAGATACAGACCAGAGGAAAATTATTAGCGTGTTCTGTTTTTAACCCCCTAACCCTAACCCTATTTTTAACCATACTCCAAAGTACTCCCACAGATGTAGTTAATAAGTTGACATATAATGTAGTGTTAACAAAGATAGAGTCTTTGTTGTCCTTTCCCAAAGAAATGTTTTGCCACACTCTGTACAGGGCCTCACATAAATACATTATACACCACAGCATAACTACATGAAAGACATCAGATACATCCAGATTAATATACACTTACCTATGCACTGACTGACAGAGATTGTTATTTAGTAGCTCATAGTAGTTTCCATGTTTTCTGTGTCAGTGTTTGGAAAGACGCGTGGCTCTGACCCTTGCTCGTTACCTGGAAAAAGAGGAGCGTTTCCTCCCCCCTCCCAGGTAAGAGACTCTACAGTGAAGTTAATACAGCAAATCAGAATGCTTGATTCTCCTACTTTCTTACATATGTGTCTCACTTGTCCACACTACTCCTCCTCTTGTATCACATGTCATCTCCATTCAGTTTATTAAATGACTTATAAAAACAGTCAGCTGTACCAAGAGTGATTCTGCTGTGTTGGAGTTTGAGAATTATACACTTAAGTGGGATTTATACGTCTACATTGAGTCAGTGGCACCTCTCAAGAAATAACCACACGTTTCTGGATACCAATACTCAGCAGTTCAGATTAACTGTTTTGACTCACCAACCAATGGGGCTGATAGATGAAAGATAATAAGTTTTTACCATCTTAAAGAAGAGGCTAGAGAAAATTTTGAATCAAAGTCATTATAGTTTATTGAACAGTTTATCACCACAGCCTCAGAAGTGGTGCAATGTATTTGCGTGGCCTTTTATTGTGAAAGGGAAGATCAGAATGAGTGAAGCCAGAGCCATTTAACTTTGACTCTTTTATGTAAAAGGCTCTGAGTAAAGTAATGCACTGCTGCTGTCAACGTGGGAAGTAACAAAGAGTCTACCGTCTTGGTTTAGACTACTGGGCCTCTGTTATTACACTGAACTGCCTTTTATTGTGGCCAGCCTAAGGCACACCTGTGCAATAATCATGCTGTCTAATCAGCATCTTGATATGCCACACCTGTGAGGTGGGATGGATTATCTCAGCAAAGGAGAAGGTCTCACTAACACAGACTTAGACAGATTTGTGAACAATATTTGTGAGAAATAGTCTTTTGTGTGTATAGAAAATGTTTCAGATCTTGGAGTTCACCTCATGAAAAATGGGAACAAAAACAAAAGTATTGCGTTTATATTTTTGTTCAGTGTATTTCATTTATCAGTGTGGGCACAAAGCTAGCTTGCAGCAGACATCAGCAGATGTTCCATACCTGAAACAGTGCTGTGTTTCAGAGTGCGTTTACCTGACATTATTGATTTATTGCGTTGAATTGTGATTTATTGCGGAATTTTACTTTGGGGATAAAGTTCTTTCTATTCTATTCTATCCTTAAAACTAAAACCGCACTTTTAAAATCCGTGTAAAAATGGTACTCCAACTGAAATCGTACTAAGTCTAATTTCTCAAAGTCAGACTGACACACCCAGATAATGCAACTGGGAGTCAAATCACACCTGCATGTACAGTATACGGTCATTCAGACCCAAACTGGCCTAAGTGCTCTGTGCGTACTCCACAGTTTCTGGCCCAGGCTTTGACTTAGAAGCTGAATAGCGTTAAATGCGTAACAGAAGAAGAAGAAGCCAATAACAACATGGTGAAATCTACATCCAGAGCCGTGCCTTTTTGAATGGACAAGGAGACAGTCTATGCTGTGTCAGCTGAAAGAGCTAAATATTTTAAAATACATAAATGGGAGGAAAACACAGAATGTCGACGTGTACAAAAAAGTGGCAAAACAGCTGGATGATGCTTGATTGTTTGGTGTGTGATGTAATAAGTCAACCAAATAAAATATAGCTACCTATTGTGGTGGAGTCAGATATATTTAGGTTAATAAATTGATTCCCCACCCATGCTTGTATACTGGGACAAGAACAGTAGTCCAATTAAATGGCCTAGTTCAGCTAGAAATATGGCTCGACTTAACTGTACATGTTAACATACTGACAAACAGCAGAGGTGCATTAGCCTGAGTGTCAGACTGAAGCTCGCAGAACCTTCAGTCTGACTTGGCCTCAATTGAAGGCAATTTACAAGGGGGAGGGAATTTGATTTTTCCCTAACCAATCAGTAGAGATCAACGACTCACCCAGAATCTGGCGTCATTAGTATCCATGCCTCAGGGGTGCTGAAAACAAGCGAGCATTGCCCGTTAAAAATGTCTGTGGCGCCGTGCACGTCCAGCTGCATCGCCATTAAATCCAGTTTAGCAGCTTCCTTAATTTGGTCCTCTATTAATGCGAGTAGTGGTGAAATACCTCGATAGCATCGTTAATGTGGTCTGTAGGATCTGCAGCAGTCGCCATTGTTGCTATCCTCACCAGTTACCCACCAGCGCACAGCTTGACATCAGCGTAGTGCTGATTGGCTAATCGCTAGACCCCCGGCATTCATTGGTCCGTCCATCGTTTGGACGAGATAAATCGCAAATTCAATGAAGTATACCAGACCAGTGAGACAAGCCTACTCAGTTGAGTGGGCAGGGTCTATGGTCTGGAACCAGGCTAGAGGTGCAGCTTAAGAGCAGCAGAGTAGTGTGCTCCTTAATGTCACCATGTACACAGTAGAGACTCGTAGTATAGTTAATTATTACATGACTATTTTGATACAGACATTTTCATGCCAGTGTGGTGGATAGTTTGCAGAGATTCACTTGCCAAACGAAAAGTCTACCCGAATTTGGGTCTTAATTTCGGACCCTGCCTTTAAGGTATTGACCAAAATAACTCGGACTCAAGTAGTATCGAAACATCTCCAATCAAGCAATACCTGCATTTGATCCTTTTAGTGCCGGGGGTCTGATCTTGGACCATCTTGTCTCTCTCTCATAACTTTCCCAGAGGCGAAGCTCACACTCAGCAGCAGTAGCAGCTTCAATTTCTTTAGCTATGAGACATCACAATATAAATTCAACAAAACATCAGTGTCTTACAATGTCAGTCACCAGCTGGGCTGTTTTAAGAGGATGAAGAGAGGTCAAACACAGTCAAATCAAACACACAGACCTGCGGCTTGCATCCACAGAGCAGAGGAGAAAGACAGTGTAAACGCTTAATTTTTAGAGTTTCTAGACTTACATTATGAGACGTCTATAAATCAATGCATACATTAATTCTACGGTAAAAGAATAAATGGGAATCATGAGAGCACAGATTTACCTTGGTCAACTCTTGTAAAGGTTTCATCATTACAGAACATATAGAATTCAGTGAGCTTTATTACTGTGTAAATGAGTGTCAGAATGTTTATATGGATCCGTTTGTGTCGCCTTGACACTGCTATGTTAGATCTAACTGCTCCACCTGTGTGTCTTCAGTATCAGAGTGGTGGTCACCGTCGAACAGACGGGGGAGGACATCCAGAAGGCCGTGTCTTGTATCCAAGAGGCAGCTGCAGCTTCCCTCAAATGACCATGCACTGTCTGACAGTGCTGAGACTGAGCAGACATCACTGGAGCTTTAGCAGGAGTCCACTCAGTGGACAGGGTAGGAAATCACTGTGAGGGGGACACTCCTGACCAGACACTCTCATCCACAGAGCCCCACACACTTGATGTGTAATGAGGAACTTTACTGATAAAACACACCTTATATCTTCTAGCCTTGACTTTGTTTGTCTCTTAATTCATTGTCTCTGTCTTTGTTCTCATGTGTCATCATAGTGATATATGTACTACATGTTTATTGCTATGAATGTAAGAGTGGGCTTTCAGCAGGGCTGTTTGCAGTTGACTTCCTGCTGTGAACGATAATGACCCTCATTCAGTAATAAAGAGAAAGGACTGCAGTGAGAACTAAACTTAATCTCCACAGACCAAATGATTTGTTGCTTTTATGTGCTGACCAAAGAGAAGCCATTGTGCTCACTGTTTTATTTAAAATGTTTGCAGTCAACAAGTGCATGAACTGTACATGATGGTTGTCATTTTATATGCCACCAGCTCTTTTACTACAAATACATTTGAGTTTTATATCTTGATTTTTTTTGTTCTTTGTTTTTTTAGTGGATGCTACTTCTGTTGTTTGAGCCCATTCCATTGTGACCACTTTAATGAAATATAAATATATCTGATATAAATTAAGTTATGGTGTATATGTGTTTTTGTGTAATACCATACATCTCCTTTGGGTTAAGACAATTTGAAAGCCATTTCATGTTTCGACAAGACCTCAACAGGATGGTTTTTTTTTTATTGTGGTATTTCCACAACATGACCTGGATTTAAACAAATACAGTATTTCCTGTTGGTATAAGATTTTCTAGGCATTTTTTGTACACTAATTGCTAAAATAGTATACCATGACAATAGAAGGATGAATTTGCAACACAGCAACCCTCACATCTCCAGTTCATAACACTGCTTCCTGTCCTGCGTGTTCCTCTGACTCGACAAAGCTCCCCCAGAGCTACAGAAGACATTACACATTATTGAAGGCTGAGTGTTACTTTTCATTACCAGTCTGATCTCCATGTGTAAAATCTGCAAAGTTATGCTTTTAGTAAAAGTACTGATAGGTTCTCAAAGAGGTGCACTGTAAGTGTCTTAACTATACATTTTCATTATGCAGCAGGAAGGCCCCTGTCAGTATTTATTTTATTTTTTTCATTTAACCAGCAAAAACTCTTGAGTAAGAATCTCTCAAGACTGTCCTGGCAAAGACAGGCAGTAGCATACTGTAGGTTACAGACAGACAACATAGAACAAAAATACTAAATATGTAGCTCTAAAACAAGCAATATAAAACACCGAATGAGATTCCTACAGAGTACAGCCAAAAAGTAAGTTAATATGTGCTATAAGTGAACCATGAAAAACATAAAACATGGGCAACTACACAAGATTACAAAGACCAGCTAAAATGCACTGTGATATTGGCATATATATGATTGCATAAAAAAAATCCTGTAACAGAGCTTTGAAATGTCCGAGAGGAATAAATGAGTGCAACTTAAAGTCCTTCTACAAAGGATTCCACACATAGGGAGCTGCATACATAAATGCCAATATTGTGCATCCTGATAAGTAATTAAATAGAACAGAAAAAAGGAAAGGATGCACTATTACTCCAACAAAAAGTTAGGGGCAATGGGAAGGCTTAAACACACCATACTGACTTATATATATTTTAGGAACAACATATAAAAGAACTTAAACAAAATAGAGAAAATGTGAATAATTAGGAAAAAGTAAAGAAAGGGGATTATCATTTCTAAGACCCTGGCTGTCTGACAAATGTAGTGAAATAAAGGTAAAAAAAAAAAAAAGTCCTTATGAAATGTGTAGTTGAAGGATAACGTGACAAAACCCATTAAGTCTCAAGTATAAATACCTCATACATGTATGTGTTTAAGGCCATAAGCAGGAGAAAACTGTGTTTAAATGTGTTCTAAATCAGTGGCTACTAACTGGTCCAGCTACGGGGTCCAGATTTGTCCATATTTGTCTCACAGTTCAAGGTATCAACTCTAATATCTTCAGTTTCATACTTCTTGGTCATGGTCATTGGGGCGGCAGTATGGGCTGAGGTCCTTAGGGACTTGGGCTGGGAACCGGAGGATTGCCTGTTCAAGTCCCTGTCCGGACCAAAATATGGAGCGTGGACTGGTACCTCGCGCCTGTCATGGGCAGCCCACTCTGATATTTCTCCACTTAGTGCATGTATAGGTCCAGTTTGTGCGTGTGTATTCGGACCTGTGTGTAATTGACAAACAGAGTGCAACATTGAATTACCCCTCGGGAATGTAAAATTTAAAAATTCAAATTTAATTAAATTTAATTTTATTAAAATGTCAATGAGCTAGTTTGCTGTCTCTGTTAAGTTGCTGTCTGTTATTCAATCATTCTACAGCAGGACACACCACTTCAAAATAAAAGCTCTGTGCCAGATATTCATTGTACTTCAAAACAAGGCGTCTCTCTCTCTCACTCTCTCTCTGTCTCTCTCTCTCTCTCTCTCTAAAGCCTGATTTATGGTCGTGCGTTGAATCGACGACGTCGCTACGTGGTTGCCGTGACGCCGTCGTGAACCCTTCGAACTTCTCCGTCACTCCGTTTCATCGCGGTGCAATTCACCACCAGAGCGGTAGGAGGCTGCGTTCCTTTCCTGAGTGGTTATCGTCGTCTCTAGTTGATTCTTTGTTTAGCTTCCGGCTTTTCCGGTCACAGAGAAATGAACGCGGAGCACGGACAGATGGCTCCGGCCGTATCCGTATCCATATTGAACGTTGAGCATAATGGCATATATAATGAGCCTTAATACTGCAACATCTACATCGCAATAGAAGATGTTTAAAGATGGTGGAATCTAGAAATACGGAACCGGAAATGCGTTGCTACCAAGCAAACCAATCACAGCCGTGCCGGTCTGCGCTGGGTCTGCGTCGCCTCGACGCGTAGTTACATTTTTGGGGAGGTGCACGTCAGGCTACGCCGGGGGCTACGGCGAGCCTTCTGCGTAGCCCTATACCCTACGACGTAGCGACGTCGTCGATTCAATGCACGACCATAAATCAGGCTTAACTCTGCCATACTGCATGTCACTAACTCGGCTTCTTCTCCGGAGCCTTTGTGCTCCACTGTCTCTCAGGTTAACTCATATTGCAGCGGTGCCTGGATAGTGTGACGTGTGTGGTTGTGCTGCTGCCGTGGTCCTGCCAGATGCCTCCTGCTGCTGCTGCTACCATCATTAGTCATTAGTCATACTTCTACTGTTATTATACACATATGATTATTATCACACATGTATATTATCAGACATTTATATATACTTTCAACACATTACCACAATAACCAGAATTATAATTATAATATTATATCATTACTTTCATTAACGTTGTTGTAGGCTACTGTCATTACCGTCTGTCCTGCATCTCTCTCAGACTCTCTCTCTCTCTCTCTGTCTTCTGTCTCACTGTGTCATGCGGATTGCTGTTAATTTGTTAAGCTGATCTGTTCTGTACGACATCTATTGCACATCTGTCCATCCTGGAAGAGGGATCCCTCCTCAGTTGCTCTTCCTGAGGTTTCTACCGTTTTTTCCCCCATTAAAGGGTTTTTCCTTATCCGCTGTGAGGGTCCAAAGGACAGAGGGATGTTGTATGCTGTAAAACCCTGTGAGGCAAATTGTGATTTGTGATATTGGGCTTTATAAATAAAATTGATTGATTGATTAATTTACAATCTTAACATTTGCGTTACAGTTAATGTTGTAGTAAAAACATTTTGCCCCATGAGTTAAGTCGTATACAGTTAGTGACCTCCTGCCTGTGTGTGTGTGTGTGTGTGTGTATTAGAGTAACATAAAGTTGTGCTGAGGTAAAATAAAAAGCACTTCTTGGTCCAGAACTCATCTCTTTGCCCTATTCTAGTAATTGAGAAACTTAGGCTTGCCACAGTGTGTTTCCATAGTTCAATGAAATTATTAAAAAAGGCTTCCAAAATATGTACTCAATGTTTTTATGATCATATGACATAAATTAACAACATCAAAAAAGTTAAGTTAAGCTGACATAAAGTTCCTGTCAGATAGGGGTCTTGTGATATTTATTTTGTGTGTAGGCTCAAATGTCCCACTTGAGCATTTTTATCCCATTTTTCTGAACACATGAAATACTCACTCAAAACTCTTTCCTACAAAATCTAAAGTGTACTATGAAAATAGTTTGACTATAAGTCAAACATTTAGTAAAATGCAGCACCCTATAACCATTTCCATTGTTATACCCTTGTGTAGTGAAATTAAACAGCCAGCTTCCTGATAGAGATAAGCCTATACCTTTTTCTAAATATACAATTTTTATTACCATTTGTTACCTTGTAATATACCATGCAAAGTTCGAGCACCCCAAGACATTTGAGCTCTTGGATAACTTTAACCAGGGTCTCAGACCTTAATTAGCTTGTTAGGGCTATGGCTTGTTCAGTGTCACCATTATGAAAGGCCAGGTGATGCTAATTTTAAAGTTTTATGAATACTCTAACCCCTGAAACGTTATTCCAACAATCAGCAACCATGGGCTCCTCTAAACAGCTACCTAGCACTTTATATACCAAAATAACTGATGCCCACCAAGCAGTGTTTACAGGTATCTGTTTCCTCAGTTTGTAATGTGAAATGGCAGTTAACAGGAACTGTGGAGGTCAAGTTGAGGTCTGGAAGACTAAGAAAACTTCCTTAGAGAGCTGCTCATTTGCTAGAAAGGCAAATTTTAAAAAACCCATTTTGACTGCAACCGACCTGCAGGGAGATTTAGCAGACTCTAGAGTGGTGGTGCACTGTTCTGCTGTGTAGCAACACCTGCACAAATATGAGCTTTATGAAGACTCATAAAAGAAACCCTTTCCTGTGTCTTCACCACAAAGTTCAGCATCAGAAGCTTGCAAAGGAACATCTAAACAAGCCTGATGCTTTTTGAAGACAAGTCCTGTGGACTGATGAAGTTAAAATATAACTTTTTGAATGCAATGAGCAAAGGTATGTTTGAAGAAAAAAGTTGCAGAATTCCATAAAAAGAACACCTGTCCAACTGTTAAACACGTGGGTGGTTCGATCATGCTTTGGGCTTGTGTTGCAGCCAGTGGCGCAGGGAACACTTCACAGGTAGAGGGAAGAATGGGTTCATTAAATTCCAGCAACTTTTAGCTGGTTACAGAAAGTGTTCAGAAGCTGTGATACTTGCCAAAGGGGAGTACTAAGTACTGACTATGCAGGGTGCCCAAACTTTTGCTTCAGGCCCTTTTCCTTTTTCTTATTTTGAAACTGTAAATGATTTAAATTATATGGAAGCATATTGCTGCCACACCAGGAAAAAAAAATAATGGATCAGTATTATGTTATAACATGAAAAGTTTTTCACGTTATTACAGTGAATATCTACGCATATATATTTGTAATTTAATGTATTTAGTTACTTTTCACCACTGATTTGCAGAGGAAGGGGTTAGAGGTGATGAGTAGGGGAGACCAGGGTTGGTTGTCTCATGTTAGTTGTTACAGTTGTTTTTTTTATAGCCACACTAGAGGGCGCTGTGACACTATGTTGATATCAAACAGTTGGCCTACACAAACGTGAATCTGTCTCTCTGCCTGATTTTAAAGCTCTCTTAAGTACTAGGATGAATGATCAGTTGGTTCTTGTCATTGTGCGTAGGTATTCTAATATTTCTAAATGTTACTGTATATATATTTTATGTTTTTTATTGTGTTGTTTGTTGTAGGTTACCTGTCATTTAAAAATCAAACACGTATTAAAATGTCAAAGAAAATAACTTTCAGCTTTTAGCAAGCAAGCTAAAGCTATGTGGTGGCTAGTTTAATATGTTTATTAAGAGGTCGGTTGGGGTTGATTGTGAATGTTCAGAAAGACAGTCAGCATGGCAAACATGTTATACTCCATATTGACTAGGGTGTTTTTGAATACACACACACACACACACACACACAATGCTGCAATAGTTCAATAGTTCCTCGTTGTACTTAAACAGTTACATACTTCAACCCAGGGTGTTTGACATTTTAACAAAAGTTCCTGGTCATGTTGTGATGGAGACTAAACTATTCCAATCTCATCGTTTCATTTTATGTTACATTCATAATGAATTGCTATGAAACAACGGCTTTAATAAAGGGTAGCTTTTTTTTCCAGCACTGTAAATTACTTCATTTTACTTCTTATAGAGAGAATAATTCAAGCAATCACCTGGTTCAAATTTGTGGTTTAAACACAAGAGGCATTAATTAGTACTATTATAGAGGTGTTATTCTTTTCAGTGCCTATTTGTTTTTCTATCTTAAAATCCTAAAAAGTCACATGTTTTGTTTGATCTTTTTTTACTGAAACCCCATTGATAACTAGAGGAACAACCATCCCCACACATTGTGACAACAGTCAGTACCTTTGATGATGTTTTTTTTTTTAGTTTTTAGTTTTTATTTCATTGTATTTGATAGGGACAATGCAATTTATAGTTCCAGTACAGAGTATGGGACTGATGTGTTGTACAGAGAGTTTATAGCTATTGCTACGTTTGAACTCTTGTCCCTAGTTGGGCATGTTACAATATGCTGTAAAAAAAAAAAAAAAAAAAGGAAGAAAGAAAAAGGGATGCCTATTTGAGCCAAGGCCTAAGCTTTCTTTTAATGTAGGAGTGACTGTTGAAAGATGTTTTGATGATGAGCAATTCATGCAAGAGTAAAAAATGTGACAGCTAACCCCTGTCTCCCCTACATGGCAAAATAATTAATCTAACACTTTATACTGTCTCTAGTTCAATGCCTGTTGTAGTGAGTATGAAAATAAACCCTAATAGTAGGCTAAATATAATACAATTTAGACTTAAGTTATGCTTAAAATAATTGGCCTCATTTTAACACAGGAGAATATAAGTGATGGAAAGATTAGTGTGACACAGAGTTTTGCAGTGGGCTGGCTGTAAAGCTACCTTGGTTCTGTCTCTAGATGGGGCCCTCTACAAAACGTTGCCGTGTGCGTGTAAATGCGCGCGTGCGTCAGCTCCAGTTCTCCAGGCTCGCTTGGTTTCAGCGCGAGGACAGAGAGGCTAGTTCGGGATCAACGGCCCCGAAGGACCTGCGCGGCTCTCGACGTCTCTGTCGGACTGCACGGGGTGAGCTCGGTTCTGTTTTCCTCTTTAAACACGCGTCTACCCTTCTCCTTCATGTTTAACTCCTCCGCCACCTGGACAGTGCGCTTTATTCTCCCCGGGCCCGGCTGCTGAAGAAGAAGAAAAAGAAGAAATACCAACAAGAAAACAACAAGAAGAAGACGAAAAGTTTCAACAGAGGACACCCAGCTCCTAAACTGGATAAAACTATCCTCGGCATTATTTTTGCTATCTGAAAAGTGACGCTATGAACTCCCTCCTCAAGAGTTTGCTCTGGATGCTTTTCTTGTTTCCAAGTCTGAGATGTGACGGTAAGTCTCTTTAATACTGAACACTGCTCCAAGACACAATCAGATTAAAGTGAGAAGTGAGGCACTGCTCAACATGAAGTCCACTGAAATTGATTTGTGGACAAATTACTCCACATTTGCATCACCTTCCTACATACTCAGCCGTGAAATTTGGAAAAGGGCTTTTCGCGTTCCCGTGTCTCCCTTACGCGCCGAGATGGTAGATGGAGCCTTTTCTCCTGATGTATTTTTTTCTTGTCGTAGTTTAAGTTAAAAGTTCACACATTGTTGAATCCATTGTCCTGTGTGTGGGGATCTCACATCCCATTTACAGAAACATGCTCATGATTGTTTTTCACGAAGACTCCATCCCTCCCAACTGCGTCAGATACCCTCATCGTCCCAGTCACACATGATGTTAATAAAGGCTGCTCGCATAGTTTAACTTATATCTTTAAAACGTTTAGTTTACTTGAGGTTTTGCTGTAACGTTTAATAGTATTGGCTTAGTTCTTTCACATTTAATCTCAGTATTGCAGATGTTGGTGGTGGGTTTTGAGGAGAGATGGTTGGTGGGGAGGAGGAGGAGGAGGAGGAGGGGGGGGGGTGTCTCTCCCCCTAAAAGAGTATGTGATCGCCTAAACCCTCTTTGTCCCCTTTCAGCTTGTTGACATGTGCTCCCTGCAGCCCCACGTCTTCATAGAAAAGGTGCCTGTGTTACACTCAAAAGGCCACTGTGTTGTTGTCATGTTAATTGAATGCATAGCTTGAGGTAATCTCGCGTCTTTGTCAGTCATGCTAATTCATTTACTCGCCCTGCGGGGGGTGAGAGCTGTGGAGATTTCCTGTTTTCAGCTCGGGCTTTCGCGACTCACCATTTGGTATGAAGTGAAAGAGGCATGGAGGTGGGGCGCAGAGGACTTAATGATTATCACCTTTCCACCCTCCTTTCCTCTTATTGGCTCTGCAAGCTGCATTTCTTTATATAATGACCTCAGTGAGGACTAAAGAAGCAGTGCAGAGGGTCTCTTTGCTTTTTAAAGAGACAAAGTTGTTCTTCTGAAAGAAAAGGGCAGCTCTTGTCCTTTTATGGTAACGTATTTCATATTCATAAGTGAGTATTGTATCCATCATTTTGTGTATCCTTGTACTTACATCCCAGTGTAGGCATTTTCATATTTTAGACCAGCCTCTGAAACTATAAAGCAGGGATAGGCAACCTGCGACCCCGGAGCCACTTGCAGCTCTTTACCCCATCTCCAGTGGCTCCATGTGGCTTTGACATAAAAATCACATGGAGATGAATAATAGTTATTCATTTATTTATTTATATTTTAATTGACATTTATTATTGTTGTAGGCCGAAAGAAATGACCCCATTCTCCAGTGGTAAAAGTGCATAGCCTATAAGACGAATACTAAAATGTACGTCTATGGCCTGGCGCCCTTTCCTCTAAATTGTGCCAAACCTTGATAGCAGTGGCCAGTCTTGAGTCCCCCTAACTAGCTATGGATTCCAAATTCTAAAAAAAAGTCTTGGAGACAAATCACAAAATTTAGTAGTGTGTGGACAAATTCAATTGCTTTCACCGCCAATGCTGCAAAGTGAAAGTACCAAATAATAATAAATAGCTACTGCAGAGGAGCCAAAAACATATGAATTGATTTTGATTTAGACCTATTAGTAATGATGATGGGCTAATTTAGGTTATATATGCTGCGTCATCTTCATTATATGGCTCAAAAATGTTTTGTGGCTTCAGGCAGACTTTTTTTAATATTATTTTGGGTTAAACATGGCTCTTTGTTCATAAAGGTTGCTGACCCCTGGTCTAAAGGATAGGCAATACGGTCAAGGGATGTTTTGGAATATTGGGAAACATTAATTTTAATAAATTTCATATGTGCTTTAGAAAACGTTTTCACATGTGTGGATGTATGAAAATCACCCATGCTAGATTTATTTCCTTCCATTGTGATAAATGTTAAATTTACTAACATGCAAATCGCTATATCGCTAAATCGCAGTGCAGGTGTTTTAAAGGTGGTTTTCCTGTCTTTCGGTAGGCATTGGCTTTCATTACTTTAGAAAAAAATTAGGATGTAAATCTTTGAACATTCTTGAGTTGAGGTCACCCATCGCAGCAGACATATTTTCTGCACTGTTTTTAACTATTTATTCTTTTAGCTTTTGTTTTTAATGATCTGTTGTTCCTTTAATGCTTTATTTTAATGTACTTCTCTTCTAAAGCACATTGAATTGCCTTGTGTATGAATGGTGTTATATAAATAAAATTGCCTTGCCTTGCCTTCATCTGCACACACTGCAATGCCACACAGCTGGTTCAATATCAGCAAAGTTTCCCTTTATATTCATTGTCTTCTGTGGTGATCAGGAGTGATGTGATGGTGGTTCACCTTTACTCTGTGATCTGTAGGCTTTAGCTTCAATCTTTATTTTTTTACCTTGATTTTGTTGCTGTGTCAGTCTGACATCCTGAATACATCGTTCATGTGCATATTGTAGACCCTTCTGTCTGCTTCTGTCTGAAATCGCATTTTTGTTTTTCCAAAAATTTGAGAGTATTTCTCCAGGGAGGGCAGTTAGCAACCGTGGGAGCACCATGCCAGTCTAGCTCCGAAACCGAAAGTTTGTTGGACTTAGCAACAGTAACTAAGGGGGGCGGGCCTTAGCCAAGAGTCAGTTGGCTCTTATCGGTCATGATGTATCAAGCCAAAGCATTATAGCTAGGTCTACATACCTTTTGTGATTCTATCCTTATTCTGTGTTACTCCTTTCCTACTGCCATGGCTTCCTCCAGTGATGGATAATGCTCTTGGTATGGCTCTAATTTGTAGCCATATTTGCTTTGCAGCGAGTCTCAATCTATTTTCGTCCACCTTGACTGCTTTATAAAGCGCTCCAGGGATCATGTTTTTCTGTAGGCTAGCATAGAAGTTAGCATCGCCCTAGTCCCCTCATCAAAAGCCTTTTTCGATTAGATTTTGAATTATTGCAGATAATAAACTCTGTGGCAAATACAATTTTATGATACTTACATATTTTCTTAAGCAAGATAATCTACAGATTTAAAAAAAAAATGGGAGTGCTGACATGCTAACTCATTTTCAGGTTTTTCACCTTGTCGTTTGACCAAGCAAGAAATCTTTGGTCTGATTTCTGCAATCTCCACAGTATTTTCTACAACTAAGCAACAAATCATTGACAATCTGCTTCCTGTCTACACCGGTGCACGCATGCCGTATATGAACGATCACATGCTATGTGTTTTCAGGTGTGTGGATGTGTGGATTATAATCATTTCTAAAACAGTGCTAAAATGCTCATAATAATAATAAAAAGAAGAAGAAGAAGAACAATGATAATACATTTTATTTGTAACACACTTTACATTATAAAATAATGTCAAAGTGCTAATTATATTTACGGAAGTAGTTTTCATTTTAGTGTGGAAGTGGCCTAAGTGTCAAGTGACACATCTGCTACTAAAAAAAGGTTTGGTACCAGGCCCCATTTATAAACCTACAGGTTTTTTTTGTTGTTTTTTTTTTAACTTCTATCCAATACATCTTACTGCAATATCACAAATGCTTTTAAGGGGAGAGTTTGAAACGTACGCACATCACTATAGTGGCAGGCTTTCACTCTGCCTACAGCTGTAAACACGTTTACCTAGATACAGATACATGTAAAAACAAGTTTATTTCAAGTATACCTCAGGCTCACAACCCCCCTCTTCAATCAGTGCATTTCAGTGACATCAGAGAAATGCCATTTTGTTGTGATAATCTGACTAAAACCAGACTTTTAAGATACATGTTAACATATTAGTCTGGCTAAAATCATACTAAACTGAATTTCTCAAAGACAGACCAACACACCCAGATAAAATTATTGGGAGTTGAATTTTGCCTGCATGTATACAAACAGACCCAAACTGGCCTAGATGCTTTGCGCATGCTCCACAGTTTCCACCCCAGGCTTTGACCCAGAAGTCAAATAGTCAGTCTAACAGAAGAAGAAGTCAGTAACAACAATGCAAAATGAATATCTGAAGCCTTGCATTTTTGGACGTACAAAATGCACAGAGCTGCAAAGTTGTCCACCATGGTACCAGTTTACCACTATCTAACTGTAGCTAACTTGTTTATCGACTGTTTAGTCTTTGACCTTTGACCTAGCCAAAAAAAGGTCCAATAAGCTGAAAGGGGGCATATTGCCACCTATTGTTACAGAGTCAGACATACTTCAATCAATAAAACGATTTCCCTCCTGTGCTTGTATAATGGGACAAGGACAGCAGTCAAATAAAATGGACTAGTTGAGCTGTAACAGTAGTTCAGCTTAACTGTGCATGTAAACGTACTGAATGATGTAGTGGTTTTCAGTGGGGATGGTTAATAGTGTGGCAAAGTTTTGAATGTGCAGGGATATATCAAAAGCAGTGCAGCATCTTTCTGAATGATGTTATATTAAATTTCTATGAGATGTGAGGAGGCTATTTTTATGTCTCCTTCTCTGTACATTTCTATATTTTAATACAGTTTTGTATTGTCAGGTGGTGTTTACACACGTTGCTGCAAACGGTAGTTTGCATTCCTGAACGCTGCTTTATGCACCTGTACATGTCCCTGAATGCCTCTCTGTATGGCGACTACAACACATTACAGCAAAAGTTGAACCAGGTTCAACTCTTTTGCTAGATGACTAGGGTTGCAATGGTATGAGATTTTCATAGCAGCACTATACGATAACCATCCCAGAAAACATGGGGGTTTCATGGTATCACGATATCACAGAATTTATATTGTCATTAGTCAGAATGATCCTTAGAGCAATGAAAATGGAAGGGTTATTATTATTATTATTACTATAATTGAAACTTGAAACCAATTTGTTATTGGAAGCATGTGTGAAAAGTCTCCCTTTTGAAAATGACTTAAGGGGACATTATCCGTCCAGCTGCATTTTTGTCAGTGTCATAGGTAATGAAAATGTACATGGTATGATAACCGTCAACTTTAATATCTCTGAGCCATTGTTTTGCCGATGCTTCTTGCAATGGCAACCCTCATTGCACAGGTGAACTGGCTCTATTGTTATAATTTAAGCAGCCTGTGTTTCACACAGGGCTGAAGTCTCTGAGATCTTGGAATGAGGCAATTTTGCTAAAAGTAGGCTTAGCAAGATACACAACTTTCAAAAAGTAACTCAGGTTAGCCAGATGCATTTCTTGCACAGCTTTGGAACCAGACGAATCTGCGAGGTCATGTTTTATTTGCTCTTGCAGTGCATCTGGTCCCCATCCTCTGCTTTGGAAAGATTTTCAGCAATCTGGGATCTGATGGGCCACCCACAACTGTTAAGCTAATATGGGGCACATTTGAGACGATGACTGTGAAATTTTTCAGATCAAGAAGTTAATTAAATGTTTTGGTAGAGTGAGTAAAAACACCTTTCAACTTTAAATTCTGATGTCAAAAGCACCAGTTCACAGTCAAATTGATGCTACGCCATCACAGCTCTTGTCCTCAACCCCTAAAAAATGCTCTTATTTGCAGCTCAACCTTCATATCAGATTAACAGAAAAGTATTTGCTGTTATAGGGATGAGTAATCTTAGGTGTATTAAGGGTTATCATGTCCACCTAATCAGAAATTGAGGAAGTATTAAGAGGAATGTTGGAATTCTTTGTTACACTAACTTTTTAGCTTATTTGATAATGTGAGATAACAAAACAAAACAGAGGAAACTGTTCAAGGGTTGTCCTCCTTTGAAAGATTGGAATAGTTATCAACCACAAAGCCGGCCTTACCACCTTCAGCAATCCTGTCAATCATCCACCCTCTGAGTGAGAGCATACGGGTTGGCCAGTCTGGTCCTGTTGGTCAGTGCTTACTTATTCAAGTAACACTCGTGGTCCAGGAGAGTGAGTAACCTGATGTGGTGCAAACGTAAAATTCAGTCTTATGCTCTTTACTAAAATGAGAGCCCTGTTGGTTGAAGAAATGGAGCGTTCTATTTCTACTTGAATTAATGAACAGTTAATTTAATCACACATTCACTCTGCTCAGGGTTCTATTGCTCCATCTCCCCAGACAGAGTACCCAGAGTGCACTCTGCCACTCTGAGAGTGCGGTGTTCTGGATAGCCACATGGTACATTCCAATTCCCTATTCAGAGAGACTCATATCATTGTGCTCCATTGTCTAAAACAATCCAACAGAACATGCTAGTTAGTGCTAGCTAATGTCTGTGGAGAAATGTTTTGCCTCCAACTAAGCCCCGCCTACCAAAAACCTTCATACTGTTTGCCAACAGTAAAAGGATCTTGTTGCTTCACTTTGTGCAAACTACCCCCAGCAGTTTAGTTTTTGAGTGTTGCTAATATGCTCCTTTCCTGAAACCATTTTTGAAAGCAGACATAAAACAGCAGGTGAGAGTGATTAATGCACAGTCTCATTCTTAGTTAGGGGAAATACTGCATGCATGTTGTTGTAATCAGGTGCCCCACCAATCAAATGAGATGCAGCTTAATAAATACATCTGCCACAGCGGGGCGGAACCTGTCTGTGGTTTATGTACTGTATGAACTATTGGCTTTGTTATTTAGCTACAGGCCAGGCACTGATGTAACTCACAAACATAAGGAGACATGGTTAACTGTGGTACGGTACACACAGTACAAGCTTTCCCCCAAGTTTAATTGCCCACACCATCTACTGTATTACACCCTGGTTTTACCTCTGCTCCATGTTTCCCCTTCTCTGTCTAGCTGTGAAGTGAAGCAATGCATAGCAGCATTGGACACACCAGAGGAGTTAGCCAGAGGCCACTCCATTAATCTGAGTCTGAGTTTGTGGAAATGTGAGGGACATGTTCAGGGCTCTAGGTTTTCCCTCAGTTTACAGAGCAATGAATTTAATTCTCAGATGAGAGGTGAAAACTTTAGACCAACATTAACCCTTGGGGTGCCTTCAATCAAAACTTATTTGTATTTCTGTAGTGCTATTTATAGACCTGCATGGACCTGTATTTGTATAGTGCCCTTCTAGTTATCCAACCACTCAAAGCAATTTTTACACTATATGTTGAAACTTATGTCTTAGGATAAACCCCTTGAGATGTATCATCTTTTTTTTGAGGAGGTCCCAAACACTTACAAGTGGGAAAATGAACAATACAATGTACAATAATGTGAAAAAGGTTTCCTGTTACCTTAAACAAACAACAAAGGAACAAACAGAGACCTAGATAACAAAACAGAGACAACAACAACAACATACATACATACAAAAAGGACATAATTTACAACTTTAAACTAGACACAATCAAAAAAAGATCAATCTACAGATAAAAGGAACAACAAGGAACAGTGACGCCATTATGAAAAACATTGGCAATTTGACATAAAATGCAAAAACAAGACATTTTTGAATAAACTAAATGATGATAGAGAACGAATATTTAAGGGTAACTTATTCCAATCAGAAGGAGCCCGAACCATGAAGGCTTTTTTACCAACTTCCTTAGATACAAACGGGACCATAAATAGGGTTTGACTGGAGCTTCTTAGTGAGTAACTAGGTGTATAAGGAACAAAGTATTGTTTTAAACACTACGAGTTGCATTCACACACACACACACACACACAGGCACACACACACACACACGCACACACACACACACAAACACACACACACACACACACACACACATTCATACACTGGTGGCCGAGGCTACCATACAAGGTGCCACCTGCTGCTCCGTTTTTAACACACTCACACACCGATGGAACACCCATCAGGAGCAATTTGGGGTTCAGTGTTGCTCAAGGATACTTTGACATTCACACTGGAGGAGCCGGGGATCGAACCGCTGATCTTCCGATTGTGGTTCTACCTCTGAACCACAGCCAGGTTAGGGTTGGGGTTAGGGGGTTCAGTTTGGATTGTTTAAGTGTGTGTTGAAGATATCGGCCATGGACCTGTCTGCCTTCTCTCCAATAAAATTGAACTAGATGGTACTCAGTTTGTGGTGCTCAAAGCACCAAAACAAAAAGACAAAAAAAACCCTCTTCCCAGAAATCATTACCTGGTTACTAAAGATAATTCCCAGACCTTGATGTGAGTAGTTTCATGCAGTGGTGGGTGAAGTACATGAAAGCCAAACTTGAGTAAAAATTGTACACTCTCATAGACTTGTACACATTTCTTATGAGAAAATGACTCGGGTCAACCCAACTCTCCAAAGTCGTGAAATACCAGCACTTAGGTGGTGATTTCCAGTGTCACACACTGACTAAAAAATCTGTCCTTTCACATTGACATGATACACAGCTGGTTGCAGTTATTGTGTAACAGTGCCTGGCAGCGTCAGGGGGAAACACGGCCAGACAGCAAAATAAGCTAAGGTCGGGAGTTAAGTCCGAGATGCGCTGGCGGGAGGGGTGATGGATGGGTCCAACAACTACCGACTTTCACCCAGGAGGCCAGTGGTTGCTTCCCATAAGACTGTAAAGCCAAACCGTGTTCTTTTTTCCTAAACCCAACCATGTGCTTTTGTTACCTAAACCCATGTATGTGCCTCTGTTGGCTAAATAAGTGAAAGCAGGCACAAGTGGAGAAGTGTGTTTGAAATTCAGACAATGCATGTAACAGACTGAAGTTGACATGGCATTCCGGAACATCAATAACCAAAGCACCCAGGGTACCTTGTACATCATATGTCAACATGGAAAGCCCATGACCAAACGTTGATATGTGATGAGGACGAAATGTGAGAATGTGTTGCTTTGGTCATAGTTAAAGTCACCTATTAGAATATTAATTAAGTAAAAGTCTTAAAGTATCTATTGTTTACTGTACTTAAGTATTAAAAGTAATTTTAGTATACAAATTATACTTACGTTTTGAAAGTAAAAGTACAAATTTTTCATTCATTTTTTCCATCAGTCCCTTCATTTAGGAAATGTAGTGGAGCAAAAGTGAAAGTTGACAGGTAAAAAACTCAAGTAAAATACAGATACTTCCAAAAATACTTAGTTACTGTAGCTCATTTTGTCCAACCAAGAGTCCACAACTCAAATTTATTATCAAGGTCAACTCATGTCGCATTTTCACCACATGGTACAGCACAGCTTTCCTCAACTCGCTGCTTTTGGGTTTTCCATGAGCAAAAGTAGTAGTAGTAATGATAATAACAATAATACAGTTTATTTGTAAGGCACTTTTCTAGCCACAAAGCACTAAAAAGTACCCGATACATTTTTGGTACTAACTTGGTTGAGGATCCAAACCAGCTGAGATAATACCAGAAGGAGAAGTAAAAAAAATGCAGACCACTGACTGAATCAGTCAGTATGTTTACATGCACAGTTGACCTATTACCTCACAGACTAAACAATTGACAAACAACTAAGCTCCTGTTAGATAGCATTAAACTGATACCATGGTGGACAACTTTACAGCTCTGTAAATTCTGTATGTGCTGCATGCTTTACTTTCTCTTTTTCGTCTCTTCTTCTGCAACACTTTTAATGCTACTCGACTTCCGGGTCAAAGCCTGAGGGGGAAAATGTGGAGCATGCGAAGTGCCAAGGCCAGTTTGGGTCTGGTTGACTGTATACAGGCAGGAGTAGTTTGACTCCCAATCACATTATCTAACTGTGTTTGTCCAACTTTGAGAAATTCCATTTAGTACGATTTTAGTCATACTAACATGTTTGCATCATGTTTTTTAGAAGTCTGGTTTTAGTCGGACTAACACAGTACATTGTTTTTGTCAAATATAATGTAAACGTACTGAGTGAGAGAATCCCCACTTTTGCAACAAGGGACATCCTACACAAATTTGCCATTTTTAAGCTAATTTTAGATGGGTGCAGACGTTCCTCTGTTTGGTTGTTGATGAAAGATTCAGTGGCTGTTGCTTGAAGATGATGTCACAGTAGTTTCATGTGGTGTCGCCATGGCAATCAGATGAGAATCCCGCATAATGGAAAACAAAAATAAAACACAGAAAAAGACCTGATACCAATAGTAAGTGAAGTCAACTGTACTGTGCTTTGAAAATTAGGCATAAGAAAACCAGCAAATCCTCACAGTTAAGAAATCTGAACCAGTGCATGTTTTACATTGTATATGAAAAAATACATGTTATCAGTTATCAAAATACTCGCAAGGTAAAGCAAAAGACAGTTGGATTGGTTTATGGGGTGAAAACTTTAGATACACTCCCTGATCCCACCGCAGGGATTAATAAAGTTACCTATCTTTTTGAGTGTATTATAACCTGTGTATTATGTACTGCCCCTCCCTCCCAACAGAAGCCTGATATTTTGGTTTTATGAATTACAGTATGTGTTTGTTTTTTCTTGCCAAATTTCACCTGCAGTACTTAAAACATTATCTTTTCATCTGCCTCATCAGAGGATTTCATAGCCGACCCTCTTCCATCAGTGCTGGTGCCCAGTCATCCCAGCTGCAACAGTGGTGGCTTTGTTTTAAGCTGCAGCTAATTGCTTGCTGGTGACAAGCATTCAAAGGAGCGTGAAACAACTTCAGGAGGGCTGCAGGGTGCTATTGTGTTGATATACACAGAGCTGAACCACAACAGACAGCCAGAGCCCCAGAAAGAACCAGGCTATGTATTTTTTACATTTCCAGATGCAGTCTTTGATATATCTAGATGTTATTGAGTTATCACAAAAGTCTTGGGACCAGGTGCATAAAACTCTCAAAAACTGAGATGTGCATATGCATTCTTTCATTAGTCTAATAAAGCTGAACATAAAGCCTGATTCTCTTTTATGAATCACAAGCCTCGTTTCCACCAGAAGAAAAATGCTATTTCACTGTTTGTTTTGCATCAGTGAAGTTCTCCAACAGCACCAGAGCAACTGTTATTACATGAAAACCTTTACACACTGCCGTGGCTATCAATAGTGCCCATGGCACTTATTTATGACATGCACCTGTAAACCATCATCTCTCATAATTATTAAATGTTAGAAGAATGACCACTGAATCATTCATATTACTCATATTAAAACGAGCTTTACAAGGTGCTTCAATTTCAGAATAAAATTAAAAGATCAACATTAAAAGGAGATGATAATTCTAATGTAAATAGAAAGAATGACAAAATCATCACTCACAAATATTTTTGAAAATTAAGTTAAAAAATATTATACATTTGCCTAAAGTAAACCACAACTTTTCATAGTGGAAATGGAAAAAAACAGACCAAACTGAAATGGATCATACCGTACTGCTTGGTGGAAACAGGGCTTTAGTAAACTGTGACTACAAAATGAAAGGATGTTTTGCTGCCTCTAGCAGGAGCTGTAGTATGAGAAAAAAATAACTTAATTCACTGGGCTGACTGCCGTAATGTTTACTTGTAATGTTACTTAATGCATGATTTGACTACACAGCACACCTTAATTTTCAAAATGAGAACTTTGACCATTCCATTAGTTTTTATTGTCTCTCTTGGATTACATACACTTTTAGTAATGAGTGGCTCTTCAAGTTAAATATATATTTTAATTTGGACTGTACTGCGCATATAATCTACATGCGAAAAAGTGTCGTTCCTGTGGGCTACAGCAACACTAAGCCTCTGTGCTTGCTTGAGAAGGACTTTATGCACAAATCCACTATTTTCAAATATTCCATGGAGAGAGACTCCCCACTGCAGCCTGTTCTATTTTGTTCTGAACATGGAGGCCTGCGACTTGGTGATGAGGAAATACAGAGAGTGCTGGAAGGAGCAGTGAGTGACAACAACCCTGCCCACTTTTAAGAGTACTGTTCGAAGTGGGAACGTTAAATGGACCAAGGGTCTAGGTACCACGTCTGAAGGGTTACTTTTGTTTCCAAAACCGAAGGTGTGTGGTGGAAATAGGGCTTTTGTCATGCCTCAATGAGAAATTGACGCCAAAGGCATCCTTCAGTTGTGAGATGCATTAGGCTTTTAACTAACTCCAGTGTGACAGACAGACGTAATATTAACAAAGTCTGTGTTGGTTGGAAACAAGGGGAGGTGGATGGGCCATTTATGTATGGTTGTTGCACACTGGCGTCAGTCACACAACATATGAACATCATATTGCGTAAAAAATGTACTTATTTTTATCCAAAACATGAACTTTTTTCTAAACCTAACCAAGTTTTTTTGTTCCCTAAACCTAACTGTGACCGTTTCACAATGTGCTACAATGTGTTTCAGCTGTGAATCACATAGAGAACCTAAAGGCTGCCCTGTGTGTCACCATAAGATGCAGCAGGGCTGACAAAAAGTCAGTATTTGATGACCTGGGAATGAGGATGGGCTGCTGCATCTTATCATATCACCAGTAGCTACTGTGTCTCTAGAAAACCCTGTATGCTGTTCTGAAGTCTGTGAGTTGTGTTTATTCTCACTGCACATTCTTCTTTACCAAATACCAAATAATATTTGGAAATGACGTGTGCATGTTTTTTTGTGTGTGCACATTGTTTCCACATCTGGTCTTGGTCATCTAAGCACTTGGGTGAAACCTAACATTTAATGTTATGAAATGTAATGTGGGATAAACATTACAGTGTTGGCTGTCAGTCTAAATGGGTCACCAAGGCCCCAGCAACAGCACTGAGCTGTTAAAACACTGCAACAACCATTTTTAATATGAATGGAGCTACAGAGGCAGACTTATGTCTCAGGTGAACAGTAACAAGAACGGCTGACCTGTCTGCTATGAATGGGTCAAACACAGGTTGTGTGTGCTTATTATCCAGTATCAAACACAGGGGGGGTTCTTTACAGTGACACTTTTTGAATGAGGGAAGGTAAAGAGAGTCATCAGTTTATAATTGGTGTGAGAGGGAAGAGGGTGTAAATATTTCAAAATAACTTTGTTGGATCATCTAACAGTTTCTGAAAGCTAACTCATGCTGCTCCAGTGTGTATTTTAGATAACATCAATCAATTTCATTTATAAAGCCCAGTGTCACAAATAACAATTTGCCTCAGAGGACTACACAGCATACAACATCCCTCTACCCTTTGGACCCTCACAGTGGATAAGAAAAACCTCCCTCCAAAAAACCCTTTAACAGGGAAAAAAATGGTAGAAACCTCAGGAAGAGCAACTGTAAGTACAGCCGAGTTAGCGAGATGCAGTAACAAGACATGAGTGTTAGCAAAGGAGAGAGAGAGAAGGAGAGAAGAAGAGAAGGTGCTTGTGTATTATAGGAGGTCTCCCAGCAGACTAGGCCTAAGTCAGCCTAACTAGGGGCTGGTAACTATAAGCTTTATCAAAAAGGAAAGTCTTAAGTCTAGTCTTAAATGTGGAGACGGTGTCTGCCTCCTGGACTGCAACAGGAAGATGATTCCAGCCTGATAGCTGAAGGCTCTGGCTCCTGATCTACTTTTGGAGACTTTAGGGACCACAAGTAACTCTGCATTCTCAGGGTGCAGTGTTCTGGTGGGATAGAATGGCACTATGAGCTCTCTAAGATATGACAGAGCCTGACCATTTAAAGCTTTGTAAGTTAGGAGAAGGATTTAAAATTCAATTCTGGATTTTACAGGGAGCCAGTGCAGAGAAGCTTGAACAGGAGAAATATGATCTCGTTTCTTAGTTCCTGTTAGTACACGTGCTGCTGCATTCTGAATTAGCCAGAGGGTTTTTAAGGACTAATTAGGGCTACCTGATATTAGGGAGTTACAATAATCCAGCCTGATGGTAACAAAAGCGTGGACAACTTTTAGTATGTTTAATTACAGTTACCTTAAAGAACTGTGGTACATAGCCTGTTAATAAAGATATATTGATCATGTCTAATGTGTGAGTGTTAACTAAAGGTAAGACTTCCTGAAGTAGCCTAGTTGGGATGGGGTCTAACACATAGACTGCGGAACCGGGGGGTTGTGGACTGGATGTACTTTGTTGTTTGCTATAGTTTCATCTGTGCGTTTATGTGTAAATAGGCTTGGCCTGTTTGAATGTTAGAGTGGGATCAGAGGGGTTAATCTGAGCAAGCATGTGTTTGTGTTCATGCGTGTACTGTAGATGTGACTGTGTGGCGTCTGAATGAAAAAAAGTGCTCCGCAACATTATTTAATACATCAGTAATATTGTCTGTTTCAATGCATATGCCCCCCCACCCCCTCCGCGTGACTTGAAATTATGGCCCCCCCTTGTTCAGATGCGTTCCGCGGTCCATGGTCTAAGAGAGACATTGATGATTTAGATGAAGAAATCATTGCGGTCAATCGTTGAAGAAAAATCGTGGAGAAGCTATCTAAATATATTTTAGGTCTTACAGCTGTGTTTGTGGTCAGATTGATTCCACAGTGTTGGCACTGAACATGCCGACACTGTGGAATCAAAAGGGGCGAGACAGGTGTGTAAGATAACAGTGTTGGCCTCTAGTCTGACATAAAGCAAACACATCGGCATTGCTTTATGATTAATAATAATGGCATAACATGGCAACAACAATCATTTACCATCTCTTTTATATGGCAGCTGAGCTTGTCCTCTGCTCAGGGTAAGGGTAAGGAGCTCTTGGACCTCACTGTCTTCCCAGTTTGCGGACATTTTTGGCTGCTGTTCTTCCTCTCTGAGTTGGGCACTAACTGCTAACAGCTACTTTCAAATCTCCCACAGTGGGTCGCATGCATAATAAGTCATCAAAATGTCATCAAAATCTGTGCTGCCCATGATCCCATCCTGCTGGCTGTTTATTTTACATAGAAATTGTTGCAGCGCTATTACGCTGTTCCCATTCTGCAGTCATTCCTTACATACAGCACAGTGAGGCAGCAAAGTGGTGCAATATTCCTGCCTTGAATAGGCATAAAAGGGGCTTGTGATTGTTAAGATGTGTGGAAGTGAGAAAGAATGCAGGATTTTAATAGGATAAGAATTCTCTCAAGATTTCTTTTTACACATTTCATGTTAATAACAGAGTGCAACACTGAGGAGAGATTGTCTGAAAGCTCTAATATCCTCATTTGTCTAGCCCCTCCCTATGACAGCAGGTTCTTTGCTCCACCCTCACATGTGGCCATTCAGAGCAGGTAGAAACACTTTGACTGCAGTCACGTTTGGGCGACACTGTGCATGATCAAATTCATTTAAGCATACTATGGCCTTAATACATACATATGAATGCTTTTGACATGTCATCAGCCTGCTGCCACCAAACACCAGCATACTCAGAAATGAAGGATGGTCATTTTTTTGTTTAATAGCATCCATACTAAACAAAGATGATCATGGTGAGAGCAGACTAGATTTACAGTAAACAAACCTGAACAAATAAACCTTGGCCTTGGACTGGCTACCAGCATACCGATAATCTTCTTTCCCTAAAAATTAGATTATTGTTGAGGCATGATGGAATGACAGACTGCACCAAGTACAAACACATCCATCATATACTCAGGCGTATCTTGCAGAACTAAACATTGTTGCCTGGTAGGAAGTGTTCGTATGTTCAGTGGCAGATGATGACCCAGGGATTGGGAACCACCAAGGGTGTCATTTATGGGGAAGGTAGGGAGACATGTCCTCTGCACCTTTTCAGAAGGTAGTATTGGAGCCCTCCACTTTTTACAGTCTAAAAACCAATGTTACATTAAAAAAAGGGAGAAACTGCATGCACTAGGACCATGCTGAAAATTTTTTAAGCCTCCATGCTGGCGTTAGCTGTAGCTGGAGGCATTATGTTTTTGGATTGTCCGTCCGTCTGTGATATTTCAGGAATGCCTCAGGAGAATTTCTTCAGATTTGGCACAAATGTCCACTTGGACTCAATGATGAACTGATTCGTTTTTGGCAATCAAAGGTCAAGGTCACTGTGGACTTGTCTGTCTCATTCTTGTAAATGTAATATTGCAAGAACGCTTTGAGAGAATATCTTCACATTTGCCACAAAGGTTGACTGGGACTCGAGGATGAACTGATTAGATGTATTGGTCAAGAGTCAAGGGTCAAAGGATCTTATCTGCACTCTTCTCGTTTAAAGTTCATTTTATAATGATTATTTATGTTTTTATTTTGTATTGTGATTTTAATGCATTTTCTTGTTCTGTAAAGCACTTTGAATTACTTTGTGTACGAATTGTGCTCTACAAATAAACTTGCCTTGCCTTGCCTTGCTGCTACCTTGCATCCATCTCATTTTTGGGAAGGCAATATCTTAAGAACAACTTGGTAGATTTTGGTGGTCAAAGGTCAAAGGTCAAGTCTATGTGACCTTGTCTGTCTTATTTTTGTGAACGTGACATCTCAAGAATGCCTAGCGGGAATTTCTTTAAATTTGGCACAAATGTTAACCTGGGCTCAAGAATTAACTAATTGGATTTTGGTGGTCAAAGGTCAAGGTCAGTGTGACTTTGCATCTGTCTCATTCTGCTGAACAAGTTACCTCAAGAATAACAAGAAAGGGAATTTCTTTGAATTTTACACAAACATCCAAGTGGACTAAATAATAAACTGATAAGAATTTTGTGGTTGAAGGTCAAAGGTCAAGGTCAGCGTGACCTTAGAAAATATGCTTTTGGCCATAACTCAAGAATTCATATACTAATTATGACAAAACTTCCCACAAATGTCTAACAGGCTAAAATAAAGAAGTGATGACATTTTATACACAAAAGGTCAAAGGTCAACTTCACTGTGACATCATAATATTCTGTTATAACACTTTTCTGGCCCTTTCTCAAAGTCAAATCTTAGGAGTAGAGGAGGAAATAGTTGGTCAGATACTAAATTTTGAGGTGGCACGGTGGTACAGTGGTTAGCACTGTCACCTCACAGCATTAGGGTTGGTGGGGGAGCCCTTCTGTGCAAAGTTTGCATGTTTTCCCATGTCAGCATGGGTTTTCTCCGGGTACTCCGGCTTCCTCACACAGTCCAAAAACATGCAGATTAGGTTTATTGGTGACTCTAAATTGGCCGTAGGTGTGAATGTGTCAGCCCTGTGATAGTATGGCAACCTGTCCAGGGTGCACCCTGCCTCTCGCCCAATGTCAGCTGTGATAGGCTCTAGGAAATTTTATTTCCAGGAATTTATTTACCTGGGTAAAAGAATTCCTGGTAATATATGTGGTTTGCGTTTACACCGCACCTCAAAGTTCCGGGACATTTATTCAAATCAGGCTGATGACATAGATGATTATACACACAAACACATGTATTGATAAATTATTGGCTTCTTACTTGCTAAGGTTTAATTTTACTTAAAGTAACGAGCGTAGCTGCTGTCAGTTCGTGTAATTTTCGAATTATCTTCACTTCATTTCCACCAGGGCCACTCGGCTGTTCACTGGTTACCGTGTTGTGTAGGTGCGTGAGAAAGGATGTGTGTGTGTATGTGGAGGAATTCAGCGCTGGCACAGAGAGCAGAGGAGAACCGATACTGTTAGCGCTTTTCAATTCTATGGTCTTTTATAATTTAGCCCTGGGGATAATTTAGCACCGGGTTTCGGTACCCATCCTTAATCAAAACACAAACGTAGTCAAGCTTGTAGAAATGAAATGAAGTTTGGGGCCACACTGGCACGGAACGGCGGAAGTGCCCCGCCCCTCAAGAATTCCAGGAAATCAGAAGAGTCTACTCCCCTACTAGGCACTGTTTTCAGGGAGGGGGTTGAGGGAGAGTTTTTCCCTGGGTAATTTTGGTGGAAACGCGCCAAGGTTTTTCAAAATCCCGGATAAATGATAAAAGCTCCTGCGGTTGTTGTAAAAAGATGTCTGGGTGAAAATTTTGCATGACAACTTCATATTTAAAAGCTTTCAGGCTCTAGTTTTATAATAGATACATATTTTGATATTAATATTGTTTTGAGCTGTAGGGCGGATATATTAGTGTACAATTGAACTAAAGCCAAGCAATAGGTCAAAAATTACATGAGATGAAGTAGGCATAATTTTAAGGAACACATGTATGCTTTATTATTTGCAGGAAAAAAACATTGTAGTAACTACAATATTTACAATGCCTATATGACTTTCTATCTGCTTTTGAATCCACAAAAATGATCAGACATATTGTGAACAGTGAGCCCAGCCTGCAGGGGGTTTCACACTAAGGGTAGTCAAACCATGCTGTGTTGATTTGTGTTTCAATGACCAGTTTAAAGTGGCCCAATTGTGCTATGGTCTATCTGTGGAGTCAGGTCGAAGCACACCCAAACACCTCAAAACAAGTTGTGGTGACTTCAGAATTCTGTGTCAACATTTAATGATGATTATGCAACGATTTGCAATAATGGTAGATGCCATGCCAAATCAAACCGTCAAGCCAAGCTTAACCAACACGTGTATGGAAAAGGGCTAATAGATAGGCCAGTTGTTTCCAGTCTCTGATGTGAAAGCAAAGTACATTTTATTGCTGCCAACTCAGTGGTGCTCTATACAGTTCATCAGTGAACATGGACTATGACAGGAGAAGGAAGGTAAGAACTGCCACTGCAGGAAAGTATCTGGCCACAATGATCAGCTGGAGACCAGAGTAACACTAAGGAGCTTTTTAACTCTATCCTGTGTTAGTCAGTTATGGTGACAACTCAGAGAGGAATTACCGTTAGGAAGCATACTGCTGTATGTTGGTGTGTCTTGGGTCTGGTACTAATTATAATCCTGGATCTGGGACTAATTAGAGCAGTGTAAGACATTCCCATGGACAGGGCTGTGTGGCCGGCTTGTTGACAGGATGGACTCTGGAAGCATGCTGCTTGAACAAAAGTTGTGTGTTTAGTTTGCTGGCCTGCTGGCACAAACTTATTGTTTCTTGATGATGAATGATGAACATTTAGCCCATTCCTCATCGGTTTACATGACCCCATTATTTTACATACGTCCTCAAATCATGCATATACGAAGCATATGGAAAAGAAACAAAAAGGAAACACAACTGATATGTATTTTTATCTAACTATCACGCCGTTGAAAAGGACAATAGAAAACAAAATGGACCTCATTTTCTGTATTGTTTAGACAGCACATTGGACTGAGCCGCTTCTCTTCTTCTAGATTAACATACCATCCAGTTTCAGCTGTCAAAGGTTAAATACCAGATCTCAGCTGAGCAAAGAGGTTTTTGCCTTATAGACAAGTTATATTCAGCGTAATTGTTTATACTATATCTAGTTTTTATTATTGTAAAAAAAAAAACACATAGTTTTGGTTTCATCCATAAATTGTCAGCCCACTATCATTTGTCCTTGGCAAACACAGACTCTCGAGACAAACCAGCAGTGAGCTTTTTGTTATTAGGGATGCACCAATACTATTTTTCCCTTCCTGATGCTGATTCCAATGTTTGAACTGTCGACTGATACCAACTACAGAACTGATAACAGTTGTGTTAAAAAATAAAGAGCTCTATGCTACTAATCACATTGTCTTTTTAACTGTGCACAAGACTGCCAGTGTTGCTGACACTTTGCTAATGGCTAACATCACACTATTTACTGGAAATCAAATCTTTCTCAGTGCTCTAAAACAACAGTTGCCAGTGGCTGTATGGTGCAACTTAAGTTTAAGTTTAAGTTAAGTTTATTTACTTTACTAATCCCCCTGAGGGGAAATTCAGTGTTTTCACTCTTGCTTGTCAATTACACACAGGTCCGAAAGACACACACATGCACAAACAGGACCTATACATGCGCAAGGTGGAGAGATGTCAGAGTGAGGGGGCTGCCCTTGGTCAGGCACCCCGAGCAGTTGGGGGGGTTCGGTGTCTTGCTCAAGGGCACATTGGCAGTGCCCAGGAGGTGAGCTGGCATCTCGCCAGCCACCAGTCCATGCTCCATATTTTGAACGGGCTCCATATGGTTGGTTACCAGGCTACTATTTTAAAGCAGCAAAGAAGAACTGATTTTATGTGTGTGTGTATTCATATATACAATCATATAAATGTACAGACTGAAGTTTATGAATAAATCATGTGGTATTTGATTGGTGCTCAGACTAACATACTTGTAGATACCTGATCGAGCATTTTAGATCATATTGGCGGCATTTCCAATGCTGGTATCGTAACGCAACGACTCTAGTTAAAAAATAAGTACTGTTGCTTTAAAGACTACATTTGAGCACAACAGCATAATTATGATAGCTTGCTGTATCCTGATTGCATTTTGAAAAGAATCCATAGAGGCACAATGTTAACATATGCTGCTAATTACTGGAGCTGGTAAGCAGAAACAGAAGAGCCTACAAACTGTTTGTAGGTGGAAAGGCAGTATGAGAAGTGCAGACTGTAGAACTCCGTGTTTCTATTATGCTGTGTGATGTCTGTATTTATGCATGTTTATGGATAGAGTGTAAACAGGACAGACACTTTGCATCAGAGTAGGACACGGTGCTAAAGAGGTAAACAGAAAGAAGAGGGAACAACTTCAGTAGAAAAGTGTTGGTTTAAAAAAGGCTGCTGCTGTATGCTAGAGCAATAAAACAAAAGCTGTGGGACAACACAGAGATGTTTGATCCATAAAGCTGACCCAAATTAATCAAGAGTTAACAGAGACTGGGCACAGAAACACCACCTTATACAGAAATATAAGTTTATAAAAATGTGTTTTAAGTAGAGTTAAAATGAAGAAAGGTACCAAGATAAACTTAAACAGACAAGCTGTTTATGAGTTTGTGTGCCAGAGTTTGACCTCTAGATCTCTGGACTGTAACAGAGATCAACAGAAAGTTACAGTTATCAGTTCAGGAAACTATCCATAAACATTCATTTTTTTTCTGTTTATCTGGGGCGGGGTCAGGGGGCCATCAGGCTAAGAAAGGTATTCCAGAAGTCTCTCTCCCCAGCAACTTGTTCCAGCTCTTACTGGGGGACCCCAAGGCATTCCTAGGCCAGATGAAATATATTATCCCTCCAGCATAGTTCCAGTTACCCCGAGGGCCACCTACCAGTTGAACGTGCCCAAAAAAATTCTCAACAGGTGGCGCCCAGGAGGCATCCTGATTAGAGGCCTGAACCACCTCAACTTGCTCCTTTCAGTCCAAAGAAGCAGCAGCTCTGCTCTAAGCTCCCTCCAGATGTCTGAGCTACAATGTCTCTGAAGCAGATTCAGCATTCAGAATTGGCAGAAAAAAAAGCCAACCAGGGCCAATGGTGCAGGACACAATTAAAAAGACAAGGGTGACAGACACTCCCTGAGACCCAACATTGACTGACAGCCTGGTATATCAGGGCCTTAAGGCTACATCCATGCTAAATGTTTTTGTTTAAAAATGCATGACTTTTGCTACGTTAACGCCTAGCATACACACTAATCTGGTGTATTCAAAACCCTAAAAAGGAGACCTTTGAAAACGCTACGGACCCCATAACATTACTTTAAAAACTCCAGGATTGAGATTTAGTCTGGATGAGTGGAAACTGTAATGATGAAATCCACATTTGTTTCCCAATTAAGTCTTAAGTTTTTCCCCATTGCTGTTCTTCCCTCGTAGTATTTTCTGTAGCTGAGCAACCAACCACAGAGTAGACAATCTGCTTCCTGTTTGCACTGGCATGCACATGCCCAATGCCCTAAATTGTTATGCGACTGGCATTTTCACTTAGTATGGATGGAGGTTACGTGTGCGGACATTATATTAATATGGATGTAGCCTAAAGTGAGATTTCTACTTTTGGGTTGAATTGAGGCTGTACCAACGCAGAAGCCTGACTAGCGCCTCACCAGAAACTACACATGGCAACGCAGAACTCCTGTCTATTTTTTTTAGCTGAAAACCATTTCCCTCTGTAGGCTTTTAGTTACTTTGATTTCGCTGATAAGAAACAATAAATTGTGAAGGCAATAAAGCCCCAGCAAAATAACATTTTAAGCCTTGTGTGTGATTTATCCTGGCTTCACATGCATAGAAGAAATCTCCACAAGTCGCTAGGCTAATTAATACAAGGTAAAATTAGACTTGTGCTAATAATGTTAGAATGTTGTATTTGTTTGGAAAACTTGTTGAGTAAAAGACAGCAGTTTTGTCAGTGAACCTAGTGAATTAATATGGAGCAGAATTTTGTAACATACCTTTGTTAAATGTCGCTGTTGTCCCTGGCTTCATATGAGTAGAGAAAATCTAAGTAAACTTTACAGCACTTCACGAGAACCCCACTGCCAACCAGTGTTTTGGATGTACTGTAGAGTGACACACCACCGCAAAAGCTATAATTGCTCGCAATGGCATTGGCCATGTGCATAGGTTTTTCATAGAGGTGATGCTCAATTATAAAATCGCCTTATGCCTGAGCCCAGCCACTGTATGAAGCAAACTCATTTAAACTGCACGAATCTGCGATCACATTCTTTTGGTCACTCCGTAAAGCCCTTACCAGTGGTGCCTAGAGGATCAGAATTTAGGTGATCCCACTCTGAAGGTAAATTAAGTGAATACTCAAAAGGAGGCGTTGAGAGAGTCTAAAAGCAGTGAAAAGTTCCTGTCAGGATCAGACTGGGGGTCTCCAGCCAGTACTTCTTTTGGATATATTGGCCTTTACTCAGTGGTGGGGGTGGGGATGATGAGGCAGTACAGCCGTCACTGGTTCTCTCTGGATGGAGTTATCACTCCAGGCTGTTTAGGGAGGAACTTCTAAATGGGAGGTAAATTTGTTACTTCCTGCGTGGAGTGGATTTTCCACCAGTGTCCCTAATGACTAAAAAAGTTCATTGTGGCAAATGGGGTGAATTTATGGAGTGTGGGGACTATGTGGGTATGTTGAACATGTCTTTGCAAATTAGTCTAGCTGAATTTTAATAGCAGGGCAGGCAGATTGAGTCTGCACCAGACAAAACACCCATCATAGATCACACTCCCTTCAGTGTGTTGGGATCTGTGTGTGAGAAGGTTTTATCAGTTGTTTGGTTAGGAAGTTGGCTGGATCACCTCTTGAACTGTGTTACATAAATTGTGTAGTCTGTTAAGTGAGGGAGAGCCCCACCCGTTCCAACCCCTCTACACACACTCAGAGGTCAAGGGTTAGCTGAAGAACGTGTGAAGCAGCCAGGCATTTTGCGTCTTATTAAGACATTTTGTCACAACAGTTATTAATCAAGAATAGTTTCCAGTAGAAAACACAAAGTTGTTTCTATCTGTGTCTCAGTGAAGAGAAAGAGGTTGTGGATGTTTTTAATCTTGCTGAATTCCAACCATGTGCCTGGACATCATCTCTTTGGATTAGAAGATATTTGGAGCCACAGGCAGTGTTGTTGAGTCTGTTCATAATTATCCTGTTAAAGTGTCCCAGGATGTGTTCTCATGTTTTATGGTGCATACTTCTCTACCTGTGTAACTGTCTTCAGAGGCTCTTTCTTGTATTTCTGGAGGTTATATTTGATTCTGGATCCCTCTCACATTCCTCCTTAACTCAGTTAATAAGCAAATTGCTGATGTCAGCTGAAAACCATTTTATCTCCATGATGTGTAGCCTACCTTTTAGGAAGCAAAAGCCCCTTTTACACTGCCAGATTTTCCGCGAATACTGGGCCATTTTGCCGGCAAGCTGTGAGCATTTAGACACACATAACAGGATTGGTGAGTTTATCCGAGGTGCCCAATTTTCCGTCTTGTTGGGTAGTCATATTGGCGGAACCCTTTTAGTTTAAAAAGACGGAGGCGGCCCTCCGCAACGTGAGGGGCTGTTGAAGACTTCTGGCGGTGGCCAAACAGGAAACAGCTGATAGCAGGAATTAACGAGCAGCTAGTAGCAAGAGGGGATTGCAAACCTGACAGACACTGTAAAGATGAGCAACTTGGGAGACGAGGAATTGCGCGCCCTCCTTGCCCTCGCAAACAAAGAGGCCATTAACCATCAGATGACAGGGACGGTGAAGAACGGGCTGACTTACGAGACAGTCACTAAGGACTGACTAGCCACGGCTTCCCTCCCACATTACTGTTTACGTCACACGATTTGTTACTTGCTCACGCCCCCATTGCCCCGAAAAAGGCACATTCTGTATAAACAAAAGTAAGCAGGTGGGCTCCACTCTCCGATTTTGGTTTTATACTGCCAATACTGAAAAAAGACTGATTGGACTTTCCCGCAAATTTGCACAATTCCTATCTTAAAAGGGCTAAAGAAAGCCAACTGCATGGTGAAAAATGAAATCATGCTGATCACCAAAAATGGAGATAAAAAGTTTTTATCTTAACAATGTTTATTCACACTTTGACTTACAAGTGATAATTGCAGTAAAGCCCACCAATGTTAAAGGCATTTAAAAAGTCCTGCAATGATTCATCGTTTTGAGACAAAAAATTAAGTAGAATGATTCAAGGGGAACTTCACCAATTTTACACATCAAAGTGTTTCTACAGTTGTAGGGGACTATTACTGTATATGTGAAAATGTGTAAAACTCAGTGTTTCCAGAGGGAGGTGTGTGATAAATGTCCTCATGTAATGTCACTTGACAGTGTCAGTTGGGTCTGAGGCAAGCAGCAACCTCTGGGGCTGAAAAAAATGAAATCAACACAGACCTCCATGTTAAAATGCTGAACTTTACAGTAGAAATAAATATGTTTACAGGCTGGTACAAAAATAAGTTTTGGTCTTTATTGCTAATTTCAACATTCATGACAACTGTACGGGGAGTGAATTTATTTTTATAACTCATCCATTTCAATTTTATTAAGGCTTAAAGATATGTATAATTAAGGGCGTGGCTGCTTTGAGTGACAGATGGGTGCCATCCATTGACAAGTCGCTACCTTTACAATGACATTGTTTAGGTCGAGTAACCATGGCAGAGTACAGGTGTAGCTGAGGCCGTATCTGTCGCTGTTTCAGTGTCTTCAGTTCATGTAAGTTAACTGCAATGTTTTGGTTGCCTAAAAAAGTTTTGTTCTACACACGGATGTGCTGAGAGACCTAGATACAGAGTTGGAAGAGGACCACCCTTCATTCTTATGAAAGCTATTCAGTGGCACATGAAGCCTAACGTGCTCAGTTTCCACAGTATGAAAGTACCCAGACCTTTTGCACTGTGGGGCCCATACAGCAAGCACACCAGAGACTTACAGCCACTGAGCATGGCTGAGCACAGCAGAGTGGCCAAGTTCAGCCAGTTGAGCAGCTAACTTCTGATTTAGTTCTCCGCTAACTTAAATGCGGATACAATGATTTAATCTTGCAGCTTTTTTTTTTTTAGATTTTCTAAATGTTATCAGACCACATGGCTTGACTTTTTTTACTTTATTTTTCTTATTTTCTACACAAAAAGATAAAACAGCCAAGGACATCATAGGTGAAGGTGAAATGCTTAACATCATGTTAAACAGAAAATGAAAAGACACAAGGTTACATTACGTGTGTTATTACACAAGTAATGGGTCTTTTATGTCCAGGAATGTCCTTAAAGATCACAAAGGTCCTATGGTCCCTGACTCTGATTTATGGAAAACCAGGATGTTTTTAAAGAGGTAGAAAGCTGCAGTCATACTGTATGTTTTAATACTGAAGAGAATGAAACAAACTCACCAAATAGAATAAACATATAAATAAAATGTCACTTCAAAGTCAAATACAATGTCATTTTTTCCCCAATATTTTTTGCTTTTTCAGATGCATGTCTCAGAAAAAATGTCAGTTGTTCCATAACAAAAAAATCCTTTAACTATTACTATAGATTCAGAAGTTGTTGGAGAATCTTTACTCAGTCATTTCCTGGTCATTTCCTTTTTTTCCCCCCTACAACCTACGAGTAGTACTTGTAAGAATGGCTCAATTCTTAATATCTTAATATTAAAACAAGCCATTTCATGAGAGTTGTGATACTTCAAAAAAAATCTCCACAAATTTACACACATTTCTTTCCCAATATAAGTCTATGGGAATTGTCTTTTTGGTCCCAGTGACATCATGTGACAAATCCCATAAATTGTAGTACCATTGTTTGGCCACTACGATAATTAGCTTCAAAGCCACTTCATGGGGGCCTGTTTCTGTGTTTGATTGGATGAAAAGAGTGATAAGTAGAGGAGACTGGGGATGGTTGTAACATTTTTTGACATTTCTGTTTATCCTGGAGCTATTTTAAGCCAGTGCATTAGAAATGTGATACGAACTAGTTACACGTGTCTGCTATTAAATGGTATAATCTCTTCATCTCTGTCAAGTCTCAGACACAAGGAATGGAATGTTACAATTCACTAGAAAATCTGGGTTAGTTTTTAAAGTAGTCTGGGGTGAAATGTAATGTTATGAAATAAGCACTATGACAAAAACATAAAAGAGTTAAAACTTTTTTTTAAAAGATTTTTGGGCATTTTTAGCCTTTATTTGATAGGACAGACAAGTGTGAAGGGGGGAGAGAGAGAGAGGGAGTGACATGCAGTAAAGGGTCACAGGCTGGAGTCGAACCACTCCACACTAAGCCACCAACGCCCCAAGTTAAAACTTTTAACTCAACACTTAAATGACTTTAAAAACATAACTGGTGTGTGTGTGTGTGTGTGTGTGTATGTGTGTGTGTGTGTCTGTCTTTCTTTCTCTCTGTCTGTCTATCTGTCTGTGTCTGTGTTTGTTTGTGCTTGTTTGTCTTGCACTTGTGTGTGAGTGTCTTTGGCTGTTGTGTGTTTGCATGGTCTTGCACTCTTGCTCTTGTTTGCCTGCTTGTCGGTCTATTCATGTTTTATGTCTGTCAATAGCAACTGCATCTGTGTGTATGTCTGCAAGTGTGTGTGTGTCTGTGTGTGTGCGTGCGTGTGCTTGTGTGTGTGCATCTGTGTGTATGAGTCAAGTATGTCAGTATGCAGAGTAAATCAGGTGATTTGCAGCTTGTTTCTGGTTGGAGATATTAAAAGTGTTCCAGCTATTCTGTGTTGCAACCATTCCCGGTCTCACCTTCTGTTTTTCTCTAGTTGCATTAGCATTAACATGGTCACAGTTAACTATACCTGTAAATGCACCATACTAACCAAGCTAGCAGTTAGTGTCAGGTTATCTCCACTCTCTTGTCCAAATATGATCACTTTTGGCTAAAAAAATCCCAAAAATGCCAAACTTAAGAGTCCACAAACCAAAGGGTGACATCACACTGCCTATGTCCATTATTTTATACATTTATTATTTATGTATGGTCTGAAGACTAAATTTTTGAAAATGAAAAAATCTGGGGGTGCAAAAGGCTAAACTAAATTTCAACAAAACTCAGTGAAGTGCAGTGATGTTGCATTTTTGGTAATGTAGGCACAGGGTTTTGACAAGAATGTGTAAAATAAAACAGTGCAGCATTTATTTTTATCTATTGTGCCTCAGAGAATGTCTTTAGGAGTTGGGAGTGCAATCCTAAATAGGAAGAGTGCTCTTAAAACTCACATTTAATGACCATTTTGTAGGGTTTTTTTGCAAATAGTCTTTTTAATATAATAATTTGAAAGTACATTTAATCACTCACTTTATATGTGGAATCAATTAATTAATCAATTGCAATTAACCAGTGAATAAATGTATAATTACACACTAGTCATCCCATAAAAGGCTATAAAGTAAAATACTGTATACCAGGCTTAAGTACTTGGCATTTTGCTTTGTAGTCTATATTCTTTACTTAAATAATAAGTTAAAAGGACAGCAGCCATTACCAGGAGTGGGCGGTTATTATTTACTCTATGATTTTATTATCGCACCAACTGGAGTTTCACATGTGGCGATAGTAAAACTGGGGATCCCTTAATCACTTATCTTAAATTCTCAGCATATATGAAATAAAGGATATGTGTGTGATTTAAAAGAACTTTACAAAAGCTTTCAGAAGAGCAGCAAGAGGAGCAAAACTGGACTTAAAGTAATGTAGAAAAAAGAGAAGGATCACATTTTGTCACTTTGTGTTGACTTATTCATCTGTTGAAACTGAAGCATATATGTTCATGGAGACAGACAAGTAAAACATGTTGAAAGCCCTCAGTAAGGGCTGGTTGGCCTTTACAGTCTGTTATGGCTCTGTGGAAATATGTTAACAGCAGGGTTGTCAAACTAATAGCCTGTCCCTCCTCCCCCAGCAGATGCTTTGTTAATCATAGCTCAGCGACAGGGGCCAAAGAGGAAGAGTTAAGAAGAAAATGGGAGCAGAGTTTCCTAGTTTGTTCACAATTGAATCTCCGTAACATTCTGCTGCGTGGTACCTCTCAGCTCCATATTCCTGCTCTACCCCCACCCTGTTTGGGAGAAGGAAAGAGTGACTAAGAGCTGGTTTGGATAAAGATAAACAATTGACACTGGAGCTTTGTTTTACATACATCTAAAAGCTTTCTTTTTCATGACTCACCCTAGTTTTCCACAGACTGGGCTTGGTATGCATACGCTTATCAGAGAGCCAATAAAATGCAAATGACTCTGCTTGTCCCCTGTCATGACCTTCTCAATCTCATTTATTGTCTTGTCTTTGAGCCTCCAAATGGCCAAATATTTGAGGGGAAGTGCCTCCTTTTTATGAGATAGCTATTGTTGTTCTAACTCAGTCATGGGGATGGAGTTACCCCTGCATAAGCTGCCTCTGTGATGAGGGCTCGCAAGGTGGGAAAACAGTATTAGAGCCAGTAAAGGGGAAATTCCACTGCTAGCAAGTGATACCATCTGACAATCCAGAGAGTGCCATGATACAGTCATTATGTCAGAAAGACTATAAACGTGCTTGTTTATGTCTAGATGATAGGACTGATGGAGCCTGTGTGATAAAAGTAGTCACATCTGGACATGGTTTGTGTTTGAGAGGAACTTCACCACCATCACATTTCTGTATGGAACTAGTGTTGTAGTCACAAGAATGCTTCTATTACAGCTGAAAAAAGCAAGCTTTTGATACATGTTTGGTAATATTTTTACATATTAACATTTCAGATAACTGTAGCTTGACTTAATGGTTTAACATTTAAAACAGCAGAGAACTTAGAATTAGGTGCTGTGAGGGCCCTGACACACCAAGCCAATGGTCGAACGTTGGTCAATGTTTTGCCATTGGTGAGTGTCTGTTGCCCTAGTGGGTGTGGTGTGTCAGGCAGCGTTGCCGCTTGTTGGTGCTAGTTGGCTTTATTTTTGACAATTTTAGCATGTTGAATCGTTGACAGTGGAACCTGTTCGTGAATGAAATCACTGCTCTAGAGAAATGAAAGTGAGGAAAGTCAACACAGCTAAAGTCAAGAGGGAGAGGTCAAAGCAAAGTAATTATATGACGTAACCCAGTTGGGCTAATTTATTTTTTATTTCATTAAGTTGGGCAATTGAATGTGGCCAGACTTATTAGTTATGGCTGATGATGGGCCAGGTCATTTTTGATAATGGCCCAGTTGTGGCAGTGTAGGCGGCTGGGGTTGGGCCAGCTGATTTGGCTGGATTCTGGGGCATCATTCAGGCTGAGTCTTGGCTGAGTTGGGTAACCGGATGTGGCCCAACTTATTTCTTCCGGCGTGCTGAGTTCGGGCCGATGCAGGGCCAGGTCATTCTGGCTACCTGGGAAGATTGTATCCATTGAGATCTTTAGCAGAAACATTTGGTGATGTTTCTGTGTTACTGTTCACTAGCACATGGTAAATATGTTCTGATTTTTCAATATTGAATTGTGTTGTTAATGTGCTAACTGGCTACCTAGCATCAAGATGGTCTTCCACTTTCCCTTTGTGAATGCTGACTAAAAGCCATCTGCTAGTATAGTGGGCTATTTCCTTTCACACAGGCGCAGAACTATGGAGCTACATTAGGGTCAAACGTTTTGTACTTGAAAAAAGAAAATTTGAAACTGAAAATTCATGTGTTGATCTTGAATTTTTGAAAAATACAACAATGTATTCGAAAATAAAACTAAGTGTATGAAACATTTTTTCAGGTTAAATATAATTTTGATTCACTTTGGTAATTCTTTTGAATAAATAATTTATTTTCACTTTTCACTTCCATATATATATTTTAACATTTGAGGTCTTATTTTTTTCAGTTGCATGTTTTTATCTTCTCAGATTCAGATCTTATTTTTTACAGTTTCAAATCTTATTTTTTTCAGTTTCAGACTTTTGACCCTAATGTGGCGTGGGGGACATGGCATCAACTGAGAGGGGTGTGGAATCATGAGCGACAGTGCCTTCAGGGAATTAGTATTGTATCCGGATACAGCGTTTGACTATCGATACTTTTCAGAGTATCGATATTTTTGACAACCCTAGTTTTAGGATTGTTTCCTTTTCCCCAAGCTCAAAGTTTTCATCCAAGGGACACATTTACTGGATGAGGAAGCATCAACAGGGCCGTGATGATGGAGCTGTGGATAATCACACTTTCCAGCTTTTTACAAATTCGCCACTTAACTGTATGTTGTCACAACAACGACCCCTTAATGTTTGTTATGATTTCCCAAAACTTAGTTAACATTTCTCACCTGTGTGCTGGATGTATGGGCTCCAGCAGATTGACCCGATCGAACATATCAGCACTTAAAATGTGGCTGTTGAACTGCAAAATCTGGCATAATTTATCGCTCTTATACTGCAATTGGTGCTTAGTACTGTCTAAAACTTTCTAAATGGAAGTTTATCACTGGCATCAATTTTTACACTGCCAATCACATGAATATGGCGTATGTAAGTGTTGAGTCAGAATTTTTTTAATTCCTATGTTTCCTGAAGGCACTGTCACTCATGATTTCATGCCCCTCTCAGTTGATGCCACGCCCCCCACGCCACATCAGGGTCAAAAGTCTGAAACTGAAAAAAAAGATCTGAAAGTGAAAAAAACATTTGAAAGTGAAAAAATAAGATTTGAAACTGTAAAAAATAAGATCTCGATCTGAAAGGATAAAACATGCAACTGAAAAAAATAAGACCTCAAATGTTAAAATATACTGTATGGAAGTGAAAAGTGGAAATAAATTATTCATTCAATAGAATTACCAAAGTGAATCAAAATTGTATTTAACCTGAACAATACATTGTTGTATTTTTCAAAATTCAAGGATCAACACATGAATTTTCAGTTTCAAGTTTTCTTTTTTCAAGTACAAAACTTTTGACCCTAATGTAGCTCCATACAGAACATACATGTTGGAAGGCCATTGGTTGTAGTCTTTGTGGTGTGTTCATGGGCAACTTTTTGGCTGAGACATGGTGACGTCAGGCAACTCAGAAGGGGGCATTTATTGCCACCAGTTCTCTTGAGTATGTTTGGTGTGTCTGGGCCTTAAGAGTTGAGTATGCTTAAAACGAGCATTGGCATGCTCCCCTATAATGTCGGAAATATGTGGAGGGAGAAGGTTTCAAAGCTGTTTGACAGTCTGAGCAACAATTGGACCACATCCCCAATAATGTGTTTTGATTTTGAATTGCAGCAATGCCCAATCATTTTTACCACCGCCTTGACTTATACCCATGTTACTTTCAGTAACAATTCCACCTAGTTGTTGGCCCAAGTAAAAAAATATCTGGTCTTAGTTTTTGGCATCTCCATAGTATTTTCTGTAATAAAGCAACCAAAACCAGAGTAGACAATCTCCTTCCTGTTTACATCGGCACACACATGCCCAGTGTATATGATGGGTCTCCAATTAAAACTTAAATGAACTTACCAAACAATCATTTTATGCCCCCCCTGCAGTAAACTCCAAGGACCTCCTAGGGTCATAGACCCCCTGTTCAAGACCTAGAGGCTATAGAATAATAACATTGCTAGCATTTGAATTGTTCCCTATAAGCCTCACTTTCACTATGTAATTCTGTCTGCTCTCAGGTATGGCCTCCTAGGAAAAGGTAGGCTCAATTTACAGCACAAAATTGTCTGCTTCCACTTTAAGGAGCATGTCTGACCAAAAAAGGTCATAGAAGGTCAGCATTGTTACTTGGTTTAGCCACTACAATGTTAACACATTGATGCATTATAGCAGAGGCCACTGACCATTTCCTATCTAATTAGAGTGACAGACACTCAACAGAAAACAAGGTCAGATTTTAGAGAGAGAACTTTATTGTTAGTGCCTGTAAGGAAATTTAAGTGGCATACAAGTCGGTTACACGCATCAGCAGCCAGCCATGAGCAGCCAGAGGTGTTACTAATGTATGAAGACAATGCAAGCTGAGCTCAACAGAATCTAGCTATAGTCTGATTATGGGCAGAAAATACTGATGTGCAGTCAGTGCTGCCATAACAGAAACTCTTCCAAATATAGTGAAATACAACACAAGAGAGAGGCGTAAGGTGTAGTAAAGTGAGCAGTAGTATGTTAGAAACTACATTTGTTGTGACTTGCAGCACAGTGGTGCAGTGGCTCGCACTTTCAACTCACAGCAAGAGGGTTCTGCTTCAAACCTGCCAGCTGGCTGGGGCTGTTCTGTGCAGAGTTTGCATGTTCTCCATGTGTCAGTGTGGGCTTTACCCAGGTTCTCTGGCTTCCCCCCACAGTCCAGAGACATGCAGGTCAGATTAACTGTCTGTTGGTTTGGAATGTTTGTCTGTCTCTATAGTCCAAACAACAGACTATAGAACTGAACAACAACGACATCATACCACTCCAGTGTGTGATTGTAGACAGCATGCAGTAGCCAACATGCTAAAGAGGCAGGAAAGGCATGACATGTAACATGTCACCCCCATTCTGCAATTGTACCTTTTATATTTTATATTTTTACCGGCGAGGTGGCAGTGTAAAAGGGGCTTATGTGTCAGTCCTGTGATATTCTGGCAACCTGCTTAGGTCATACCCTAATGCCCAGTGTCAGCTGTGATATGCTTCAGTGCCCCCACCCCCACACTCTTGCATCAGAATAAGCTGGTATGGATAACCAATAAATGAATTTGTTGTCATGTATTGACAGTTAAATTGCTCATGTTGTTTTAAGGCATGCCTTCAGACCTGCATTTAAGGGCTACTCTGTCAACCCCAGTCCACCCTTTGTTTGTCTCTACTCAAGGACTTCCCCCTTGGCGTCTTCCCTCAGGACACTCATAGATTGCAAGATCTGCCCACTTGAGACTGACAACAAATCAAAAAAAGCAGTTGACAACTTGGGACCGTGGCATCAAAGAGACAAAATGGAGTTTAGTTGCATCTTTTCACAGCTATTTTCTTAAACTTGACAAAGTTTCTTTCAGAACCAAAGCCAAAGACAATGCAACTATTCTCATAGACTCAGCAGTATTAACCATAACCAGCTTCTATGTAGCTTTTTGTATAAATGGAATTTGATTCATACACTGGAATGAACCTCATACATGGTAAAAAAAATTATTGTTTTTCCTCGGAACTATTCCTTTTAATGCATTCTGTATGGAAACATACAAATGTGAATGTATAGGATTATGTAAATACTTATATTACAATAATGAATTAATGATTTAGCCCCAAACTGGTGGTTACTTACCAAATGAAATCATGAAAAAGTGTATATCTTAATTATTGGAATACCAGGAGCTGTGTCAATGTTTTAGTCTAGTCCTGTAATTTTGTTAAGTGTTATATGTGAGTCATTTGTCATTTGTGCACCGTCAGAGTGGCTAATGGGGGTCCTAATAAACTAAACTAAACTAAACTAGATGGTTCTCGGCTTGTGGTGTCAAAGCACAAAAAACAAAAACATTAGAACATCTTTCGACACTTTGAGCACGACAACCTCGGAAATATGTAAGTAAGAAGGCAGACATCTCTACACCTGATATCTTCAACACCCAGCAACTCACACTGAAACAATCTAGATTGTTAAATAGCACTACAGATTAGACCGTTTGAACTGTTAACATAGAAACACATGACAGTGTAATGTCATTACAATGCAGAATTAACAGACAACTTTGCAGCTCTACAAGGCTTTTTTTTTTTCCAAATATTTTTATTGAAAAAAAAAAATACCATATTTCCAATCACAGAAATACAATTTACCTTTTCTTTTCTTTTTTTTAAGAACATATATGCATATGTACACAGTCACATATACACATATAGAAACAAAAATAACCAAAAACAAAACAAAACAAAAACACTCTGATAAGAATGTAAAAGAAAATAATTAAATTAAATTACAGAGTACAGTGTAATAAACAATGAACAACCCCCCACCCACACCCCCACTCAGCTCATCATGACTAACACACATATTACAGGTTATTTATGCAATATAAAAAGGTACAACTACAACAGGCTCACATTCAATTGGGTAGTACCTCTAAATTGGTGAAATAGGAAATAAAGGGTTGCCATTTGTGGAAAAAATTTAACTGTACATCCTCTCAATGTGTATTTAATTTTCTCAAGTTTTAAAAAAAACATGATGTCTTTGAGCCACCGAGAGATATAAGGATATTTAGCAGACTTCCAATACAACAATAAGGAACGTCTTGCTAGTAAGGATGTGAGAGCTATAATGTCCTTTTGTGTAGAGTTAAGTGCAAGTGAGGGGTCAGGAATCCCAAATATAGCAATCAGAGGGCAAGGTTGGAGATTTACCCCAAGAACTGTGGACATAATAGTAAAATAACCCGCCCAGAAATCTTTCAGATCAGGACAAAGAAAAAACATGTGGCTAAGGTGACAAGGAGAGCCATGGCATTTATCGCATTTGTCTTCCACTTCTGGATACATTTCAGATAGTCTAGACTTAGAGAAATGCACCCTGTATAAGACCTTAAATTGAATAAGACCAAGACGAGCACAAGAGGTGGTAGATCGTATCCTCTCTATGGCCTGTTCCCAGGACTCCTCATGTATTTGTATTCCCAGTTCCTCTTCCCATGTGCACTTAAGTTTAGCATTTGAGTGGTTGCTAAATGCCAAGATAATATCATACAACTTTGAAATGATCTACAAGGCTTTTTGTCTCTTTCAGCCAATTATTTTGTTTTTTATGACCCACAACTTTAATGTTAATGTTCAGTCTGTGCACTCTTATCAAAGTGGTTTCCAGCTGCAGCAGGAAGATACATTTAGCAGCAAACAGCAGACAGACCCAGTAAGAGACTAGCAGCTAAAGAGAGAGATTTTTCTCAGGAGTTGGTAGAGACCAAAGCAGAGCTAAAAGTAGAGTAAATATTGGACTGGAGTTCAAATAAATGTTAATGTTGCTATGTGTCTGCTGGATGTGTCAGTAGGCATTTGATTGCCAAGAGATTGGCCCTATAAACCGTACAGGATGAGGATAAGATAGTGGCTGAGTATCTGAAAGCTTGTTTTGATGTTTGCTTCCCTTTTGTGGCCAGAAAATTATTGTATCTTTACACATTTGTTTGAAAGTAACTTTAGAATATCATGCCCAAATAGGTTCACAATCAGATAAATAAACAAAGTCTAAGAGATTCATTAAAAGTCATTATTGTATGTTATAGTGAAAGTAGTGGTAAATTATTTTATCAAATGTTTATTTTCATTTGACCCATTTTGCATTGGAGCCACTTAACAAAGACATTGATTGTATGGTATGTAGCTTCAGGCAGTCTGGGTTGTTTGCACCCTAGGTGCTTCCATCAGATACACTAACCCTAAGCTTTTATGAGGGGTCATAATTTCAGGGCACCGTCTGTGTCTCCTTTCACAGTCAGGAGAGTAGGTGTGTGTTGTACAGGTTAAGAGATTGGTTGAAATACCAGAAAAACATTCCATCAGACTTTCTATCACACTCTATTACAATCCTAAGTTTAGGATTTCTGCTCTTATTTTTGTCTTTATTGGCTTCATTTCACCTCCTTTCCCTGATAGCTCAGTCCAGCGGACAGGACATTGCTTGTGGTGGTGAGTAAATGGCTTCTCTGCAAAATTAGGCCATAAAGTTTATGGAAGGCTTGTTCACCTCTTATGTCTTCTGCTGGTTTTACATCTGCCATTCCTGTTTCAACCAGTAACAAAGTGAGGACGATATACTCAACCCACATTGTGTACTTATCTAGTTTCATAACAGTTGTGCTCCAGCCACAGACTGTCAGGGAAGAGTGAAAAGATTAAGTAGATCATTTGAAAGATTGGTTTCTTAGCAACAACATGTTTGTTCCAGTATAGTTTGGTTGCTTTGTTCATCCTGAACAGGGACAGCTAGTGAACATATAAAATTTGATTCTCATGGTCACCAGAGGATGATTCCTAATCATTATGGTGACCTTTCCCCTGGTCAACATGGGCCAAAATTTATCATATCTAAGAAAATTTAAAATGTAATGGACATAATGCTATTAAATTTACTGAACACATTCATGTTCCCCAGAGGATGAACCCCCCACAATTTGGACAGTCTGTGAGCTTTCCTCTAGCACCACCCTCATGATGGCTGAGCACATGCATGCGCCAAGGTGGCCTGTTTTTGTTTTTTTTTCATTTTATGTTAATGACTCTCCCCTAATCCTCAGGACAAACTTGTGTTTAGACATAGCACTGGTAAGGCTCAAAAAGACAGACAGATGTAAAAATGGATGGATGTCAGTTTCCTACCTCTGCAAACCAGTAATGAATACTCGGATATTCTTTAAAAAAAGTAAGATGCCACAGAAGGTGGAAAACATGATTTATAGGGAAAATTACAGTATTTAATTAAATCAGAAAGAACCAAACGAAACCATATCTGTACTTATTAAAACACATGCCCTGTGCACAACACTGTCCGTCCTTATAACTGGGTGCAAGTGACTGCAGGACACATCAGACTGATAGTAGTAGGGGTGGGAATCGCCAGAGGACCCATGATACAATATTACCACAATACAATATTATTGCAAAACTGTGATATGCTGAGTATTGCAATAAAATAAATTGAAATATATTACAATTTATTACCTCTTTTTCCAACTGCAAATTATTTCCCCAAAGGAAAACTTTGTCAACAGCAGTTATCCTCATAAGATAAAGTTTTTAGTCTGTTCATCTCACTTTAATCAATTTTATCGCAGCAAAATGTGATGCAAAACAGACAGACTGACAAACACCATCATAAAACCTGTCAGAATTGCTTCATACACCTGACAACCTGAACTGCTGGCAGATTTAAAGCTCACTGCAAGGCCAGATTCAGTGTGTGAGGGAAACACTCAACATCCAGGTACCCTGCTAACTGAATGCATCCATGTTAGAAGCGTTGTCTGTAATTTTTGCTCTGGTGTGGCTTCCTCTAGACTGCTCTAGTTTGGAGAACGTGAGACAGCACTTACCAGTCCTCTGTGAGATAATGTGTCGTTATAGTCACATATGAATCCACTGACATCAAAGTCCAGGTGTCAAGTTAATGCCACCCTTCCTGCTGTACTTAAAGATTCCTCAACTTTATGCTTCACTTCTCTGTAGAGTTTAGTTGGCTAGGTCGGGACTGAGTCACATACCTGAGTTCTAGTGTTTTTAGCATGCAACAAAAGCCTTTGTTTTCAACACTGCTGTATGGATGCAGATCTTTGTACATGAAGCAGGTGATGGACTGTGTTATTTTGTTAGCTCTCTCAGAGTTGGATGGTAGTTTTGTCAAGCTAAGTGTGTCCAGTGTAAGTTTATTTTTCAGCGGACTCAGTGTAGCATTAGCTTGGCTGTCAGCAGCTAACACTATCTCTGGATGGTGGAGTGTGCAGTGAGCCCTCATGTTCATAGTATTCCCAGAGTATTTTATTCTCATGTGACACTGCTTGCAAATCGCATGTGTCATATCAAAATCCACCTTTCCTTCAATGTCAAAAAATCCAGACACCAATGGTGCTGACACGCTTGCTGATGTCACCAGGGCAAGAAAAATCAGCACCATCTAGTGGACTGAAAAAGAAATAGATTTTATTCGTAGAAAAAGTTTTAGTAAGATGTGTATTTGCAAAAATGAATATTGTGTATAACAGAAGATCTATACTTGATGTCCGTGAATTGATACAATATCACCATGCACAGTATCGCCCACCCCCACCCTAATTGATAGTAAATAAGTAGATGCACCACACTTATTTACTAAGAACTATATCTAAATGAAACAAAGCAAAACCTACTATTTTAAGAACAATCTAGGGATGTATCTAATGATCCCATTAATATAAAACTCAAAACAGCCGAGTGGTTCTTTCTTTATTAAGACAGCACTTTCCTGTGTAACTGAGGAGGCCCTAAATAACTCCCATGACAGAAAACTGAGAGGCTAACCAGGGTGAGAGAGACAGAGGAGGCACACAGTGCGGTCTGAACTGGATATCTGTACGGGGGAGGTTGACCAGGACCAGACTTTTTTAGACGGGGGAGATAATGTGTGCCCTTCCAGCAACACTGAGACCATAGCAATGTATACAGAGTCTAAACAGCATCAGGTCAAGTGCCAGATTAAGAGAAAGAATGTGGTTGGTTGTGCTGATACTTTTAGAGCAGGGAGAGGAGTGAAAGCACTTTAAACTGAATAAAGACAGTTTGTCACATGACACAAGCTGTTGTTGTAGAGGCTGAATAATTATATATGAGAACCATGTGAAACTTTGTGTGCTAAACATCAAAGCAAAGTCACTTTAAGCAGTCTTAAAGTGTGAGGTCTTTCATGTGGTTAAATGTGAAAATGGAAATTCTTCTCTAGGTTTTGGCCTACATTCACACTAATAGTTTCTTGTAACCTACCCTTAAACTCAACTTTTCAGAACCTTGTTATAGTGTTTTCCCTGTGTCTCCGCTACATTTTACAGGCCACAGTGAGACCACTGTTATTTGTCATCTCCTCTGCATGCATTTACTTTTTTTCTCTACACTAATTGGCTGTATGTTGTATACCCACTTCTGAAGCCTCTTTCCCACTGGACAAATGACCCACTAACACCCACTAACATCTGGCTTTGTTTTAAAAGGGAAAGATTACAATCGGCATTCAATCCTGAGACAAATGTCTCCGCAGTAGTCATGCATATTTATCGGCTCCAAACAGCTCCAAACAACAGTGATGGAAATATGACAACTGGCTACAAATTTTCTAGGATGGCAAAGGTGTGACTTACTTACCCTCCCTCTTGGCCAGTACTTGTTGCCAGTAATAATTTTGACAGCTATTTTATATCTAGTCTTAGTCTTTAAATGAAAATTAGTTTGTCACATTGTATCCATTTTCATCCTTAGTAGTTTTAGTCTAGTTTTAGTTAGTATAGATATTTTAGTTGACTGAAATTCATGACATTTTAGTCAACTTTTAGTCATTATGATGTCTTTAGGGTTTTTTTATGTTGTTTTTTTTCTTTAAACTAATCCAGGGAGGATAATTTGTGTATCAGTAAATAGAACCAAGGTGACAGGTTGTAAAAAAAATTCGTTTTGACAAATTTTGTCTACAGCTACAAATAATTTCTGCACACTTACAAACTGTCATTTCTTTAGCGGTTTTTGACAGGTTTAAGGGGTGATTTACAAGCGCACACTTACTGATCATCATTATAAAAGCTCAACATCTCTCTTGTTATACTCTCATAAAACACCACAATTAACTAATCTGAGGTTCATTGAAAACTCTGACTTATTCATCTCACTGTTAAGAAGCAGAAAAATAACTTAATCAAAGCCTGAATTCTTTCTTAGTCTGCAACATGTTAGTCTGGAGGTTTAAACTCATGTCCTCTCACAGAGTTGGTAATTAAAACTAAACTTCCATCTCTGTCAGAGAAAACTGATCTGAGTTGAGACTGTTTACTTACAGCACAGCTAGACTCACAGATAACTGAGCCTCCTACCTGCCTGTCAAACAACAACTGATGTAAGTTGAATCCTGCGGGGATCAGCTGTGAAGTGGCTGCTTGCTCTACTGTTGTTCAGCAGCTAACAAGCGGAGCTAGCTGCAAACAGCCTCCGCTACGACTAACAAACTCCACAAATCCATTCTACAGGTCCACCATGCACAATCAGACACACATGGCTGATCATTTACTGCTGAACTACAGCTCACAACAATGGCTGATGCTGCTACAGTGTGAATGCTTTTGTTAAGGAAAGAGGAGTGAGATTGGTTAGAGTAAGAGTAAGAATGTCAGGGTAAGCCAATCATTAGGGCAGGTCATGCCTTCACCATCCTGGGAAAGATTAATTTGCCACCCAAATGGATACACTTACTCTGGCCCGTTTTCCGGGAAATGATGCGCCACTACAAATTCTGTCAGTCTCCAACCAAGCAGTGCTCAAACATCATTCCTAATTAGTCGGTACTGAGTTGGAAAGAGAGACTGAATAAATAGATATAAATAGAAGTAACTGCTATAACATTTCACTGGCTTCCATGCTGCTTTTTACTGTTTACTAACCCTTCTTTCTGATGTTTGTGATGTCGAACATAACATACTTGTCCAACAAGTGTTCTCCACTGTCCACTGGCCTCTTTTAAAGTATCAATTTTCCTGCTCCATACAGATGTAGTAGTGTTGGTTGTCTGCGTCCTTGTTGTGATGTGATGTCACATCTGCTTGACCAACCACTTTTGGCAGCAGTGGCACTAACCTCTGAAAGTATAAATTTCTAGGGACTCCCACAGCAGGTGGAGAATAGTGGAAACATAAGCAGAAGCTTTGACAAGCGATACATGTTACATTTTGTTAGGAATTCAGAATGAAAGGTCAGATATCACTTGGTCACACTGTTTTCAGTCCATTATGTTGGGGGAAAGGGGAAAGGTTAGGTGCACTTAGTACACTGTGTCACCTCATTACTATTGTTAACTAGCTATCACTCCAACATAAATATGTATTGACACAGTCAACCAGAAGAGAAGGTACCAAACAAGTGCATCAGCAATTCAGTTGCTCAGCAGGATGAGCTTTATTAACCATATTTACCCATGTACTTCATACAGCTTTATTGATTTACAAAAAAGCATAATGGCTGCTTGCAGTTTAGTGATACTTCATTAAACACTCGCATTCATGGAGAGAAGAAAAGCAGTGGTTGAGTTTTCAGTCATGTTTTCCTCCTTTGACACTCTGTGGTTATTTGCTTCCATGCATTGAGGTTTAACTCTGCCAGTAACATCATATCTGCCTCTAAAGTAGCTCTGCCTTAGAGAAATGTTTGTCTAACTCCAGTCTGCTCTCTGCTAAATCAACCCCTGCCAAAAGCTCAAGGAAGGGCTGTAAGTGAAGGCACAAAATGTTGAGGGGTGGAGGATGGGGCCTAACAGAGACAAAGGTTAGAGGACTGAGAGGCAAGAGGACACACACACACACACACACACACACACACACACACACACATATATACAAGCAGTTTGAACAGGAGAGGGAAGGAAAGTGTAGAGGTGTGCCAGAAGGCCCTCTGTCAAAACCCCAGTAGATGGAGCCGTGGCCTGGCCTCTCAGCTCTCAAAGGGCCCTTTCATGGCAGAGGCAGCAGGCTGTTGGAATGCAGCAGCCAGCAGTCTTATTCAGCCTTGCAGCCTTGGATGGAAAAGCATCCCATTGCCCCCAATCCCTCATTTTCCAAGGCTGTGGATACTTGTAATCAATCACAGCCACTGTCTGATGGGATGGCTGAAACCAGGATTTAGGAAGATCATCTCAGTTCTTGTTAGTCTTTTCTTCAAGTGTAATGAGAATACATCATTTTACTACATGGCAAAATATTACTTCACTGAGTTGTGGAGTGCATGGTATATTGGTAGGCTCAAAAGCATAGTAACAGCTACAAGACTCAAGACTAGTTGCCCCTAGAGGAGTTAGTTTTTCATTACAACCCAAAGTACAAAAGTGTCTTCAACCTCAAATGCATACCTCAAGGCTTTAGCAATCCAGGGACTATATTATACCCTGTCTGATACATTTATTTATTCAATTGAGCTCCCCGGTATTCTTCTAACTATGTCAGATTTTCAAAACTGATGAGAAGCATTGTCTTTGTAATTTTTTTCTCTAAAGCCCTTTTTAAACAGGAATTGTGCAGATTTGCAGGAAAGCCCAGTCAGTCTTCGTTCAACATCGGCAGTATTAAAACAAAATCGGGGAGTGCAGTTTATACAGAATGTGCCTTGTTCGGGGCAATGGGGGACATGAGCTACTAACAAAATGTGTAGCTCAGTGTGTGACGTAAACAGTAACGTGGAAGGGAATGCGCGGTTAGTCAGTCCTTCAGCGATTCTCTTGTAAGTCGGCCCGTTTTTCACCATTCCTGTCATCTGATGGTTAATGGCCTCTTCATGTGCGAGGGCAAGGAGGGCATGCAATTCCTTGTCCCCTCAGTTGCTCATCTTTACAGTGTCTGTCAGGTTTGTGTTTCCCTCTTGGTACTGGCTGCTCGCTAATTCCTGCTATCAGCTGTTTCCTGTTTATCCACAGCCAGTGGGTTGCACGTACGGCGTCATCAACAGCCCCTCCCGTTGTGGAAGACCGCTTCGTTCAGGTTTAAACCAAAAAAGGTTTATCAATATGACTACCCTGCAAGCCGGAAAATCGGGTACCTTGGATCAACTCGCCAATCCGGCTCTGTGTGTCTAAACGTTCACAGCTCGCTGGCAAAATGGCCCAACATTTGCGGAAAATCTGGCAGTGTAAAAGGGGCTTAAGAAGTTTAGAGGGTCAGAGTGGCTAAGTGTATATGCACAAAATAGTTTAATAATTTTTGCCCTTATTAAAAAAAAATATATATATACCTACTAATCTGTTTTGTCTAATAGGGTTGTAGCGATAATATAACCCTTCCATTTTCATTCCTTTAAGGTCATTCTGATTGATAAAAGTAAACATTCTGTAATATTGTGATACTGTAAAACCAGCACCTCTCTGAGACAGTAATTGTATCATGAAAATGTCATATCATTGCAACCCTAATGTCTAATGAAAATGAATATTTCCATTGTGGGATGCATGATATTGGATTTTTTGCTGATATCCAATATGCCGATGTGCTGATATGCAACAACTCATTTGACCGATAACTGATTTTGATATATCCACTTTTTTCCCCATCTAATTTTTAGTGATCATCAAGTCTCTTCTGTAGTAGAATTCTGTAGTGGAATTAGCAATTAATTAACAAATTAATTCCAGTCTTCTGTAGTAGAATTAACAAAATCTAAGTTTAACAGAATCTGCTTTTAACTGCTTGTAGTGCTTGTGTAAATAAGGACTGCACGTAAATATTGCTCATCATTATAAGAAATTACAATTTTAATTGGTATTGTGCTCTGTTATGTTCACAATACACAGATGCCTTTGAAACCTGCCAGTTAAATATGACAAAAGATTAGAAATATAACACATTTAGCTTAATTAGTTAGCAATTAGCAGATTTAAGCTTCAGATTAGGTTTCTTAAAAAATGTGAATGAGTTACATTTGTTTTCTACATTTCTGGCATCCCGTTCCCACTTGAATCAATCAGGAGAGAGAACTCCACAAATGTATCTTCTGTTTGAGTGGTGAGACTGTGAAACCCACATTACAGACCAAACACTAAGGTATCAGTGATGGCTGTCAAAATGTATAGTAATTAATACTTCATGCTATTGACTGCTCCAGTGGAGGTATGTCGCTATTTCCCCTGACAGAGCAGTCTCTCCGATGATTTCAAACAATGCGCTCATCTGCAGCTGTGTCTGGAAAGAGCCTCCTCTTGTAGCTGTTGTGTGTTTTGTGTGCACTTAAGTGTGTTTTTGCATCAAGTTTCATATTGAACCATTGTCGTTTAACTTCTTGGTTGGTTCTTACAACACAATACAAAGCTAAGGACACCCACTACCGCCTTCCAGGCCTGTCCCTGTCACGCCACTAATAACAGAAGTAAATAAAATGTTTTTCTCAACCCCACTTCACATAAGATAACTTCAGTGTCAGTGTTGGAAAAGTTTTTTGTTCTCTCTCTCTCTTTCTTTGTTTGCTCCATGTTTGCAGGTCGATAGGATGCACCTATGTATTGTAATTATCACCTCCATATATGGTGATCACTGGCTATTCATGGGTAGGGATGTGTGCTAATTGCTGACTAGTGGGAGCATGCTGTCAATTTATGATTGATTGGCATTCATGAATATACACACACGTGCCTATGTTTCCCGCAGCGTTCATGAATCCGGTGTAGTTTTTTAGTATCAAGTGTAGTTTTTTATGTGCAAATACTTACAGATTTAGTAATATTTCATGAATGAGACCAAATTCCTTCATCGCTGTAGGAGTGTTGTTAGGGTGGAGCGATAGGTAGAGCAGGTCGTCCACCAATCGGAAGATCAGGGGTTCCATCAATAGGTTTGGTGTTTAATAATATTTTATTGAATCTAAATCTTAATCCACTTCTTTAAATCTGACTCTTTTCCAATGTCTTTTGAATTGGCTCTCAAAATTTGTTGCAAAAGAAGAAGAAGAATTAAAAACTATTATTTAAATTGACGAAAGTAAAAATGGCAACTAAAACTGAGAAGCATGCTTGCAACAATAATTGATCATTTAAAAAAAAAAAAAAGACCAAGGAGAGACTAAAGTTCTTGGAAGGGTTCTTCGGCCTCAGAGCTTACCAAAATCATATATCTTATTAACCTGAGAGCTGGTCCAAAACGGAACAGGCTTTTGCCTGTCCTTAGTGAATCCCACAACTTTATGAAAATGCAATACTGAATCACCCAATCAATCACACAACCAGTTTGCCAATACACTTTATTAAGAATGTTGTGCAGTTTTCACTCTTATTTCATGTTCTTTCAGGAACAGACCTCTCTTAGTTATTGCCATTCAGTTTCTAGTTGCAGACTTGTGCAGTAGATCTGTAACAGATGAGAGCAGTGGGCTGAGTATGATCAAGGGAAAAATCAAACAAAGACTAGTTTTTTTGTTTCGATGCCTATGCTTTATCCATGCAGTGTGGACATAACTGCAAAGATGTTAGAAAATGATGTTGCATGGATGTTGAAATGTTAGGGCTGGTCAGAAGTACATGCTAAATATCTCAGAGGACTATATGTATGCTTGACATGTCTTGAGGGAATACAAATCCAGCATTTGCATCTGATTTAGCAATATGTAGTAAAATGATCCATCCTTTTCATACTGGATAAGGCCTGTCTCCATGTCTGCCTACATCCATGGCTGGCTTAAACTTCAATCTATAGAGGGAAGTGTGGCTCCTGAAGGAATGCTGTATGGTTTTGTTCACTGAAGTCTTCAGCACCACCAATTTCCTCCACCATCAACATCTGTCAAGCACATGCTCTGTATCACAGGGAAGGCAGGAGCCAATGCCAAGTAGAGTCAAGTTAATAACCGAGCCATATGTTGTGTCTGCTCACATGCGTCTGATCCTGATTAGCTCCCAGGGAGAGCCAGGCCCAATCACACAGAGCAGCCAAAGTATCAATTACACATGTTGGTCATAAAAAAAGATATGCATTGTGTATATCAGAGCAAAATTCCAGTTTGCCTCACAGCTGAACTGAGAAGTGCCCGGTGTATCTGGTACCTTCCTCCCAACCTCAGTGGGGTGAAAAGGTACTTATCTGGGTTGCTGGTTTTTTAATATTTCTCCTGGCCTTATTTGATTTGATGAATTTGGTTGGGGGGGGGGTCCTTATCCGCTGTGAGGGTCCAAAGCCTAGACATATATACATAGATGCCGCACTGACTGCCTAAGCGCGTCCCAGCCAGCCGCCATCTTGGATGGGTCTCGCTTTGCCTCCACAGTGCATTCACTTCTATTGAGGAAGGAGCTGTATGCATAAGTAAAATTCAACTGATTTTCATGCAGTTTGGTTTGTTACAAACGGCATACATGTAGTTATGATACAGGATGCTTTCGTACATCAAATAGCAGATAGCAACAGCATGTTATTTAGTTCACAACACAGTTCTTTTATTCATCTCAACCCCAGAGTGGAATACATATATATGTACATATGGGATACATGTGGGATATATGTATATATATATATATATATATATATATATATATATATATGCTGTGTAAACATACTGTATAAACACAATATACCAATACAAAACATAGTATAGCATATTAATACATTTATTAATATATTTTAATAAAGAAAATGCTTGACTGTTGATTGACTTTATTTCTCACAGACACTCACTCTCTTTTATACCCACAGCCATCAGACTTCATAATTCTTTGTTAAATAGATGATCTTACAGACTTCTTTGAAATTTCCTTTGGGGATATTACACTGACTGCTGTGATCCCTCAAAAGTAGTAAAAAAAACATTTAGAATATTTACATAAACACTGAAATTAATTTTGGTATTGGTATTATAATTATGAAAATGGGACTGTGATCAAGGTAATTTGAAAAAAGATACAGAAGGATGAGCAGCAGGGGATATTTGCAGCACAACTGGTGGAAAAGTGAATATGTGCACAAAGGTGTACTATACATAATATGCTATACTATGTTTTGTATTGTATTGTGTATATTGTGCTTATACAGTATATACATCTCTCTCTCTCTCTCTGTCTCTCTCTTTCTCTCTCTCTATATATGTGTATATATACATATATATGTATATATATATATATATATATATATATATATATATATATATATATATATATATATATGTGTGTGTGTATTCCACTGTAGGGTTGAGGTGAATACAATAACTGTGTTGTGACCTAAATAACATGCTGTTAAAGCATGAAATCCTGCATTTTTAATGTACAAAAGCATCCTGTATCATAACTACATGTGTGCCGTTTGAAACAAACCAAACCGCGTGAAAATCAGTGAGTTATTCTATTTTACTTATGCATGGAGCTCCTTCCTCAATAGAACTGAATGCATTGTGGAGGCGAAGCGAGACGCATCCAAGATGGCGGCCGGCTGGGACGTCGGCTCCAATAGGCAGCGGCAGTCAATGCGCCATCTATGTATATATGTCTATGGTCCAAAGGACAGAGGGATGTCGTATGCTGTAAAGCCCTCTGAGGCAAATTGTTATTTGTGATATTGGGCTTTATAAATAAAACTAGTCCATACCCACTGAGTGCAAAGTTGCCCACGTACAGTTTCACATGGACACGTCATAGGAAATTGCAGATTAAATAGTCAACTGAACCCATTAAGAAGAGCAATGTATTCAGACAGTTTCTGTGAATTTGATATTACAGTTGCTTTATTGAAAGTACAGTAGTACCATTGCCAATAGTGGGATAGTTAGTGGGCTAAAACTGTACATTAGTAGTTGAGGTAGCACGTTGAAAGGCAGATAGTTAAAGTCATTGCCTTATAGAAGCTCAGTTTTAGTAAGTTTTCCAACTTTTGCCAAGAGGGAACTTTAGATATTGGTCCCTAGATTATGTTCACCGAGTTTCATGCAGATCGGTCAAACTTCCTAGGATGAGATCGTTTTTAAGTTTTTTTCAAAATATTCAAAATGGCGGAAAATCTATATAACCGTAAATTATGGGTTTTTGAGGGAAATTTGTTCCTCATGATGGGAGGCATCTCTGTGCAAAGTTTCATGTCTGTACGACATACAGAGCATGAGATATGCCCATTCAAAGTTTGCAATTTCACTCGGTTGCTATAGCGCCCCCCTTTGGCCAATTGATGTAATATTGCTTCATTCTTATCCTCCCATGACCCTCTACACTGTGCCAAATTTCACATGGATTGACTAAGTCAGTGAGGAGAAAAACATGAAACACACACACACACACACACACACACACACACACACACACACACACACACACACAATTTTCGTCATTATATAGTAAGATTGATTGATTGATTGACTGATATATGAATGTTACTGAGCATATATGTTTCGAAAAAGATGAGCTCTTAGTGTTAGTGACCCCATGATCTTTTCAAGTACCACCCTTAGGACACACTTCTTAGTTGTAGCTCCACTACTGCCAAGCCTCCACAAATGGTTCCTGATGTTTTTCCTTTTGTCCAACACTTTATTTTTCATAATAAATTTTACAGCCTCTAGGGACCACCACTGGACTGGGTTGGTTTCAGCTTTAGTTTTAACTCGTGTCCTGTCTGTGGCTGTTTCTGCAGCTGATCTAGGTCTGTCAGTGGATACAGATGGAGCTGAAGCTCAGAGTGGAGCTGCACCCACAGGTGAAGGTAAGATAAATGTCTCATTTTGTTTTCTAAGCGGTTGCCTGTGTGTGCAGTCAGTTTAAAAAGTCACCTACCAACTAATCTCACCACCAGACAATCAGAGATCTCTGCCTTCTGATAGTCTGGGGACACTCCTTTCTAAAGTGTTTAACACAGCGGAGGAAATGACCGGCAAAAAAGCAACGCCTCTTGAATTTTTGAAAAGGACACGCCCTCCCGGAAATGTGCGCTCTCCCTTTTCTCGTCCGCGAGGAAACAAACACACAGAGAGCTTAAAAATGGATGCTGAGAGATTTAACTCCGTTTTATCAAACATGTGCTCAGTCCACAAGATTGTGGAAATGAAGGACTTACAATGACTTTGTTTAAAACTTTTAATGCAGTCGGACTATGTTTACGAGCACAAGAGTTCAGCGAGTGACCGCCCTGCAGATTTACTATTGGTTCTGCAATGTAGGGAGTTTTTTTTAAACTCTGAAATTGTATCCGCCCATCTAAACACAAAATCAGGGAGAAAGACATCAGTCTTTAGTAGGGCTGGGCGGTATGGCCTAAAATCATTATCACGGTAATATTTTGGGGGCATGCGGTGATGGTATAATATCGCGGTATCGTCTTCTCTCTTTTTTTTTTACACCTTAAACAATTTAAAAAGCCATACAAGTCTAGCATGGACACTATTTATTGTCAGAAGTAAAACAGTTGCTAATCCATCTATTATTGTGTATAACACGTTATACAGTATGTATAAACGTTAGAGGGAAGAGGAGGGCCGGCGGCTCCTGGGCCCCCTTCTCCCACGGGCCTGGGTTTGGTGCGGTCAGTCAGGCCACCTCCATCATGTAGCGAGGAAGGTGTGTGAGGCCAGCCGGCCGGCAGGCCCAGTTCTGCCGCCGAGTACTGCGGTATGAAGGTAACGTTAATCACAAAAGCAGCGGCTCATGTTTACTGCAGTAAGTTACCGTCACTGTGAATACCGCCCAGCCCTCGAGCACATGCTTTGTCTTGAGATGGTAAAATAAATTGCTTGTGTTACCTTTGTTTGCTGTCACTGTCACTCAACACTTTGTTTTTCTGCTCACTATCCGACCGTTTAAAGCTGAACCAAGTCCAAATCACGGACGTAGCACCGTTTTTTTAAACGAGCTCCTCTTGCTCATGACATCATCGACGATAGGACGGTAAAGCGCAAATCTCTACCGTGGACCAAATTTATATCATTTCTACCGTCTACCGCATGTACCGCGCAGCCCTAGTTAAGCAAAGTGTCTAAAGACTGACTTGTGAGTCTACCTACCAACACCTCTAAGTCTCACAAATGTATATATATTATACATTTTTTTAATACAAAATCCACCTGAAAAAAATCTTGTGTGTTATTGTTTATGACATTTGATCACCTCTTCCTTCAGACAGGAATGTAATTGAAAACATGCATTGGTCATGGAAGCACTGTGGTAAGCTCTGTATTGCACCCTTGAACACTGGGGAGTTGTTGGAGGGATGAATCAGAGTCAGATATGTAGGGATGAAAGAGGGTCAAGGGGAGAGGTGATGGAGATCAAGTACGAGCATCGAACAGGGACCAATGATGGGCCTGGAAGTGTCACAGGGAATGAGACAAAAGGTGGGGGCACGTCTCTGTGAGCTTCAACTTCATCATCCACTTGATAAGCCATTATTTTGATGGTGTGGTCTGAAATTAGAAATTTGTTTGTTTACTTGTGCAAACCATGTCCCGGGCCTTGCCAATCTCCCCAGACAACTGCCCACAACTAATCAGTGTTGTGTGACTCCTTTTTCTGGTAATAAAATGTAGTATATTATAATTGTGAATCACAGACTGTAAAAATAATGGACGTAGCTACTGTGATGTCAACCATTGGTTTGTGGACTCCCATATAGAGGGCCCCAGGAATGAGCCCTCTAAAACCTGGAAATGAGTTAGCATAGTACCACCCCTAGCTCCCTTGTCTCGAAGTCAGTAGGTTTTTTGAATGGGTTTTTGGTTAGATGTCTGAAATATGGTCTGTGATTAACACAAGCTCAAGAGACTTTTACATTTTGTTCTACGACATAAAATATGCCAGTAAATACTCCACTATGAATTTTGAGGATTTTACACATCTTAAAAAAGGCAGTTGCTAACAAGTGGCAAAATAAGATTACAGAATGTCATCACACCAAACATGGCTTCACAGCCTCGCTGCAGTAGAGATGTTAAGTCATAAGACTGTAGTTCATTTATAGCCTAATGCCAGCTTTCTACCTCTGGTGATTGCATTTAGGCTTTAGAGCATCAAAATGGTGTTCATTTGCGAAGATTATCTCACTGATTATCATGTTTGTTTGCCACAGAGCTTATTTTTGCAATAATCCCAAATCCAATGAAAAAATTCCTGCAGGCTTTTTGATAAAGGAATCAGGCCAATGCTAACTTCTGCATCAGCCTACTGAAAAACATTATCCCTGGCGCCCTCTATTGAAGCATCAAGTTCAGCATTAAGGCTGTCACCATCTTGGTGTTTAGGATCCAGAACTATCCGTACTTGGAGAGAGGAGCCGTGGAGGTGTGAGGAGTGGATCTGAATGAGAAGCTGGGGACACTGTCAGCAGACAGCTTATCACTCAATTCCCTCAATAATGCCTAATTTAAGGCATTCATAAAATGCAAATGACTGAGTAAAATTCACCCTCTGTACAGTTGCTGAAAGGGGGAAATTAGCTTTAGACCAGGCTGTAAACTGGCTGTTTATTTCTGCTGTAAAGTTGGACATTTTATTTGAACTTTCTTTATTGGTTTTTCACAGAACCCAACAAGTCACAGGCAATTAGTCAACATTCATGACAAAAAATGGTTTTGTCATAAAACAATCCCTCCAATCCCTCCATCCCATCCCATTTCCATCCCACCCACCCTGGGATACCACACATTCACTCCATCCATTCATACCATCACAGACCCAGACAGATAATCAGACATGCACAAATAGAGTACCAATTAAAGGGTAAACAGCTCTAATACCAACAAGGAGGAAAATAACGAAATTAGATAATAATTAAAAATAAATAAATAAAAGATAAAGTAAAACAAGTAAAATAATAATAAAATAAAGAAAGAAAAATGAAGAAGAAAAAAAATAAAAATAATAATAATAAATAAATAAAGGGGGGGAGGGGGCTCAGTTACTTTCTGCAGCAATAGTCAGTGAGTACTAGAAAGGGCTGCCATGTTTTGTAGAAGGTATCTAATTAACCTTTCAAGGAGAACCTAATCTTTTCTAATGTAATGCAGTGCAAAACCTCCTGAATCCATTTATTATGGGTGGGTGGGGCAGAGTGAGACCATTTTAGAAGAATGAGTCTTTGAGTAAGCAAGGTGGTGAATGCAATGATTTTCCTTGTGGATTTCAGGACATTGAGTGAGGTTGAGATTCCAAAGAAGGCAGTAAGAGGCTCAAATACTATAGTCTGGCCTACTACTTTGCCAGACGTTTCAAAAATTGCAGTCCAAAATTGAGACAGTAGTGGGCAGGTCAAAAACATGTGGCTGAAGTCAGCGGTCATCTATTGCAACTGTCTGTCCTATCAGGATAGATTTTAGCCAGTTTGGCAGTAGTAAAATAAACTCTGTGCAGGATTTTACACTATAGGAGGGTGTGTCTCGCACAAATAGAAGCTGAGTGAACACTATTACTGTAAGTATCTTCTCCCACTGTTCATCAGACAAAGGAATCTTGAGGTCCTGACCCCAGGCAGTCCTCAGAGAATTCAAACGATTAGGAGACAGTCTGTGGATGTAATTGCATATGATTCCTATAAGCCCTTTCCGTTTAGTATTGAGGGTTAAGAATTGGTCTAACGGCAGTTCCGGTGGTCGGTTGGGAAATTGGGGAAAACAAGATTTCACATAGTGTCTTATCTGAAAGAAACGGAATAGGTGAGTATTTGGTAAGTTGAATTTTGAAACCAGGTCAGTGAATGAAGAGAAAATACCCTTGATGAAGAGGTCATCAATAGTAACCAGGCCTCTATCAGACCAGGTACGGAAAGCTGGGTCAGAGCATGAGGGGAGAAATCGGTGATTACGATAAATTGGTGATTGACATGATTGTGTGTGGAGGCCAAATACTTTCCTGAACTGGTTCCAGATCATTAGTGTATTTGTTACAATCGGGTTGAGACTAACCTGTTTAATTGGTAGTGGCAGTTGAGAGCATACTACCGACCAAAGACAGAAGTGTGAGGAGGAGATCTCAAGCAAATCCCACCGTGGTTGCTTGTCTACTGTTTTACTTATTTACATATTCCAAAAAAGGAGCTTGTTAACATTGCAGGCCCAGTAATAGTAGCGAAAGTTTGGGAGTGCCAGTCCACCTTGGGACTTAGGAAGTTGGAGGGCTGCTCGACTGATTCGTGCCCACTTATTACTCCAAAGAAAGGAGCTTATCAACTGGTCAAGTTTTGAAAAATAGGTCTTCCTTATGTAAATAGGTATATGTTGAAAAAGATAAAGATATTGTGGTAATAATGACATTTTTATCAGGTTGACCTGCCCAATTAATGAGAGTGGGACTGAGGACCATCTAGTGAGATCTAATTTACAATGGTCGAGCAGTGGATTAAAGTTTTGGAGAATAGTTCGGTAAATGATGTTGTCACCTGGACCCCAAGATATTTGAAACCATCTGAAGCTTTTCTAAAAGGGAGGGAACCTTGAGGGAGACAGTCAGCAGCAGGGTTAATAGGGATGTAGTCTCTAGCTGTAGAGTAAGTCTTAAAAAACTCTGATGTAACCATCAGGCCTGGGTGATTTATTACTCTGTAAGGCTTTCATCGTTTCTTTAACCTCAGACACAGTGATCAGAGCACCCACATCTACTGCAGCTGCTAAATCAATTTATGGGTACGTAAGCAGGTCAAGAGGGTTCGGGCCTTCCCAATCAGTTGAGGAGGTTTCGGAGGAACACAATCTAGAATAGTAGTCAGCCAAGGCGTTGTTTATAGCGGTGGGATCGGGTGTAACTTCATCCGAATCCAGCTTAATCCTCGGTATGACTCTAGATGCCGCCTCAGCCCGTGCTTTATATGCCAATAGTTTGACTGCTTCTTGAACCATCTTGAAAAAGCGTTGTTTTGTGAGTAGCAGCTGCTTCTCTGTCTGACCGGAAGACAACAGATTGTATTGTGATTGGAGTTGTACTCGTTTCTTATACAATGTATCAGAGGGATCAGCGGCGTATCACCTAAGCCTAAGCTTCCAGGACCCTATTGTTCTGCTGCATGTTCTTCTTCTTCTTCTTCTTCTTCTTCTTCTTCCGAGGAAATCCTACTTCCCATGCGCGAAAAATGAACAAACTTTGCACGAAGGTCCAGTCTCATGCGAGATTGCCAAAGTTCAAAATTTTGAAAATTCACAACAAATCAACCATATGTGCTACAGATTTGCAACTTTCACCAAAATGTAGCCCCAATACTGACAACTTTTGTACACTGAAACCTGTTGCAAATTATGAAGTCCATCACTCTGTTTTTTTTTTCAAAAACTATAAAACATATTAAACCTATCTTCTCCCACAATTTTTGCTCAATTGACACCAAACTTGCTACAGAGCATCTTCAGACTGTCCTACACAAACTGTCCACACAGTTTTTTTGATTTATCAAAAATTGAGCCTACAGTGCATCAAAATGTTTGATGGTAAACGGTACTGTAAACATATACTTGCAAATTCTTGCTAAATACATTTTCAGTGTTCATTAAAAAAATGACAGTTTTGGAGTCATGGTAGATGATGTTTGGAAAATATCAGAAATTTATCTCAAAAACTGAATTTTTTACAGCATTTTGAATTTTGCTCTCACGCAAACAATTGGAGTCAATGCAAAAATGGCGTTTTTAAACATCAGTTTTTTACTTATGGAGCCAATAAATCATTGGACCTCTGTTGAGAGCCTAAGGCAGACAAAGCACACCCTTCCACACACATGGACAGGCTGAGGCAGAGAGAGCACACCTCTCTGCCCTTCAATGCGCATATGAGGAAAGCCTGAGGTAGAGAGAGCAAACCTTTCTGCCCTTCCATGTGCCTATATGGCAAGCCTAAGGCAAAGAGAGCAGTGGGAAAGACCCTCTGGGAACAGAACAGAGCAGCATCAGTGACAAACAGAAATTACTTCAGGTCATCAAGAAATGTTCATCCTTTTTGGATTCTCTGTCACTGTGCAGGCATTTAAGAAAAACAACCTTTCTTCCCAAATTCAACACATGGTGAGTAATTGATATTAGGGCTGCAACTAACGATTATTTTGATAGTCGATTAATCTGTCGACTATTTTAATAACTAATCGATTAATCGGATAAACGAAGAAACTTTTTTTTTTTGCTTATTCCAAAAATATTTTTATTTTCCAAACACCTGAGCTTACTTCTGGTGCTTCCCCTGAACAGCAGCACGACACAACAATATAAAATAAATAAAAATAAATAAAAATTAAATAAATCAAACCGCACACTGATTCCAACAGGTACGGGAGGAACTAGTGCAAAATAAACAGCAGATCAGCAGCACAAGATAAAATAAAGATCTATGCCTTGAGCTTGTAGATTATGGAATTATGAACATGTGTGCAAATCTACCAATATATATTCTTTCACATGAATGTTAACAAATCTTTGCAACATTATTAGCCAACGTTAATCTATTCCAACCACTCGGACGCAACAATAGTTACTGTTACCACCTCCGGTTTTAGGCCGGCTATCAAGCTGTGTATTATTCCCACAATTTCCAGCAACAATATATTTTTTTAATGTATTATATTCTTTTACATGATCGCTCCGGTAACATAGCGGCCACGAGAGGGTTAAACTAAGATGGCGCCCAGTCACCCATCCACTACCACGATAACTTGTTTATTTCTCGCCTCTTTACTAACTACGGCAGTTTTTAAATATATCGGCATGACTTAAGGGCCGTCCACACCAAGAAAGATAACTGTAACGTTAACTATAACGATAACAATGGCATCATCCACACCAATGAACGATATCGTCGTGTTGCTAGGTTACCCCAAACACACACTGCTCGGTGCGGTCGGCAGGGGAGCATGGTGATGGATAAAATGGATACTGATGACCTGTTATTGCTGTATGTTGCGAGAAAGAAAAAGGAACCAATTTGCGCTTGCTCCACTTGTCTGTCTGTCTGTCTGTCTGTCAGCTCCATCTGTCATGAGACAAACATGAATGAAGACGTGCAGTTTATTGTGTTTCACAGCGACGAGCTCATTACGCGCGACAATTACGCACGGCTGCGCGCTCTTTATAACTCACTGTGTGAACCTATGTTGCATAATAAAGATTTGCCCCCCTCAGTAACTTCATCCTGGCGCCTGAATTTTATGAATGGAGGGGAAAAGAGGAGACGCATTCCCCTGCAAAATGTATTTTATTGCAGTTATTTACCGGTATTTGCAAAACAAAATCACTGAAGTTAAGATTCTGTCACAAAGCTATATTGTTACGGATCTTTGCACATGTTTAAGTGGTTGTATGGAAATCCTGGAGCTTTCTTAGTGGGTATACGTGACATGATGAACGTCTCGACCTGTCATTTCGGATGGATTTTGATTGGCTGTCAGTGTTTCTATCGTTCATCAAATCGCTCTGAAAGTGATCCAAACGATATCGTCCACCACTATCGTTGTCGTTATAGTTGAAGTGTGGACGCTGCCAAACACTTGAGTTTACAACGATTTTTAAAACTGTATATTTATAGTTATAGCCCTTTACCCTGTGTCTGCTGAAGTGCCTGCCTTCATCCAGGCTAACAAACACATGTTTTCTCTTCAGATGCTCACGCATCATCGATGTACTCCCGTGCCATGCAAAACGAGCGTTGCAAATGTTGCATTGAACGCCCTCCTTTTCAGTCTTGGTGAAGTTTTCCCACACCATTGATGTTTTAGGTCGGGATTTGGGTTGGGTTGTGTCCATGTTTTTCTCCACCGCTGCCTCGGCCATGGTTGTTTCTTTTCTGTGCGTCCTGCTGATGTTTACACGCCGGTATCCACGGACATATATAAAGACCCGACGAATCGATCACAGAATTAGTTGGCAACGATTTTTTTCGTCACGACGAATCGACATAATCGATTCGTTGTTGCAGCCTTAATTGATATACAAAAGGTGACTTTGCTGAAGTATTCTTTTAAAACATACTTCTTGTTCATTACAGCTGGAGCCGTTTTTGTGTATGTCCATCATCTTTATTGGTTATGGTCAACATAGTGCTCAGCAGGTTAATTGCTGGGATCTGGTATCGGCAATGTTACCCTAGCAAAGTCCTATGATTAGTCAGATACGATCCAATTGTTTTCTATTTTCTAACTACGTTTCCTCAGCCAGCCTTTCCTCCGGAAGTCAGTGTTAGCAATTCATGGCAACATTTAGGCCTCCCAGCTGCAATAAAGAGTTCATTAATGATTTGAAACAGGTTTGTTAATGTTTGTGCCTTCTGGTTATTAAGCCCTATCCTTTCAGGACTTAGCTCTGTCATGCAACATGGTGGGTGTTCAGTGCAGCCTCCTGGCCTGTAAGCATCAATCATGTTAAAATTTAAAGGGAAGCTTCAATACTGCTGCAGGGTGTATTTAACACCAGGATAGGGAAAAGAATGGTACAACGTGAGGACTGTTTGCAATGACCGTCAGTCCTTCAGGGACTAAAGTAAGCACTGAGCAGTAATAGTTTTGGAAATAAAGGATCATTCTTTAGAACAGAAACTCTGCAGAGCTTTCTTTGTAATTTTTATTTCCTTGTTATAATCATAATTTTAGGTGTAGTTTGAAAGTACATTGTTCACTTATTTGGGTTTGATAAGTTTTAGGGCTGTTCATAGAGGTCACAGAGGTCACCTTTTGTTATTCACAGCTCTCGTACAATTAATTATTATCAGATCAGTCCTATGTACAATATCAAATGTGTAGTATAGATTGGTTTAACAGCAGGGGCGATTCTAGGACCAGAGGTTTAGGGTGCTGAGCACCCAGAGAGCTGCCCGGCCAGGCAAGATAAATTTCACTGTTTTGTACATTTTAATGCAATTTTATTCCCACATTTGTGAAAGAAAAGCACAAAACTTTTTGGGAAAGTCTGTGACTAAACCATCAAATCTGATAAAGGTTATTTAGATGCTGAGCCACAGCCAAAGAGGAATGGTTTGCAATCATAAAAGAAACATATCGTAACCCTAATTTCTGGGGGAAGAGAACTTATTTTGATACAGCAGCTCCGGTTTGCAATCATAAAAGAAACATATCGTAACCCTAATTTCTGGGGGAAGAGAACTTATTTTGATACAGCAGCTCCTCAACATACACATAAACATGTTGATATGTTTCTGGAGTAAACCAGCCCCCTATAGTGAGTACCAAAAATACCAAAAATGGACCTTGGACTTATTTTTTGGACTTTTATTTGAAATGCAATGTACAACATGTAACATTAACACATTAACAGTAATTGACTTTTTCAATGTTTGCCTCTGCCTTTTTCCTTCTTGTCTGTATTATGTAATACAAATACATAAATAAGAGTACACTTCAAAGTGCTTGAAATCTATAAAATAATAATAATAAAATAATAAAAGAGAGGCAACCCTGCCTATGGTACCTGCCACACACACACACACACACACACACACACACACACACACACACACATAGGGAGATATAATGTTAATGGCATCCAGTCAGTTAGCTAGTCAGTAGCACCTTGGCTTTAATATTAACACATGCACATGACACAACAGCGAGCTTCTCTCATTCCAATTCAAACAGAGGACAGTGGTACTGACCACCTGTAACGTTTCCTAGCTAGAAAAAACGTCAGCTAACTCCTACCTAACAACATAAACAGTGACCTAGATTAAAGAAGAAGTTAAGAAATGTGCCACATGCTGCTGTATGCTATGCTCTACAGTTACCACAAACTGAGTGAAATTTGCAATCATTTCGCGTGAGAGAGAGAGTGAGAGAGGGAGAAAGAGAAATTGCGCAGATTTTATACACGGGTCTCACTGGCGTTAAATAGCACCGCTTTACTGCCTGTGGCAATTAGTGCTGGTCTTTGTGGATTAGGTGGTATTTGCAATGAAGCTTATTTGCATAAGAAGGGGGCAATTTTGCACTGAATTTATGAATATTCCCTAATTTACATGCATGCAAATTGGACCGGCGCAGCTAGGAGTGGCAGTGCAGTTTGTGTTCAGTTTGCGTGCATTTCACCCTTTGCGTGTGCTTTGTGGATTGCACGCTATTTTTTTCTCTCATTTGCACAGGTTTAGCAGTCACAAAAGCAGTGCAATCCTTTTGAGGATCTGGCCCTGTGTCCTTTAAATCAGGTGTAAGGAGTTGAGTTGTAATGATAAAAAGAATCCAATCTTGTCTATGAGCAACAGTAATTCAGAGAGAAAGAAAAGAGATCACTATGGTACAGAGCTAGAATGGAGGCTGGAGCCTCCTCAGCACCTTGTGTCTCGGCTGTCCATCTCTCCACATGAGGTAGATGAGATGTAGTGTCTGATGGGCACAGGATGAAAAGATTTCCTGTACTGTTCTGTGTTGCATCTTGGTGGCATCAGTCTCCTGTTTCAGGGGCTCCTGTGGGTGAGCAGGACATTGAGGAGAGGGTGAGGGTCATTGTCTATGATGCTCTGCAGCTTGCCCAGTATCCTTCTCTCTAAGGGCCCTGACACACCAAGCTGATGATTGGCTGTTGGTCAATGTTGAGCCACTGGTAAGCGTCAGAGCATGTACATTCTGCACCTGCGTGGATGGAAATAACTCTCCACACCAACAGATGGCACTTGTCTGTATTTGTCATTCTAAAAGGGAAACTGAAGACCGTCTTGATACTAGTTAGCCAGTTAGCACATTAACAACACAATCCAATGTAAAAAGAACAGAGCATATTAACTGTGCACCAATGATCAATAACACAACCTATGACGGTATGTCTCTGCTTTAGAACTCAATGGATAAAGAAAAATAATCTTACCCTACATAATAGGTTTGTTTTGATCTCACTCCCTCTTGACTTTAGCTCTTTGTTAAATTTCCTCACTTCCATTTCTCTCCTCGTGGGCTGAGCTGACCTGCCCATCAAAATTCACCATTCACATTCAGTGGCTCAGCTGTTGCCGAAATTGATTCAACACGCTGAATTGGCAAAAAAAAAAAAAAAAAGAGCTCACAGGGGCCAATGAGAGGCAGCGGTGTGGGATACACTGCACCGATGAGGGCGGCAGACGCTCTTTAATGGCCCAATTTTGATGTACAGCTGATCGTCGGCTTTGTATGTCAGGGCCCTAAGACCTAAGATTTCCCAAATAATCATCATCACATAAATACACCATAATTTATTATCTGTCTTAGACAAGATGCTTTTTGCTAGATTCTGTGTTTAATTCAGGATTTTACCCTGTGTCAAGATAGGTTAAGTCCGACACAACCACTTTTGGTGTCATTTGGTGCCCTGAGTAGTCATTTCTCAGACAGACAGGCTGGTTGTCCAAGTGGATCAGGCTTTGGACGCTTGCCAGTGAGCTGGCTTTGAGAGAAAGCAGCTTTTCATTGCCTCTATCTCTTGGGGATAGGACTAATCAATCAAGTACTTCGGCCTTGATATTTGACACAGTCAAGCCTCCATAAAAGTACCTTACTAGTCACAAAGTAGCGCTAGACTCAGAATGATGATGTGTGAATCTCCAAGGGAATCATTATTATTGAAAGTGGGCTCAGCTTGCTTGCAGGCAAGCTGCCTTTACCTCTGCAGGATTGCATTACAGTTTGTAAGAGAAGGGTGATTGATAAGAGAGAGGAAGTTTTGGTTTACAATAATACAGCCTTAACTGGGTAACAAACATGGATCGCTGTTGTGATTAATGCAGACATAACACTGTATTTGAATCTGGACTGGGCTTCATTTTTCACCTGGTTGAATATCTTTTTGTCATTACTTTGCAGTGTTTTGCAGCAGTCAGTGTTGATTTTGTTGACAAAAACGAAAATTGTTCGTAATTGACCTTTTTTGTGTGATGAGAACGAGATGATGATGAGCTAAATATTGATCTTGACAATAAAAACTAGGACATAATCTATGTTTCCTTTTAGCTGACGAGACAAAATATGATAAAAATGTTAGTCGTGGATTTTCGCATATTAATAGCTGGGAATGACTGTGCTTACAATTATCTTCAAATGACGCATGGAGAACAGGCTGGTAAACTCCAGTAAAGAGTCAGTGTCAGAATGTTTCACTAGCCAGCAAAAACACTCACACCAGAGCAGCATCAGCCATTAGTGTTAGTTGTGAGCTGTAATTCAGCAGTAAATAAGCAGCTGTTTGTATCTGACTGTGGATGGTGGAGCTGCTGAATAGACTTTTGCAGTTTGTTAGTTGTGGCAGTGGCTGTTAGCAGCTAGCTTTACTCGTTAGCTACTGAATGTCAGCAGAGCAAGCAGTCATCAGCTGCTGGTTGTCACAGGTGATTCCCGCAGGACTCCACTCAGTCCACACTGTCTGAAGAAGATTTGTGGGTTGATGCTGCTGACAGGCAGGTAGGAGGCTCAGTATCTGTGAGTGTAGCTGTGATGTAAGTAAACACTCTCAACTCTGATCAGTTTTCTCTGACAGAAATGAAAGTTTAGTTTTACCAACTCTGTGAGAGGACATGAGTTTAAACCTCCAGACTAACATGTTGCAGATAAAGAAAGAATTCAGGCTTTAATGAAGTTATTTTTCTGCTTGTCGACAGTGAGATGGACAAGCCAGAGTTTACAGTGAACCTGGGTACAAATCCTAGTTGTCTCAGATTAGTTATTTGTGGTGTCAACATTTTTTATAGCATTAATAGAGAGATGTTAAGCTTTTCAAATGATGATCAGTAAGTGTGTGCTCGTAAATCACCCCTTAATCCTAAAAGGCAGGAGGGCAAGAACCCAAGACAGGCAGGGATCAGGTTACCACAGTGAACAAAAAAAGTGGGCTGGAATAAGTAGATCAGGATCTAATGAGAGGGAATGGGAAACAGGTTGGTGACTGGGTGATGCAGGTGAGACGGTGAGTGGGGAAGGCCAGGTAGATTTGATGAGTCAAGATGTGGCAGTGAGATGATAGGTGTAGAAGGGAAGAGAACATCTGTTGGATGGAGGGAAAATGGCAACGTAGGGGCTTAGAGAATGGAGAATGTGGGACAAAGCTACAAACTGTGATGTCACAGTAAAAAGAAGGCAAAGGGGAACTCAAATGGTGTGATTTCTGTGGAACAAACAGGTTAGGGGTACCTGTGGCCAGTGCAATGTCATCAGCATTCAATGTGGGTTTGACCTTAGGAGAAATTTTGTGGGAGGATTCAAGCATTTGACTAGAAAAGTGTTGGAAATGGAGGCTTTGTAAAGTTGGAGACATTTGGCTTTATTATGGAATTGAATGTTCTTTTCCCTGAGGGGACACTGGAGGCAATAGCTTGTCCAGGTGGACATATTTGTGGTTCAAGGAGTAGCCGTGTTGGGATGTGGTGATTGGCTGCAATGCGTCTGCTTGGATGCTCTCCAATTTGAGGTGCAGCTTTCAGAAGAGTGATGTTCCTCTGAGGAATGACAACTAAGACTGCAGCCTCTGTTTGGATGCTGAGATGAAGGTGATATGTTGTTGGAAATGATAGTAATGAACACTACTTTGCTGAGGTATGTGGATCATTGACTTTCATTGGGATGGCTGACTGGGTGGCTGCGAGGGTCCAGAGGTGAAGATTGCAACCACCAATTGGTCATCAAACAAGTCACTCTTTGACTGGTTTAAGACCAGCTGGTTGTCCATGAACACAACATGGCTTATGTGACAAGGACATCGGTCAAACACACTGTTCAGCATAATCACACTAAAATTAGTCAAATTTAGTTCACATATGAGCTTAAGTTGCTATAGAAGCTTCACAAGTAGCCTGCTGTGGAGGCTGTGACCATAACTGCAGAAATCCTGTCACACCAAACTGACAGTCGTCAGTTGGTCAGAGTTGGGCTGTCCATGGTTGTCTGGGACCCTTGTTTTTGCACTGTGTCCTGCATTATTGTCTCTCGTCGGTCTCCATCAGCCATCAGCTTTTTTTTTTTCAGCCCATTTGACATGTTGCATGAGCGTCAGCACAGCCCATCTGTGAATGAAATCACTGATTTGTGGTTCAGCTCAGTGCACAAGGAGAGAAACAGAGGCGAGGAAAGTAAACAATGAAAAAGTCAAGAGGGAGTGAGACCCAAACAAACTTGGTACATGAAGTAAGATTATTTTTCTTAAGGCACTGAGCTCCCAAGCAGAAACACTACTTGATTATGTTGTTGTTTGCTAGCGCATGGTAAATATGCTCTGTTCCTTCAACACTAGATTGTGTTGTTATTGTCAGATGTAGTCTTTGTGGTGAGGTCAATTGCAACTTTTTGGCTGAGACACAGGCGACATAAGGCAACACAACAGTCAGCTTTCGTCACTGCTTGTTCTTTGATATCAGTTTGGTGTGTCTGGGCCTTTAAGACCTCTAATGTTTCATTATCTGAAAAGTTGGTGGCTGATGGCGTTAAATCAAGCCCTCTTACCATAGATATTGTGCTGCAGGGGTCCATTGTTGGTTCACCACAATGAGCACTACTTATAAATAAAATAATTCTCCCTTGAACATCCATTTACTTGCGGAAGCCAAGTTTGGTTTGCCCCTCACAGAGGTACAGCCAAGTTCTCCATGGCCCTGGAATGTGACATTATGTAACATCACTCTGCCACTGGATTCCGATAGCTACTCATTTGTCAAGTCAATTTTTTTATATCACAAATTTGCCTCAAAAGGCTTTACAATCTGTACAGCATAGCACCCACATTATCCTCAGACCCTCATGTCACATTGTTTTTGTGGTCATATTATCATGACATACCCTAACTGCAGAGCCACGTTGATCCCCAGGGGTCAGAATTCTCCTTCTGTCCTCAGTGTTTGTTCTGAGTCCTTTGATCACTGCTGCATGAAATATAGTTTGGGATCTGCCTGTCAGCTGTTTCATCTTTCCTTTTCTGCGGAGTTGAAAGTTGCAGTACATGCTTAAATGAAGGATGAAGACGTTATAATTAAAGAGCTGCATGGTTGCATCACTCATCTGTAGCCTGCTTTTTGGAGAGCTCTGCTTGCCAGGATGAGAAGCTGGGCACGCATCTCTGTTTTTCCATTACGTAAACTTTAGAGCCTGTCTGCTGCTCGCAATGCAGATGCTAAGAACCAGGGGACTTCTGAGTGAGTGTGTGTGTGTGTGTGTGTGTGTGTGTGTGTGTGTGTGTGTGTGTGTGTGTGTGTGTGTGTGTGTGTTTATCAGTGTCTCTGCACCTAAACCATTCCTTTGTCTTTCCTTATACAGTAATCTGCATAACAAACAGGGATCCTAGCAGAAAGTCAGGAGTACTGGAAAAAGACGAGGTTAAAACCTACTATATGATTGTTCGACTGTATCGACTGTGTTCTATCAATGTGCAGAATTACACAGATAATCAGTGGTGTCTATAATGTGAATTCCTAAATGTTAATCTGCAGTGATATGTAGCAGTCCCAGTAATAGTTGTTCTCAAAGTACTGTGATGTAGTATATCACATGGCTAAAATATGTTAGAGTCAAATAATTGAGGACTGCTGGTGCAGTGTTTTTTGTGGAACAGGAGGTTTGATGTTCCTTTTAAAGTAAAACAGTCCTGACAAATATTGCAGGCATTGTTTGAAAAATTAAAACTTAACATTTGAAGCATGGTGCAATCAAGGCTGAACCTTGGTATTTGGGGCCAATTTGGGTCCCATCCAGACTTCCTGCATTTGAAAGTTTTTTTGAAGAATTCTTTTTACACATAGATGGTGCTATAGAGCTGTTACAAGTCCCTTCTTCATGCCTTCTTTGCATTTTTACACAGAACCAAACTGCAGTGGTATCATGCTAGAGCCCTGTTTTCTTCAAACTGCTCCTGCCTGCTCCTGCTTAATTTCTGACCATTACCACCCGTAACTGCAACATGTGTATTACACTCCTGCCCGCTCCTGTAATGTGTATTACACTCCTGCCCGCTCCCGTAATGTGTATGTCCACTCCCGCCCGCACCCGCAAAACTCTGAGATAATAGAGATCGATGATTTTGTGTCTTCTCCCGTCCCGCAGGAGAAAACACGTAATTTTATAGGCTATTAATAAAGAGATTCATGGGGTTGTTTGTTTCACTTCCCTGGCCTGCATGTCTTTTGACGCACTGGTCAGGAATAGCGCTCCTATTTCGCTGTTTTCATTTAGTTTTTAATGAAATAAAGGCTGTTTCATATTCTATTCTCCTCCTCTGTATTTTATTTATTTTTCTACCTTTATATACTAATCACGCAGTGACTGAGGTTAAGGCAGGCCTGGCGCCAGGATGAAGTTACTGATGAAAGCTGGTTCAGGGCATATTTGTCCATTTATGAATAAATATAGAGTGGAAACGCTTACGCATGTGCACCAAGATCCCGCAATGTTTTTTTTAGCCGCCCGTTCTCGTCCACAGCACAGTCCAAACCGCCCGCTCCCGCAATATTTGCGTTGGCAAGACCCATTCCCAATGCAGCCCTCTACATCATGCCACTAGCATTGCAGAATCAAAAGAGGCATGACATGTAACACAACAGTGGCAGCCTCTAGTGTGACATATAACAGACGTGTCGGGGTTGCAGAGCCTACAGTGTAGCCTAACATGCACCTCCCCAGAAATGAAACTTTGCAGCTCAGAGACAAGAAAACTCTGGCCCCTCACTGTACAATCATACCTCATACACAGCACAGTACTAGGTGCTAGATGGAATAATGGGGTGAAATTTCCGCCCTAGAGAGGCAGCAGTCCTTTTTACACAGAGATGGTGCTTTAGAGCCACATCGAAGTCCCTTCTGTACGCCTCCTCTGCATTTTTACACAGAATTGATAACTGATTTTAGACAGCATCTTGGTATTGTGGAATCAAAAGAGGAGTGATGAGTAGTTCTCTAGTGTCAAAGTCTTTAAATAGCCAGCAGCACTCAAGTGTCCATCAAAGGTTTTCATTTATTTTACTCACAGGCAGTTAGCACAGACTCGTTTCGACGCTAGGTCTTCTTCAGTGTGTGAGGGTGAAACAGGAAGTGACATGTATAAATACTCGACACAGCTGTATAGTAATTATTAATTAGCCTGACTGCTCACTTAACTGACAGATGGTCAATATAGAATAAAACAAGCATTATAAAAATACATAGAAAAAATACATAGAAGAAATAGAAACAATAGAAACTGTGGACAGGCATAATACGAGAAAAGAGGTACCCATCAAGGCACTGAATAGAATGTGCCACACATGAGTAGTTGATTCCCCTATAACACGCAACAATCTTAGTAGTCTAGTACTAGACATAAATATTATTACATTGGACACAACAATGACATACAGGCACAGTAACGATAAGTAAAGTACCTAGACTGCATAATATTACAATGGGCCAGCACAGTAAAAATAGATAAAGTGCTCAGTTTACTATTGGCAGTGTGAAAAACTAACAGGCACAGTCAAAACATAAAGTACCATGTTACTGCTGCTGAGGTACAGTAAATCTTATATAAAACACATCTGCAGCAGGACATACAAAAATGCAAAAAGTACACAAAAGATCAAAGTAAACAACTCAATAAAAGTTCCTCATTCATGCCTGTAGGATGTTCAGTCTGAAGTGTGTGTATCCAGAATGCTTCACATTGTTAAAAAAATCTTTCTCTGTTGCCACCGCGTTTAAAAGTTTGATCTCTTCTATCCCCTGAAATCTGAGGGTACAAAGCTCGTGTCCAGCACTGTGAAAATGTCTTGCCACAGAAGACTTCTCATCTTTGTTCCTAATAATGCTTTTATGTTCAGAGATGCGGGTCTTGAGTTTTCTCTTCGTTTTACCAACATAACACATTCCACACAGGCATTTAAGGAGGTAGACTACAAACTTAGTCTTGCAGGAAATCCTGCTCTTCACTGGATATTTACGGCCCAATTTTCCACTGTTAGTTCTCTAGTGTGACATATAACATATGCCTCAGCAGCACTTTATAAACAATAACAAAGGCATATCATGGCAATAACAGTCATTTACCGTCTCTGTTATATGGTGACTGATCTTGTGCTCTGCTCAGAGGGTGAGAAGCTCCCAGACATCATTGTTCTCCTAATTTGTGGACATTTTCGGCCACTGTTTTCCTCCCCTTGCCTCTACTCTTCTTTCTCCTCATCTTTCCCTCCCTGTGGTCTCATGTCCTCTTCCAACACTATGTTCCATCCATTACCAGCAGGAACACTGTTGCGCCTACTGGTTATGAAAAAGCAACAGCCAACGGGGAAACACCAACACTAAACTAACCTATGGTGTAATTCACTCACTCACTCACTCACTCACTCACTCACTCACTCACTCACTCACTCACTCACTCAGGGACAGTAAGTGTTTTGCGTTTATAGGGCCAGCCAAAAATCTCTATTCCTGTCTACATTCTTGTGTAAGGTCTACAGTGCTGAGGTCCTATCAAAACACTTTGTTCAGCACTGCTAATCTGACTGACTGACTGACTGACAAGGAGGACTGAATCTGACACCATTGCATTACATTATTTTTGGTTGACCCTTGTAGGTCATTCTGAAAAGTCAACACTGGAAACTATGATATTTGGTTTGGCTAATTGCAGTGCTACTGAAAATCTTTCTTTTCACACTTTCTTAAGGGCCAAAGCAAATCTTAATTCTTCTCAAGCACACTTTGTTGAAAGTTAGGGCCTGCGGAGCACTTACCCTTCCATCATACTCTACTGTGTGCACTCAGCTGTCCTGCAGGTTTGTTGGTTCTCTTTCTCAGGTGACTGAGTGAAACCTAGATCGTCTGCAGCCTGTGTGTCTCAGTGATGCTGTGATTTAAACACAGCATCATTGTAGAATTGGCAGCGATCAACTTTTTGTTTAATAATTCTGTGTTCACAGTTTTTGTTGCTTTTTGGAGGTGGTTAAACACTTAACGTAGCAGTGAGCAAATAAGCTTTCTTTCAGCTCTAGGAGCATCTGATGACATTTCAATTACAAGAAATGGTAGGGGGATTTCCCATTAGCAACTTGTTACCCTGCAAAGTTGTGAAGGTCCACGGGACATAAATGTTGTCATCTGCTCATACACATGACGGTTAACATGACATCTGGGCTCAGCTACATAATTTATGACTGGACTGTATGCACTGACCACACATGCTGAATGCACGTGTGGTTTGCGTACCCTGACACCAGTGTGGTATGAACAGATCTGCCCATGTGTCTGCTGTTTATTTATATGGAGTATATTTTGGTCTTATCTTGGTCTAGTTGTTTGTTGCCTAGATATACCTGTTTGTCAGCCCACAATTCACATCCAAATATGATATACAATACAGCAGTGGTAACAACAGCAGATACAGTACTTCCTGGCTGAAATATATTGTGTCATACAGAATACTAAATTCAGCTGCAAACAAATAAAACAGAAGAAAATAAAAACCCACAGAAACATGAAACACAGTTTCGTTGGCTCTGCAGTACACAAACAACATCTGTCATGTTCAGTCATTCCAAACCAGACAAACCTGTGGTCATGAAAGACTTCTACAGGAAAGTTGTGGCACGCTCAAAAAACACCTGATTGGGACATTCCACAGGCAAACAGTTGAACTGGTAACAGATGATAGTGTCATTGAAAGGTATTAAAGGGGCATCCTCGAAGGCTCACTTGTGAAAACAGTGTGGGCAAATAGTCCAGCAGTTTAAGAACAACCGACACACAACACAATGAATTATGGGACTTTCCCACCTACAAACCATAATAATATCAAAACATTCAGAGAATTTCTGCACAGAAGAGCCAAACCTAAAAGCCAACTTAAAATGTCTGTAACCTTTGACCCCTCAGAGTGCACTGCATTAAAAACCATCATGACTGTATAAAGAATTTTACTACATGGGCTCAGGAACACTTTGGATACCATTATCAGTAAACACCATTTGTTTTTGCATCTGCAAATGTAAGTACCTTACCATGCAAAGTGAAAGCCATATGTCAAAAAGATCCAGAAACACTGTTGACTTCTCTGGACCTGAGCTCATCTGATATTGACACAAATTGGAAAAGTGTGCTGTGGTCTGACTAGTCCACATCTCTGTGTTTTTGAAATCATGGACGTTGTGTCTGGGCTAAAGAGGAAAAGAACCATCTAGATTGTTTCTTGCTCTAAGTTTCTGTGATGGTATGGAGCTGTGCCCATGGCATCATAGGGAACTTGCACATCTGTGAAGGCACCATGAATGCTGAAAGGTACACACAGGTTTTGGAGCAACATATGCTGCCATCCAGATGTCGTCTTTTTCAGGGACGTACCTGCTTACTCCAGCAAGACAGTTAGACACATTAGACACATTTTGCAACAGAGTGGCTCATAGTAAAAGAGTTCAGGTATTAGACTGGCCTGCCTGCTGTGCAGACCTGAAGACCATGAAAAGTGTGTGACACATTATGAAGCACAAAATTCGGCAGCAGAGACTGCAGACTGTTGAGCAACTGAAGTTGTGTATTAGGCAAGAATGGGAAAGAATTTCACTTTCAAAACTTCAACGATCTGTGTCTCTAGTTCCCAAACACTTAGTGAGTGTTGTTAAAAGAAGAAGTGATGTCACGCAGTGGGAAACATGCTCCTATCCCAACTTTTATGGAGCATGTTACAGGCATCAAATTCAGAATGAGTGTATATTTACAAAAAACAAAAAGGTTTATCAGTTTGAACATTAAATATCTTCTCTTTGCTCTTTATTTAATTGGATATAGGTCAAAAAGGATTTACAAACTATTGCATTAAATATCAGTATTTTGTGTCTTTCACTGGTAGAAATATGCCACTTTAATTTTGCGACACCTGGACCAAAGACCTGAGTCAGGCGGACTGACTATTTATAGTGAATAATTATACATTCAGATCTGGTAACCTCAAGAAGTAAAGACAGTTGCAGCAGCAAACAGTGACTGGGTTGTGCATCTGCATGAATATGACTGGAAATTTCTGAAGAATGATCCAATGATTGTGAAGCTTGACTGAAACAGCTGATATTACCCCCTTTTCCACCAACATTTCCAGGAAATTTTATTACCAGGAATTTGTCTACCTGGGTAAAATAATTCCTGGTAATCTGTGTGGTTTGCATTTCCACTGCACCTCAAAGTTCCGGAAAATGTATTCAAATTAGCGTGATGACATAGATGATTAGGCGTGTGCCCTGTATTGGCTCCGCCAGCTTGGCTGGTTACGTGCTGGTAAAGAGTTGGGGCTGTTTGTCTCAGCCAGCAGCTAAGTTTAAAAGTATTTTAAGGTAAGTGTCAAACTAAGTTGGTCTACATACAGACAACTGTAATTTGAGCTTATAAGTAACAATTCACTATCAGCTGAACTAGCGTGCTGTCCTTGTGTAAGACATAACGTTCGTGTCAGTGGATGAGAGACTGTGGATGGAGCATATTGAATATCGCTGTCTGCATGTTTACATGTTCATGCTTGCTGAACACATGTATTGATAAAGTATTGGCGTCTTACTCACTAAGGGTTAATGTCACTTCCAATAACGAGTGTAGCTGCCATCAACTCGAGTCATTTTCAAGTTATCATTACTTTGTTTCCACTGCAGCTGCTTGGCTGTTCACCGGTTACCATGTCGCATTGGTGTGTATGTAGATGATGTGTGTAGTGGCGATCGGCGCCAGCACAAAAGAACCGATACCGTTAGCACTTATCAATACTACGGTCTTTGATAATATAGCGTTGGGGCTGATTTAGTCCCGGTTTCTGCAACCCATCCTTAATCAAAACACAAACGAAGTGAAGCTTGTAGAAATGAAATAAAGCTTGCCGTGGCTGCCCGTGCCAGGAAGTGCGGAACACTGCGTGTGTTCCACCGATCAGTAGCCTCGCATCACCAGGCTCTTCACATTAAGTTAAGAGCCTGGTGTTTATTCACTCTGAATTTTGTCTGGATTCTGGTTCCGGTCTAGAGAGTGGATGCGGTATTCACCAAATTCACCAGACTAAAAATGTTGAGCATAGTAAAACTTTAAATTCTGGCGCACCATCGATTTAGGGTGATGAGGGGTGTAAGACAATCGATTAACTTAATGGCTTGGGGCTTTTTTTGTAAATTATATTCTTTAAATTAAAAGTTTCACCGCATTTTTATTAGCTTGGTGCTTTTATTTTTACGAAAAGGCGCATCCATCGAATTCCGGATCCTGTCTGTCTCGCCCTGGTTCCGTTTCCTTACCAAAACGGCCTTTAACGGCCCCAGACTACCGATCAGTGTTCTTCTGCAAACAACCCCGCCCCTCAAGAATTCTGGGTAATCTGAAAAGTCCTTCCTCCCTACTAGGTACTTTTTCCAGGGTAAATTTGGGGTTGAAGGAAAGTTTTTTACCCAGGTAATTTGGAATTTGGAAATGCGCAGAGGTTTTTCAAAATTCTGGGTAACTGATAAAAGCTCCTGCGGTGGAAAAGGGGCTATCAATGCTCTGTCTGAACTAATGCTGCACTCTGTAGTTGATAAGTTTCTGTCGACCCCAATTTGCCTGCATGTCAGTTTTAATGCTCCCTTTAACCTATAACCTTTATGTTTCAGCTCCTCAGGGTTATTTCCTGGAGTTTGTGGAGCCAGTCAACAACATCACCCACTTCCAGGGCCAGACAGCCACGCTACACTGCAAAGTGACAGGAAACCCACGACCGACTATCCGCTGGCTGAAAAACGATGCCCCTGTGGTCCAGGAGCAGGGACGCATAACCATCCGAAAGACAGACGCAGGATCCAAGCTCCGCATCCAGGACCTAGACACGACAGACACTGGCTATTATCAGTGTGTTGCCTCCAACTCACACAAGGTCATCTCTGTCACAGGTGTCCTGTATGTCAAACTAGGTAGGGTTCACATTCATATTCATACATAGACTTAATTATTATTTATTTATAAGTTAAATGAAACACTCCGTCTGTTTTTATGCATTCGTGTTGGTGTCAGCCATTACCAGAGGCATTATGTTTTTGGGTTGCCCGTCCATTCATTCATCCAATCTCTTCTCCTGAGAGCGATATTTCAAAAATGCCTTTTGGCACAAATGTCCACTTGGACTCAAGGATTTAAATTTGGTGGTCAAAGTCACTGTGACCCCAGAAAATATGATTTTGACCATAACTTATGGATTCATACACTAATTGTGACAAAATTTAACACAAATGTCTAGGATAGGATAAAATGATGAAGCAAAGACATTTTATATCCACTTCATTCCACACCATTTTATATGAACCTCACTGGGACATGGTAGTGCTCTGCAAAAACACTTTTCTGGCCATTATTCAACATCATATTTTAGGAACAGAGGGGGAGACATTTGGTCAGATCTGTTTAAAAAAGACTTAATGAGACCAATAGCTTGTTCAGAGAACTTGTGTTTTTCTTAGACTATTGATGTCAGTAATGAACCTTGAATGCTTATTGCACTGTAAAAACTGTTAAGTCTAACTGGTTGTTTTTTAAGTAACCAAGACGCCATGGTGGTCCCTTGCATGTAGTCATAAAGCCAACAGGTCTCTCTTAAATATGAATTATGTGCTTGGTTACACAGTTTCTAATGTTGTATTTATGTTTTTATTGTTTTATTTATATACTCACAGGACAGATGCCCACACATGGCCCAGATGAACCGTAAGTAAACACCCTCTATACATGAATGTGTTTGTCAGAGTGTCTGTGTGTGATTAAATGTCCTACAGCAGGCATATATTAAGTTTGGCCCAGGGGCCAATCAGGTCCATGGAGCAATTTTAAACGGTTGGGGCTTGTTGTTTAATATACTATATTTGGCCCACTACACAATATTGGTTAATGAAGTAAGATCTTATGCATTCTTTCTGTTCACCTCATGATGGCAGGACTATCATACAGTTTGTAGCCATGCATCAAGGACAAACTACACAGGTGAAACTAATGTGTTTTCATAAACAGATGATAAACAAACTAACAGTTACCTAACAGCAGACCTACTAAGTAGCACACATGGCCACAGCAAAGTAGGGTTGTACAAAAATATTGATTCACTTGAGTATCATGATTTTATGTTTTGTGTTACTGCATCGATTCTCAAAAATACTGTATCGATCTTTAATAGTTGACATGCAAAAAACTTTGGCAGTGGTTCATTTTGTGTTAGAGCCTACTGTTCTGATTGCATCAAAAAATAACTTTTTAATTCAAATTTTATGCATGTGGTGGGCTGTTCTTTATGAAGGTTTTCCTAAAATTCTATTAAGATACACCATATCGCCTAGCTTACAGTATTGCATAAATTAAATCGTAACCCTTTTATCATGATACATATTGTATCACCAGATTCTTGCCAATACACAGCCCTACAGCAAAGAAGTGTAAAGTCAGCAGCAAGGGCCACCGCTTTCATGGGCAGTGGAAATTTGAATTCTTTTTCCATTGAAAAATGAAACAGTTGAGTTTGTCCCATTTGTACAGGGTTTTTCTAACAACCCATATGATGTGATAAACAGCTGGCCCCCAGTTATTTTCACATTGTCTAATCTGGCTCCCATAAAACCAGCTTGGACACCCCTGTCCTGCAGCAACAGTAAGAAAAGCCCTCCACACTGAGAATATTTTCATCACAGACAGAATTTTTGTAAACAAGTTTTAAAATTAAGATATTTTAAGTAACAGCCACTCACACCCTGTAACATGGGATATGGCTTTTAAAAGTTAATCTTTTCTTTGTGGTGTTTATAGTGCCTTTGAAGGAGAACAGCATCTGTGGTCCACAGTTCCAATGTAATTCAAAGTAATTAGGTTTTCACAGCAGGAAACCTCTCAAACCACTACTGCAGTGGTACCCACCTCTCTGCTGTCCATCTGCACATCTAGTTAAGTCAAGTGGGTTGTTTTTTATTGCCAAAATACAGCTAAACACATTATTTCCATCAGAGTGAAGGCACAAGAAAAAAGCATCACAATGCAGCAGCACATCACAGTGAAAGCCTATTGACCTCAAGGTCAGAGAAAGATTTTTAAGAAGTGCAATTTTTTTTAAATCAAATGTACTTTAAAAATGATGGAAACTCACAAAATGGTGATTATGATATGGTATACTCTATAAGTGACATAATACATTTTTCATCTGTCAAAATACAGTCAGTCTTAAAATTATGTATAATGTAAGGTCAACTCATTGGTTTTGGATCATGTTTATGTTTTAGAATGATCCTGTGGTAAGAATTAAAGTTTTGGGTTTGAATTCAGATTAGATTTGTAAATTACCACAGCTAATAGCCATTTCCTTAATTAGACTAGTTAAAGGTCTGTAGTAGTGAGGGTGGATTCAAACATTGGTATTTAGGAAATGACTGTAATTAATAAATATCCTCAGACATGTAGTAGTTGAAATGCATGTGTTTGTGGTGTTAGAAGAGCCTGCCCAAAGCTAGAATGGGCATGCAAAGACATGTCAGCTCTCATACCTCTACTGCGACTGACTATTAGAAAGGTTGAAGATATTGTGCTGTGCTGCCCTGATTGATGTAACCAAACCATGAGGGTAGCAGGACATTCTCTCTCTCTCTCTCTCTTTTACTCTCTCACTCTCTCTCTCTCTCTCGTGGCTTTGACTCACCAGGATGGGCTCAGAATAGATTCCTCGACCAGCAGTCAGACACAAGCCAGTGGTTTGGACAGGCCTGCTCTGAGCTGGAAAGAATGCTGATTCATGTCCTCAGTCAGACCAACTGTTTCTGTATGCCTCTTCCAGGGAGCTTATCTCATCAGCCAGCAATATGACTCATTTAATGTAGTTTATTAAGAGCTGGGGGAGAGGGAGTATTCATCAGGGGGCACTAGGCAGGGTAAAATGCCCTTTTATCTGTTTAAGCAATAGTTGGTAGCGTTTACATTTCCTTGTAAAGTTCATCAGACAAGTCAAAGTAACAGCATAAGTGTAGGAACCAGAATATGTAGCCTTTGTTGTGTGATTATGTGTGCACATTGGCACAGGGGTGTGGTTTCATATTATTTTTCCTGTTCACACAGTGGTATGGTATGGTGACTATCGCATCATGTCACATCATGTCATTCCGTTTTGTTAAGAAACCTTGCCTTAGTTTTTAGGGGCCGGGCAGCCTAAGCCACCAGGACCCTATTGTTTTGCTGCATGTTCCTCTTCTTCTTCAGAGGAAATCCTACTTCCCATCCACGAAAAATCACCAAACGTTGCACAGAAGTCCAGTCTCATGCCAGATTGCCTCAGCTGCAAAAACAGGCCAATAGTCCTGATGGTGGCGCTATTACAAGCCTCTAAAGTTCAAAATTTTGAAAATTCACAACAAATCAACCGTATGTGCTACAGATTTGCAGCTTTCACCAAACTGTAGCCCCAATACTGACAAATCTTTTGTCCATTTAAACCTATTGCAAATTATGAAGTCCATCACTCTGTTGGGTTTTTTTTTTTTTTTTCAAAAACTGTAAAACTTATTAAACCTATCTCTTCCCACTCAATTGACACCAAACTTGCTACAGAGCATCTTCAGACTGTCCTACACAAACTATCCACGCAGATTTTTGATTTATCGAAAATTGAGCCTACAGTACATCAAAATGTTTGACTTTAAATGGTATTGTAAACATATACTTGCAAATTATTGCTAAATACATTTTAAATGTTCATTAAAAAAAATGAAAAAAATTTGCAGTCATGGTAGATGATGTTTGGAAAATATCAGAACTTTATCTCAAAAACTGAATTTTTTATAGCATTTTGAATTTTGCTGAGAGTCAATGCAAAAATGGCATTCTTAAACATCAGTTTTTCACTTGTGGAGCCAATAAATCATTGTTAAAAACAAATTACCAACATCTCCATGCTGTCTAGATGAAATTTGTGTATTTTCGAATTTTTGTCTTAATAACTGAATTTTTGACAGCCGTTTGAAATCTGCTTTTTCGCACTAACAGCTGCTGTCTTGCACACAGGTGACTGGCTTGGTCAATTTGTGAAGCTACATGCGGAATTTCTGTTTGCCAGTTAGCTCAGTGAGGTAGGTAGAGGATGGCTTTTGGTGTTGAAGATTGTGAGTTCAAGCCTCAGCTTGTACAACATTTCCATGTGAGAAATCTAGCCAAACTTTTCATAAAGGTCCAGTCCCATGCCAGATGTCCTCAACTGGAAACACAAGACAATATTCCTGATGGCGGCGCTACAACAAGCCTCTAGATTTCAAAACTTTGAAAATTCATAACAAATCAACATATGTGCTACAGCTTTGGAACTTTCACTTTGAAATTTGCTTTTCCATGTTATGGATGGCACCGTGATGGCTTAGTCAATTTGTCATGCTGTCACTTGCCAATTAGCTCAGTGAGATAGAAGCCAGACCTCAGTCTCAGAAGTTGTGAGTTCAAGCCTCAGCTAAGGCAGAACAGACGTTCTAATGTGAAAGTCCTATGTTCAGGCATCATGCTATATGGATTAGAGACTACCAAGGTTAAAATAATTATGATGCAGGCAGTTTTGCGGAGAGACTCTGTATCAATACTTTTCCCTGTTATCCCTTGTCTCCTTTCCCTGTTTATTTGGCTTAGCTATCAGTCAGTATGCAGAGTCTATCCAATAGCTACTTTTACATTTTATTTTTTATTTTTTTCATCTTTGTCACCATGGATAATGTTTAGCTTTAAGCTGCATCAAGCCAGTTTGTTCATAATTGCTAGCAGTTAATGTTATTCTTACTTTCTTGTTCTTGAGTTTTTTCTTTCCTTTGTATATTATGAGTCTGATCACTTCAGCCACTCATGCACAATTTGAGGGGCATGCCATAATTATATGATGTAACTTCTATGTTGTGATAGGCTTTGTTTTAGTGTGTGTGTTGCTCAGAATTGCCTAATTTTGCCTGAAATTGCCCATCCCCGACCATTGCTGCGCAGCAGCTATAATTCCAGTTGTCCTTTTGTTTAATAAGCATAAAACACACCTGGACTTCAGCATGGATTTCTTTGGAAGCATCACAGTTTAGAGCCTTAGGCCCCGTTCACACAGAAAGTGTTTTAGCAGCTGGAGAAATGAGAATGAGAATGAAGCTTTTTGCTTGCTGATTTTGCGTTGCTATGTGCCCTGTGTTTCTGTACATTAGGCGCTTGCTGTTTTTGCCAGAGCACTCTGAATTTCTCGAATTGAAAAAACTCAGAGCATAAAAGCGCCCCACATTGTCTTTGTTTTTTTTCCATTGTCCAAGTGGATGATTTGAGAGGCAGGCCTTCTGTGGTGGTCATGACAACAAGTTTACAGTTGGTGAGAAACTGGTGGTAGCAGCTGCTGGATACCCAGAGCTATATGACTTTACAAACCTCAGTTACCACCATTTCAATAGAAAACAACATGTGTGGAAGCATGTCAGTGCAGTTCTTGAAATGGCCATCATGGAAGTGAAGCTCCAAGACCAGCTGATGATACTTCCCATGATCCACCCTCCTTTTCTGGGTCTTATGTGCCCACACAGATCTCAGTTTCCCTGTGCCCAACAAACTATTTGCTTACAGCCTCTCTCCCTCAACCAGAGCTACAGCAAGTACACTCTGCCTGTCCATTTTCGAACCTACCAACTAATTACTGTGAAATAGATAAAATAAAAAAACTAATAAAAATAAACAACAGGTTGATTACACGAAAGGGTTAGGGTAAGGTGATGGGGTGTTTGCCTGGCAACAATAAAAAGGGGCAGCAAGCATTTTTTACTTGTTGCATTCTTTTTTCTTTTTTTAAAGGCACAGTGCGGTGCACTTCCTGTGTGACTGGGGCCTTAGCTTCTTAGCAGTTTTTTTCACTGATAGTAGACTTTATAAAGTTTTAGTGTCACATTATCAGTATAAAGTGTCCTTTAGAACAGCAGAATTATTGGTAGGACTACTGTGCCCTAGTTAGTGTTGTCAAAAATATAGACATGTCAATACATTGCTACTAGCAAGGCTTTCTTGCTGCCTCTTATTGTTCAAGTTTACTACAATCACCATTCTGCTGTTGCCTGCTACTAGCAGAGAAAAAAAGTCATCTGTGTCATTTTCTAGCTTTGTAGTATTTAACTTTAACACTAACTGTGAATTGTATTTGCTCAATGTCAGTTTGCCCAGTGGTATCAAAAACTGTATCAAGTATTGATATTTTTAAAGAGATTGTATCAAACTCCAGCATTGTTACAGCACTAGTCCCTGTAAAAGGAAGAGGTCCTACTGTATTTAAAGCTGCAACTGATTACTTTCCTTATGAAATGAACTGCCAATGATTTTTTATTGTTTGATTAGTTGTTTCATCTGTAAAATATCAGAAAATAGCAAAAAAAAAAATCATGTTTAAAATTTTCACAGCCCTCGGCACATTTTCAGGTTTCTTGTTTTGAGATATAAACATCTTCAGTTTACGTTAATGTATGAAGAAATTTAACAATTCCCTTATCTGACAAGCTGGAACCAGCAAATGTTTGGCATTGAACATCGAAATAGTTACTGATTACTTTTCTGACGATCAATAAATAAATTAATCAAGTAGTTGTTGCATTTCCAAGTGTGCTAAAATAGTAATATGAAGTAGACCAACTTTGTCACACTAAGAGTGTGAGTTAGATGTGCTGTGCCATGGTAGAACTAGGATTGCAGGCTGCAACCAGCTGAAAATTCTCCTGATTAGAATTCCTTCAGTGTTCATTGTTTAGGAAGTTTTTACTGGGAGTCGAGTTATCCACAGAGGTCTCTGCCTCTCCAAATCAATCTTGGCCAGCCTCGACCCGGTGATTAACACTAGTAAAAACACTGAATAGACCAGTTTCACGTTAAAAAAATCAGTGTTTCTTCTATGTTTGGCACATAGCAGACGGCCCACTCAGCCAGTGCCTGCTATGTGTGCTAATCATCATCAAAACAGTTGCCAATTAATTTTCTAACAATTGATGAATTGACTAATTGTTGTATCTCTAACTGTGCTACAATAGTAATATGAGGTATGCTAGCTGTGTCACAATAAGGCAGGCTAGTTGTCACACTAAAGCCCCTTTCCTGCTAACATCTGACTTTTTAATGTAATGGTAAAGGTTAAACTTGGCATTCACATGCAGGTCAAATGACTCTGCTGTTGTCATAGGTATTTCTTGGCACTGGCCTGTAGACTACAGCCACTTGGTAGCAACTGAGACTACAGAATGTCATCACGCTGAGCAAAGCTTTATAGCCTTATTGAGGTTGCGACGTTTAAGTCATGCAATTGTGGTGCAATTCGTTTACGGTCTAACTTTTGTTTGCAACAGAGTTTATTTTCTGCAATAATCCAGAATCCAGTGGAAAAATCCCATTGGCTTCCTCTTGAGGGAACCAGGGCGACGCTACAAAAAAACGTCATTCCTGCCCCAGTCTACAACAGGGGTGGGACTCACCCAAGGATTCACAATTCAATATAACAATACAATATTATTGCAATTTTAAAAATATTGCAATATGTAATGCTACTGTTACAGAGTCTATTGGTGCTTATGAGTTTGACCCAGCTGTTATTGCAAACCACTTACTAATAATCGGGGTGTGAAACACCAGAAGATCAAGGATACGATATTATCAAGGTACTTAGGTCAAGATACAATATTATTGCAAATTTAAATATGTTGTGATGTGCTGAGTATTGCAATAAAATATATTGTAATTTATTGTGATTTATCATCTTGTTTCAACTGTAAATTATGTCCGTAGAGGAAAACTTAATTAACTTCAGTTTTATCCAATAACATAAAGTTTTCAGTCTGTTTATCTCACTTTTTTTCAGCAGCAAAATGTAAGTCAGGGTCTTAAAAAGCAATATATTATATTATTCTAGTGGGTTACCCGAAGTTTAATCTGTAATATTAATAATTTATATAATTAAAAAAAATCTAAACTTGGCACTGTGTGACAATACGATATTGCTATACAAAAATATTGTGATGCTATGCTGTATTGATTTTTTTCCCCCCACCCGTAGTCTATTCATACAAACACACATTCCTGGAAACAGTAAAAATAGTTGACTCTGTGAAAAGTTTTCAGTCAGTTAAGTCTTGTCTCTGTGTGTTATGAACCACAATGTAGTATTTTTGTCTGATTAACTTTCACAATTAGGGGACTGTTACTCATGTACCTGAAACAACACCGGACTGACATGTAATTTGACTACTGCGATGACATTGTTGGGTGCAGTCTGAAATTATTGCAGCTAAGTCAGAGGAACACACTTCTACTTCCCTTCCAGACTTCTTTAGAAGGGAGAAGAAGGGATCATAGCCTGTTACATAAAACAGATGTCTACCTAAATTTATCAGTTAGGGATAGGGGGAAAGAATCAATACAGCATAGTATCGCGATATTTTTGTGTGGCCATATCTTATCATCACACAGTGCCAAGTAGTACTTTTTTTATGTAAACCATTGATATGACAAATACAAATGAAACTTTAGGTAGCCTTCTGGGGAAATATAATCAGTTGCTTTTTCAGTTCACTAGATGAATAGACTGAAAACTATCTTATTATATAAAACAGATGTTGACAAAGTTTTCCTTTGGCTACATAATTTACAGTTGAAATAAGGTAATGAATTGCAATATGTCACAATACTCAGCATATCGCAACATATTTATAATCAAACTAATATTATATCTAGACTTAAGTATTGTGTTGATATCGTATCATGGATCCTCTGTTGATTCCCACTCATGTTATTAGTAAGTGGTGTTATCTAAAAACAAAAGTCTGCTGGGTCAAAATCAAAAACGACACACAACTGATAGACTGACTTTGTTTAAGTAGCATCCACATTTAAGTGCTGCTGATAAGAATAGAATAGTGTGGACAAGGAGAGTCATTTTCAGTATTTCTTCCAGTTCTGATAAGCCCAATGAAATTACCCATGCTGAATCAATCTGATTGTAGGTCATCCAAAGGGAAAAGATTCCCAGCATCCTGTGTTCACAGAATAGGACAGAGTAGCCAGCACATTGGTCGCCATCAGCCAGCTTTGAGTGAGGGTCTAATTTTATAGAGCATGCAGGCCTTTACTGTGTGTTTCTTCAGCTTTGGGCTCAGCTTGTTTGTTTTTTGATTAAGACTTAAGTCAGGCCTGGGAGACTAAAGCTATCACAAACATAACATAAGACTGACCCCAGCAAAGAGCCAAGTGTGAAAACAAGTTCAGATCAGTTGGTTACCCAACACAACTTCCTGTATAGCACCATCAGTGACCCAGCAGCTCAACATGCCTCCATGTACCCTCAGTGTCTGTGAAGACTTTTTAGTTAGTTTTTATTCAGACCGCAGGTTCTCCACTTGGTATTTATTACTTTTATTTTATAGTCAAGACATTAACTTAGTACTGGTCTACACCTGCAGTGACCACTGATGAACATTGATAATTCTGTCTTTAAGCAAATTTTGGTGTTTTCGCATTATAAAGCTAAATGTTAACAGTGGTGTTTTTTCTGTGTGACCCTCTGATCTTTTCTCTTTTTATTGAAGCACATTCATTAATGTATTCATGTGTATGTATGTATATATATATATATATATATATATATATATATATATATACATACTGTACATATGTGTGTATAAAGCAAGGTATTTGGTCAGATACTGAATTGATGACTCTAATCTTTGGCGTCCACCTTGAACCTATGCTGATTATATAGATTTTATGTGCTGTCGGGAGGAAGATGTGTGAAGTAACCATGTTTTCACAGAAATGGATGTAAACTGTAAGTGCAATTTAACTGGTCCACAGAGGCATACAATTGTAAATTGTGTTCCCAAAAATTTAACCCTGATCAGTCAGTAGCGGTTCTAGTCTAAATGGCGCCTTGGGTAACAACCCCCTATGACACAGCAACAGCACTAGACACACACTCAGTTGGAGTGGAGCCTGTATTGCGTTCAGGCGTTGTCATGTAAATAAAAAACTCCACCATTACTCCCGTCAACACTGTAGGGAGGTTGGGGTGGTGGAAAGCTCAAGCAAACACTAGACTCTAACCCAGGAGACCACTGTTCAGGTCCCATGCAAAACTAAAAGTCAGTGTAGCTGTATTTTTTTAACATCCTTTGTGTAGTTATGTGACATACTTATGTCACTTAATGATGTACTCATGTCCAGTACGTAACAAACATATTTCAGTGAGGACCACTTTTGTCAAAGAAAACTTCATTTCCATTGTAGTATTATATTTGGCTTCATGGCTCTGTTCTGGGGCCTCTCTGCCCTTCCTTGGGCCTGTACAAAAAAACACTAAGGTGGAGACAGCTCTCTCTCTTTCACGCGCATATGAGGAAAGCCTGAGGCAGAGAGAGCAAACCTATCTGCCCTTCCATGCAGGTGAAGCATAAGGCAGGGAAAGCAGCAGATCCCATGGGGACAGAATAGAGCCAGCATCAATGACAAACAGAAATGACATTGATTAGTCAGACACAACATGAAAAAGAGGAGCTGAGTATGAGGTGGGTTGCAAAGCGGCTTGCAAAGGAAGTAGCTGGGGTTGACATTTTGTCCTGCCTGAACTGACTTTATGCTCAGTATGTTTGAACAGAAACCACAATCTTTTCCTAAACTTAACCAATATGTTTTTTGTGAGGTCATAGTATATAAGTCATATCATAGTCGTTTCAAGAATTTTTTTGAGATCAAATTGCCCTCGACCCATGGCAATTGTAATTAGCTAAAATTAGCTGATTACATATTAGTAATTTTATCAGTTTGTTACATACAGGAAAGGTTCATATATATTTTATACACATCATTAGCCCACAGTACATAGCTCTAGTAGTAGTTTTGGCTGCTATAAAAATGTAGTTTCTCTCTTTTTTCCATTTTTTTGCTGTCTTTCTCTACTTTTTTTTTTTTAAATTGTGCTTAAAATATTTGTTTTTGTAATTGTTTTTCTTTTCAGGTCACATGAAAAAGGTTTCTGTCAGCCATACCGAGGCATTGCCTGCGCTCGCTTCATTGGCAACCAAAGCATTTATGTTGAGTCTCTGCAGATGCAAGGGGAGAGTGAAAATCGCATCACAGGTAAGAAAATCATCTCACAAGTGAGAAAATCAACTGACTCTCTTAGATTACTCTGTTATCACTTAACAATTTGGTATAATTATATATCTGAGATTACATAAACATGACATATGTCTCTACTTCCTTCCTCCAAGCTGCCCTCACTATGATTGGCACCTCCACCCACCTGTCAGATCAGTGCTCCAATTTTGCCATCCCGTCCTTCTGCTACTACGTCTTCCCCTTATGTGACGAGGGCACTCGGGCCCCTCAGCGGCGTCAGCTCTGTCGAGATGAGTGCGAGGCCCTGGAGAACGACCTGTGCCATACAGAGTACACCATTGCCCGATCCAATCCCATGATCCTCATGCAGCTGGAACTTCCAACCTGCCATCTACTGCCACGGCCAGGCACGCCTGATGCTGCTTCCTGTATGAGGATCGGAGTGCCACCAGAAAAACTGGGTCCATGTAGGTGGATGTACACATAACAGATACTGATGTAAAAGCACCCTGCCCATGGAAATTAATGTAACATGGGTTTTTTTTTTACAACAATTTACAGTTAGTTTAGCAATGTAATACTAAGTGGGGCTGGTCAGTTAACCAAAAACTTACTGAAACTGATGTCATTTATCCATTCAATGACATTCTTTACACAGACTGGCATTTTATCTTACCTGTTTAATGCACTCAAAAGTTCAGAGGAATCCCATCATACCCAAAGTATAAACAACCAGTCAGTGTCTGTAAAAGTATGTTTTTGGCCTTTGTGTCTGGGTAATTCAGTCAACATTGTTCCTTCTTAAAGTTTTAAGTGATGCAATTACCCATGAGTTCAATCAAACATGAACACAGAAAATGACTCGTGGCAGACCTGTCAGCTAGGGGCAGGTGCAGATTAGGAAGAGCTGGTACTGAATACACATACCATGTTGGTCCTGTGGATACACTTCACCTTAAATATAAATACTGTCAAATTTGGCACTTCACTGAGGTAGTTTTTTTTTTTTACAGCTTCAAGGTTCATCATGAATTATCCCGTGATGTCATGATTGCTAAACAAATCCTACAACAGTTGGGAAATACTCACATATCATTTCTTTTTAAGAGTGAGATGTTCCGATACATATCATCCTCATGTCTGTGAGTTAAGCACAGAGTTGGAGTCAGGATTTGGTTAGCTTAGCTTAGTATTAAGACTCGAAGCAATGTACATTGTACCTTGTCCACCAACAGACATGGAAAAAACAGTAACAGTTTGTGATTGTAATGTGAGTTCGTGCTGGAACTATTGTTTTATCAATAGCTGGTTGCAGTGACTGTGTGTAGCTTCCTGAAATCTCGTCATCCCAGTGTGGGTGTCAGGTTTGTGCCTGCGCAGAGACCAAAACCAAAACCTGTGCTCAACAATTGTATGCGGCAAACCACGATTCCCCTTCCATGCTTGTATACTGGGACAGTAGTCCAATTAAATGACCAAGTTGAGCTAAAACCATAGCTCCACTTAACTGGGCATGTAAATGTATGGAGTGTTGTGGATAAACTGGATAAAGCTAGGCTTGCTGCTTTAACCTTCTACCAGTCTTTATGCTAAGCTAGACTTACCACATCCTGACTCCAGCTCTGTACTTAACACATGGACATAACACAGATATCAGTCTTTTCATTTTACTTTTAGAAAGAACAATAATGGGGTGTCGGTGCCTTAGTGGATAGAGCAGACGCCCCATGTACAAGGCTGTTGCCACAGGGGCATGAGACGGATAATGAGACAGATAATCTGTGCATTAAATCATGTTTCATCTCCTCCTCATCACAGTGCTTCCGATGCCATTTGATTCCACCGCGGCTGAGCAGAAACAACCAATCAGAAGAGTCAGTGCAGCTGTCAGCCATGTCAATCACTGCTCATGAACTGTGAAACTAGGTTGCAGTGATCAAATATGATTGAAACATCGCCCTCCAGCCTGAGTCAATATTTGATCAGTGTTGCCTGGTTTGACAGTTTGACCACAGTTCACATGTAGTAACAGAAGCACCTTACCCATTGCACAAAAACCTGCTAAGACCTCCTAACATCTGGCTTTTTAATGAAATAGGAAAGGTTTTAATCTGCTCGCACACCTGGGTCAAATGACTCTGAGTCTGCAGTACTCATAGGTATTTACCACCTCTTGCTCTGATTAGTATTAATGGGAACAACAATCCAGATGAGCAATAATTCTAGTGCCCTCACAGGTGAAATGCCATGAAGAGCCATCACAAAATACCATCTGTCTTCGCCCAAGCAGCGCTCAGATAGCATTCCAAATTAGTCTGCATGGAGTTTGAAAAAGAGAGTGAATAAGTAAGAAACACATAAAAAGAAGTTACCATCATAAAGTTTTCATAGGTCTCCATGTTACTCTCTACTGTTTACCTGTTCTGTGGCTTGTCCATGACGTAGAATGTGACACACCAAAACAAAAAACACACACAGAAAGGCACACTCATCTGCTGCAGAGCTACTCTCATCTTCTGGCAGTGGGAAAGGAGTCTATGGCCTATATTTTTAGCTGTTTTACCCTTGTTTAAAAAAACATGCACACAGGCGCTTATTTGGGTGGAAAAGGGACTGACATTGACATAATCTCTCAAGTCAGATTCTGTAATTTACATTGTAGAGGAAGAATTTTTTTTTTTACCGATGGATTTACAGATTGACATTGACATGACTGACAGCGCCATTTGAGACTCCTCGACTCTGATTGGGTGTTTTCATTTATCCAGTGTTTATTCTTGCAAATACTATTAGAAGCACTAGTAGGAGGCAGAGGAACATGATTTTTTCACACTTAATCTGTCTCATGTATACTGTGTGGATGTAATGACAGCTTAAGCAAACATGACAAAAAGTTTTGTTTTTTTTATTTGTTGTATTACCATCTGTACCTTTAAGCTCCATAATGTGAAATATAGAAAGTGAACTGAATAATATTTGAACAAGTCAGTCACTGAACTAACTGAAAAAAAGTTCTGAATATGCAATCATTTTGTAAACTCACTAATTGTAAGTCAACCCTGGTATGGTCTGTAGGAGCACTCACACTGAGTCACTCAGTGTGTCTCAAATCACATACTTGTGTACTAAATACTAAATATTTTGCGTGCACAACCAGCTAAGTGCATTCACACTGCATAGCATGGGAATATGCAGTGTAATACTGGCACACTCAAAACGGTCCAAAAGTTGGAAGAGAGTGGAATGACGGACACTTCTCAACCTCAACGGGAGCCATCTTTGTGACGAAGCAGAAGCAATAAATGTTATACTTTTTTTTTTTTTGCACTAAGTACATATATATCAGTAATGTTTGTTGGGTCTGTAATGATTTGGTACTACGAACAATAATGCGAGTGCTAACGTTAGCATTCATTAGCTAGTTAACTTACTCCTAGCTACGGCAGAATATTTTTTATCAGCATTGATGTGTTGTAAGTTTGGTTTATGCGTGGGCAGAGATAGCAGTCAAATGTTGGTAATAATGACGGGAAAAAAATTAAAAAGAAAAAAAAAAGCTGTTGTCACTTCTGATAAGTGCAAAACAGCAGTGTGCTATATTAGACATTACCCTGTTGATATTAGTGCACCATGCAAGAAGTGCGTAGCGTACATAGTGCACTACATTGAAGTGTACTATGTAATGGAAGGATGCAATTTGAGACACATTCACTGTCTGCTCCACAGATTCCCCCACAGACCACAGCTGCTATAATGGAAGCGGGGCTGACTACAGGGGCACAGTCAGCGTCACTAAATCTGGTCATCACTGCCAGCCGTGGAGCGCTCAATACCCTCACAGTCACCACCTGTCCCAGGAATACCCCGAACTCTGGGGAAGTCACAACTTCTGTCGTAACCCAGGGGGCCAGATGCAGGCGCCCTGGTGTTTCACCCTGGACCCTCAGGTTAGGGTGGACCTGTGTGACATCCAGCCCTGCAGTAAGTACCATAATGCAACCAATGTATTCTTAATAGTTACTTAATTGTTAACATTTTCAAGTTACTTTCAGGTAACATAACAAGGTGCCTGGTGTATTATAGGGGGTCCTCCGGCAGACTAGGCCTAAATAGGGGCTGTTAGAAGGCAAGCCTGAGCCAGCCCTACCTATAAGCTTGATCAAAGAGGATACCTCCTCCTCCGCAACAGGAAGATGATTCCACAGGAGAGGAGCCTGATAGCTGAAGGCTCTGGCTCCTGATCGACTTTTGGAGACTTTAGGGACCACAAGTAACCCTGCGTTCTCAGAGCGCAGAGTTCTGGTGGGATAATATGGCACTATGAGCTCTCTAAGATATGACGGAGCTTGACCATTTAGAGCTTTATAAGTTAACAGTAAGATTTTAAATTCAATTCTGGATTTTACAGGGAGCCAGTCCAGAGAAGCTAAAACAGGAGAAATATGATCTCGTTTCTTAGTTCCTGTTAGTACACGTGCTGCTGCATTCTGAATTAGCTGGAGAGTTTTTAATGATTTACTAGAGCTACCTGATAATAGAGAGTTACAGTCACCCAGCCTTGAGGTAACAAAAGCATGGACCAATTTTTCTGCATCTTTTTGGGTCAGGATACGCCTAATTTTTGCAATATTACGCAGATGAAAAAATGCAGTCCGTGGGGTTGGTTTTAAGTGAGAATTAAAAGATAAATCTTGATCAAATGTTACTCCAAGATACTACTCTAAGATTTAAACCAGCTTCGTGCAGAACCTTTTAGGCCAATTAAGTGTTCAAGTCTCTGTAGCAGAATTTGATGGTCAATTGCGTCAAACGCCGCACTAAGATCTAATAAAACAAGTACAGAGACAAGTCCTTTGTCTGAAGCACTCAGAAGGTCATTTGTAATTTTAACTAGTGCTGTCTCAGTGCTATGATACACTCTAAATCCTGACTGTAATTCCTCAAATAAATTATTATCATGGAGAAAATCACACAGCTGGTCTGCGACTACTTTCTCAAGGATCTTTGACATAAAGGGAAGATTAGATATTGGTCTACAGTTGGCTAACACCTCTGGATCCAGGGTGGGCTTTTTTAGTAGAGGTTTAATTACAGCTACCTTAAAAGACTGTGGTACATAGCCTGTTAATAAGGATATATTGATCATGTCTAATATATGAGTGTTGACTAAAGGTAAAACCTCCTTGAGAAGCCTAGTTGGGATGGGGTCTAAGAGACACGATGACTTAGATGAAGAAGTCACTGCGGTCAATTCTTGAAGAGAAATTGGGGAGAAGCAATCTAAATATATATTAGGTCTTACAGCTGTGTTTGAAGTTAGATAGGTGCTATCTGAGGACAGGAGGTCATGAATTTTGCCTCTAATAGCTAGAATTTTGTCATTAAAAAAGCTCATAAAATCATTACTGCTAAGGGCTAAAGGAATACAAGGCTCAATAGAGCTTTGACTCTCAGTCAGCCTGGCTACAGTGCTGAAAAGAAACCTGGGGTTATTCTTGTTTTCTTCTATTAAAGCTGAGTAATAGTCTGGCATTGCGGAGGCCCCTCTTATATGTTTTGAGACTGTCTGCCCAGATTAAACGAGATTCTTCCAGTTTCGTTAATCGCCAATTCCTTTCAAATTTTCACAATATTTGTTTTAACTTACGGGTTTGAGAGTTATACCAAGGAGCGAACTTTCTTTGCTTTGTTAACTTCTTTTTAAGAGGAGCTACAGAGTCAAGTGTTGTTCGCAGCGAGCCTACGGCGCTATCAACAAGATAATCAATTCGGGAGAGGTTAAAGTCGGTACGGGAAACCTCTGTTACTGAAGGACTTGGTATTAAATTTAATGACGGAGGAATCATTTCCTTAAATTTTGCGACAGCACTGTCTGATGTACATCACATTCATGTATGTCACGCATGTGACATGTTCCAGTGGCAGATACCACCCTCCACCGGTGTATGCTGATGGCCACTCTTGTCTTAGTATCATATGTTGACACTACATTGTATTTTTGTGGTAACAATCAAGCTCCTTTTAGTCACAAACATCCTATGTAAATGTAATGGCATTTTTATATATCAGTCTCATGTCTAAATAAGCACCTGAGTCACTCTTTTTTAAAAGTCAAGCAGCAATCTGACTAACATTCATGGACTCCAAAGTTTTGTTCAAATGCTTGACAAAGCTGAAGGTTTGAGGGTGGTACACACTGGTTCCCATAGTGTGTGTGATATAAACAAGGTACCCTGGTCAATTAGGATCTCTCCCGGGATCCCAGCTTGGGAGATGACCTACGACAGCACCTGTGCAACACTCTTTGCAGAGATAATGCGCAGGGGCACTGCCTTGAGATATCATGATGCAAATTTCACCAGGACTAACACAAAGGGATCTAGTTTTGCAGACCGGGCGCGGCGGAGGCACAGCGCACCTGCGCTTCGCCAACTGGGTGTGGCCAGGCGGATTTTATAAGTTTGGCACACCGTGCGCCTTGGCGCATCTACTCCTCTATCCCACCTCCGTCCCTCCTACCGGCGCAAGTCGGAAAGAGGGAGGAGAGAAGGCGTGGAGTGGGTTTTACACAGCTTATTCACATCACACCAATCAAATGAGCCCCTCTCCTCGCCCTTAAATGCGCCGCGCGAAGGCGTAATGAAAGTTTACTCAATTCACCATGGCAGAAGAGAGCAGCAGCAGCAGACGGCCAAACTCCTCCCAGGAGGAAACTGATGTTTTGGTCCGGGAGTTCCAAGCTCGCAGTGTCCAAATATACGGAACTGCAAGCAGACCTCCACGGGCTGATGATGCAAAGGTAGCCTGGGAGGAGGTCACCACAATTGTAAATCAATGTTGCATTTCTCTCGTGCGCGCACGCTCTCTCTTTCTCTCTCAGTCTCACTCTGTTTCTTTTCTTTTGACTTTTCTAAGACGACAGATGCTGAATATATACTCCCTATCTGATGCTGTGGCTGTTTGTTGCTGGCTGAGAGGGATGTGAACTCAATAGTTTGCAGCTGTGCTAATCAAATCAGGTTGGGTTTCCATTACGCGTGCCAAACGTGCCAAACGTGCCAAACGGTGCCAATCCTCTTTGATCTGACATCAGATGTGACGGAACAGTCGATATAGAGATACATTTATGTGCTGATTGCAGATAGTTGCATTGAATAGTGGTGTTTGTGGGTATTTATTGCATCGTTAATGTGCCTGACATTCTGGAAACCTGCCTGTGAGGTTCTGGTGATGTGTGCGCACTGTCGGCTAGTCAGTCAAACTTCGGCTTACACCGGCTGCGCTCCACCTGCGCTGACAGTAGACCTGGTTTCAGCTGGTGAGCTTTTAGTGCACCTTCGGCAAAGCCTTTTGGCATGAAACTGTCACTGCGCCAAGCTGGATCTGTCAACACCTCCCCCTGCTGCGCCGCCACACCCATCTCAGCGCACCTCGGTCTGCCAAACTACCAAACTGAGCACGCCTCAGGGTGCGCTGCTCGAAACTAGCTCTGCGCAGGTTTCGGCACCCTGCGCCACCCTACGCTGCGCCAGGAAACTAGAGCCCAAGGTTCATCCCAATACGCCTAAATGGATCTACAATGAGAGGCAATGGGCACAAAGGCTAGTAGGTCAACTAACAGACATTCAGGGCAAAAATTGTAGACTGCATACAGCCCAAAGCCACCATCACCTGAGGTATACCCCCTTAAATCCTTGCTAGAATGCTGTTTGTCCCACCTGAATAGAAAGAGCGAGTTATCAGAACCAATTGGCCAACCTTCATGAGTAAGCAATCCCTGTGGAAGTGTTTGGCTCTAGTGATGCAGGAGAGTGGGCAGGGTTTTAATTTTTAGAGATGGCCAACCCTCTGATGCATGTTCCCCTGGGGTGGACGGCTTTGTGAGGATGATGGCGGCCGCCAGGTCAGGTCAGGAATAATTGAGCTTAGTGTTAGTGGTTGGGGTAGCATGGTGGTGTGGTGGTTAGCCTCACAGCAAGAGGGTTGCCAGTTCAATCCCGGGTGTGGGAGCCCTTCTGTGCGGAGTTTGCATGTTCTCTCCGTGTCAGCGTGGGTTCTCTCCGGGCACTCCGGCTTCCTCCCACAGTCCAAAGACATGCAATCTGGGGACAAGGTTAATTGATAACTCTAAATTGTCCATAGGTGTGAATGTGAGCGTGAATGGTTGTTTGTCTCTATGTGTCAGCCCTGCGATAGTCTGGCGACCTGTCCAGGGTGTACCCTGCCTCTTGCCTGATGTCAGCTATAGGCTCCAGCCCCCCCACGACCCTCAAGAGGATGAAGCGGTTAGAAGATGAATGAATATTAGTGGTTGGTTAGAAAATGCTTGTGTGAACAACAGATGCTGCTGCCTCCCCTTGAACAATTTAGGGACATTATTCCATTATTGTCACTTAATGAATGTGTGAAAGACAACTGAGACATCATCTTTTGTCATGATGGGACCACCGAGATTCTTTTAGACTAGAGGGGAGCTGAAATAAGAGACTGTGGGTAGCTGTAATGCAGGACAGTACTGTGAGTAATCTGTCAGCACATCATTTGTAACATTACACTGCAATGCAGTGGTGGATGTTGTACACAATTTATAAACACTGTTGTACATGTTTAGCCAGTTTCTTTAGATGTCCTTTTGTCCTGCAAGTTAATCATGTACTATAGAATCTATTGGCATGCTTTCAAGTTTCCACATCCAGTAGCGGATCTTGATACGGGCCAAATGGGCATTTGCCCGGGGCAGCACTTTGTCATGACGTGTGGGGGGGCAGCAGGAGCTGTTGTGCTCTGGCCTATTCAAGTGTTGGAAATTGTTATTTATGTGACAACACCTGAACGCAACACAGGCTCCATTCCAATTGAGTGTGTGTCCAGTGCTGTGCTGCGCTGCTGTGTGTAACAATAACTATGTCAGCTAACAAACTGCATCAGACTAGGGAGAGTTCAGTCAGGAAAATGTGTGTGTGTGTGTGTGTGTGTGTGTGTGTGTGTGTGTGTGTGTGTGTGCACTGGGGCAAAACTCCGCCGTGTGAGATACAGAGAGTAGAAGAGATTTGTAAAGGGCGACCATGTATGTATGATTTAGGCTAGAACCGCTACTGTCCACATCCCCCTGTTGATGGCATTATGCAGTGTCTTTGCATGGTTGACCTCAGGACCCAGTCAGACTGCAGACAGTGTTATTATTAGCTGCTGCAGAAAAATGCCCTTTGACATTTTTAAGGTCAAAAGAGGTCAACTTCTGTAAAGCCTTAACTTTTCCCATTTCTTGGTGCACAAAGTGGCCTCATATCCCCTCCTTTTCTCTGCTAAAGCACGTGGATCTGCTGGCTGGGAGCAGGTGGCTTTGGGTTATGAAGTCACACAGGTGGTCGACCACTTGGCATATAAACTGTGTGGTTTTATTTCTTTTAAAGCACAGTACTTCAGCAGGGGCAGTTACTGGCATGTTCTATTTTTGCTTCTCTGCGCACCATTGCTAATAATTGAAACTTTCTACAGGGTAGTTATTTTAAGTGTCAGGAAAAAAGGGCTGTTTCCTGCTACAAAAGCCATGAGATGAGGCAAAAATGTGCAGCTGCTGTTTGAGATGCAGTATCGGACTAATTCAGTTAGACAGTGGCCAGAGCTTCGATATTTTAAATGCAAAATATTCAGTGCTATGCAGGTACTGTAGGATCAGGGGTGGGCATCACTGCTATAGTGTACAGTATATTGCTGCTGGTTGCCATTGAATTGGTCCAGCTATACAGATGCTTTAATCACACTGCCAGCTATAATTAAATCTGTAGTGACAAATTTTCCCTTATAGTTTTCCGATGTGTGGAAAGACAGTTTGTCTCTGTCTCACTGTTAGATCTAAGATCTGAGATCCAAGTCCTCTGTAGTTTTTCAGTTATTTTTTAAATATTTTTTCACATTTGTTTCATTAAGGCCACACCCTTGGATGGATTACAGAACAAGCCTTAAATGCACAGGCCCACAAAACAATCAAAAAAGACACAAAATAATGCCAAAGAGAAAAGAAAATGACCAAAAGAACACACAATGAACTCAGAGAGACACAAAATGACTACAAAGAGATAGAAAAAAAAAAAAAACACAGAAAAGAGAGGCAAACCCACCACAAAGTCTGTGTTTTTTGGTTTCTGGGTAGGAGAGCTGGTGGGGCCTGTGGTTTCTAACTTGGATTATCCATGGTGATGTTATTGGTGATGGTTTGTGGTGATGTCTCATCACATCAAGTGCCCATTAGACAAAAGCCTTTTCTATAACTGTCAAAGGAAAAAATACATTTGTAGAACATTAAATCGGGGTGATAGTTTTATGTATCTTGATGACGTGTTAAAAAAAAAAAAAAAAAGAATTGTGTTAATGCATTACAAATCAGAGAGATTAACCTGCTGCTATCTCTATTATCTTACAATCTTCAGAGCCTCCAGAGAATCCCAGGAAGGAGATCCTGTTCATCCTAATCCCTGCGATTGCAATCCCATTGGTCATTGCTTGCCTCTTCTTCCTGGTTTGCATGTGTCGCAATAAACAAAAGGCATCAACTGACACACCACTTCGCTGCCAGCTTAACAGCTCACCTAACCAGGACATGGAGCTGTCTCTCCTCAATCAACAAAAACATCAGGTAAACCACACACAGTACAGACACTCAGTGATGTAGGAGTACTACATTTATATTCTTTAAGTATGGCTGTGTTCAGACAATAGCATTGCACTGCATTAGAAAACACAGCCCCCTTATTCATTTTACCACAAAATAAATGATTAAGCACAAATTCATAGAGGAACTTGTACCATGATAATCTTAAATTATAAAGGCTCAAATGCTAGATTTAAAGGGATAGTTCAGATTTCTTTGAAGTGGGGTTGTATTTAGTACTTATCCATAGTCAGTGTGTCACAAACAGTAGATGTCAGTCAGCACACCACCGGTTTAGAGAAGCAGGCTGGAGTCTGACACAGAATCTAGGCAATGTACTGCTGTGGAGGGATCAGCAACAAAACATATTTTAGTCACCTAAAAACAATCAATATCATTTCAAGTTTACACCATATTGATAAAAGCCTGTTCCAACCGGAGAGACGTTGACAGCTTCGGTCTCCCATCTATGTTCTTGTCAAAGTCACCAGACTCCAATGACAAAAACAGTAATTTAATGCTTGCTGAATGCGGGAGCTGCTGGTCTACCACTGCTGTAATCAGTTAGTTTGTTTGTGTTGTTGTGTGACTGGTGAATCTGACCTAACCCTTTTAAATGCCAAAGTCACACAATAACACAAACAAAGTAACTGATCAAGGCAGTGGTAGACCAGCAGCTGCTGTGTTCAGTTATATTAAATCACTGTTTACTCAACGGAATCTGGCTTTGAAGAAAAATTATATATTAACTTCAATTCCCTGTTGGAATTCATTGTCTGAAAAAAAAGGTAAAGCAGTGAAAATATTATAAAGGTACGTCTTAGTTCAGGTGGCTAAAATAAATCTTGTTGCTGATCCCTCCACAGCAGTAAATTGCTTAGCTTCCATGATGGACTCAAGCCAGCTTCTCCAAACTTGGGGTGTGCTGACTGACATCTACTGTATGTAATATAATGTCTATGGATAAGTACCCTATGCAACCCCTCTTCAAAATATCTGAACCATCCAGGTGAACTGAAGGCCACTCTACAAGATTGGGCTTTTAATGTTATGGAATAATCCAGTTGTCAATTTAAGGTCCCTCTAATTTCCCTTTATTCTGCTGTTAGTGGTGCATCCAGTATTGACAAACAAATGTTTATACTACTGCAAAGCATACAGTGAAGCCTTGCACTTAATTTGTCAGTCAAAAACATGTAAGCACACATTTAGGGTGCATTACTCTATAGTACAATGGGGTGATTATACTGTTTACCAGGTGATTGTACAGAGTATAAAGTGATTGCTTTTGTGGTAATGTTCCAGAGTTATAAAACTCTATTGTCATAGTATTAGAAACCACTGTGCAGTGAAAAATGAAAGTGACCTCTGTAGACCTGTATTATGGACTGTTGAATTGCAGCACTAAAGTATTGCAGTTGGTTTTAGTGTTGGCCATACACTTTGATGACATGTCATTGTATTTATTGCTTTGTGGCTGCAGGTCAAGCTGCGGGAGATTAACATGTCAGCAGTACGGTTTATGGAGGAGCTTGGTGAGGATCGGTTCGGTAAGGTTTACAAGGGCCACATGTATGGCACCGCACCTGCTGAGCAGATTCAGGTGGTGGCCATCAAGACATTAAAGGACAAGGTTGATGCCACTCTGTGTGAAGAATTTCGCCACGAAGCAATGCTCCGCTCTCACATACAGCACCAAAATGTTGTTTGTTTGCTGGGTGTGGTCACCAAAGAGCAGCCAATGAGCATGATATTTACCTATTCTGGCCTTGGTGACCTACATGAGTATCTGGTGATGCGCTCCCCCAACTCAGATGTTGGCAGCTCAGATGATGACAAGACAGTCAAATCCACACTAGAGCAGGCTGATTTCCTTCATATTATCACCCAGATTGCTGCAGGAATGGAATACCTTTCCAGCCAGCAGGTTGTCCATAAAGACCTTGCTGCTCGAAACATTCTAGTCTTTGACAAACTCAACATCAAGATCCTGGATCTGGGCCTGTTCAGAGACGTCTATTCTGCTGATTACTACAATCTCATGGGCACAAGTCCTTTCCCCATTCGTTGGATGTCCCCAGAAGCTATCATGTATGGCAAGTTCTCCACCGACTCCGACATCTGGTCTTATGGTGTCTTGCTGTGGGAGACTTTCAGTTATGGTCTGCAGCCATATTGTGGCTACTCAAACCAGGACGTGATTGAGATGGTGCGCAGCCACCAGCTCCTGCCTTGTCCAGATGACTGCCCAGCCTGGATATACACCCTCATGCTGGAGTGTTGGAGTGAATTCCAAGCAAGAAGGCCTCGCTTCAAGGACATCCACACGCGGCTGCGCTCCTGGGAAAGCCTGTCCAACTACAACAGCTCTGCTCAGACTTCTGGCACCAGCAACGCTACCCAGACCAGCTCCCTCAGCACCAGCCCTGTGAGCAACATCAGCATGAGCACAGCGAATGCATCCCGCTACACGAGCCCCAAAAAGGGCTCACCATTCCACCAGCCCCAGTTCATGCCCATGAAGGGTCAAATGCATCGGCCAATGGTGCCACCACAGCTCTACATCCCTGTCAATGGATATCACCCCATGCCAGCTTACCCATACCTGCAGAACTTTTACCCCATGCAAATAACCATGCCCATTCCACACCAGCAGATGCACCACCCACCACAGATGGTTGCCAAAGCTGGTTCCCACCATAGTGGTAGTGGATCCACATCTACAGGCTATGTCACCACTGCCCCTTCCAACACTTCTGTCACAGAGCAAGCAGCTTTGCTAAATGAGGACTGCAAGACCAATGATGAGGACTTGGCTGACAGGGAGTCCCAGGAAGAGCTAGACCAAAACAAGGATTTGTTAGTGCCTGAAACCGAATTGCTAGGTGACAATGACCCTCCACAGACTGATGAACTGGTGTTTCACCTGTCAGACACATAAATGTGGTGCTCTTTGAAGAATAGTAGAGCTGAGGTATGCTATGAGCTGTGCTTGCCAAAAATTCATAGTACTGACACATTTGAATGTCAAGTGTGTTTTATTTTTGCACCTCTCAAACTCCTGTGTCAGTGACTAAGCAAAATTAATCACACAATCCTCTATAGAACTTGTTTTTATAATGTTGCCATTCAGAGGAATTTATTCTCTTGCTGTTGCTGTGCAACACAAAACATTTATCTTTCCACAAGTACATTAGAGATTGCCTTGCCTTAATGAAAGTTTTGCCTTTTATGATACACATGGTACCACTTCTTTTTGCTTGCCAGCAAAGGCCATTCATTGGGAGGCTGTAAGGGTGGGATTCACACCCCCAGTGCCCACCCTTCAACTTCAGATACCACATCCCTCTATATGGTCACACCGACCCAAAAGGGATTGCTAGCTCAGCAAAAAGTGAGATGATTCCTTACCATCTTTTCACCCGCTTGCAATGCCAGTTGTGTTTACTGGAAGACACAACAGACTGTTCTCACAAACTGTTCAAATATTTTCCTATGAAAAGTAATGCACCCAAATTTGCACATATCCCACATATTTTGAAAGGTTGCAATCACATGACTAATGTGCTGATGGCAGTAAACAAGGAAGCAGTCTCAAGCAGTCTTGAAAGGAGGCAGGTTGGGGTGGTGGATGGGTCAGAAAAACGTGGACTTTCCCCTGGAACTTTCTTGTGGAGGTGTGTGTACAGAACTGTGCAAGCTTTGAGTGAAGTCATTTCAAGGTATATCCTCACCAAGTTTCTTTTCCTAAACCCAACCACAGTAACTTTACATGCCTAAACCTGATCTCTCTTAACTTTTGTGTGTGCATTTTTATTGGATATCATACAAACCCTTCTATGAGGATACGGTGGACACAACTAAGGCAAAGGTATTACTACAGGAACTCAGACCTGAACCCAGGTTTCTGTACTAGTTGTGTCTTGCTTGGGTGCAACTTGTGCACCCCTTAATGACAATTTAATGTTGTTTTTGGGGTTATTATTCTATGGTTTGTTAAAGCCACAATCATAAAAGAATAGAATGTATAAAGTTTTGAAAGAAACAGTCTATGGGTAACTTTGTTTACATGTATTTACTGAAATGTATTCCCGGAATGTACCTACATCAAACAAATCAAAGAATAAGACCCAAGACTCTTTTTCTTTTCAGGCCTGTGACAAAGTTCACATATGACTTATTACCCACAAGGCTGTTACTTTTAACATCATCTTTGATAACCACATTGTACAGATTTTTAATTTGTGTACTTTGGTTTGAACATTTCATTTGTTTATAGTTTTTCTTTATTGGAGAAGATTCCTAAGCCCAGTGTTAGTACAATGTCTTTTCCACCACGTTTGATTTGTTTAGGTAGTGTTTTGCTTACCATATAATATGTACATCCAGCTATGGAGTATCCAATAAAGTCATATGAAAAAAATTGTGTATTTTGTGTTGTGTAAGAGGAGAAAGTCATGTCTTATCACTTAATTATATTTTGTCATAATCTGTCATTAGATGTGCCCAGAGTCTAATATATGATACACTGTGCAGTCATGTCAGGCCACAGGTTACATTAGGCCACAAATATACATTGTAGTGATGAAATACATGTATTACTGATACTAATAAATTAATCTCAACAATCACGTACTGTACCTTTCCGTTGGGGTTTATATTCTTATTTACAAATACTTTATATATTGGTTTGTTGTGATTATATTTCTCTTTATTATAACATCACAGCAGCAGATAAGCATGTGATAAATGTTCATCCCTGTACAAACTGACTAAAAATATGATGCATTATCTTGCCGAAAGTACCCATTTAACAACAAGAACAGTGTTTGACAAAAGAAAACTTAATTCAATGTCCACTTACTTTTTTATAGACCTTGCAACCACACCTCATACTCTTTATCCACAAATGTGGTTGTTGGCTTCAAGAACTTGGCTAAGTAGTTTGTTACCAAAGTATGGAGTTCTGGCCACGGGATGCAGAGATTGTAATATATCTGACCTGTTTGAAGGCTGGCTTTGTGTTAAATCAATGGGTCGCCATGGACGCGGAGCTTGCTGTTTCTGTAGGTACACATTTCCTGGGGACACCTGCACGTCTCGGCCCTGTCCCCTCCATTGTGATTGGCTTAAGCGCAGCATCCTCCAACCTCAAAGGGAGGTCTGACGCAGTTTGTTATCTGACATAGTTATTGTTACGGACAGTGTGTAACTAACATGCTGCTCACACAGCAGTGCAGCACAGCACTGGACACACACTCAATTGGAGCGGAGCCTGTGTGCGGTCAGGCGTTGTCACGTAAAATAACAAATTCCAGCACTTGCATTAGCCAGAGCATAACAGCTCCTGCCGACCCTCGTATGTTGTGACAAAGTGGGGCAAATGCCCATTCGGCCCATATCAAGATCCGCTACTGTGCCCGACAACCATCCGACACGTAGCAGAGGCTGTTAAAAAGTGATAATGAACACCTCAAAGGGCATTTCAATCAGGAGATGGCTCACCATACCCTGGACAGTCTTTGGTGATTAGACCTCATAGGGATGGTATGGCTTAAGGAGGGTGATGAATCCATCCATCCGTCGAAAAGGGAACTCCCCGGGGTCTAGATGTGGCTAGAGGTGGTGAAGATGAGATGAGAGGAAGATGGTTGGCTGAGAGAGTTTTTGGCAAAGTCTGATTGGAAAACTAGAGGAGTGAACACCCATAGTCTGCTGATTAGAGGAAGCAGAGGGAGGGGTAGAGAGAGAATTGTGAATGGATGAACACAAAGAAAGTCTTCTTGATTGAACTTATGCTGAGCTTTATTATCACACTTATACCATGGTCACTTATGCTTCCTGGGGTCAAAATCTGAGGCTTTTCACAAGCCATAACCTAATACCTAATCCTAATACCTGGAGCAATCATTGCTGCCCTGTAAGGTTCTTATGCAATGGAAACATTATTTCACTACTCCAGTTAATAGGGAGAACCTTGGGTATGACATAGCAATGGGAGATATTCTAGTCCGCCCAGCTCATGGAACCCTTTGGCCCAGCTATTAGCCAGTACGCTGACGTTACATTAGCAAGATTCAAAATCACTAACACTGCATACAGTTGAGAAACTAGCCGTCAGCCATGTCATTGTCTCCAAATCAGTATCAAGATTTTCACAAACAAACAATACCATGTGCAGCATGTAGCCTATAACGTTACTGTCGGCCGCAGCCTGAAGAAGCAAGTTGAATAGTGGACAGGATGTAAAATGACATTGGTATAAAATTTTATTGTCAATCTGCTATTACCAAGATCAAGGATAATCTTTAATGATACAGAAGACTGGGGCTATGAAGGGATTGAAATACCATCCCAGATATCTATAATTTAATTCTGAATATGACGTTTAAAAATGTCATTATGGATATCCACAATTGGCCTTATGACTAGTAAAAATGCAGTTCAGATATCTATAATTAGAATAATGACAGGGAACAATGCCATTGCAGATATCCACAAATGTATTGTCAATGATGGGAAGAATGTCATCGTGAATATGTGAAAGGATCGAATTTGGGATATCTAAATGTCTAGTCTAACTATTAAGTCTAAAAATGGCCACTTATACCATATATCCATAAGTATTTACTTATATCTCAAATGTAGTTTTTACAAGTACAAAGTTTTAGACATCTTGAAATACCATTTATACCAGAAATAATGTGTTGTGGATATCTTTAATTGCCATTCTGACCACTGAGAATACAACATTAATTAGGAAAAATGCTATTATGGATATCTAAAATGTAATTGCAGATTTGAGCATGGTTCAAATTTTTAAAATGGCCCACCATACCCTGGACAGAAAAACTCAAACCCTCACCCTGATGGATTTTTTCCCCAAAATTATTATTAAGAGTTTTATAGAAATCAGATGGGTGCTTATTTTTTTAGGGTGATTTCAATGAGCTGTCAAAAATAGAGAGCCCTAAATAGTAAAGGACATATTGATTGAAGGTCTTAGTTTCTCAAAACATCAACTGTGTATTCATTTGGGAACACTGGTTTTTCTCCTGGGGAGACATAAAAAAACAGCACAATGTTGGCTTGTTATGTCAAACAGAAGAATAAATATTCTCTACCAGACATATGGTGGTTGTCAGGTTTGTTTAAAAAGTAACAGGCAAAGCAGAAAAAACTCAAACATGGCAAATTGTATATAGATAATGAAACATAACATGAGGTCATCAGAGTATTTTAACTGCAGAAACAATCTTTGGCCCATGTCCTCTATGTGTCTCTCTCTCTATGTGTATACCAACCACTGCAGGAACCAAGTACACACTCGTGGCTCGATACCAAATACAGGCATCACAAAGCAGAGAGACTCACAACCCACTGAAGTAGATTCAATGGAAGTGTCCTCTACAATCACTGCCAAGGACATTCAGGCTGTAGAAAGGTAGGACCTACTCTATCAATCAATCAATCAATCAATTTTATTTATAAAGCCCAATATCACAAATACAATTTGCCTCACAGGGCTTTACAGCATACGACATCCCTCTGTCCTTTGGACCCTCACAGCGGATAAGGAAAAACTCCCCAAAAAAAACCCTTTACCGGGGAAAAAAAAATGGTAGAAACCTCAGGAAGAGCAACTGAGGAGGGATCCCTCTTCCAGGACGGACAGACGTGCAATAGATGTCGTACAGAACAGATCACCATAACAAATTAACAGTAATCTGTATGACACAATACAATAATCTGTATGACATCCTCGATAATGACAGTAGCTTACAACAACATTCATGAAAGTAATAATATTGTCGTTATAGTTCTGGCTACTGTGGTACAATATGTTGAAAGTATATATTAGTATCTGGCAGTATACATGTATGATAATAATCATATGTGTATAATAACAATAGAAGTATGACTAATGATGGCAGCAGCAGCAGCAGGAGGCATCTGGCAGGACCACGGCAGCAGCACAACCACACACGTCACACTATCGATGCACCGCTGCAATACGAGTTAACCTGAGAGACAGTGGAGCACAAAGGCTCCGGAGAAGAAGCCGAGTTAGTGACATCCAGAATGGCCGAGTAAACAAGATACAGTAATAGGATACGCAAGAGCGAGAGAGAGAGAGAGAGAGAGAGAGAGAGAGAGAGAGAGAGAGAGAAGGTGCCCGGTGCATTATAGGTGGTCCTCCGGCAGACTAGGCCTAAGTCAGCCTAACTAGGGGCTGGTACAGGGCAAGCCTGAGCCAGCCTTAACTATAAGCTTTATCAAAGAGGAAAGTCTTAAGTCTAGCCTTAAATGTGGAGACAGTGTCTGCCTCCCGGACCGTAACAGGAAGATGATTCCACAGGAGAGGAGCCTGATAGCTGAAGGCTCTGGCTCCTGATCTACTTTTGGAGACTTTAGGGACCACGAGTAACCCTGCGTTCTCAGAGCGCAGAGTTCTGGTGGGATAATATGGCACTATGAGCTCTCTAAGATATGATGGAGCTTGACCATTTAGAGCTTTATAAATTAACAGTAGGATTTTAAATTCAATTCTGGATGTTACAGGGAGCCAGTGCAGAGAAGCTAAAACAGGAGAAATATGATCTCGTTTCTTAGTTCTTGTTAGTACTCGTGCTGCTGCATTCTGAATTAGCTGGAGAGTTTTTAATGACTTACTAGAGCTACCTGATAATAGAGAGTTACAGTAATCCAGCCTTGAGGTAACAAAAGCGTGGACCAATTTTTCTGCATCTTTTTGGGTCAGGATAGGCCTAATTTTTGCAATATTACGCAGATGAAAAAATGCAGTCTGTGAGGTTTGTTTTAAATGAGAATTAAAAGACAAGTCTTGATCAAATGTTACTCCGAGGTTTCTTACGGTAGTGGTAGAGGCCAGAGCAATGCCATCGAGAGAAACTATGTCATCAGATAAAGAGTCTCTGAGTTGTTTGGGGCCAAGAACAATAACTTCAGTTTTGTCTGAATTTAACATCAGGAAATTGGTGCTCATCCAAGGCTAACCTTAAGTCATCTCACTTAACCCCACCCTCACACTGGGAACAGCACTCTCACTGATTCCTGACCCCTCCAACCCATCCCCATTCTCCCACACACATTATTATACAGTCTATGATTTCACAATGAGATACTGCAAACAGGGTTTTACATTTACAGACTAAACATGTTTTTTCTGAACATTTCTTATAACAAAGTAAAGTGAATAACTTGTAAGCATTTATCTTTCTTTCCTTTTTAACAACTCCTACAACAATATTGTCAGCTGTAGGTGGTCATATTGTTTTATGATATATAAAAAGTACTGTATGCCAAATAGTATAGCATCGTTATGTCTCCCTCAGAGAAGGGAATCAGCCCTTGTGGGCAATACTGTGGAATCAGCTGATATCTATTTTTAACTTAAATGCATAAAAACATTTTTATAATTTTCCCTAAATTTTGTAATAAACAGCTGCGACCAAGATATGTAGTAGTGACTAACATGTCATGTCACTTATCTACAATAAGCTGAAATTGGCATATAGCAAACACTGCTGTATCAGCTGACTAAAAAGAAGACAAGATATTTTACTGTTTAAAACATTTAAACTGTGAAGTGCCAAGTTGGCAAGATCATCTAGTCAGGGTCATTTTGATTTTCAGCCACAACCAGGCAAACTTTGTAGCCAGAGATACATACTGTATATCAGTCAGTCTAATTACCTCATTACATTATGGAGAGATTTATTAGGAATAACTCCTCGAAATGTAACATTTCATTTTCAAGGGGGTCCCTACAATCATACAAATAATACAAAAACAAAAATATATTAAACAGAAAATTATAACTGAACAATACCAGATATGACCAAAACAATCAAAAACACAAAAAGCAACAACAACAACACAACAAAAGACAGTAAATATCAAGTAATATACATACAAAATCAGGAGAACATACTGTAAATAGAGCATTAAATGGATCATTCAATGTGAGATAATAGAAAAGTGTTGTTGTCAGTGATATCATGATGTGATATCGTGATAGAGTTATAAAACTCAATTTATAAAAAAATATATAGAGGTGTTATTATAGACATGTACAACTGATCCTATAGTTAGAAGACAGAGCATTTTTGTGGAAAGATGATATGAATACTAAGGGTAATTAAAATGTATGAATTTTCTTATTGTGGGAGAGAGCAAATCAAAGTTTCATTCACTGTACAATGATGAGTTGTTGCAGGACAACCACTGCACCACCCAGCTTAGTCTTGGCAAAGTGCTGGAAACATCAGTGAGTCCAAACTGGCAGACAAGGTTCCCACACATTTACATCTATGCAGTGTTTCACATTATTGTTGAGATAAAGGTAACCAATCTGTGTAGTTTCACCCATATACATTTTGTCACATGGGCATTTTAGTGGATAAATGATATTCTTTGTGCTGCGTGTGATAAAACCCTTAACATGAAAGCTTTTGCTTGATCTTAGATGTCTAAAAACAGGAGTTTTCCATGTGTTGTGACACTAGGCACAATTGCCACATGGACAATTCCCATCTTTTAAAAGAGCTAAAGAGTCTGTTTTGGGTCTGCATTAATGCTGGCCCTCACCAGATTAGTGTGTAAATTAGGACCTCTTCTATAGACAAAGAGGGGAGGATCCCTAAAATGCCAGGCTAATCCTTCTTCTAAACCTTTTGTAGGTTAGCTGAGCAAGAAACCCACTCAATGTTTCTCTAATTTCAGTCATGGTGAACTTTTGGCTGTACAAGAACTTAAGACTCTGAGATTATTATAAGATCTGCCAACAAAGGGGGTGCTATAGTTATTCAGAGCATGTCAGACGACAAAGAAGGGTCCTACCGGTAATTAACTGATAGACATTTTTACAGAAAACTGAAGGCTAACCCCACACTTGACTTCCAAATAATGATCTCAGATGTCACAGGCAAGCTCTCGAACTGAATTGGATTCCAAAGCATGGACATGGACATGATTTTCCGAATTGTAAACATCTTGTCACTCTGATGTTCTATATGCGGCCCAAAATCCATAAAAGCTTGGTTAACCCCAAAGGCAGACCTATTGTAGCCAGCAATGGTTCTCTACTAGAACCATTATCTATGCTGATTATTTCCTTAAACCATATGTTCAGAAGATTCCATCATATATCAAAGACTCTACTGACTCAATCAACAACTATCAACATTAAAAGAGTTACCTAATGATATAATTCTGGCCACATTTGCGGAAAGCTTCCATACTAATATCTCTCATGACAGAGGCCTTGAGGCTCTAGAGTACTACTGTAAAGACCGCACTGAGGAAGCACTCCACCCAACACAGTTATTTGTGAGCTGGCTGCTTTGATCCTTAAATTGAACTACTTTTCCTTCATTGGAGATTTCTTTTTACAACTTAAAGGTATATCAATGGGTTCTATTGCTCCAGCTGCTATGCTAATATATATGTGGGTTTCTAGATGATGTCTTTTGAATTTTCCAAGGGACTAGTAATGATTTGAAAGACTGTGTTAATCTCCTCAATAGTATGAATCCTGACCTTAAGTTCTCAGTTGAATATGATCATAGATGTGTCTTTTTTGGATATGTAGATTGAATTATGCAATGGCAGCCTCATCACTACCCTAAATAAAAAAGATAGGAATACATTCCTCCCACCCAGCAGTGCTCATCCTAGAGCTTGTCAGTATGGTCTACCCAAGAGCCAGTTCTACAGGCTCAGATGCTGAGGGATTTATTGATAGAGCTGCTGCCATGAAAAAACACTTTCTGGAGAGAGGGTACTGTTTACAGTGTGTTGATGAGGCCTACCAAGTTTCACTCTCTAAAGCCCACTCTGATCTTTTACAAAAAACTGTCAAAAAAGTTAAAGGCTATTCTGTCTTCTTAATCACCGCTTACACACCTCAGGCCTATATCCTTAAGAACACCATTTTATTATAGCCTCTGATCAAGGTTTAACCCAGCATTTTAGGGATCCTCCCCTCTTTGAATATATAGAAGAGGTTGTAATTTATGCACTAATCTGCTGAAGGCCAACATTAATGCATCAAACAGACTCTTTTTGCTCTTTTAAAAGATGGGAATTATCCATGTGGCAATTGAGAATGCAGCACAGAGAATGTGATTTATCCACTAAAATGACCATGTGATAAAATTTATAAAGGTAAAACTACACACATGCCAAACCAATGGATTAGTGAGCACAAGAGCTCAGTCAGATGCAGTGATGCAAACTATCCTGTTGCCTGTCATTTCAATGAATTTTCACACCCTGGCCTCTAGTTTCGCAGACCGGGCGAGGTGGAGGCGCAGCGCACCTGTGGGTGTGGCCAGGCGGATTTTGCAAGTTTGGCACACTGTGCGTGCTGGCGCAGCTACTCCTCTTTCCCACCTCCGTCCCTCCTACCTGTGCAAGTCAGAAAGAGGGAGGAGAGAAGGCATGGAGTGGGTTTTACACAGCCAATTCACATCACAACAATCAAATGAGCCCCTCTCCTCGCCCTTAAATGCACTGTGCTAAGGCATAATGAGAGTTTACTCAATTTGCCATGGCAGAAGAGAGCAGACCTCCACAGGTTTCCATTACGCGTGCCAAATGGTGCCAATCCCCTTTGATCAGATGTGACAGGACAGTCGATATAGAGATAAATTTATGTGCTGATTGCAGATAGTTGCATTGAATAGTGTGTTTTGTGGGTATTTATTGCATCGTTAATGTGTCCGACATTATGGAAACTTGCCTGTGAGTTTTTGGTGATGTGTGCACACTGTCCGCCGGTCAGCCAAACTTCCACTTACACCGGCTGCGCTCCCTGCTCCCAGAGTGGGTTTTACACACATCACACCAATCAAATGAGCCCCTCTCCTCGCCCTTAAATGCGCTGCGCGAAGGCGTAATGAGAGTTTACTCAATTTGCCATGGCAGAAGAGAGCAGCAGCGTCAGACGGCCAAACTCCTCCCAGGAGGAAACTGATGTTTTGGTCCGGGAGGTCCAAGCTCGCAGTGTCCGAATATACGGAACTGCGAGCAGACCTCCACGGACTGATGATGCAAAGGTAGCCTGGGAGGAGGTCACCACAATTGTAAATCAATGTTGCATTTCTCTCTTTCTCTCTCACAGTCTCACTCTGTTTCTTTTCTTTTGACTTTTCTAAGACGACAGATGCTGAATATATACCCCCTATCTGATGCTGTGGCTGCCTGTGGTTGGCTGAGAGAGATGTGAACTCATTAGTTTGCAACTGTGTTAATCAAATCAGGTTGGGTTTCCATTACGCGTGCCAAACCCCTTTGATCTGACATCAGATGTGACAGGACAGTCGATATAAAGATACATTTATGTGCTGATTGCAGATAGTTGCATTGAATAGTGGTGTTTGTGGGTATTTATTGCATCGTTAATGTGCCTGACATTCTTTAAACCTGCCTGTGAGGTTTTGGTGACGTATGCGCACTGTCCGCTGGTCAGCCGCCTGCGCTGACAGTAGACGTGGTTTAATTTCACTGCAATGCGGTGTGACGACACCTCAGTGCGTCCAATAGCAGAGAAGAGCCTGAAGTAGACCCTGAAGCGGTCACCATGGAGCTGTAGCTCCCAAACGAGCCTGTACTCCCCCAAAACCTGTCTTGCGCGCCTTGCTCTCCGCTTGCTCTGCACCCTATCCCGCAGTGGGAGCAGAGCCAAACTGTCACTGCGCCAAGCTGGATTTGTCGACACCTCCCATTGCTGCGCTGCCACACTCATCTCAGCGCACCTCGGTCTGCCAAACTACCAAACTGAGCGCACCTCGGGTTGCGCTGCTCGAAACTCCGACTCCGCCCATCTCCTGGACAATCAAAAATGGGCAAAGAGGCGGGCCGAAGGAAGCCTGGTTGCTTAAACACGCCCACCTCGCTCGGCTCTTCTAAGTTCGCTAAGGCTAACAAACTAGGCTAAGAAGCTAAGAAGCTACGAGGCTAACAAGCTACGCTACTTTGGCTAGCCCTGTGGTGTTGGCTGCTCCTGCTTGGTGCCAGCTCCCTCACGAAACTTGAGGTAAGTTGAGTTTAGCTGAAACTAACGTTATACAACAAACCTTGAAATAATGATTCAGTTGTTATTGACATTGCACAATCTTAAAACAAAAAGGTGGTGACCATCACAGTCCTCACATTCTGTCTGTGCATTATCTATTGTTGTGTAACTACAGGCCTATATCATACACTAATCTTCTTAATATTTTATATGTGACTATGAATATTTTTTAATTATATTACACACCTTATTGTAATTTCACACAGTTCGCCACTTTTTAATTTACATACACAAGTATAGCCTTAATGTTACGTTAACGTTACACTGCTCATATGACAACATTAACATTGCATCACGTTAGCTAACTAAAGTGGTGGACCTTTATTTTCAAACATCACTCAGCCTTTTGTTCAAAATATTATCTCCCTAAATGCCTATATCCTAAAACTTCTCTGTCAGGCTCTGACTTCGATGCATACCCGGACTGGCGTCTTGCTCGAAGGCTAACGTTAAATGTTAGCTGGCTGGTTAGCTAGTTAACGAGCTAAGCTTGTGTTGTATCGTATTGTCTGTGGCTCTGTAACTTGATGTGGATGTTACTGCTGTGATACGGGTCGCACATGAAAATGAGACCTCTGGTATCAACGTGATTTTACATGTCCTAAACAAAGACTTAATAATATAATAATAAGCTGACAGCTAGGAGGTGACCGCAGACATTGACGCTGCTGACAAGCTAGGTGGTGACCGTGGTGACCGCAAACACAGACACCTGCTAATTAACGTTAGTGCTAACATATAAACAAAAATAAAATAATACAAGAATTTACAAATTTCACTTACTGAAAAACCTGGAGCACAAACTTCTTGGACAGTCTGTTGGTATAAGTAATCAAACAGCAAGCCATATCCTCCTGACTACCAGGAAAAAAAATATTGTCCTCTTGCTGTGAGGCAAAGTGCTAACCACCACACCACTGTGCCGCCCCAGGCACATCACATACGTTTTGCTATTGCAGCCAGATCTGCGACACCTTTATGCATGTGTTTCATCCACCATCTCTGGGAGATAGATGGCGCCATAGTGTCTCAGAGCTGCATTTGGCTGCGGTTTCCACTTTTGACGTGGGGGAGTGTAGTCATCTTCGCTGTCGCTTGTGATTCCTGCTTGGGCCCAAATAATTAATTCTTCACCAAGGAGCAGTCTCAAGTCAAGGAACTAAAGTGGTTTCTTCCCCATAAACTGGCAGTCACTCTTATACTGAAGCCATGAGTTGGTGATTGCCAGGTCAAACAAGTGTAAAACTGCACACACTATCCATTTCCAAGTGTGAGAGGCCATCCTGTAGCAACTCAACATTTGGTCAACCAAGTCCACGTCACCCATGTTGGTGTTGTACTCAGCAATTGCCAGTGGCCTTGACACCTGGACAAACCTTTTGTCTTTCTTGGACCATCTTCTGTGTGTGTCCTGAGGTTCAATGCCATAGGCAGAGAATGCCATGGCAACTGGCTTGTTGTCCAACCACTTTAAGATAGCAAGTTCAGGAGGGCTTTGTCTGACTACCATCACTTATCCCCTATGATCTTGCACTCCTTCTTCATTATCATCATCATCATCATCATCATCATCATCATCTTCCTCTGCTTCTGCCTCAAACACTGCATCTTGATCTTCTTCCTAAGACAGCTCAATAACTGAGTTTCCATCAATAATTCGCAGTAAAATTTTTTCTGCTTCTGAGAATGACTCCCTTTCTTGTCATTTAAAAAAACAGAAAAATAACTACAAATGTCCACTATGGAGGACATTTTTTAAACACTCAAATACTATGCTAAAATACAGTTAAAATAATTCTGAAAATGTTTTAATGTGTTGTTAAGAGACTTATATAAAATATGACAACAACATTTCAAGCCAAAATTTGCTCAGTAAAAAGTATTATGCACTTACTTTTCCTCTTCCCATAAAATGTGCTTGTCCTGACTGATGCCATTTTCCTGAATGAGGAAGAGAAAGGTACCGAAGCCCCACCCCTTCACATTTGGGATCACTGAAAAGCCCTAAATGTCCTCTGTAGAGACCAAAAGGAGTTAATTCAGTAGTATGCAGTGGGTGGGAGATATTCAGGTTTATAAATGTCCTCCACAGAGGACAAATTATAACTACTGGTAGTCAGGAGGATATTACTCCAATATTTGCCTGAAAAATATATCCAAACGGCACAAACACGGCTGAGAGGACAGGTTCAATGCCTTGAACATGGGCACGAATTGGCTGAGATGACACCAAGGAGACAGCCGAGTCTGAGCTCAGCTCCGCACAGTGGAGGCAGCGGCTAGTTAGCATGGTAGTTATCCACCCATGATGGTGCGACCTGTCACTCAAAGTGACCACGCACTTAATTATGCACAATTTCAAACCTTAATAACATTTAAACTGAAGAGTTGTCATGAAAGAGGAAATTAACTATAGAGACCAAAACCATTTTTATACCAGGCTGTAAACATGTTTATTTCTGCTCTAAAGTTGGGCATTTTAACATGGGGGTCTATGGGGATTGACTCACTTCCGGAGCCAGCCTCAAGTGGACAGTTAGTGAACTGCAGTTTTTGGCACTTTTTTTGGCATTGGCCTCACTTGTCTCCCCCAGAGGTTGGGGCTTGATTTCGAGCAGCGCAACCCGAGGCGTGCTCAGTTTGGTAGTTTGGCAGACCGAGGTGCGCTGAGATGGGTGTGGCAGCGCAGCAGGGGGAGGTGTCGGCAGATCCAGCGTGGCACAGTGACAGTTTTGTGCCAAAAGGCTTCGCCGAAGGTGTGCTAAAAGCTCACCAGCTGAAACCAGTGTTACGACCGGCCTAGGGGAACCGGTACATAGCATTAAAGGATGCTCCCCTCTTTCCCCACTCCCAAGGACGACCAATGCCACACAGCTGCAGTCCAACAAAAGGTAATTTATTAAACACTCAACAAGAAAGGCAGCAATAAGCTTCAGGGTGGGCGTGGCCCAAAACAACAAACAAAACAATCTACTTTCCAAAATTAACTTACCTACCCAAAAGTAAAGAAAATGAAAATAGGTCACTCACCTGACTCCCTATAAATAAACAGGAGAAAAAGGATTAAACAAAAAGGGCTACCCACCCCTACGGCTACCTGGACTGCTGGACTAATATCACAATTAACTCATCTTTAACACAGTACAATAAAGCATGGTGCAGTTTGGAGTAGGGCCAAGAGAAGAGGAAGAACAGCTCAAGCAGCGGTCAGCAGCCAGCACCTGGAGAGAGAAACACACTAAGGGTGGCAGCACCACTCTCAGGCAGGGAGGAACAAAAGAACAACCTAACAGTCATTTATTTGTGATTTGTGAAAGTAAGCCGGTACGGTCCAGTACTGCGTACCACTAAAAGATTCAGCGGCGGTACGCAGTACCAGGAAGATGGGAGAGCGGCTGCCTGCTATAAAGCCCTCATTCAGAACCAGTCACGACCGCACTCTGGGTCAGATTTGTCTACAGCCTTACTGTTGTGTACAGCATTTATAGACTGAGCTGAGTAGTGATGCGCGGCTCGACTCGTAACCAACAGGAACCGCAAATGGACCTGTGGGTCGGGCAGCAGTGATCGCCTGTTAAATCGCTCTGTAAATGAAATTTTAATATTATTATTAAAATCTATAAATCTATAATCTATTACTGTCATGGCATCTGAAGGTGCTGGTGTGTTGAGCAGGTGACAGTCCGTGGTCATTTTCAAAACACACTTCTGTCACGTACTCCAAAAGAAACTTAATGAAACTTTAAACAATAATTTGTTGTACAAAACAGGGGAAACAAACATTGACAAAAACGGTTCCATAATTCATATTAAATTCAAAAGATAACGAAAAAACAGCTACAAGTTAGAGGGAATAGTGATAAAGTGGTAAAACCTGGCACTGATCCACAGCCTCAGACGGATGCGCTCAAGCTGCTGTTGATAACCTACATTTACCAACAACAAAAAGACTACATTTAGCACCAAAAAATATGTAAAATAATAATAATAATAATAATAATAATAATTTAAAAAAAAAAAGTAAATAAAAAAACGAATATCGAATACCAAATTTTCATAACGAATACCTACCCATAGAAACGAATATTCGAATATCCGAATATTTGGGTATAGCCCTACCTCGGAGAGAGCACGGTGGTCTCCTCTCCGCCTAGCCTTTGAAACGTGTACCACACGTGTAATGTCTTTACGTTCGTTGCAAAGTGTCCCAATTAAAATCAGTGGGAGAATAAACAGTTGTGTTTCGTGCTATTTTGTTCAAGTTCAACAAACAGAATAGCTCGAAAAAGAGACTGCTTCTCAGCTAACGACCGGAGATTTCACTCAGCAGTATGTAAGTGCGCATGCGTGTCTACTTCCGAAACACAGCGGTTGCTATGGGGATCAGTGCGTTTGATTTAATGCACTGGGATGTTTTCCACAACTGGTGCACAGACGTCAAGAGACGCCGCTTGCGCCGGGACAGGACGAACAATAAATTACACCAACGAAATTCCACACATTCTTGTGGCTGGCTGAAACACTTTCAGCATGATTTAAATATCTGTCAGTTATCATCTACAGACATTTTGAATAAATGAAGTGAGAGAGAGAGGAAGGTTTTGGTAATAGTACCGGCAAGAATTTAAAACTACTTTCATCTCTGCATCTACTGTCAGCGCAGGTGGAGCGCAGCCGGTGTAAGGGAAGTTTGGCTGACTGGCGGACAGTGCGCACACGTCACCAAAACCTCACAGGCAGGTTTCCAGAATGTCAGGCATATTAACGATGCAATAAATACCCACAAAAACCACTATTCAATGCAACTATCTGCAATCAGCATATAAATGTATCTCTATATCGACTGTCCCATCACATCTGATGTCAGATCAAAGGGGACTGGCACCGTTTGGCACGTTTGGCATGCATAATGGAAACCCAACCTGATTTGATTAACACAGTTGCAAACTAATGAGTTCACATCCCTCTCAGCCAGCCACAAACAGCCACAGCATCAGATAGGGAGTATATATTATATATATATTATATCTTTCATCTTAGAAAAGTCAAAAGAAAAGAAACAGAGTGAGACTGCGAGAGAGAAAGAGAGAGCGCGTGCGCACGAGAGAAACGCAACATTGATTTACAATTGTGGTGACCTCCTCCCAGGCTACCTTTGCATCATCAGTCCGTGGAGGTCTGCTTGCAGTTCTGTATATTCGGACACTGTGAGCTTGGACCTCCCGGACCAAAACATCAGTTTCCTCGTGGGAGAAGTTTGGCTGTCTGATGCTGCTGCTCTCTTCTGCCATGGTGAATTGAGTAAACTCTCATTACGCCTTCATGCGGTGCATTTATGGGTGAAGAGAGGGGCTCATTTGATTGGTGTGATGTGTGTAAAACCCACTCCACGCCTTCTCACCTCCCTCTTTTCGACTTGCGCAGGTAGGAGGGACGGAGGTGGGAAAGAGGAGTAGCTGCGCCAGCACGCACGGTGTGCCAAACTTGCAAAATCCGCCTGGCCACACCCAGTTGGCGAAGTGCAGGTGCACTGCGCCTCCGCCGCGCCCGGTCTGTGAAACTAGAGGCCATAGAATTGCCGAGAGGGGGAGATATGGAAAGAAAGATATGCCAAAGGGAGCTTTTCTGGATTTACCTTTTAGATGCACTTTAGCCTACAGGCCTTAATGAAGATTTAATGTGAGTGTTTTGTAATCCCAGATGTTTTTCTATTTTTTATAGAGTTTGGGGTTCTGATGGTTCTCACCTGATACCCTTTCACAAAAGTACAACCCTTTGTTGTACTTTTGTTTTGAGATGTGTGTTTTATGGATTTGGGGATCTCTGAATAACGATGGCTTCGGCCTGATTCCTCTCAAAGCCTCATTTACTATGTGATGGAATTGTAATTGTTTGATGCTGTTATAAGGTGCTTTGTGATTTAATATGTTTTTCAGTATTCACTGTGTAGAAAATACTCCCACCTGCCCAGGCCTGGGTGGTCAGAGCTTACATGGCTGAACCTAACAGGCCTCTCCTGAGGTGATAAATCCTCAATCAGCCTCCGCTCAGCCTCTTTCCTCTGTTTGCTAGATCATGCTGCATGGATGTGGAGCTGCCAGTTTTCCAGTCGAATGCCAACCTTTGATGCATTATTTTGATAATCAGATCATCTGTGTAATGTAAAGAAATAAATGGATGAAATGCACTTCTCTGGTCCTCATAGTTTGACTGATATGCCAGTGTAGAGGCTATATGCGTAATCCAGCTACCAACAGCAAACAAGTTTTTACATGGTCCTTCAAGCCAGATTGCTTAGGCATTAAATATGGACCAGAGGGAGCAGCATGGTGAGGATCAAATCAGGCGGGGAGAGCGACAGAGGAAAGCACCTTCATATCTTCAAGATTATGAGCATTATCAGTTCCTCCCCCTCCCTCTCCAAACCAAGCACATTCTCATGCTGCTGAAGTCATGAATGAAGAACAGTCCTGCCCACCCCCCATACATGACCAAGTTGAGCAAATTAGAGATCTGGTCATGCAGCTTCTCAGCAGGCAGGATGCACTTGACTCATACAGATCCTATCACTCAGACTATTCTGGTGGTGAGTCTGAGACAGACTGTGAAGCTTGTGAGCCCATCCCTCCACAGTGGCTTGCTCACATAATGCATTGTTACCAATACACCAATGTTGTGAATACATGTCCAACCTCTCTAAGAAAGCATGTTAAGGACCTGCAGGAGTCCTCTACGCCCCCCCGTCAACAAGTGCCTCCTTCATTCCAGGTGCCTCCTGCACCATCCTCCCATCGAGCGCCTCCCCCACTCCAGGGGCCTCCAGCGCCCCCTCCTCAAGTGCCTCCCCCACTCCAGGGGCCTCCAGCGCCCCCTCCTCAAGGGCCTTCCCCACTCCAGGGGCCTCCGGTGCCCACCCCTCAGCAAGTGCCTCCTCATCATCAATGGCCCTCAGTTCCTCCCTATACCCAGTGGCTCCCAGTGCGAAGCAGTGTGTCAGTCCATAGCAGCCCAAGTCAGACATCTGACTCCTGAGAACCCCATTCAAATTCGGAGACCTATGCTAAAGTCTGCCCCTACCACTGCTACCATATTACACGGCACCAACCCCCATCTCTTGCCCTCATCAGCAGAACCAGGAACCAGAACACAAATATGCCAGTACTGCAAATCCACTGATCATTCAATAATCAAATGTAAAGGATTGAAGGACCAGAAGACGGAGGACATAATTGCCTGGAATAAGCGGGAAAAGAGATGTTGGAGATGTGCTGGCCCACATATGGCAATAAACTGTCATCTGAAAAAAGCCATGTCCCCTTTGTAACAGGAAACATCTATCCATTCTCCACCAATTGAACCAAAGAGGGACCGATTCCAAAGTCATATATCTGAACTCTCAGTCTGGCTCCCCCAAAGTCCTTTTGAAGGTGGTTAAAGTGATCTTATAGAATAAACATTGCACATTAGACACTTATGCCATCTTAGACGATGGCTCTCAGCGTACAATGCTCCTTTCAGCAGCTCGTGAACAGTTAGATCTTGAAGGGCCTATGGAACACCTTGCTGTCCGCACCATCAGACAAAGAACTGAAGGCCTAGATGGAGCCACAGTAAGTTTTGAGATTTTCCCTACCCTAAACCCACACAAAACAAGCTCTTTTTACCACCTCAATTGGCACCCCTTATGCAGACCTCAGCCGACATGTGGAGAGATTATGGCAATTGGATGTTCTCCCTTTTAAAAATGAGAAGCTAATCACCAGTTCCAAACAAGACAAGGAGGCTATGGAATTATTGGAGGCCAAAACCATCAGGGTCAATATAGATGGCACAGAACGCTATGCAACGTCTCTACTCCGTATGCGCAATGCTCCAACCCTACACGCACCCAGGGAATCAGATATGCCCCTCTTGCACCAGACTGAACGCCGCCTAGTAAAAAACTCAGAGTTGGCCCAAACCTATACTAAAGAGATTGACAAGTTGGTGCTAGCAGGCTATGTATCCAAACTAAGTACTGAGCAAATATCCAAATCATTAGAGTCCTGGTACATCCCCCATCACATAGTCGAACACAATGGAAAACCCCGCATTGTCTTTACTGGTCTTTTTCCTACCAAGGCCAAGCTTTTAATAACCAACTCCTCCCCGGACCAGTTCTGAGCCCATCATTACTAGGTGTGCTGCTTCGCTTCCAACAACACAAAGTAGCAGTCAGTGGGCATATTAAATCCATGTTCCAACAAATAAGGCTCCGCCCTGAAGACTGACCACTGTTAAGCTATCTGTGGCGTGATCTAAAAAAAGAGGATCCTCCTGATGAGTGGCAAGTACTACCTTTTGGCACCACTTGCCACTCATCAGGAGGATCCTCCTGATGAGTGGCACCACCTGCAGCCCCTGCTGTGCTATTTATGCTGTTCAGAAACATGCACAGGAACATCAAGAGAACAACCCCAATGTAGCAGACATAGTCCTTCAGTCCTTCTATGTAGACAACTGTTGGCATTCCCTTCCTTGCTCTCAAGAGGCAGAGCAACTGGTTATCAAGCTGAGGGATGTGTTATCCTCTGGAGGCTTTGACATCAGGCAGTGGGCCAGCAACATCCAGTCTGTAGTAGACCATTTACCCCTAGAGGCCCAGTCTGACTGCACAGAACGCTGGCTGAGCCATGACAGGATTGAACCAACAGAGGGCATCTTGGGGCTAAGTTGACACTTTACAACTGACACCCGAGGTTATAAGCATAGGCCAGTGGTGTATGACACCTTAACCATGAGGAATGTATACAAAGTACTTGCCACTCAGTATGACCCCACTGGATATAAAATACCCTACACCACCAGAGCTAAAGTCATTCTCCAACAGCTCTGGATGAAAAGACGACAGTGGGATGACCCCATACCCCCAGGTGACCTGCAGCAAGAATGGATGGAGTGGGAAAAGGAGCCCTCTGACCTGGCCGGAATCCAGTACCCAAGATGGTATGAATCTAACATACCTTTCTCCGTGAGACAAAGACAGTTAGATATTTTCTATGATGCATCTGAGGGAGCTTATGGTTCTGTTGCCTATTTGAGGATGGAGGATGAGCAGGGGGAAACAATGTTTCATTTGTCATGGCCAGATCACGTGTAGCCCCCAAAAAACAGCTCACCATCCTTCGCCTTGAGCTTTCAGCTGCCCTGACAGGAGCGCAACTGTCTCAGCTGCTTGAGAGTGAGTTAACAATTCCTATTGACAAAATTGTGCTCTGGTCAGATTCCACTGTAGTCTTAACCTGTCTACAGTCAGAGTCATGTAGGTATAAAGTGTTTGTTGTGAACCGCATCACAGAAATCCTAGACCTAACCTCCCCTGACCAGTAGCGTTATGTTGGAACACGTCACCATCCTGCTGACGATATTACCAGAGGCAAGAAACTAATGAGTTGACAGAACAGTCCAGATGGAATAGAGGCCCAGTATTTCAAGATATGCCTTCTGATCAATGGCCTGTTTGCCCACCACACATTCAGGGCCCAGTCCCAGACCTAAGGAAACCCTTGTTTTGTGGCCTTACACAGACCCAAAGGCACTCAGATCTACCAGATCCCAGTCAGTTCAGTACCTGGCAAGGTCTTGTTGAGGCAACCCATCAGCACCTTCAGGATACAGCCAGCCATGCCCCCAATGGAACCCCATCTTTCACCCAAGCAGAGGTCGAAACACTTCTTCTCTCAAAAGCCCAATCAGAAAGCTTCCCAGAGGATTTCCAAGCCCTCGAGTCAAGTAAAGAACTTCCCACTAATAGTCGCCTGTCTTCCCTTTCTCCACAGTTTGAGCACAAGCTAAACCTTATAAGAGTAGGAGGTAGACTGTGATTGGCAGAGGAACTCGAACCAGGAGCAATGTACCCCATCGTCTTAGACCCCAGACATTCAGCAACCCATCTGATTATAAAGGATTATGATACCCGCCTTCTGCATCCTGGTCCTGGGAGGGGCTATGCAGAGATCAGACGTTCATACTGGATTCTCAGAGGCCGACAAGCCATTAAGAAACATCAGTGGACTTGTATCGAATGCAGAAAATGGAGAGCTAAACCCATTATTCCCAAAATGGCAGACCTGCCCCCGTCCAGAGTCCGTTTAACCCAGCCTCCATTTTGGTCTACAGGTATGGACTGTTTTGGCCCATTGGTCATAAAAGTAGGTCACAAAACAGATAAAAGATGGGGGTTACTGTTCAAATGTCTTACAACTCACTGCCTCCATGTAGAAACTCTCAAGCCTGGACACTGACAGCTTTCTTATGGCCCTGCGACGTTTCACAGCATGCCAATGATGCTTATGAGGCCTTGAATCCAGTACTAAAGGAGCAGCTGGGTAAGAGGAGGATACAGTTCAAGTTGAACCCTCCAAATGCCCCCCACTTTGGAGGAATGTGGGAGAGGGAGGTGAAATCTATCAAAACAGCATTACGAATGACATTGGGAGCACAAACTGTTACAGAGGAAGTACTCAGCACTGTTTTGATAAAAATCGAAGGTATCCTCAACTCAAAACCATACCTGTCAAGTCTCCCGTTTTGGCTGGCAAACTACCGTATTTTACCCCTCTTTCCCGCCGTCCTCCCGTATTAGTATTTTCCCGTAAATCTCCCGTATTATAATATAATTTTTTTAAAAAAACAACAAAAAAAAAAACATTCCTCTGCCTCTCCAAACTGAACTCTGTCACTAGCCTCGCGAGAACTGCCACCTGCAGTAGCCTCAGTCTCGTGGTGAGCGCCAAAAAATTTCTCTTATTTTCAAATCCAAAACATGACAGGTATGCTCAAAACCCTTTGGGTATGTGTCATCAGACCTGGCTGATCTCGACCCTGTGACCCCAAATTTGCTTCTCATGGGGCGGCTGGATGCTTGCCTTCCCCAGGCAGAGTATGGTGATTCAGACCTTATTGGTCGCAGAAGATGGAGACACAGCCAGATTGTAGCAGACCACTTCTGGAAGCGTTTCATTAAAGACTACTTGCCCAGCCTTCAAACACGCCAGAAGTGGCAAAGGAAAAATATCAACCTAGCAGTGTCTGATGTAGTCAGACACTGCTTGTAATAGGCCCACAGCTGCCCAGAGGACTCTGGCTTATTGGGAAGGTAACCCGCCTTATCCCCAGTAAAGATGGGCGCATCCGTACAGTGGAGGTGAGCATCAAAAGGAAACTTTCTAGGGACCCATGATTAAGAGGGGCCCAGAGAGGCCCCTAATAAAATTATAATACTGACAAACAATACTGGTAACAATAACTTTATTTGTTTTGGAAACATTAACCATCAATGAAATAATAATGAAATAAAAATTGTTCTGAACAATTTTAATGGTTTAAAAAGCACACACACACACACACACACACATATATATATACATATATCAGTGGCGGTTGCTGGTCTTTCAAACAGGGGAAGCTCACTTTAAGTTTATATCATGAAGTTGTCATATTGTGGCGAGGCAGTAACTTATAAAAGGAACATTTAATTGAAGCTGTTTTTCCACCACACTCATGCCATAGAACCACAGCAAAACACATCTCAAAGATTTTCAGATGGGTGAAAAGAACTGTTACTTTCCCCACCCTTTGCACCAAATCAATCTGAGGTGTTGATCTGCCCTGCTGTTTGGCTTCGCCAATATCCGGTCGACAATATTCAAGTTGTCTGCCATTATGTGCAGCTTGCTAGCTTGCTCGCCAGCTGGGGCTGCTGAGGCTAGTGTGACCGCCTGTGAGTGCTTTGGGATGGTGGAGGGCTCACAGCAGCACCCGCTGCTCGTTGGGGACAGTAACTGCAGAGCGACAGAAATCAGAGTCTCCAAACAGGAGTACAGTCTCCAATAACACCAGAAAAAGATGCTAGATTTGTCGCCAGTCGTTTTTAACAAAGAAAAAGTCACTAAGACGACTGGAAAAGTCTCCACACCAACACGGAACAACAGAATGAAACTATATATAAACAATATATACATATATATATATGTGTATATATATATATATATATATATATATATATATATATATATATATATATATGTATATATATAGTCATAAAATCTCAGTTTTGTGCGCACAGGGCTTGTCCGTGCGGACCTCTGCGGACTCCGCTCCACGCACCAGTGACTGCTTGGCATGTATTTTTCACATCGGGAGATTTTTCACGGACATTTTTACAGGAAACTACAACGCGGACTTGCGCTCGACTATGAAAACCCGAATGACTGCGGACATTCCTCACGGAGTCTGCTCCGCTTATAGTACGCCCAAGTATGTTCACTTAGTCAAAGATAAAGTATCAGCGTAAGCACAGAGAGAGAGAGAGAGAGAGGGAAAAACACACGACTTGTCAACTCCTCCCGGGGGGCGTCGACTTGTGCCACTGATGTCGACGTGTCGACACATCGACTTTTCTGTTAATGCCCTAGTATGAACAGAGGAGAAAATTTGTGGTGTGTGCAGCAGACTGGGTGACTGCTTTCAATCCAATCAGAGAAATGTTTACCTATTCTGGAAATCAGAAGATTAAATAGATTAATGACCATATAGTCTCATATATGTATTTTTTCACCCCAAATCCAATGCCACCACCTGTGAGTCTACAGTTTTGGAGATAAATTAGACCTTCTTTTTTCACAAATATGGGAATGATAGTCAAAAATACCATCAAAATGCATAGCTTTATGTTAAATAGCATCAAAAAGTTTCGGCAGCCTCCCGGCCAGCTGTGTGTGATGCCCAATAAAAATTCTTTTCATGGAGCCCAAAATCCCCGGCGGCGCCCATTGGTCTAATAGACCGAAATCTCAACAATAATGTCAAAATTTATATAGATGTAAGTGTATGGAAATTGTTTCACCAGTTTAGACACAATAATGAATTGTAGAGGTACAGCACAGAACAAATCTGCATAGTCTATACATCTGCATTACAGTAAATTACACAGTCGGTGAGGCCTCTGCCCTCTTTGCTCAGACTGTCGTTTTCTGATAAAATCAAGATGTCTGTGTAGTGCACACCAGTGGGACACTATGGTTTATTTTTGCTTGATCAAACGGGAGGCTAATAAGTCTGAGTACCTCCGCCTCTCTGGTTGTGACCATTGGGCCAAGCTGAACTGTTACCAAAGCTAGTGATTTCAACTTACTGTATTGTAAGATGAACTGGGGGAGACTAACTCTGGGACATAGTACTGTCAAGGAACGTGTCTGTAGCTCGAATATGGAACTTTTAGCTTTTAGGCTCTCCATCTCTACTATCTGCTCAGGGAATTGTCATATAATGCTTTAGCTGTTAATTGCCCCTTTTCCACCAACATTTCCAGGAACTTTTGTTTCCAGGAATTTGTTTACCTGGTGTGGCAGGGGGGTGTGGTTGAGTTGCCGGCTGCTGGAGGAGGGAGGAGGAGTTTTCTCAGCCAGCGATCAGACAGCTGGACAGAATCAGGTAATCACAGTCAATCCATGAAAGCATGCTGGTAACCTGGTTCGGGTTTCTCTCTTGCAGTAGGCTGGGTCCGGAAGACAGCGGGCGGTAGGGCCACGAGAGCGAGAGAGGAGAGGGCGAAAGCCCAAGAGTCTGAGTTGGAACTGGAACCGGCTCATGTGTATATGTGTGCGTTGTAGACTATACGAGCCACCATATAGATTGTTTAGTGCAACGACTGCCTTCCATCTGTACTGTGCGTGTGAATGTGTGTGACCTCACACCTGGGTAAAAGAATTCTTGGTAATCTGTGTGGTTTGCATTTCCACCTCGCCTCAAGTTCAGAAAAATTATTTAAATAAGCGTGATGACGTAGATCAGTGCTTTAAGTGGAAAAAAATAAGTGTCGGTACTCCCCTTATTCAACTGTTAGCAGGTAAATTAGGCAGTGGGCGGTCGGTACCAGCAGATCATTAAGTGATACATTCAAATACTAGAACATGATGCTGATTTAAAAAAATATATTTTTATTGATGCTGATTTAATTTCAATTTTTAATTTTATTTAAAACACAATATCACAAATCACAATTTGCCTCACAGGGCTTTATAGCATACGGCATCCCTCTGCCCTTAGGACCCTCAAAGCGGATCAGGAAAAACTCCCGCCAAAAAAACTTTAACAGGAGAAAAAACAATAGAAGGAAGAGAAACTGAGGAGGGACAGAGAGAGAGAGAAGAAGAGAGACAGACAGACAGACAGACAGACAGAGACAGACAGACAGAGAGAGAGACAAAGAGAGGTGCAGGACAGATGGTAATGACAGTAGCTTACAAAAACATTAATGAAAGTAATAATATTATCATTATAGTTCTGGCTACTGTGGTACAATATATTGAAAGTATATATTAATATCTGATGGTGTACATAAGTGACAATAATAATGTGTATAATAACAGTAGAAGCATGACTAATGATAACAACCGCAGCAGTAGGCATCTGGCAGGACCACGGCAGCAGCACAAGCACACACGTCACACCATCCAGGCACTGCTGGGATATAACAAAAATGTTTTTCTTGAATTTAATGTTACATGTGTCCCAGGCCACTGCAGTTGTGGAAAGTATATTTAATGTTAGATATCACTTAGACAAATATTTGGGCGTGCTTTAGGGACAAAGAGATGCTGTAAAGGGGTTATTGTTGACGTTGATGGCAACAGTGTTGCTGACGCCACCTTGCAGATAGCAGATGCGCTACTGCTAGCTGCTGCTGCAGGTAGCCTTGGACCAAGACGTTGATTGCATGGTGTATTGCACATTGGTAGTAAGAGGCTCCAGCCTTGGACGAATATGTGCAATACACCTCCCAACCGCTATTGTTATTGTTATATGTGGCGCTGTGTCGCAGAAGAAAGCCGGTGCACTCATTCATTGCAGGACAAAGAAGGGGAGAAGGAAATTTTCAAGACATCCGAGATAAAATGCATGTTTATTGAACAATAACGGATATAAAGACACACGGCAACCCCCATACACCTTCCTAACATCTGTGCCTATGAGGTGAGTACATTACATGTTTGATTTGAACGTTTATGGAGTCGTGAATCGGTCTAGACCGGGAACTACAAACGAAAAACAGGGTTCGTTTTCAAGACGTTCATGCAATGAACTTCTTGGTCCAAGACTACTGCTGCAGGCTGCTCTTCACTTGCATTTTCTGTGGCGTCTTCACCGTCATCATACGATTCCGGCCCAGTCCGGGTTCTTTTTGTGCTCTTTTGGAGCCACGCCAGCATTTACAACAAACTGAAATCACCCGTTGTATGAAACGAAACTTTTGGCCGCGACTAAAGCCATGCAATAACAACTATACTAACGTGATGCGAGGTCTCGCAAGAAGGGACAGGCGTGTGGCACGTACTTGTACACAACGTGGTGCAAACTTGGCAATGTAGTATAGCCATAGAAAGAAAACAGGACAGGGTACTATGAGCTCATGAGAAGTCCCAGTACTCCGTACCGGTGCGTACCAGCCCACTTAAAGCACTGACGTAGATGATTAGGCGTGTGCCCTGTATTGGCTCCGACAGCTTGGCTGGTTACATGCTGGTAGAGAGTTGGGGCTGTTTGTCTCAGCCAGCAGCTAAGTTTAAAAGTATTTTAAGATAAATGTCAAACTAAGTTGGTCTACATACAGACAGCTGTCATTTGAGCTTATTAGTAACAATTCACTATCTCTCACTACTAGGCCTGAACATACTCGGGCGTACTATTAGCGGAGCGTACTATTAGCGGAGCGTACTCCGTGAGGAATGTCCGCAGTCATTCGGGCTTCCATAGTTGAGTGAACTTCCGCATTGTAGTTTCCTGTAAAAATGTCCGTGAAACCCACTACATTACCCACCATTCTTGCACATCGATGTTAAAAATACATGCCGAGCAGTCACTGGTGCTTTAGTAAAATCTGAGCTTTGCGCGCTTAGGGCTTGTGGACGTCCGCTTTTTGTCCGCACAGACCTCCGCGGAGTCCGTTCCGCGTATGTTCCGCCCGAGTATGTTCGGGCCTTAAGTCATAACGTTACTGTCGGTGGACGAGAGACTGTGGACGGAGCATATTTTGTACATGTTTACATGTTCATGCTTGCTGAATACATGTATTGATAAATTATTGGCTTCTTGTCCCCTAAGATTTAATGTCACTTTCGGTAACGATTGTAGCTGCCGTCAACTCGAGTCATTTTCAAGTTGTCTTCACTTTGTTTCCACAGCGGCCACTCAGCTGTTCACCGGTTACCGTGTTGCATCGGTGTGTGTGTAGATGTATGTCGAGGAGATCAGCGTCGGCACAAAAGAACTGATACCGTTAGCGCTTATCAATACTAGGCTACGGTCTTTAATAATTTAGCCCTGGGGCTAATTTAGTACTGGGTTTCTGTACCCAAACACGAACAAAGTGAAGCTTGTAGAAATGAAATAAAGTTTTCAGGGGCTGCCCGTGCCAGGAAGTGTGGAACGCTGCGTGTGTGTTCAACCGATAAGCGTTCTTTGGCACATAACCCTGCCCCACAAGAATTCCGGGTAAACTGAAAAGTCCTACCCCCCTACTAGGTACTTTTTACAAGATTAATTTGGGGTTGAGGGAAAGTTTTTTTACCCAGGTAATTTGGGTGGAAACGTGCCAAGGTTTTTCAAATTTCCGGGGGGGCTAATGTTTACATTTTGCCCTGGAAACCCCAAAACCCCAAACTCACAGAACTTTATTTTTTCTTTTCTTTTTTTGTGGAAACAGCTTGCACTCACAACATTTAGTTTAGCACAATACAGTAACATAAAAGTTTAGAGTATGCCAGACACAAAATAAATGTTAGCCTACATGACTCTTTCCTGTCAGGAATCTTATGTCAGGTAAACATTAGTTTTTCATTGTTGGTTAAGCATTTAATTCTATGTCAAATGAACATAAAAAATTTTGTGTGTACAAATGACATCTTCTCTATTTATGTTCATTTAAACTAAGATGATGTATTTCAGATATCCCAAGTTTAACAATCATGGTCAGTTACTCTGAAAGTAGTCTTATTAGTCCCACCCTCAGCTCCATTATTTTTGACAAAATTCTATTGTGTTATACAGGCCGGAGGTCACTTAACTCATGGTGCAAATTGTCTTTTACCACAACATTAACCGTAACCCGTTGGAACCATTGTGAAATTCATAAACATTAATCACTGTGCAATGGGTTACATGAGTGATTTAAAACATATTTAAACACAGATTTCTTCGGCTTATGATCTTAAACACTTGGTCTCACAGCATGCTGGGAAACTCCACCCATTTAGCCCCAGCACATCACAATATGTAAGTGTACAGTGATAGTGTTGTTTATTGGCCTTAAACTAGTTAGGTGAAATTGGCTCAATACATTTTAGTCAAATTAACTGAAAACTCAAAAATTGTTAACTTATCATAAATAAATGAAGTCCAGCTAACAAGGGAAGGGACGAATTTTTATGTCAAGTGAACATATGAATTTGATGTCATTTTGACAATCCAGGGTAATTGTGTAGACTTTACATTACAATTTTGGGTCATGGTCATTTGGGTTTACAGCGTAGGTCAACAGTTCCTCACAGTACACAGCCTGGCCCAACCAAAGCACAACCAACCTACCAGTACCTAACAATCAGACAGTTATTACAACCATGTACATACATGTAATGTATGCCTAATGCAGTGCTGTTCAGACACACATTTTGTGGAGGTACTAAATTTACCAAAATACTACATAGGCCTACATGAAACAGCACTATGGTAAAATTCATTCAGTTATTCTTTTTTTTTCCAACTCAAAAATACATTGAGGTAGAGACCTGATTCACAGGTTAGAAATGAGGTAAGCTCTAGGTTTTTCTGAATGTTACTCAAAGTCAACATGTGAAATGTGTACTATTTTTTCCATTTGACTGCAGGGTGCAACCACAAAATAGGCAACATAATATTTTATGAGTTTGAATGATTTATATGAAGCTGCAGTGAAGTGTTAGGACAATGATGTAGTATTATAGTGTTTTTTTTCCTCTGTTGTTTTGTTTTCCTAATATGGTTGGAAACGTTTAAGGGGGAAAACGATCATGAACAGGGTTCAGTCCACTTCTGTAATGTCCCATGTGAGTAGGTCATTGCAGGAGCAGTAATACAACGGACGGCCTCACAAACTGTGCTCACATTCAAACAAGTGTGTGAACCTCACAGGAACACATATTTGAGCAGGGACTCGTGCAGCAGCCATCTTAACTCTGAACCTTCAGGTACAAATGCCATTCAGATTTACACCAGTTATCCAACAGTGACCCCTAGAGCTCTTTGGCAGTTTGAACAAACAGTGCTGAAACACTACAGTTCTTGATAGTAACGGCACCCCAGGACACTTGTATTGCTCCATCTGGGTTGCACACATGCACAAATACATAAATAATAAAAATAAATTTAAAAAATAATATTTTTTGTTATTCTAGTATGCAGAGTATTTTGCAATGGACCTGAGTGTAACTTAGACTTGACTTCTGTGAATTATTATTTTCCTAATTTTCTTTTATTGAGCACAGTAATGCCTTTGCAATTATTTTATTTTTCTGTAAAGAAATTACATTCTGCTTTTCCACTTGCATATTTTTTTATACTGTATCCAAATTCATGTAAATCTGAAATTTCAAGCTATGATATATTTTGCTTATAATAATTATGGACATTGTCATAAGTAAAATTTTGAATAGAACTTTCACTTATAATGAAATATTTCTACACTGTGGTAGGCTATTGCTAATTTGGATTGATGAAGGCTCTGAAAGTGTCCTCCACATTTGTACAACATTATATAGGTTGTGCAGTTCCTGGTGGTTTAATTGTGGTATCTTGCCAAAAATTGTATTTACATCTTCATTTAACAATACTTAAATAATACCTTTTACTATCCTTGTTATTCTTATTGTTATTGTTAGTAGTAATAGCATTAGTAACAGATATGGAGCTGGTTGCATAGGGCATAAGTTTATTTATTATAAGTCACATATAATTTTACATTCTGGCTGGTAGAGCACCATCATGTAGGCTAATTTAACACAGTGGTCCAACAACATTTGATATATTTGATATAACTAGATTGGGCTGACTATATATTAAACAATCTGATTATATTACAAGCAGAGTTGGGGAGTAACTAGTTACATATAACCATGAGCTGTGTGTAACTGTGTGAATGCATGTTTTTTTCTGTGAATTGATGTTTTTCCTATGCTGTCGTCTTTGATCACAGAACAATTTCACACTGCACTAGGTCCTAAGACTATTGTTAATGATTGTTTTGTTGCTCAGAAAATCATGATGTTAATACTGAGACCAGGAAACTGGCTCTTAAACAGCATGCACCACACACATGGAATATTCTGCAGAAGCTTATAAAATTAGATAAAATAATTCATTTTAATCAATCAAAAAAATCTTACTTGGAGCAGTGTGAATGCATGTTTTTTTTCTGTGAATTGATGGTTTTTCCCATACTGATGCCTTTGTCCATACATATTGTAACCTTTATATTATTCAATTGTTTTATAACTTGTTGATGTATACTGGTATTTTTGTGTGCTTTTATTGTTTTTGATGTACTGTAATCAAGGTGTCCTTGTAAAAGAGAGCTTGCTCTCAATGGTCTTCCCTGTTTCAATAAAAGTTAGGCTAATAATAAATAATAATGATAACCAGCTACATATAATTGTAATCAGATAATAAGAAAAAAATTGAATGCTTAATTAAACTACAGTCACTAATCAAAATGTTGGTGATAACAAATAGGTTACATCTGAAATGTATGTATAATATAGCATTCCATCTGTTGCTTTGCAGCTTTTTCCATCATGCAGGAATGCCTTCTTTTGGCATAGCTTATTTCTGGACATTTTTCACATTCATTGCCTAGTTTAAAACATTTGTTAGAAAAATAATCAAAAAGTAGTCAAATTAAATGTAGGCTTAGATTATTTTGATGGAGTAATTAAAATGGTTACTTAGTGCGTTTTGAACAGAGTGACTACTAATCTGTATCCTGTGACATTTCAAAAGTAACCTTCCCAACACTAATACAAGCCTTCAGTCAGATTACTGTACTGTAGATAGGGCCCACTTATCATAACCAACTACCAGATTATTGTAACAGTGCCCATTTTGAAGCGCTTTGCAACCTTATTTAGAAAGGTGCACATAGATGTATTAACAGTAATAACAACATTAGATAAACCTGTAAGATGAGACTATCTATAATCATGAAAATCCATGTAGTGTGATGAATTGACGCACGTAAAAGCCCCACGCGCTTTGTGGATGACGACATACATTTTATATGAGATTTGAGCTCTCTGTTGAGGCCAGAAGTCATTGGCTAAAATTGGAAAATGCTGCGTTCTGATTGGCAGCGATGACTGTCATTCAATCTCACGCTGCCAATACACTTAACCACTGACCTACTAACACAGATCCATGAGTCAGTAGCCACCTTGAGAGGAAAAAGCCAAGGGAGGAGAGCCATGTACTTCGCAACTCGCAGGATTTCATCGACAGTTATTTCCTTATTGACTAATGGGAAAGCTAAACTTCTTCTCTCTGCCTAATACGCAGTGGAAAAGCCAGACCAAAGCCTCCAACCAGGTGGAAAAAGGTACCGTTTTTTAGGGTAACATTAAAGCAACTGTATTCTTACTTGTTGTGTTGGACGATTTCTGTGGGATGGTGGAGAAGGTCCCAGAATCACAGCAGCTGGTAGCTAGCTTATAATTGTGTGTCTTTGGCTAAGCACTGTGTTTTCTTGCTTCAAACACGCTTTAAATTTAGAATAGCCACGTTACCGTTCACATTAAAGGTGAAACTAAGCTCAAGTTGAAGGTGATGTGTATTATCTCGGTTGGCTGTTATTAGTTAGACTTTACTGTAGTAATAACCGATACAAGCAGGACAATGGCCGGTAAATGAGACATGTATTGATCAGTTCTTAGGCTCGTACTGTAGGCCTAACGTTAGCAGGACTTTACGGATTGCGACACGGTGTTGTGACCCAGAATATGAGGTAGCTGGCAGCAACGTTATCAAAGCCTTGTGGCTGCTGCTGTTGTCTGACTGTTATGAGTCAGTGAGTTATTGATCCAAACAGTGTCTTCCGTACTGTACTCAATGTTCACATTACAGGCGCTGACTTTTTAGGGCGTAGATAGACCCCACGCTTCAGCCGCCAGTGTCATGAGTAAGCAAGGCAATGATGTCAACTCAGTGAATGCCCACATTGTCTCAGTACAGCCTGTTACACACAGCGTTTAATATCTGACACAAATTTCATTAATGGTTGCTAATTTGAAGTTATTTAAACTCACACACACATACAGAGTAGAACAAACACTGGCCCTTATTGTTATTGCCACACAGACAAACATTGCATAATGTCTGCAGCCGTAGAATATACTGGCAGTCGGAGGCCGGGGGTGGGGTGAGGGTGGGGTGTGGGGTTGCTATACGGACACAATGAAGGAATCTGGGACAATAGGACGTGCTGCGGTCCGGGCCGGGCCGTTCCCGCAGTACATATACCTGGCGGCCTGTCGTGGCTGAACCGACGGTGAACTCCCGCGTCGTCACCCCCTCCAAATCAAGCTCACGTTGCGGTAATATTACCACCCATTTTAATCACGTGTGATCCAAATTTAGTCTTGATGTCATATGTTGCCTCGTTAGACAAGGGGGTAATCATCCCTACATAATCTCAGCAGTGGTGTTGAGTCAAATCCCAACATCTGTAAGGGACTGGTCGTTACCTATGCACAAAGAGGGAGGTATGTCAAGTAATTCATCATTCCCTGGTTAGGGACTCATATATTTTTTTTTATTTTGGCTTAGGGAAGGGGCATACAAATGTCAAGGTTGTAATTATTTTAAAATAGATTTAAAAAAAAAAACAAACAAACATGCCAGCATGTTTTCTTTAAAAATTGCCAAAATTACACCATTTATCATAGCCAAAAACTGTAAAAATAGAATTTATCATTTCATTTTGTAAGATTTGCAACAGTCCTCAAACACACCATGTGCGACAAATACTTATATAAATTAAAAATACAAGCATGACCAAATCTGAGCTTAAAAAAAGAGTGCCCCGAATGAGTCCTATAAACCAGAAATGAGTCAGCATTTTTACACTCCTGGTTCCCTCATCTTGAAGTCAGTGGGTTTTTGAATGGGTTTTTGGTTGGATGCGTGAAAAAAGGCATGTGTTGCTAACAAGTGTCTAAATGGGACTGCAGAATGTCATCACACTGATCATGGCTTTTCAGCTTTGTGGTCACGTTAGGTCACGCAACTGTAGTGTAGTTTGTTTATAATTTAAGCTTAGTTTTTTACTTTCGGTGATTACATTTAGGCTTAAATAATCATGAAAGTGATCTGTATTTGTGTGCAATGCCAACTTCTGTGTTGACCTACAGAAAAAAAAATGTCATCCCTGGGGCACTCTGTAGTTATATTTAATCAAACTCATTTTATTCTACATTTCTCATTTAGCCTAGAATTTGGTAAAAAAAATAAACCATATGCACTGACTAACCAGCATGCATGACGAGTGAAAAACCAAGGCTTTTTACAACTCCAGGAAAAAAAATCTAAAAAATAAAATAACTAATTTATGGTGGCGGGAGGGTCATGCATTTACCACCAGTCACTCAGGGAGGCTCAAGGAAACATATTCATAGTGTCAGGGAGAGTAAAAAACAAAACAAAACAAAAAAACAAGAGTAGATGAGTCACCTGTGGCTGTTCTTCCAAATCGTTACTATTTCACAGGATTGTAGGTTGCCTTGTAGACTATGAATTAATTGACATTGGGCTTGTGTGGTATCATATTAAATCTCAATAAGCCACAATTTCATTCCATAGGAAAGGTAGCCACATATTATTTGTCATTTCTTAATCATGTTTCTCTCTTAATCATTTACATCCTAACTGTAGATTCATTACAAAGACAAAATGAGGACACAAAGTCAGAGGAGACATATATTTTGGTACGTTACCACACCCCTAACCTTTATTTCTATTTCTATTAAGCAATATCTTTCTGTAGCAGTCATAATAATTATCATTAGGTATGAATAAGTGTGTTAGGTTGATGGTTTGCTACATAGTCTTCAGGTTACAGGCCGTGTGTTTCTGTGTTTGAGCTTCTATTTGGCCACGTGTTAAGATTACAGCTGTCTGTAGTCCTTTGTTCCCTCTCCTCTGGAGCTTGGAAGCCCAAAACAAGCTAAATTGCCTTTTTGAGTAGCATTCCACTCAGAACCATTATTTTAAACCTAGGAGTAGAGATTACCAATAAACTGTAAATATTATCTTCAAAGTAATAATGGGCTAATGCATTATGACTTAATTACTAATACTTAATACTGAACTGAGATCAGTGCTTAACTGTAACTTTAAGGAGCATAAAAGAGACAACTTGTATGTGTAGATGCTGTTAAGTCCTAATGTGTTTGACACATTTAGGGCTACAACTGTTATTTTTATTTTTTCCTGTCACATTTAAGGCATCTTGTAATAGTTTTTTTTTAAATTCCATTTCCTGAAAAGGTAAGTCAAGGAAAAGCTATGAATTAAATGATGATCAAATTAGTTGCCAATTTATTTTCTGTCAATCGGTCAATTAACTTTTTGTGTCAGCATATAATAATACAGCATTTGTAGTGCATTCAGAAAGTATACAGACCCTTTCAGGTTTCTCACATTATGTTGCAGCTTTATGCGAAAAGTTTTTCATCAGTGTGATTGATGGTTGATTGGGCTCTGAATCCCTGATAACCGGACTCCCGGTTGCAATTCTGAGCAACAAGAGGCAGAATAGGAAGACAACAAAAATGTCTGCATTATAATGTACATTATACATCAGTTGAGGCATCAAGGAGCATCTTCTATCTGACTGAGCGAATTAGCAAGTGACAACTCATCTGTGGCTTCACAAATTATCTCCCACTTATCTCTAGCTGATTGAGAGAATGCCAAGAGTGTGCAAAGCTGTCATCAAAGCAAAAGGTGGCTACTTTGAAGAATCTAAAATATAATACATATTCTGGTTTGTTTAACACTTTTTTGTTTGCTACATAATTCCATGTGTGTTCCTTCATAGTTTGGATGTCTTCAGTATTAATCTACAATGTAGAAAATTAAAAAAAAATGAAGAAAAACCATTGAATGAGAAGGTGTGTTCAAGCTTTCAAACTTTTGGCTGGTACTGTGTATACATATATATATATATATATATATATATATATGAGTGTGCTATTTTCTCTTCTCTTTTACAGTTAATTTTATAATGATTATTTATGTTTTTATTTTGTATTGTGATTTTAATGCATCTTCTTGTTCTGTAAAGCACTTTGAATTACTTTGTGTACGAATTGTGCTCTACAAATAAACTTACCTTGCCCTTGTCTTCTCTATCCCGATACACTGACCTTAATGGAAATACGTGACTTAAGATTACTGTTAACTTGAACTTAAAACTTTATTTCAGCTTGACATTGACATGTAGAACCTCTCTCATTGTCTGTTGTTCCACAGATTCCCTCAACTCAAGAGGAATAATCCAATGTGGCAGTTCCTGTTGCGGCACTGAAGCATTATGGTGTACAGTTAATGACCTGTGAACATACTGACAGTAGCCAACAGTGATAATATGCAATCAGTCAAGCAAGAGGTGGACTCCAGTGAGTCCTACAATGGAGAGGATGCTCTGGCCCTGGCTGTGGCTTTACAAGGGGCTAACAGAGATGTGATAGGCCACAAAATCTCTACAATTCCTTTCAAGGCTAAAACTACCTGTCGCAGGAAAAGAGAGTTTATCCCAGAGGAGAAGAAAGACACCCTGTACTGGGAGAGGCGTCGCAAAAACAACGAGGCGGCCAAACGCTCCAGGGAGAAGCGGCGCATAAACGACATGGTGCTTGAGAACAAGCTGATGGCCCTAGGAGAGGAAAATGCCTCCCTCAAGGCTGAGCTGCTGTCGTTAAAGCTGAAGTTTGGCCTGGTGAGCTTGGCAGCATATGCCCAAGAAGTCCAGAAATTATCCAGCTCCAATGCAATCAACCTTTACCAGGAGATTGCTCCACCCAATGCTGGCCAGAGTTGTTCCAGCAGGGTTTTGGAGCCTCTTCACTTGCACAGAAGCTGTGTATCAGTCATCAAGCATTCACCTCATGCACCCGAGACATGCACTGCTACTCAGGGCAACTTTGATATCTGCAGGACTGCAGAGGTTAAGCAAGAACCAGCAGAGAGTGGCAGCTATGCACAAGAGAGAAGTAGTCCCTATGAACTCTATAGAAACTACATGGCCAGCCCTTTGCCAGGAGTCTACTCCCAGCCTGCCTCATTCCTGCAGCTCACCAGGTCATCTAGTAACTCCCCCAGGAGCTCAGATGATGGTGCTGTAAGCAAATCATCAGATGGTGAGGACGAGCAGCAGGTCCCCAAAGGGTTGATGCCATCTGTAGCTGACCTGAGAAGTGTCATTGTCTCCACACACAAAGTGCCAGATGCCAGTTCTTCAGCTTTGCCCCACAAACTGCGGATCAAAGCCAGAACCATTCAAATCAAAGTGGAGGCCATCGACCCTGAATATGAGCCTTCTGGAAAGTCCTCCTCTCCTGTCAGAGTTTCAGAAGGAGGATGCTACCAGACCACTCAGGACTCTTCAGATTTTACCCAGTCCTCACTGTGCCCTCTGTCATTACAGGTCAACAACATGCAAGACTGGACCCACCAGTCTGAGCCGTGGCATAAAAGCAGCACAGGGACACTGCAGAGTGGCTGCCAAAGTAGCAGGCTAACCACGAGCCCCTTCTCAAATCAAACCTTTGTCGGTGTACAAGAACGTTCCTATGCACACTCAGATGCTGAGGACATCTATCTAAAACAGGGCCCTGCTGAGCTGTCCACAAACATGGCCTCTCTGAAAAGACTGATCACAGCACAGCAAGGGTCTGTGATAGAGTCAACCCAAAGCACCATTGATCATCACAAGTCATTTTCAGAAGGATGTTCCTCTGCATGACCTTTTGTATTTTTTTGCATTTCCACTGTATTTGCTGTTGCACTGTGTGGTTGGGGTTAAACGACATTTTGTTTACTGTAAATTTTCAAATAAAAGGTGTCTTAATAATAGCTGTTGGAGCATGAACAAAGGCTGTCCACGAATATAGATGGATTAAAAACATTGAGGAGGGTGAAATTACCTGTACTGTAACAGTTTACATGGTACATTTAGTGTAATGTACAATGTCACTGCACTTATTTCATCAGTATAACAACAGAGTAGTGTCATACTCATCACTCTGCTCCTCAGAGTTTCTCCTCATTAACACAAATACTGCTTTCAGTAGCTGTTTAATTTCATTTGCTTTTACTCTGGCGCAGCTGCTAACTTACAGTCAATGAAACTAAACACTTCCTACATTTTTACATTAAATCTACTAGTAACAGTTGGGAATAGGAGTATATAAAGCAGGGATACTCAACTTGCTTTCCCTTGGGGCCACTTTTGAAAAATAACAGGAAGTCTGGGATCAGTCAGGTTCAGTCAGCCAGGTTCTCCATTCTTCGAAAAAGTCTCTTTCACTGGCTGCGCTTGATGCCGGGATGGCAAAAACATTCTGTGCAATCATTGCCAGGTTAGGAAATATTTTAGCATACTCCTTTCACAACCAGAAAACCTCAAAAAGTGGATGTCTTGAACTTGATGTGGGCTACCACCTCATCCTTGGGCTGCAAAGTTTTATCGCCTGAGTCATATATATATATATATGTATATGTGTATATGTATATATATATATATATATATATATATTGTGTGTGTGTGTGTGTGTGTGTGTGTGTGTATATATATGTGTATGTGTATATATGTATAGTATGTATATATGTGTATATATATATATATATATATATATATATATATATATATATATGTGTGTGTGTGTGTGTGTGTGTGTGTATATATATATATATATATATATATATATATATCAGGGGACTGATTTGGCCTGCAGGCCGTAAGGTGAATATTGCTGGTCCAAAGGCTTTAGATGCAAAAAATCTGTTGGCAACTCAGTGAGCAGCAGAGTGATGTGATACAATTCTCTTTAACTGATCAAGTTAGTGCTGAAATGTTTTAATACAACTACTAATGTACTGAATGTAATCAGTATAATGTCCAGTGTTATGTGCCTCCATGCTCAACAGCTAAACATGCATCAACAGCAAAATAAAACAGAAACAGATCAGAAAACAAGATTTTTCAATATAAAACAATGATATGTAGTTATAAAAAAGGGGGAATTAGAAACAACGGATCTCCGGGCACTATTTGGGAATTTACAGTAAAGTGGTAATCAGTGATGTGGGATGGACATTATTGTGTAAGATATTGTTATGTGTGGAGCTTTTATTTTTTTCTTAAACCAAATTATTCATGACTGCTGTCACTGGTTTCTGCCCTACAGCATATACCTACTGTCACTGAACACTTATCTGCTTTGATTTAGTGGAGCAGCAAAAAGCCCCAGTTATCAGAACAGCTGCCACTTTGATTACCTGTTGGGCCTGGGGCACTTTGGCAGATGTTGCCAAAGGTTTGCAGTCTGGCCATTTTTTGCTTTAAAGCTGTAGTCTGTTTTTAACTAATGTAGTATGGTTATTGCAACCATGTGTGTGTTGGTGTGGTGACAGGTTTACAGTGGAGACACGTTCCATACCTCTGCTTCAGAGGAATGTTCTGTACTGCTTTATTTTATAGGTTTGTAATTTCGGAGACTTTTTTTTAGACATTTCCTGGAAAGATGGTTTTAATCTGGTACAAATTATGGGAGGAATTGACGATCATTAATTGGTAACCTCTCAATTATAATTGAAGTTAACTGCTAGTGTAACCCAGAGATTGTTTTGTCAGTGCACAGCAGGTCAATCAATCAATCAATCAATCAATCAATTTTATTTATAAAGCCCAAAAAATATTGAATTTCTCTGCAGATAAAGACATAATTGAACATAAAGTTTGCAATATTAAATAAATCAATATTCACTTGAGTTTGAATGGAGGTTGTTTTTTTTTTTTCCAAGGACGCTCTTTTCCCCATAATTAATATCTAATGACATACTTCTAATTGAAGTATTGAAAAGAACCTTTCTAATTGGGATGAATTATTAGACTCGGCCAACCTGCTTTTTCTTATTTTGCACAATAAATGAGTATTAAATACATTGAAAAAGCATTCTACTTCATGTCTTCATCTGCTGGTGGGCCATCACGACAAGAGTATGCATGCATAATATGATGTTAATTCCACTACAGAAGAGACTAGATGATCACTAAAATTAGCTGGTGAAAAAAGTGAACGTATCAGTATTGGTTAATAGCCAAAAAAATTGTTATATATTGGCATATCAGGTAGGCCTACCGGGGGAAAAATCCAATATTTTGCATCCCTTCTTTCTAAGACCTGTAAAATAAAGTATTTCTGTTCTCTCTTGTCCTGGTTGATGTAAATGCTGCTTACCTTCATCTTTTCAGTAATGATACTGTACTCTTGGACATGCTGCATTCAGTGAAAATGTCACTGCATTACAGCAACACACTTCACCAATATTGTCTCTGTGGTAGGTTTACATTGCATATAGTTACAGAGTTTGGCTTTAAAATAAGTTTAGCTAAACTTTTGAATAGGCTTTGCTGGACTGATTCACTGTTTACCAAATAGCCATTGCTTCTCTTGTTTTTAGGATTTTTGGATTTTTGTTGATTCTTTAAACCTTCCAGGCCACTGGCTGAACTGAGAATGTGCCTGACACCAACTTTCCATCTGATGGAACTCACAAGAGTAACTGGATTTTATAAAACCCTCCGATGTATATTCTGACACAATCTATCCTCAAATGTTAGCAATTTATGGAAAATCAGCAATTATATTTTGAAAAAGTCTCCAGAGATTCAGCATTATGCCCGTACAGTTCTTGTAATTGTATTATTAACTGTCATGGAATTCAGAACTTTAGGGGTTTCATCAAATGGCTTATTTGTTAATTTCTTATAGACATTTGGGGTGTTTATCATCACACTCCCTGACCTGACCTGGAGTCAGTTTCAAACTGCTGACTTCAGCCAACCCTTGTTGATATTCAGGTGCACTGCCTAGTTCATTCTTAAAGAATGGTGTGTGCATTTGTTGTCATGATTTGGAATATCTCAGTGATGATAATTATAATGATGGTGGTGATAACTCCATTTGCCCAGCAGCCTGACGTCCAGCAGCTACCTGTATCTGAACACTTTTCTCAAGTTTTATTGTAATAGTGAGTTTTTGTTTATAATAAATATCTTGTCACAGAACCATATTGTACTGTATGTTTTATTTCTCTGTTTGATTTGTTTCTTTTTTTTTTTTTTTAGATTAGATAACTAGTTATTTCTACAAAAAGACATAAAAAAAACAAAAACAGTACAAAATAGCTACAGAAACATTGCTTTCCCCAAAAATAAAAAGGTAAGAGGCTGATGGTTAAATGTATAGCCTGACAGATTTCATGATTTCAAGGCTGATAGTAATAATATTTGAAAATTTAAAAAATCTGATGATGTTGTCAGGCGGGAGAGTCTCAGGTAAGTCTGATCTCACAACAGCCAGCTGCAGGTCTCAAGTTCTTATTTACAGTCTGACCCAGTGGTGTAGTGGAGGGTATATTCAGGTATATGGGGTATACCCACTTTTTTTCTATCCAGTGATAGTATACCTACCTTTCAGCAAAACAGCCAATGTAATAGGAGAGTATGCCCACTACCTCATCGGTAGCCTACCTATCTACCTAGTAGTACACCCACCTCATTGGCTACCACTACACCACTGGTCTGACCTAAGTCCAAGTCCGACTTCTGCTCGGATATTTCCCATTCGTCTAAAACAGCTGAAGGAGACATGAGACCTGAGGAGCGTAAACACATGGGACACTTAAAATCAAGCAGCCATCTTTAATGTGTTTAGTTCCACATTTGCTTTTTCTTCTGTGATAAATGTCTTGTACTTAAGAAACATTCTAAATAAAGTTGTAGTTGGTACTCTGTACGCTACATTTAAAAAATGCATTTGAGCATATGACATTTTCTTGCAGGACTAAGGCTAACAAGATATTTCTTTATTTAAGATCTATGAAAATTATGGAATCCAAACAGCACATTATGGTGGGTGCAAAAAGGGGACGTGTTAGAAATTTTAAATTTCAAATGTCAAACTTAATAAGCACTGATGAGGGATTTATGTTTTCATTTTTAACAAACACTTCCCTCAGAATGTTTTTAACCATATTTGGGCTTAAAATAGTGAATCAAAATCACTTTATTCTATAACTCATTTAAAATTTGGCCAAAAACAAACCATTTGTACAAACTAAAATGCAAGAGCGAAAAACCATCTTCCACTTTTAACTTTCAAACATCAAAATGCAAGTTTTAAAAATCTTTTAACTAATTTATCGTAGATGAAGTGTCATGTAATTTCTGCCAGTCACCTACAGAGGCTAAAGGGAAAATATTTGTAGTTGAAACAGTTTTTTTTTAAGTCTGCTTTTCAGTCAGTCTTTTATAAAATTAAAACCAAACATTGCAGAAAACACTGTTTTATTGTCTATAGTTTTCACATCCGAAATAACGATTTTCGATCAAAGGCTTACATTTATACAATACTATTTGTCAAATGTCTCCCAACGCCATTACAGACTGCAAGTAAATCACGTGATGACAACATGTGATTGGGTTCAAAGTTGAAAGTCAAGCAACACTGCGACTCCTCAGCATGGCGGTCCAAGTGGGACACAGAGCTCTGCTACAAGCCCTCCGAGTGCAGGCATCGGGCCGAGACAGCGCGTGCAGGCTGGCAGCAGCTTGGTCCTGCTCCAGACACTATGCTCTCTCCGGTAAACTCTCGTCTTCCTCTCTCCTGAACGGTCACGGAGCAGTGACACGACACTACAGCTCAGACTCCAGGGAGGACCTCCGCGTCAGACACCTGGACGGAGAGGACGCCGGTATGTGCTGCTCTCAGTCTCTGTCCATTCAAAGACACGTTTGTCCATGACAGCACTGTTATTGTCCAAACCAAAGTCCCGTTCAAACAGGACTCTGGCCATTAAAACAGGATGCAAAGACAGTTCGCTTTTCTGGGGCAAATATAAATGAGAGTGTACGCCTTGACGTCACCCTTTACGTGATACCAAGCGCCGACCCTTACGGCATAAACAAACCAAACCTATAACAGTAGTAGTATCTCTCCATGGAGGTAGTTTTAAATGATCTGTCTCCAAGGTGGAGGCATAAAACAGTATGACGAATGTAGGCAAAAATGCTTACATTTAGGCAGACAGATATGCAATGTAATTGTCCTTTCTATTCCCAGCTTCAGAATCTGCTATTTCTAGAGCAGAGAGCAGGCCCTTGCTAGTGATTCAACTTGCCACCTCAGAAATACGTTTGTGGTCCAAGACCACACATTAAACTACAAATGCTGTCATCTGCTATATATGCCCTGGAGAAGGCTCACCCATCTCCATAAATGTTTCTTTTTTTTCCTTTGAGAGATAGTAGCAATCTATTTCAAAATGATATGTTGATTTTACAGACAGTATAAAAACCACAAATAGATTATAAAAACCCTCAAAAATGAATAATTTCTCATTTTATTTGGTATTTTTGTTATATACAGATTTTCAGTGATGATTGGATATATGTATGTTGATGCTGTCCAACGTCAAGTCTGTATTTGACAATGTGACCATATTATGGTAGCTGTTTTGACAAGGGATGCACGATAATATTGGCACGTCATTGGTATCAGCCAATAGTGGCTTTAAAATGAACTATCAGAATCAGCCAAAATGCTTTTTCTTATTTTGCACTATGAATGAATACATAGTATGAATGAAATACATTGAAAAGCAATTTATTTCATGTCTCCATCTGCTAGTGGGCCAACATATGCGTGCATAATATGATGTTAATTCCACTACAGAAGAGACTTGATGATCACGAAAATAATGTAAAAAGTAAAAAGTGGATATATTGATATTGGTGTTGGTTATCAACCAAATGAGTTTTTATATGTTGGCATATCAGATATCAGCAAAAAAATCCAATATTGTGCATCCCTAATGTGATCTTGGTTGAAGATGTTTTTTTTCCAGGTGTGACATCACGTCATGAGATGTGAAACCTGCTGCTCTGCAGTAATGTCCTTGTTACCTGTGCGCCATCATTAATCAGCATAATGTAACTTTGTCTTTCAGGTATTGTTGTTGTTGGGATAAATCGACCAAAAGCAAAAAATGCCATCAGCAAAAATCTGGTCAAAATGGTATGTACTGCTGTTGACCTTGTATTTATTTTTACGTTGTAAAGATGACTAAGCCAGTGTTAACACAGGTCAAGCTGGAATTGTGCCTCTCTGGGCTGCATGTAGGCTTATGTGCATAGGGATTAATCAGAGACATTTGTGTGGCTATTTCAGTAGATCTTTAAAAAATCACTGATGTTCCCCTTACCTGGCTCAGGTTTAGTTTTTTGTGATGTCTTGTATAGTTTTTGAGTTTTTCTTGAAATATGCTGCAGTTTATTAATATTTTTTATAATTACAAAATGAGTTTTACACTAAAATCATGAGACATTTTGAGAACATTTTATTATATTTTATTTATTTTTTTGAAAAAACAAACAAAAATTGTGTTTCAGATGTTTGAGGCTGTGGAGGATATCAAGAAGAATAACAAAGTGCGCAGTGTTATCATATGCAGTTTGGTTCCTGGGATCTTCTGTGCAGGTATCTTCTGTGGTGTTAAGTGCACTGGAGGGATTTTTGACAGTTTGTAAAGTCTTTCCATTTCACTCTTTGTTCATCAGGTGTAGACATTTTGCCAACCTAATCTTTATGCATTATTTTGTAAATAAAATTTCATAATAAGATCTTGATGGTGGAATGCTGAGCAGGTTTGGATCTAGTCAAGAGAATTCTACGTTTAGCTTTACATTCAGAATCCTAGATACTGAAGTTCAGAGTGATGGACCACACTGCACTCCTCTGCTTCATGTATCAGGAAGCCACGAGCCTCTGGCTTGATGTTGATGCTCTGTCTCGTTGTGCAGGTGCAGACCTGAAGGAGAGGGCCAAGATGCACCAGAGTGAAGTGGGCCCGTTTGTGTCCAAAGCAAGAGCGCTCATCACAGAGCTGGGTACAAGACTGTACACAGTGGTGAAATTCACTGACTGTTCATGAATTCATTGTAGATTCATTGTATGTATTCAACACAGTAGACTGTGATGTCTACTGTGCTGGACTTTCAAAGTTATCATATGGCTGCACTTTTCATGTTACACAACTTTCTGTCTCTTGTAATGAGAAGCGTGGAAGTTGTGGTTATCATACTACATGACTGACAGGTGATAGGGGGTCACACAGTACAAGTAGTTGTCTGATGTAGTTGGTTTTAATGTGTACATTTTTAATACATATAGTGTCTCTTGATGGGTACCTTGTTGTCATTTCATTTACAGGTAATCTGCCGGTACCAACCATTGCTGCCATTGATGGAGCTGCCTTAGGAGGAGGCCTGGAAATGGCTCTTGCTTGTGACATCAGAATTGCCTGTAAGTTCCTCCAGCCTGGCACCGCAAATGTGCAAATGGAAGTTAGTCTGGAACCTCTTAGTTAATTTTCAGTCTCCAAATAGCTGTAGATCAAAATGCCTCTGAACTCAACTGGATAGACCTATGACCAATCAGATCAACGGAATGCTAGTTGCATCCGTGGGTACTAAGCAACCATAACAGCACTGTATCATAGCCTATGTACTTCTTCCAGGTGGTGTTTTGTAAGTCTGTATTAGGCCAAAAATATTGTGTGTGTGACAGATGTGAAGCTCTGAGTAGCCCTTCACTAAAATGATAAACTTCTCCTCCATATTTAACACAGACTGATATTTACAGATGAAGGGGTAGATATCTGTCGGCTTTGATTGGTTGTTCCTCGTCACATGACATGCAGTGTGTGCTGCTGTGTTCCCAATCGCATTATCTGGGTGTGTCAGACCGAAATTTGATTTAGAACAATCTCAGTCAGACTAACATGTTCACATATATTTTAAAAGGTCTGTTTTTTGTTGGACAAACAATAAATAGATTTCTTCTAATGTCATGTAAATGTACTGACTGCGTTTGGTAGTTGTATTATTCCTGCAAGTTTACAGTCAATCAGACCCAAACTGACCTAGGCGCTCTGTGCATGTTCCACAGTTTCCGCACCGGCCTTAGACCCAGGAGTCAAAGAATAGCATTTAATGCGTAACAGAAGAAGAAGCTGGTAACAACAGGGAAAAATCTACATCCAGAGCTGTGCATTTTTGAATAAATTGAAACAAGCTGGAGGGGGGCATATCGCCAACTATCGTAACAGAGTTGGACATACTTCTGTCAATAAATTGAGAATAATGGTCCAATTTAATGATCTAGTTGAGCTATAACCTTAGTTTCACTTAACCTTGCATGAAAACGTATTGCTAACAGACTAAAATGGTGAAGCTATGTAGAAAAAAAAATGCGTGTGTGGGTTCTCTGTGTGAACTGAGACACTACTGATACCATGAGTCTTCATCGCAGCTAAACATGCTAGTGTTTTCCCTACCATTAATATTAGTGGGCTGACTGCTGTCATAAAAACAACACATGAACACCACGATTCCCATTGTTTGTGTTGGTAATTTGTTGCTAAACTTGCCACTGTTACAACTTGTATTTCCAGATGCATTACAGATTGTGTCTGACTGTTGATTAATTATTTTTGTGTTGTGAAAGCCTTAGAAATGGCATTACTGATGCAGGAAGAAAACAAAGAGGATACACAAACTTTTTTGATCCTCTAGTCCAACTAAAATGTACCCTAATTCAGAATGATTCTGGCCCTTGTATAAAGTAAACTTAATGTTTTTAAATATTTTTATAGTAGTTGTGTTTCTCTGTCACTGAGTAGTGATGTAACTACTAACTGTGAATATTCATTAATTAATCCAGTATTTATTTTGTTTATTGTACCTCATAATATTTGAATTGGTGTAAGTATTTCTGTGAAAGTAGTAATACTGTTCATTGATCTCTCTAGCTGACACTGCCAAAATGGGACTAGTTGAGACCAAACTAGCTATTATTCCTGGAGCAGGTAAGGCTGTATTCCTTTTATTTCTTCATTTCCAGTGAAAATCTTCATATTATCTACACACATCTTCACTTCAAGGGACCGCCACAGGTTGAGGAGACTATTTAAGATATACAGTCGGATTATGAAAGGTTTTGAAAAACTTCCTGCCAGCAGCTAGTCTGATTAACAAACATATAGGAACTCCTGTTTGTCTTATTTTCATTGAAAAAAACAAACAAAAAAAAAACCAGAACATCAGCACTTATAGTAGAATTCACAATAATATGGGTAAAAACATGTAGACATGGATGCATCTCAGCTAAAGAACGCATCCGTGTTTTTGTGTTTTTGCCCATATTAAATAAGTGAATACTGCTATGAGTGTAGTTGTTCTATATATTCTTTGAACTTTGCCAGTATGATGCACCTTTTTTATATTGTCTTAGATTTTTGAAGTTGTGCACACAGCTATTTTCATTATATTTCATTTATATAACCTCAGGCCAGTGGTTCTCAACCCCTGGGCTGCAGACTGGCAACAGGCCTCAAAACATTTGCTAGCAGGCTGTGAGGACACCAGGTGGTTTAGGAAAAAACCTGAACAATCATAATATACATTATTTGTGTAAGTTGTTAAAGGCTGTTTTTACAGCAGTTAATTTGGGACAGCCTGTTCAGTGTCTGTGGTCAAGGCCATGTTCCATCCTGGTTTCTCATCACTTCTGTGCAGGTGGTACACAGCGTCTGCCCAGGGTGATTGGTGTCTCTCATGCAAAGGAGCTCATCTTTGCTGCGCGGGTGGTGGATGGAACAGAGGCGTGTCGCCTGGGTCTTGTCAGTCATTCTGTGGAGCAGAATAAGAGTGGAGATGCTGCCTACCTGCGAGCTCTGGAGCTCGCCCGCGAGATCAACCCTCAGGTAACAAAACCATTTCACTTGTGAACAGACCTCTTAAAGGAATACTTCACCTGCACAGTGATCATTTTTGTAACAGTTAGTTACCCTGTATTGCCTTTAGTTTGCAGTATAATCCAAGTCTCTCATTTATCCAGTCGTATGCTCAGTACTTTGGTAGAGGCAAAGCAGTGTTTAGAGGCGGTGGTGGCTCAGGAGGTAGAGCCAATCATCCATTGATTGAAAGATAGGTGGTTCGATCCTCAGCTCCTCCACTCATTTACCATTCACCATTCCCAAACACATACATTTTTCACTGGAGCATTACGATTTAAAACATGTCTGCTCAAGCAGGGCTCATGCAGGCGTGTGCTCAGGCATACTCAGGCCATGCTACCCCTAAGTGGAAGATTTATATATTGTAACATTTAAGCAAAAATGCATGTGTTTCGGAAGTACTGAGCATGCAAGCAGATAAAAAAACTTTTTTCTTCACAAATTAAGTTAGTAACTGATATACAAATAGTCATTTCGCAGGTGAAGTATTTTAAGGGAGCAGTACCCTGAGGGAAAATCAAAATGGTGATTTGATAATGAATGTCACGACTGAAAACAGCTTTTATTCATTTTAGACATTGAATGATTACATTATAATATTGTACTTATTTAAAATGATCAACAAGAGAAATTTATATCACACACAGTAATTTATGAAACCTTATAACCTCTAAAAAGGCAGTCACTCTTTGATTTTTGGCTACACAGGGTCCAATTGCAGTAAGGATGGCAAAACTGGCGATCAATCAGGGGATAGAGGTAAGTGGTAGAGGTCAAGGCAGGACTGCTTTTTCTGTATTTTACATCTGTTTTGGATCAGTTCAGTGTTTAATTTTGCACTGAAGCTCTGTCGTTAAAATTAAGACTTTGGAAAATGTAGTAAATGCTACAGAAGTTTTGACCTCCCCTACCTTTACCTACAGATGTACCATGTTACTCCCACCTTCTCCTGCAGACACTTAGATCACTCCCCCCAGCAATACTGTTGGCCCACCCCACAGGAAAAATGAAACACCTCTAGCCCTTTATAGATTTTGATGTCGAACTGAGATGATGAGATTCACCCATTTGTTGCAGTCAGAACTCCTTACCTCATTCACAGGAATAAAACATTAATTGGGAAAAAAAATCTGGGTCAGAGAGTCCTGAAATTTTGTATCTCACCTTTGCTTTTATTTTGTAGTTTTAACCAAAACTCAAGTAATATTTTAAGACTTGTGTGTTGTATTAGAGCTTTAAATTGGGTGGTTTCCATCATGTTGTGTAGCAAAGAAACAATAACATGCAGCAAAGAAAATTAAATTCTTAACATTTTCAGCTGTCATGTGAACATTCACTAAGAGATGCCACATTGTCTTTCAGGTGGATTTATCAACAGGTCTGGCAATAGAAGAAGCATGCTATGCCCAGGTAAGTAATGAAACTGTTGAATTTTATGTCTTATGTACTGTGTTGTTTGAATTATTCATTTAATTGGCGGGTTATTAGGTCAGCCTAGCTAATATGGTTGCGATGGTTGCCCCTGCTGTTAGCCTTGGGGTCACACCATTTACAAAGTTTTTAATGGTAATGGGGAAGTCATGGTAGGGCTGGACAGTATGACAAAATTTTCATATCACGTTTTTTTTTTTTAAATTATATTGGTTTCACAGTATTTGATGGTATTTTGCTCAGGTTTGGCCCACTTGACATGCTGTTGTGTTGTGCTATGGCCTATTCAAGTGCTGAAATTTGTTATTTATGTGACAACGCCTGAACGCAACACAGGCTTCGCTCCATTAGTGCCGTGCTCGGTTATAATTGTCTCAGACTCGGGTCAGCTTCAGTCAGGAAAATGCGGCCCGAGCCGTGCCCGGTGCGCACGTTCCGGACGTTGTTTGGGCTATTCACCAGTATTGCGGTATATGAAAAATTCATATCATAACAAAAATAAATACCGGTTTTCGGTAAACTGTAAACTTGTAAACATACATTTACAAGTTAACTTGAACATCATTCCAATAATCAATATACAATGACTATCAGAATACAGGATACATAGACTAAAGAAATAACAACAAAAGCAAAACCTAACCAAAGTCTACTCCACCCACTCCCCCTCTCTCTTTCCTAACTACTTGGTACAGCCTAACAAGGTAATTAACATCTGCTGGTGTCCTGAGGCTGCAGTCTCATGTGTGCACTTCATAAAAACCACGCCCCCAGATGTAGACCTCAAAGAGAGAGAGATTAGTGAACTTTCCAAAACAAAAGCACAACATGTAGAAAAAAAAAGGAACTTCCTGTATCAGTCAGTTAGACTCCACTTTACACAGTCAATGAATGTGTGTTTTTTTCACCTTAGTGAGGGGGATACTCTCCAGCTCCGTCACAGGTGTGCAAATATCTATTGAGAGATGCCAGTCAGAGAAGCAAAGATTCATTCAATAATCTGGGTTTCAGACTGGGAAAAGACGAGTGCCATGTTCATAGTTGTGGTAGGAAAAGCTGTGCTTGTGAATAACAGAGCCAAGTGACTAAAGACCATTTCCACCAAAAACTTTTGGGATAGTAAATTTAGAACCAAAGGTAAACCGTACTAACATTTACCTAACCGTACCTAACATGCGGCACAATACAGTCTAATCTAGCTGCCCTGTAGTAAGTTGTCCCTTTTATTAAGGTTCTAATGTTCAGCTTTTGTTCAAACTCTTTCAGAGAGCTGTTGATTCAATTTGACTGGCACTGAATTTTATTATATTATACTGAGACGTGTTTTTTATGTTTGCTCCACCCTCATCAATTCTAAAATGATGGACAAAATATTAGAAGCACATCAGAGTTCTGGATCCTCCTCTGGAAACTGGTTAATAAAGACAGGGTTCAGATAAGGAGCTGCATCATTGACAGTGCTGACACATCTGTGTTGTTTTTAAGGTGATACCAACTAAAGATCGATTGGAGGGTTTGGCTGCATTCAAGGAGAAGAGGCGTCCCCACTTCAAGGGGGAGTGAAGCCACACTGCTTCCAGAAACATATCAGAGCTCTGCCTTCAACTCTCCTACAGTTCCACTGCTTCTGACATAGTTTCTGGTGGAACTGTACACGTCCACACATTAACCTGTACAGTACCCAGAAGACGTCTGTTTGACTGCAGGACATTGGGGTCGCTCCTGGCTGGTGTTTTTGCCAGTGACTTCAAGTGTAAAGCACTGGCTAGGTGTGTCACCTACCACCAAGCAAACTAACCAGTCATTGACCACTGCTTACAATAGGTAACACTTACTAATCTAACTTCAAACTGCAGTCTAAAACATGAATTACTTCAAACAGTTATTGCTCTTTGCAGTATGATTGACAGTTTGTCACTAACCTCCCTGACTAATGAAATTTCTGTGAAGGCTTCACTTGAGTGATGCATCAGAAAGTTTTTTTTTTACTTTGGTAAAAATGTACTCCTGTATTTACAACACTGAATAACGCCAGAGGTATCTGCATGAAATCATGACTCAGGCTGGGTTTCTGTTCTTGTTTTTTTTTTAACAATCCAAAGGGGGGGATTATTGACTTTATTGCCACTATATGTAGGATTTGACGATTTCTGACTTTGGCGCATCCGCCTCTCTGTTGTGGCAACACAAGACACTGTAAACCAGGATGAATTGGCTGAAAACAACAGAGCCTAAGTCAAGGAGAATTGTTTAATTTCTCTACAAATCAACGCTCATGCCATCAGAACAATTTGAACATGCTATGATAAAAGAAAAACATAGTGGCTCAAAAGACCACAAAGCAATTTCCACCAAAGGTTCTGAGGCCCTTATCACACAGAAAGTGTTTTAGCAGCTGGACACATCATTTTGTACATGTTTTTAATGAGAATGAAGCTTTTTGCTTGCTGTTTTTGTGTTGCTACGTGCCTCGCGTTTCTGCGCTCTAAGCTCCTGGCGTTTTTGTCGGAGTGCTCTGAACTCCTTGAGTTGAAAAAAAATTTCAGCTCAGAGTGGAAAAGTGCCACATGTCATTTCTGCTTTTTCCCCATTGTCCAATCAGATGATTTGAGAGGTAGGCCCTCTGTGGTTGTCACGTCAACAAGTTTACAGTTTGTAAACAATGGAGGAGAAACTGGTGATAGCGGTTGCTGGATACCCAGAGCTATACAACTTTACAAACCGCAGTTGCAAACTGCCCCTGAATCATCCTAAAATATGCCTGGAAACATCCAGCATGGAGGCCAAGCTCCTGGACCAACTGATGGTACTCCCCATGATCTCTGTTTCCCTGTGCCCAACACACTATTTGCCGACAGCCTTTCACCCTCAACCAGAGCTACAGCAAGTACCCTCTGCCTGTCCATTTTAGGAACTAGATACTGATTACTGTGAAATAAATAGATTTAAAAAATTATAATCATATATGGTAGACTGATTACACAGGACGGTTAGAGTGAGGAGGTGATGGGGAGGTTGCCTGGAAACGAGAAAAAGGTGCAACAAGCTTTTTTTAACCAGTGGCATTCAGTTAGGAAAAAAAAGCAGTGTGGTGCCGCTTGCATTTTGCAACCTGCAAAACACTTTCTCTGTGATCAGGGCCTAACTCTGCCTCATAAATAACCAGTGCTTCACAGCTGTCTGACTGTACTGACATATTTGCCTAGTCTGTAGACTTAAGACTTAAACTTAAGTCTGGGTTCCAATGGTCATGGAAAACCTGGAAAAGTCAAAGAATTTCACGATCACATCTTCCAGGCCCACGAAAGTCACGACAGCAGTAAAAATTACTTTTAAGTTTTGCAAAAGACATGGAATTTAGTTGTGTGTGTAATAAAATTGTTAATCTTCCACAGATAACCTTCCACATGATCTTACATAAAGGAAAATTTCTTTCTGAAACTGTTAACATAACATAGCTCTTATAATCGTCAATGTGATGTTTTGTTTACCATCAGATATGTCTCTTTATTTTCTCTCTCTCTATCTCTCTCTCTCTCCATTTATGCCAGCTAACTGAAATTCTGTTTGAATTTGACTTGTCTGAAAAATGCCAGGCAAATTGGGCAAGACATTTTTTATTATGTGTCCTTGAAAAGTCATCGAAAAGTTGTTGAATTTTGTCCTTGAAAATGTGTGGGAACCTTGTTAATTAGTAGGTTAAAAATTATTCATATGATTGTTTAACAAAAATAAAATGAAAAAATGACATTGCGCTACCACTAAGAGTAAAACATATTAAAAACTCTTCAGAAGATACTTAAGAAATGTGGATTACCCCCGTAAGTACATTATACAAGTTTGTTTTCAGCTTTGGAAAAAGTATTTAGACTAAAGAATCACTTACTAGCTTTGTTTGTTTGGTTGGTACTCGGTTGGTTGTTCCCTCATACTGAGAGAAGTTCATCAGCTGACACAAATCACAGAATTTGGTTGAAAACCCTGGAGAAAGGGGTTTTTTTTCCCCAGACATACTTGATATTCATCTTTTAGAAACATCTTTTCTTCAGAGACCTCAGCATACTTTTTTTCTGTTAACACACACACATCAGACTGCTTTTATGAAACTGTTAAATAAATCAGCCAGAGTGAGGAGGAGGATGATGATGATGATGATGATATTGTGTTATATTACTGTGTGAAATGAGCCTGTGGGTCTCCTTAAGAGTGGGACAACCCACACAGCAGCAGACTGTATCACACAGTCATGAAAAAATAAAACTTGTCACACTGAAATGTTTATTCCCCTGCAACATTTCTACTGTTTGAATGCAAATAATAACTTCATGACGAGACGCTGCCACAGTCCTTCCACCTGCTCGGCTCTGGTGGCTGAGATACATTCTGTTGAGACTTACTGTTCATCAATGAGGACTGGAACCCCTCACATGCAGTACGCTCAGGTACAGGTAGAAGCTGGTGGAAAATGATAACTGAGCTCTGTGCATGTATTGCTGGAAATGGGCCAGAGCACTCTATACTGAAATAAAGGAAATAAAACGTGAATGTTTGTGGAGAATTGATTTTGATTGATTTTTTAAGCAGTTCTAAAATTCAAAGCAGTAGAATAAGATAAATATCTATCAGCTCCGAGTGCAGCAGGCACTAGCTCCTGTTCATATAATCAGATCCACATGTGCAGAAACATAGAGGTGCAAACTGTCACCAAATAGAATAACACCATTCTGAAAATGAAGGCCTAAAGGAAAAAAACCTTTCTGTAGTATGCTGGAAACCACAAATGACAATTAAGAATCACTGATTAAAGTCATCCTACACACACTTTCACCAGCTTAAAACGTCATCATCATTCTTGCTAAACTCTTGGTTAGTTTTAGTTAGTAGCACAGTTTCATATGTAAAGTGTAACAACTAATGTAACTCCAACCGCTAGATGATCTAGTCAAAACAGGAGTATGGCATGTTTGTAAAACTGTTCTTCAGTCCTACTCTGTCAGTATAATCAACCTCTGAACAGAATGTATGTGTGTATAATATTGTCAAGAATACTGATTTTTCGATACATATTGACTACCTATTTATTATTGAGTATTTGAAACAGTTTCAGTACTCATTTTCTGCAGTATTGATGATGCCATGCACAGACATTTTGCAGGGCAGGTGCTCAAGTGGAAAAAGGGTATCCCTCCCACATCTTTTCTTTTTCTCAAGGAGTGCTGGTGCAAAAGACAAAAAAAACAACATTAAAAAAAATGCTGTTCTTTGAATAAACAAAATAATAAACCCAACAATTTACCTTTGTTCACTTGAAATAATCAGGCCCTCTCCTCTCCTCTCCTCAATTCAAATGCAGTTGTCGGACAAACAACAACAATAATTTTATGCCCTCAAAGTAATTTTTCCCTGTGGTATCACAAATGGTACTAAATAGTAATATTTTTCAAGATAGTGTATCGTAATTAGAAACTCTTATATCATGACAACAGTGTGTAATCCCCTCCCATGAGTTGCAACATAGCTATCTGAAGTCAAAACGTTTTTTCAGCTTTCATTCATGCATCAAACATTAAAAACTCCCATATATCTTGATTAGTTGTTATGAAATGCTATGATAAAATGTTTTTTCCTTCAGAAATTAAAATATGTCTGAAAAAACACATTAACGTGAATCCAACATCTCGTTAGCAAAGATACATCTGCCCAAAAAACCCCAATCCATTTAATTTACACATGACAACACTGATGATAGGCTAACTATTAATCACAAATCCTTGTCAAACAGATCCATGATGTATAAATAGTTATGAACTTATTAATAGTAACTAAGTATAGTATGCACAGTATGAAAGTATGTTTATACATTTCGGCTGCCTTACATGTTATTGTAGGCCCAGTATTATATGCAACTCAATTTTATAAATGTAATGGGGGTCCCTGCTCCGTATCTTTTTTAGTCAAGCAGTCCTTGGCCTGAATAAGACCCCTGCACTGAACCACTGGCTCCAAACCCTGGGCCACAGACTGATATATTTTTCTTCCATGCTACAAGGAAACTATTTCATTGAGATCATAAAAAAAGATCAATAATAACGATACAAGTCTTAGGGTATCTATGCAGCAGTTACCTTAATCTTGGTGCAGTCCGTCACAGCTACATCTTTCCTCATCACTCCCTGAGTTATTTTAAACAGGTATCCTACATAATCCTTATTTTAGGCCAGTCTACAACAGTGCTGTCAATATAAAAATAGTCCACATTATGTTGGGTGTTTGGAAGCCTCTGTTATAAGCAGGCGGCGATGTAGTGGTGTAGTGGTTAGCATTGTCGCCTCACAGCAAGAGGGTTCCTGGGGTGGGCGAGCCCTTCTGTGCAGAGCCTGTATGTTTTCCCGTGTCAGCGTGGGTTTTCTGCGGGTACTCCGGCTTCCTCCCAAAGTCCAAAGACATGCAGGTCAATTGGTGACTCTAAATTGGCCGTAGGTGAGAGTGTGAGCGTGAATGGTTGTCTGTCTTTATGTTAAAACCCTGTTATAGTCTGGTAACCTGTTCAGGGTGCACCCTGCCTCTTGACCAGTGTCAGCTGGGATAGGCTCCAGCTGTAAATTGATAAGTGACCCCTAACTTCATAAGTGGTTACAGAAATGAATGAATGTCATAAACAGTGGACAAACAACCAAAGTGGTAACACTTTACTTTAAGTCCCCCTCTTTTGCATTTAGAAGCAGTATATAAAGATGTAACAAATGGTTTATAGTGCACTATAACATAATTATAAGCACATCTAAGTGTTGAATGTATCTGTTAACTAGAACTCCTCCTTTGGACACCTGTAAAATGATGCCTGCTGTAGATTAATAACAATATAGTAAAATTCAGTTTTATTAATATAAAATATGTATTCATATGAAAAAATAAAATTATTGACAAATTCTGTACATTAATACACACTTATGCCCTTATATCTGCTCACAACACAGTGACAGTGTATAAGACATTTATTTAATGGTTATATAATGATTATGAATGATAAATAGGGGGAATTAAGTTTTAAGTTTCTCAACAAAGCAAACAGTTCCTTAATGAGGCTTGATTTTGTTGTCATATGTAATTGTAAAAATGGGAAGTAAAGTACTACTTATGGTCCTTTGTAAATCCTCTGGTTGCTGATAAAACACAATACACAACAAATGAAAACAAAAACATAGATAATAGCTGTCATAAGAACTATTTCGTCTTGAGAAAATTACAATTGTTTCATGTGCCATTGTGCAAATACATGTCAGCAGTGGTGGAGAAAGTATTCAGTTCTTTCACTTAAGTACAAGTATAAACACATTGTGAAAATACTGTTAAAAATAAGTAAAGGTCCTGCCTTAAAAAGGTTACGTAAAAGTAATTCCGTATAAAAAGTCTATCTATAAATGAAAAAATCTATAAATGAAAAAGAAATCCACCCCCCAAAACTCACTTCACTTAATTTATAATTAATTTAATTAATAACAATTTATAACAATTTATTATTTAATTTATAACAAAACATCACATTTTATAAACTCTTGTGTTTTTTAATGCAAAAATCTATCTCAGTATTTCCCTCTGAAATGTAGTGGAGTAAAAGTAGAAAGTGGTGTGACAAGAAAATACCCAGGTACAGAACAAGTACGTCAAATTTGTACTTAAGTACAGCGCCTGAGTAAATGTTCTTAGTTACATTCCATCACTGCATATCAATAAATAAATACTAACCTAAAGTTCACTTGATGCTTTTTGTGAAGCTTTGTCTCATTCCACATTAGCTGATAAGCAGGTGAGCTACAAGGGCCAAAAGCTCCGGTTAAAGCCAATGAGTGAACCTTGAGTTTAGAGTAATTGATAACAAAATGTTTAGTTTGTTTATTCTGTTGATATAACGTGTTGATTTCATGTTTCAGTGTGTTTATGTGTATCAGTATCTGCATGTGTGTATACTATGTATGTATATATACATGAGTGCATATATGTAGTATACGTGTGTATGAGCGCATATACACATACATGCATGTGGGCATGTAGCCTATATATAGTAATATACTCTGTGTATGGAGTAAATACTGTATACATATACATATACCTACATTTATGTCTTTATTGGTGTACTATATATGTATTTGCATTACCTACATTTTTGTTGTTAATAATTGATTTAAATTTTGTGTTGCGAGTTAGAGTGATGTGTTGTGGCTTTAGCAGCACCTGTATAGTTATTGCTATAATCTCTTTAATTTCTCATTTTTCTCATTTCTTCAGGTCTTAAGTTGCATTTTCAGTTTTTATAATTATCATTCTTATCTCAAAACTCAAATAAAGGTTGATGTACCAGTCCAGTGTATACAGTATGAAAGATGGCAGTGAGTGGTAAACCAAACTCACAGAGAATACAGCCATGTTTTTCTACACTCTGTGATTAGGATTTAGTGTTGAGGGTATAATCAGGCTCCTGCTGGGGTTAGACATGCAGTGCTGATGGTAGGGGTCAAGGCTATCATGAGGATATAAGTAGAAGGTGTGTGTGCGAACCTGTGAACAGACTGTTGAGGCCCCGGCCGGCGGTTGCGTGCAGGCATGCCCTGTGGCTTCATACTGCTGCTGCACAGAACCTGACATCAGGCTGCACATCCCCACTGTGGCTTGCCTCCTTCCGGCAGATGTCCCAGCACTAAGCCGGGGGGAATCCCACCACAAGTCAGGGTTGCGTAAAGAAAGACCCGTTCCCCAATACTGGAGGCCTGCACCCCAGCTGCCTCTCATGGGAAACGTCGAAGGTGTAGCTGTAACGGCATCCTTGACAGCATTTAGTTTGTCCTTTTTAGTTTTTTTTTTTTTTTTTAATTCAACAGTTCTGTTACCGCAGGTTAGCCCAGTCTTCCCTGGCCTTCACAGGGGTTGCTTCTGTTTTTAGTCTTTCTCAACAGGTTGTTTTTGGCCTAAATGCTGTTGAAGTGTGTATATGTATAATTTGCAGTAAGCAGTTTCTTACTACAGCAGGGTAAGACTATTAAGTTCAAACATACAAACTATTTCTTTGGTAGAAAGTAGTGAGGTCTATGTGCTATTCTCAGTTACAGTGGCACCATTTGGACAAATGCACGTCACATTTATTGCTGTCAGCACCACAAACTAAATTCTTTCCACCTCTACACACATTTTGACTTGCAACAGTAGGAAAAGCACAGGTGTTACATTAACATTAATGATGTTCAAGTGTCAGTAAGTCACGACCATTAGTATGAACAATACCAGGACTGTGAAAGTGAAGCAGCTAAATGGAATTCAGCCATAACTCATTTTATCATTTATACATGTGCTTCCTCACTGTGACATGTCAAAATGTCTTCAGTGAAAAAGCTCTATTGTGTTGGAAATGTCAGAGACAGGTATGTCAAACCCCAGACAAATGAAACACAGACTATCTGTATTGATAGATTCCACCAGAGGGGAGTAAGACTTATTTTTCTTTTTTAATTTGGGTTAACTGACACTTTAACGCTGCTACACAAATGATTCAAATATCCTCCTGTGACCCGAGCTCTTGTTTGGTATGCATTTTTTTATTCACTTTCCTCCTAGCTACTTTAGATAAGTAGGACCTGATAAGTATAAAAAACAAATCAGTCTTTGACCAGTGAGTAGTTTTGAGGGGAAAAAATGTCCTCATGTGGGGACGATGGGTTTAAAGGGCCAGTGTGTAAAATGAGTTGAAAACCGTTGAAAACAGTGACATCAGTGGTCAAATTCTAGATTGCAGGGCTCACTTGCTGACCCCTCCTGTTTGGTAAATGACAGTGGCCTTGAAGGGACAAAAAGCCTTGCGCAGACACAAGTTTTTCAGGAGTAGATATCTAGCAACGAGGTGAATGTTTATTTAGAAATCTAAACCATGTTACGATATTGTAATGAATCCCTCACAAGCAGGAGACCAGAGTAGCATTCGGGAAAAAGGCCTGTTTATTTGAGCACTCCAGAAACTCCGGTAACACTCCAGGGGGTAAAAGTCTCTGTCCCAAACTCTTCTAGCGTAACTGCGTTCACACCAAATGCGATGGACACAATGTCATTGCCCATAACGAAAGTATCACATCACTTGATCACAAATGTCACCTTTTTGATCATCGCTTCAATCACGATGATGGAACCCTCCTCCTGCATGTGTGTCTGACGTAACTACGTCAGTGACGTGGTTGGATATCAACGCTGATTGGATGTCGCAGCACAGCATCACGCGATGTCGCTTGAAGTTCAAATTTTTCAACTTCAAGCGACACACGATGAGGCGATGGACAAGTCGTCACTCTTATCGCCCAAAACGCATCGCCCGAAGTGACATTGCGTGTCATCGCGTCATTTACATTGATTTTGAATGGAAACTTGTGGCGTTTATCGCCTCCATCACATTTGGTGTGAACGCACGGTAACACCTAACGGGTACCCCCTCCCCTCTCTGCTCCACCAATCTCCAGCCTGCACACTGACTGACAGCGTAGCCTGCAAACAGAGCTCAGCTGTTTATTTAGCCTAGCAATATCTCCGGACTGTAGCAGCTGCAATGGACGACTTTGAACGTGATTTTGAAGAGTTTCTCGTAGCGGACACAGACCCAGAGCCATAGCTGTTTGAGCCGGAGCATACAGATGAGGAAATCCATGTTTTGGATGCTGAGTGGGCGAGAAGAGAGGCTGAATCCTCCGCTCCCATTTTGCTGCACAGAATGGGATTCGGTGCTGCCATCGTTGGGGAGATATATCATCAGGAGGCAAAGTGCCGCAGAGAGTGCATCACAAGGAGTGAAGTTACGTCTTCTTTTCCTCGCAGATGACGGTTCGGGTTCATTCTCTCCTGTTGCGTGATAAGTGTGGTCCATTCGCAAACTTTATAACTAAAAAAAAACTTCTCACTACTCTCTATCGACGAACTACTAACACTCTGCTGTTTCCTCCTCCTTCTTCCTTCCTCCCGCTGTCTTCGTTGGTTTATTTATCTCTGGCTGGCTGGATTGTCCACTCGGTCTGCCGTACATGCATGGCGGCGCAAGATGACAACCTCTCTAAAGCAAGACCCTTGCTTTATATATATATATACAAAAGCATAATTATAAGACTGCGAAAACCATTCATTCATTCATCTTCTAACCGCTTCATCCTCTTGAGGGTCGCAGGGGGGCTGGAGCCTATCCCAGCTGACATCCGGCGAGAGGCAGGGTACACCCTGGACAGGTCGCCAGACTATCGCAGGGCTGACACATAGAGACCAAACAACCGTTCACGCTCACATTCACACCTACGGACAATTTAGAGTTATCAATTAACCTAGTCCCCAAATTGCATGTCTTTGGACTGTGGGAGGAAGCCGGAGTGCCTGGAGAGAACCCACGCTGACACGGGGAGAACATGCAAACTCCGCACAGAAGGGCTCCCACACCCGGGATCGAACCGGCAACTCTCTTGCTGTGAGGCGACAGTGCTAACCACCACACCACCCACTACGAAAACCAAACAAATTTTATTTTATAGTGATTATACACTTATATAAACATATTAATGGGTAGAATATTCAGATTCAGATTCAGATTTGACCATAAACTATGCCAAATATTACACACTGGCCCTTAATTTTAATGGTCACAAATGTGTAATAGAGTATAAAATTGTTTATTTCATTGCCACATTACGACAGATACAAATCTGCAAGTCATGCAAAATATTTACAAGCCTTGTAGTTTGTTTGTTTTGTAACTCTGTATGAATTTCTTTGCTCTATATTCTAATTTTAAGGAATGTCCTTTTTGTCCATAGGAACAGTCTATCTCACCTAATTGGCCTCTGTGAAATTCTGCAATACTATAATAATTGAGTCTCAATGTCCTCTAATGAGTACTTCCTAATTAACTGTGCCTTAGCTTGTTGCTCTTGCTAAAATTGTTTTGGGATCGGCTGTAGACTGACTTGGCAGAAATAACTGACTTCTTGTTTTTACATGGATTAGTGTATTGTGCTGTTGCTACCACTAGAGAGCTCAAAAAGTGTCCACGAATAAGGACAACAGGTCTGTCATAGGCAAATGAAGTATATGGTGCAGCAAACCCAAAAAATAATTTCCCTATACGAGGACACAGTGTCTCAGGAGGTTATATCCAAAGGTTTTACTGGTGGCTTTAATAGGTGTATTTTAGAACAAATTGTTGTTAGCAGAGTGCCCTCACAGGCATGAGTATACCAGCTGTTAAAATACAATGGTGGGCCTCTTACAAAAGGTGAGGCAGATTGCCCTGCAAAAATGATGATTCATTGGAATTTAACAAGCAAAACAGGATACGATATCACTCTTATGTTGATAAATAAGCTACATGTTAAAGCTGCTTATAATTTCAAATCTTGATCTTGATTAAAAAAAAAAGTTTAGTGATGATATACTGGTATAAGTATGCAGCATCTTTTATGAGTAGTTTGGGGATTGTCTATGAGCTATCAGTTGACAGTGAGCAAACCTGCTATTTAAAGGTTCCATGTGGGATTTTTAGACCTCTAGAGGTGCGCTGGAGCTGTTTTTATATCATGAACACTCACTCACTACACTGATAAACAGGTTGGATGTTCCATGCCATGATTTGCTGCAATGTGCCATCAAAGACAGGGGGAAAAGACCAAGAGCTAATAAATATGGATGTAAACAATGCTGAATTAAAATACCTAAAAAAAATAGGCATTGAATTTTTCTTTATAAAGAAGGAAATGCAGTTGATGTGTTTGTTAGACCTCAAAGATAATCCTCATGCATGAATTGTGTGTATGCACAGATTTGATCTTAAATTGGTCCCTTAGACCGCAGAAAAACCAAGATGGGTATCATTGGATAATCTGTGATTAATTTTTGATTTAAAAATGAAACACACCAAAATATAATGGTTCTCTTGTTTTTTATTTTAAATCAAGAATTTAAAAAAGAGCCATTTTTCCTTTTTTGTTGCAGAATCATTAGTTTTGAAGTGCTGTTTTGTGGTTTTGGAATTGTACTTATGTAGAACATTAATGGAGGCATCTGTAATATACAATTATTTTGCCTACAGTGATGACCCCTCCTAAAATACTGCAAGATGAGTTATGTAATGCTATTTCTTCTCTCTCTCTCTCTCTCTCTCTCTCTCTCTCTCTCCCTCTCTCTCTCTCTGTCTCTCTGCTGCCTCTCTGAGCTACCGATCAAACAAAATGACTCATAATTGGCCTAATTTTTATACAAGTAATATTCATACTGTTCATACTAAATGAACAATGTGATTGTAGTGCTGAAAAAGAGTTTAGTGTGAAAGGAACTGAAGCCCATATCACAGAGACACCTGTCCCAAATGTATCTGGCTGAGTTCAGTGATCGAAGCAAATAAAAGCCCGGGCTGTTATATGTGGTTGTTGTGATCTGTAAATTCAGATTAAGATGACGTGAACTACTTGGTGTGATATGTCTCCTAGCTGGTAATAGTGTATTTTAATTTCCTAACAGTTTTGTAACATTTATAAATACTTGCTATGTGTAATCTCAACCAGCAGAGGTCACCTAATACACACTGCTGAGGCACCCAGGAAGGGGCAATACAGCTGCCTTATACACTGAGCCAAAATTATGATATAATAACTATTCTGACTTATGTTTATATCAAGGAATAACACTGCTAAAACAAGGAAACCACTATTTATAGTTCCCTTATGTTACAACAGGTAGCTAGCTAATCAGTGTGTTTAAAATGTACAGGGTGTGTAGAGCTCTACTTGCCTGCTAAACTCCTTGCACAATTCCAACAAGGATTCATCGTTGTTGTCGTCGTCCTCCGCTTAAGCCTGATTTATGGTCGTGCGTTGAATCGACGACGTCGCTACCTGGCTGCCGTGACGCCGTCGTGAACCCTTCGAACTTCTCCGATTCTTTGTTTAGCTTCCGGCTTTTCCGGTCACAGAGAAATGAACGCGGAGCACGGACAGACGGCTCCGGCCGGGTATCCATATCCGTATTGAACATTGAGCATAATGGCATATAATGAGCCTTAAAACACTGCAACATCTACATCGCTACAGAAGACGGCGGGGATGCCGGAATCTGGAAATACAAAACCGGAAATGCGTTGCTACCAAGCAAACCAATCACAGCCGTGCCGGTCTGCGCTGGGTCTGCGTCGCCGCGACGCGTAGTTACATTTTTGGGGAGGTGCACGTCAGGCTACGCCGGGGGCTACGGCGAGCCTTCTGGTAGCCCCGTACCCTACGACGTCGATTCAACGCACGACCATAAATCAGGCTTTATCCGGGTCCAGGTCGCGGGGGCAGCAGCCTCAGCAAAGAAGCCCAGACAGTCCTCTCCCCAGCCACTTCCGTCAGCTCTTCCGCGGGAACCCGAGGTGTTCCCAGGCCAGCCGGGCGATGTAGTCCCTCCAGCGTGCCCTGGGGCGGCCCCGAGGTCTCCTCCCGGTTGGACATGCCCGAAACACCTCCCAAGGGAGGCGTCCGGGTGGCATCCTTACCAGATGCCCGAACCACCTCAGCTGGCTCCTCTCGATGTGGAGGAGCAGCGACTCTACTCCGAGTCCCTCCCGGATGTCCGAGCTCCTCACCCTATCTCTAAGGCTGAGCCCAGCCACCCTGCGGAGGAAACTCATTTCAGCTGCTTGCACTCGCGATCTCATTCTTTCGGTCACTATCCAGAGCTCGTGACCATAGGTGAGGAGGATTATCGGAGGATTATCGGAGGGTTATCGGAGCCCCGCCCTGGAGCCAGGCCTGGGGTTGGGGCCCATGGACGAGCGCCTGGTGGCCGGGCTTTCACCCATGGGGCCCGGCCGGGCCCAGCCCGAACCGGCTACATGGGCACGTCCCCCTGGGATATGGAAGGGTTCGGTGCAGTGTGGATTGGGCAGCAGACCAAGGCGGAAGTTGGCTCTTGGGACAATTCCAACAAGGATTATGTTGATTATTTATATTACATTCTTCATTCTATTGATTTTTAAGGCAAAACGATACATCAACAGAATATACAAACAAAACAACTCGACTGATCAAACATGTATAAAGGAGAGACTTAGGAATTACATACTACAAGAAAAAAAGGGAAAACAAATGAGAAGACATTTAAGTACTCCACTACATTAACCCTCTTATGAGAATAGCTGAAATATCCAATCCAATATATATATATATGTATAATCATACATGTACATATACATATATGTATAAGTGAAAGGCTCGATTTACGTATATTCAAGTATAATTATTTATAGAGACTGCGTTTAAACTTGTTCGTAATTAAACCATTTGATATACCAAGTAGCATGAATTTTGGATAATTTTTAGATCACTGGCTAAGATTTAATTAATTTCCAGTCCTGTAACATCCCAAAACTCCTGTGTCTTCCGGCTAGACCACAGGGAGACTACCTGTCTCTGTTTTGCACTTGAGACATAGAGGGGAGAAGTCTGCATTAAACCTATGGCGTTGGGAAGGAGATATATGAGCTCTGTGTAAAATCTTGAGTTGAATAGCTTTAGTTCTGTTCCAAACACCTAAGGCTTTTACACTTTCCCAGGCATCATCCCGTTTAGCATCTGTAATATTTATATATAGCTCCTTTTCCCATGTTTCCTTCAAGTGACAGGTGCCTATAGCATGATGCCCTCTTTCCTCATAGTAAGAAAATCTGCCTCTCTATACTTGAAGGACTGTGATCTGAGAGTATCATAGTGTCCTTCCTAATAAAATCCCTTATCTGCAAATAACAGAAAAATCCTGTTTGGGAATATTGTATTTCTTAATTAACTGATTAAAAGACAATGTGGATCCATCAAATAAATCACCAAGGTTAGAGATTCCTGTAGTTGCCCAAATCAGGGAGCCAGGGTCTATTACCCCTGGCAAGAAAACAAGATTATCACATATTGAAGTGAAGGCAGAGGCGATTTTAGATCTACCCTCTAGGTGTCTTATAACCCACCATGCATTAATAGTTACCATTGTAATGGGGCTGTTGCATGCAAATTTAAGAGATTTAAGTTTTTTAAGAAATAATTAATTTGTCAAGGGAAATGGACACAAAGCTTTCTACATCAAGCCATAATGATGTAGATTCTTTATGCACCCAGGCAACTGCAAGGCGTAAGTGAGCCCTACGCTGATATTTAAGGATATCAGGAATGTCATGACCACCCTCTGAAGATGAGAGACATAACGTTACCATTTTGAGCTGCAGCCTCTTCTTGGCCCATATAAAGGAACTAAACCAGCTATTCAAATTATTTACAATTTTGCACGAAAAGAGAAGTGGGATCATTTAAATTGGATAGAATAACTATGCAACATGAATCAACCAGGAGATAGGAAAGGTATTCCATCTCTCCAAATCCAATCTAATGCGTTCAAACAGCGGAACAAAATTTGTTTTGTACATTTGGTTGAAGGCATTATATGTATTCCTAAATATAGAAAACCCTGTTGGGGACCACTTGAAAGGAAATGGAAGTGGAGTCTGCCATTTTTGTTTCAGACTACCCATAGGTATTAATCCATAGAAGTTCATTCTGTATAAGTGTTAAATTAGTGTTTTTCTTTTCTTTTATATCAGACAGGATAAGGTTTGTTTTACCTTGACGTGTTTCAATGACATGTTTCATCAGAAGTGTCACCAGATATTATTGGTGACATGCCTTATATCAGCTGATGTTATGGAGGTGTAGTCGCCCTGTCAAATTTGACAGAACGACCACGCCTCCTGCTGTCAGATCGCTCCTCGAGGACGACGCTCCGGGTATGTGACAGCGTATATGCTCCCTTATCCCGGTTCATCGTCTTGCGGGCCCGCTTCCTTATCTCTACTGCCTCCATGATCCAATATTGGAAATGATTATCCCCTGTGTGGATGACTCTGGCCTCCTCCCAGTTCATTATGTGGTTCAGGTTTTCTTGGTAGGCTTTTTCTTTTTCCAATCTTGTGTGTCTTTTTCTGTTTCTTTTTCAGACTCTTTCTGGTGTTCTTTTTTCCGTGTGTCAAAGCATCTGCCCGTTTCCCCGATGTAAGTTTTATTGCAGGAGTGGCAAGGAATTTCGTAGATGACATTGCACTTATTGTGCGGTTGTATCTTTTCCATTGGGTGTAGGAGTAGCTGTCTTAGTGTGATGTGTGGTTTGACCGGTGTGTCAATATGATATTTTTTCATTGTGCGTTGGATGCATTCTGTGATGCCTCTGATACATGGTAATGTGATAACTCCCCAGGTGTTTGTTTTGTTTGTGTTTATCCTTTTTTCTTTTCTATTGTCCTTCTTTTTCACCTGTTGCTTCCCTTTGTTTATTACCCACGGTGGATATTGACAGTTCTTCAGTGCTTCTTGTGTGTGTTGCTCCTCCTCCTGTTTGTCTCTTTTTCCAAACATCTGGTGACGCTTCTGAAGAAGACAGCAGACACCCTTCAAAACATGCTACGGTTGTCTGATATAAATGAAAAGAAAAAAACTACCCATAGGTATTGCTTCTGACTTGACCATCTGACTAGCCAGTCCATCATTGACAGAGTGGAGCATGAGGTCCAGTTGTACAGAGGCCTACCTCCAATATCTGTATCCTCTAACCCTGCTCTCTAGTGGTGGCAGAAAAAGGACACACTGCCACTGCTATCAGCGCTATCAGCTACCTATTTGTGTGTTCAAGCATCCCCGACTCCATCTGAGAGGGCCTTTTCTACAGCTGGAGACACAATCAACCCTGAAAGATCAAGGATCCTCCAAGAAAAATCAGACATGCTTATCTTTTTGAACAAGAACTGTTAATTTTGTACAAGACAGATTATTCATTTTATATAGATCTAGGATCCAGTGACCAAGCATGTACAGGACAAAGATTTTAATTTATTTTTATTTATTTATATGTCCAGAGATCTAGGATCCAGTGACCAATTTCATATTCGTTTACTTACACAAGCACTTATCTCTTGTTTAGAATAGAAACTCAATAAAAATTTGTGTTGCTTGACATCGAAAACCTGTAAGGTCTGCTTTTTCTACTAAGAAAATTCACAGGAGGAATTGATAAAGAATTGGATCGATAAGCAGAATCGATAATGGTATTGATATAAATAAAATCCTATCATATTCCCATTCCTAGTCAGGGCATGTCCCAATCACCTCGGCCAAAGGCTCGATAGCTCGGGCAAACAGGAAAGGTGAAGGAGGACAACCCTGTCTTGTTTCCCTCTCCGTGGAAAAGTTGGAAGATCACAAACGATTAGTAAGCACTGCAGTGAGGGGATTATTATACAGTAACATAATCCATTTAATAAACTGCTCACTTAAACCAAATGTATTCAATGAATGGAACAGAAAAGGCAATGGCCCTATCTAGTTTGATTTGTATGTTTTTAACCTACTCCAAAACAATGTTGCTGACTCTGTGGAAAAGGGACCTGCTTCCAGATGTGAACAGCTCAAGATAAAGAAAAAACACAACTATTCTTATTTTCAGGTGATTATAAACTAATGAAAAGATAGTCATTAGTGTCATATACCAAATTCTACACACGGGACCTTTAAAAAATCTCAAAGCGTCCCAAAACCTGGCTCTGGACAAATGACCAGACAGGCAACATACCCTGTTAAAAAGTCAGAACCAGAAGAAAACAAATAAGGCATCGGCTCAGGTAGAAATCTCCAACAGTGTCCTGTTTAACACCATTCAGAGTTTCATAAGTTCGATACCCAAAGTGACCACTTCCAAGCTTTTGAATGGCAGCTCAAGGTAAATACTAAGGCAGTTGTCAAGAGTCAGTTGATGCAAATATATTAGCCCTGAAAGAAATAATAGAAGACACGGATAAGCCAAAGAATTCAAATAAACACAAGAAGTTTGTGCTCTAGAAAAGGATCAACACTCAGTGAATACTCTCCTAAACCCTATGATACGCTATTATGGCAAGGCTTAACTATACAGACCAATGAGCAGTGATAACTAACATGTCTTTGGGGTCATCGGGTGGGAACCTCCTTTCACCAGTGTTTCGTCTAGTTGGTCCCACGACACCTCCAGGAGGCTAGACAGTGATCTCTGGCGTCCCAGAGACACTCCCCTAATGCCAGGTCTCACTGCTCTCCACCCCAACACAACAACCTCCTTAACCTTACTTACACATGGCTTTCTCAGCCCAAACAGCACTGCCACCTTCAACCAAACCCAGGCTCCGTACAAGCAAGCTCCAGGTAGAGGCTGCGCTGATACTACCTTTCCTAGCACATTCACCATACTCTAATTCACACACTACATAACATAACTACAGTGTAAGCTAAAGAAACTGGAACATGCACAGTACAAATGGAGATGGTATGTATATGTTCATTCATTCATTTCCGTAACTGCTTATCCTTTTGAGGGTCGCGGGGGGGCTGGAGCCTTTTCCAGCTGAAATTGGGTGAGAGGCAGGTCACCAGACTATCGCAGGGCAAACACACATAGGGCCCTATTTAGATGGTCTAAAATGCAAAGCACCAGGCGCGTGGGCGTGTCCCAGTCACTTGCTAGGTAGACAGCGTGTTTTCAGACTGTGCGCTATGGCGGAGAGTCTAAAAGGATTGGACTTACTCTGTGAATTAGTCATGGGTGTGTTTTGGGCGCGTCATTCAATAAGCCAATCCTATGACTGCTCCTGGGCCCGTCTGGTCTGGCTGCACGCTGGCTGTGGAGCTGAGGTCATCCTCCTCCTCCTCCTCCTGACAAGATGATCTTCAGTTTTACGTTCTAAAAGCTTTTTTTCACCTATACATTTGTACTTGTAGGGCTATAAGTTTACGTTTTTAGTTCACAGAAGCTGGTTATTGTTGTGTTTATGTCAAAATAAAGTTTATCAAACATTTTCACATCTTTTATTTTGTAATTTACATGCCAAATGATCACAATTCAATTGAGAAAGACAAGTTCATTTTACAGGCTATGCATCATCAGCCCGTGGAGGTCTGCTCGCATTCCATATATTCGGACACAGCGAGCAGACCTCCCGGATTATGATGATCATTATTACTGCGATTAGATCATTCTGATTAATGACTGACCATTAAGACGTGTTTCTGATAAATATTTTAATTTGCACAATAATAACCTTTCACATTGTAATCATATTTTTATTTTTTATCTTTTGCATATGTGTGGCTGCTCTGTGTGTGTCTGAGCAGAGTGCACGCGCATTGTGCACCCGCCTAGAGACGCATATTACTAACTTGTTTAACAGCGAAATACTGCGCCATTGACTTTAGACCAGGTTTTGTTGGTCACTGGCGCATTTGCTTTTTACATCATCTAATTAGCAATGCGCCACGACTGCGCCTGACCACTCCTCATTTTTAGACCAACACACCCAGAGTGGCGCAAACTCATTTGCTAGTTAGACCAATAGGGCACAGGGCGTGAAAAAGGGTGCCTGCATCTAAATAGCAATGACACTTGTGACATGGATTATGCGCCCTCCGCCGTCTGCTTTAGACCACCTAAATAGGGCCCATAGAGACAGACAACCATTCACACTGGACTGAGGCTTCAGATGTTGTTCCTGGAATCTGCCGGAGCCTCTCTCCCAGTTTGGGGGTCACTGCCCCGAGTACTCATACTACCATGGGTATGACGTGAACTTTGACCTTCCACATCTGTTCTAGCTGTTCTTTCAACCCTTGATACTTCTCCGCTTTTTCTTGTTACTTCTTTCTGATGTTTCTGTTGGCTGGTATCACCACATCTACCACCACTGCCCTCTTCTGGTGTTTGTCAACCACCACTATGTCAGTTTGGTTAGCCAGCAGCTGTTTGTCAGTCTGGAAGCTGAAGTCCCACAGGATCATAGCCCTGTTGTTACCAACCACCATCGGTATATTTAGGTACTTCAAGTCCATACTGGGCACAGATGTTCCTGTACACTATCCCAGCCACTTGGTTGTGCCTCTCCGTGTACATTGATCCTGCTTGCATCTTCTGACAGCATGTGGTGGAGAAGAACTGGGGTGGCTGTTTGAGCATTTTGTTTCTGTTGCTCAGCCTCCTTGAAAGTTTCAGAATGTGTAGTTTTTAAATGTTTGAAAAGGTTACTTGTGTTGCAGCTGTGTGGAACATTCTTGTCACAAAAAGTACTTCTTGCTGTATTATTATCGATAGATGAGAGGTAGCACCACACTATGCTTTGTTTCCTCTCTGCCATTCTTGATTCTCAGATGCATATAATCACATCAAGATGACAACAGTCACACAAGATACAGAAGTGAAGTGTGTGCGGCTGGCAGCTGTGCAGTGTGTGCTGCTCCACTGATTTCCACAGTTATGTGACTTGGGCCAACTAAATATGTTACATCTGTTTTGGCCACCCATGTTTTGTACTTATCGATAATTTTTTAAAGGAATCAATAGCAAATGAGTAGCTTGTGAGTAGGGCTGCTGGAGGGTTTATGGGAGATTTCCCATCCAGTCTACATGTGTTTGTGGACTTGGAGAAGGCTTACAACTGCGTCCCTCGGGGAGTCTTGTTGGGGGTCAGGATAACGGCGAACAGGGTCGTTGATACGAGCCATCCGGTCCCTGTATGACCAAAGTGAGAGATGCATCCATATACCCTGGCATCTAGCGAGAAAGAACATGCAATCACCTGGCCTGGCCATCCTCAATTAAGCAGTTTCACTTAAGAGTAAGAGTAAGAGTAAGAGTGTGTTTCCTGAACGATAACGATTTTGGATGGTATTGTTTAAGTCTGTCCATTCCTTGTTTTAGTTTAACAAATTTCCTAAGGCCTCTAATATTCCTAGGTTGGAATTCCTACTCATTTACAAAGCAACTTCATTTGTAATGTAGTGCCCCTGTTCAGTTTTGTCTTATCTATGAGAACATGTACCTTATCCCTTGAGGAACACAACATCATCATTACAAGAGCCCCTTTTCCACCAACATTTCCAGGAACTTTTAGTACCAGGAATTTATTTACCTGGGTAAAATAATTCCTGGTAATCTTAGTGGTTTGTGTTTCCACTGCACCTCAAAGTTCTGGGAAATTTATTAAAATTAGCGTGATGACGTAGATGATTAGGCGTATGCCCTGTATTTGGCTCCGCCAGCTTGGCTGGTTACGTGCTGGTAAAGAGTTGGGGCTGTTTGTCTCAGCCAGCAGCTAAGTTTAAAAGTATTTTAAGATAAGTGTCAAACTAAGTTACTCTACACACAGACAGCTGTCATTTGAGCTTATTAGTAACAATTCACTATCAGCTGAACTAGCGTGCTGTCCTTGTGTAAGACATAACGTTAGTGTTGGTGGATGACAGACAGTGGACAGAGCATATTGAATACCGCTGTCTACATGTTTACATGTTCATGCCTGCTGAACACATGTATTGATAAAGTATTGGCTTCTTACTCGCTAATAAATGTCACTTACAATAAGGAGTGTAGCTGCTGTCAACTCTAGTCATTTTCGAGTTATCTCAACTTTGTTACACCGTGGCTGCTCACCTGTTCACCGGTTACCGTGTCGCATCGATGTGTGTGTGTGGGTGGAGGAGTTCAGCGGCAGCACAAAAGAACTGATACCGCGATGAATACTACGGTCTTTAATAATGTAGCCCTGGGACTAATTCAGTACCGGGTTTCAGTACCCATCCTTAATCAAAACACAAGGGGTGGCTGTGGCTCAGAGGTAAAGCGGGTCGTGCACCAATTGAAAGATTGATCCTGGGCTCCTCTAGGCTGCATGTCGAAGTATCCTTGAGCAAGATACTGAACCCCAAATTGCTCCCGATGGCTGTTCCATCTGTGTGTGAATGTGTTAAAACTGAGTAGCACCTTGTGTGGTAGCCTTGGCCACCAGTGTATGAATGTGTGTGTGAATGGGTTAACGTGACTCCTAGTGTAAAAAGCATTTTGAGTGGTCACTAGATGACTAGAAAGGCGCTATACAAATGCAGGCCCATTTACCATCCATTTACAACTGAAGTGGAGCCTGTAGAAGTGAAATAAGGTTTGCAGCGGCTGCCCGTGCCAGGAAGTGCAAGTGTGTTTTCCACCGATCAGCATTCTTCGGCACACAGCCCGCCCCTCAAGAATTCAGGGTAATCTGAAAAGTCCTACCCCCTACTAGGCATTTTTTCCAGGGTAAATTTGGGGTTGGGGTAAAGTTTTTTTACCCGGGTAATTTTGGTGGAAATGCACAGAGGTTTTTCAAAATTCCAGGTCATTGATTAAACTTCCTGTGGTGGAAAAGGGGCTAATCATAATTTAACTACAAAAATGAATAGACTTGAATAGACTTACACAGATAGACAATACACTTATTATGTGGGTTTCATTAACCATTGGCAAACTTTCTGGGGAAAACCTGGTCTTATTAGGAGAGACGGCATTCATCCCACTTTGGATGGAGCTGCTCTCATATTGAAAAATCTGGCCAAGTTTATTAGTAATCCAAAACCCTGACAACCCAGAGTTGAGATCAGGACACAGAGTCGCAGTCCTATATGCTTCTCTGAGCTTCTAGTGCAGTTACCCACCCATAGTTTTATACAAATGGTGTCTGTCCCCCGACCATCCATCTTCTGTGACAGAAAGACAAAACAGGAGAATTAAATGCGGACTGTTAAATATAAGGTCTCTATCGTCTAAAGCAGTGTTAGTAAACAAATTAATATCAGATAATCATATTGATTTACTCAGTCTCACTGAAACCTGGCTGTGTCAAGACGAATATGTCAGTCTAAATGAATCCACTCATCCCAGTCATAATAATACCCACTTTCCTCGAGGCAGCAGCCAAGGAGGGGGAGTTGCAGCCATTTTTAACTCTAATCTGTTAATCAGCCCTAAACCTAAACTGGACTATAATTCATTTGAAAGCCTTGTTCTTAGTCTTATACATCCGATCTGGAAAACCTCGCAGCCACTTTTATTTGTTATAGTGTACCGTGCTCCTGGCCCGTATTCTGAATTTGTATCTGAATTCTCAGAGTTTTTATTCAGTTTAGTTCTTAAATCAGCACCTTATTACCTAATATTGACTTTCAACGTATTATACCACAATAGCCAGAATCATAATTATAATATTATTACTTTCATTAATGTTGTTGTAAGCTATTAACATTATTATCTGTCTCTGTCTCTCTCTGTCTCTCTTTCTGTCTCATTGACATAAGGATTACTGTTAATTTATTATGTTGATCTGTTCTGTATGACATCTATTGCACGTCTGTCCGTCCTGGAAGAGGGATCCCTCCTCAGTTGCTCTTCCTGAGCTTTCTGCTGTTTTTCCTTATCCGCTTAAGGACAGAGGGATGTTGTATGCTGTAAAGCCCTGTGAGGCAAATTGTGATTTGTGATATTGGGCTTTCTAAATAAAATTGATTGATTGACTTATTTACTGATCCTTTTTAAAAAGAAGCAGTAAAAGGTGCTATTATTTGTACCCAAGGCAGTTCTTCTGTAACAGCGTCCCCCTGTCAGGGTGTGTGGGGTACCATGATAACAAAGTACACAGGGGAAGGAGAGAGGATGGGATATGGGATATTTTTCTTTCTTTCTTTCTTTCTTTCTTTTTTTTGTTTAAATAACTATCATCAAAATCTGCATGCTGATGTGAACTCTGAACAATTAAGCAAGCATATATTATCTGTTAGTAAATATTTCCTTTTTGGTAAAAGTGTGGGCAGCTCTTATGGTATATTGCATCAAACTGAGAAAATGTCCAGAAAAAAAGACTGAAAGCATCTCTGTTAGTACATTAACACTACTTGCTGAGGTGTCATTTTAACATTACTTTGACTCTGCTGCCACCTGCAGTTTTACACAACTCATCAAAAACAAACTTATGACTGCTCAAAAAAACCAAAACAAAACAAAACAATTGCATTGCTCTACAACAGTGAGGTTTAACTTTTGGTAAATAAATGGGTGTTAAACAGATATTCCACTAATCTGAAATCAAACAATTAGAAAAATGTATTATCTCTTTCAGACATATTTGTGTTTTCATCTTTGTATGTGTTTTACTATTTGTTGCATTCTGGAGTAGGTATCTTTGGGAAACATTACTTCTGATATCTATACCATTGGTGTGTCAGAGTGTGTAAATGATTTACTGAGTAGCAGGTGGCATTTTCTATTACAGCCTCATCCATCCTGTATGAATGTAAATGTAGCATGTAGTGTAAAAGTACTTTGAGTGGTTGGAAAACAAGAAAGGTGCTATACAAATGAAAGTCCATGTACCATGTGTCTTGTCCAAGCAGCACTTCTTTGAATGACCACTTGAGGCTGGATCCAAAATGGAGTCGATACCATAGACCACAATGTTAAAATGCACAAATTTACAACAGAAAAACACATGTTTTCTCTATAGTTAATTTCAATATTCATGACAACTGTACAGGGGAGTGAGTTTTTATATAACTTACCTGTTTACACTTTATTAAGGCCCATAGTTAATCATATTTTAGGGCAGGGCCACTTGAGTGACAGTCAGTGGTCTTGAGTAAGCTCCACCCTCTCGTCCAAATATGGTCACTTCTAACCCCCAAAAACCAAGCTGGTGATGGCTGAAATGCTGAACTTGAGGCATTAAAATGGCAGTCCACAAATCAATGGGTGACGTCACACAGATATGTCCATTATTATAAACAGGCTATAGTTATGCCCTTTTGCCCTCTGTCTAGACTTTTTTTTTTTTTTTTAAATTTAAAGAATTTAAAGAATTTTATATTTTAGTTTATAAAATATCAATATCATTGTAAATGGTTGTGTACGTTATATATGACCAAAGTGTGCACAGTGTGGCATGGTTTTCTTTGTTGTTGTCTGTTATAATTAAATGATAAATATAGAAAATGAATGTGTATGTGTAGCAGCTGCCAGGTATATATAAGCCCCATTTCCACAGAGCAGCACAACACAGTACAGTATGGTACGGAACGGTTCAGTACCATTTTTGGTTCCCTTTCTGTTGCGGTACCTAGCACACAGTACTGGTACTAAAAGGTGGAGCTTGAACACTGCAGTCCGTTGATTGGTCAATAGCAGCTGTCACTATGCTCAGGGCTGAGCTGTGGCTGGTTTTGAGGCAGAAGCCCCTGTTCATATCATGGAGAGTTTAATTAGTAAACTGTAACTATGAAATATAAGGATGTTTTGCTGCCTGTTGCAGCAGCCGGAGTTGGAGAAAAAATGAGTTTGTGGTGACACAATGTGGTTGTGCACATGAACGCAACATTTTTCAATGAGTCAATGGTCCATTTATTATAGTTGGTAAAGCCACAAGCGATAACACCGTCATATTCAAAACAACAAAATGAAAATACATACTGATATAAAATAAAATAAAATAAAATAAAATACAATTTCCATTTTGACATAAATTCAAATAAATAGCCTACTCAAATAAAAAAAAACAACCTTTCAACACCTTTCTTTTTCTTTCCGAACTTGGAACATGTCATTTTCATTCAATCTAGGATACTGCTGGTAGCATACTGCTTCAAAAGTGAAAGTAAAAAGTGCCATTCTTGCTAACAGCCTATCAGCGCATCATTGGCATGGAGATTGGAGCCCATTTACATGTGCTGACCAAACCAAAACACACACAGTGAAAGAGTCACATGTTCAGCTCACGGTCCGCAAATAGACGGCTTGCGGGCCAGATGTGGGCCGTCATTTGAGGGCCACTTTGCATGTCTGAAGGGTACTTTCAGTTCCAAAGGTACCATATCGAGAATGTTTGGTTGAAACAGGGCTTTAGTATAGATCTTGACACCTTATATGTAAGTTAGACTGATATTTTCCAGACATTCCAAGGTGCTGGCAAATAGAAACTTCCCAGCAGGGTGCACTTTGCGTGTGCATACATTTTTTTTACATCACTACTTAACGCTAGTAAAAAAAAAAAAAAAAAAAAAAAAAAAAAGGATGGGATACCCTTTTTCCACTTGAGCAGCTGTCCTGCAAAATGTCTGTGCATGGCACTGGTAGACAGAGTTTGATATTTAACTCAATTTCAAACAGTACATGTAGTAGGGGGTCCCTGCTCAGTCTCTTTCAGCTAAGGGGTCCTTGGTCTGAAAAATGTTGAAGACCTCTGCTTTAGGACAGCTATCCATCTTGGTGTTCATGGAAAGCCATCCTAAACATAATTTCATCATGAAGTGTTAATCCATTTTATTAGCTGATGTTTCCTGAGATCTCTGCCCATTCCTGATGATGGTTGAGGCTTTTTTGAGTAATTCTTACATGTTTTAAATATCAGTGGATTTCCAGGACACTATTTCTGTTAATATATTGTATAATGCTGACAGGTATTAGCAATGATTATGAATCACAGTTATGCAAGAGATTCATATGTGAATACAGATATATGCACTTCTCATAACCCAAGGACCGTGGTGTGTGAAGACAGTCCTATCTCTCTTTACACTGAAGCAATCAGACCGTCATTAAGGGATTCAAGGACTTTAAGACTGTCTATGATGACATTGCAATGGTGCAGCTTCATTCACTAACACTATGAAAGACTCTTGCAAGTGAATCAATCGTTTTATTTGTTAGCTGTAACATAAAAGTTTGTTCATAAAATAAGCTAGACTTGTATCTGTTTATTACAACCGTTGTACTGTGCACATTCAGGAACGAACAAGAAAAGTAATAAAATAAATGTCATTTGCATAAAGATGGTCAATAATTATAAGTTAGAATAAATTCTCCGGGTGAAGTTAATATTTTACAACAGCATTTATCATTTTAACCGTCTCCAGTAATTTCTACATGATTAAATGCTGCTATTGGTTTGCATAATCTCGTAAAATCCATAAGAGTCACTGTGCAATGTCATAATAATACTCTCGTAGTCTTGGCTCAACAACAGTAAATCCAGGCCTTTCATCTGCCCTGTAAGACATGAAAACAGCAAGCAGTTATCAAAGAGAGGTGTCCAAACACACATTGCCCCATTATTCCTATCAGGGGTATTGGTGATCCAGCCATTACTGTGTGATGACTTAGAGACAAACTGTCACTTACTTGTATGTCCAGCAGGTTCTCATGAGGTCATACATCTCTGGTGGACAGTTCACTGGAGCATCCATCCGGTTTCCACTTTCAATCATCTGCATGACATCATTTCCTTTCATCCCCTGTGAACAGTGAAACATTCAAATTAAGAGTGACACCATCAGGCAGACATTGCTCAGTACCTCTGAAAGGAATGCAAAATAATGGATTTGATTAAAAATAGTAGCAGTGGAATTTTTCATATCCACTTTATTCCTTGCCCCCATAATATCTTATAATTATAATTATGGGCACGACTTGCAATGCTAAACCGGGACCAGTGTTTTCCACCAGTAACTGTATCGAATAGAACGCTAATCCTCTTTTCTAGAGCGATTAGGAACTAAAACATGGAACACACCACCTGTTACACCTAAGACGGGTTAACATGGTATTACCTCTATTATCTCTAACAGTCATCTCAAAGCATTGTTTGTTTTTCTTTTTAACCAGCACGACAGGGATTAGCTTGCCTCACTATATTAACATACAGTAAACATCTTCTCCTAAAAGATGAAATATGATTTCTTATAACTCATAAACATACACTTACACATTCAATAAACCTTTAACGTAATTCTGTATTCATTTTAGCTCCATGTAAAGTAAATAAATGTGATGTTTCCCGGCTTATTTTCTGCTCATCTGCCTTAATGCAGTTTGCACTGATTTGATTTATTAAATCTGAGTTTTAGTGAGTAAAACTTGACGATGAACTTTGCAGCAGATTTCAGTAATAACAGTAACATAAAGCAGTTAATTAAATAACTTTAGGCATTCATTTTATATGATATGACAGAGGTACGGTAAATCAGTAACACATTCTCAGCCTAAATGACCAAACACATCATTCAGGGTATGCTGCTGAGTTTGTTTTCTAATGTAGGCTAAGAAGGCAAACAGACAGGGAAAAACAGGGACATCGAGTATTCATGCTGATTGTCAGACCTGATATTCCAGGTGTCAGTCTCTTCAGCAAACTTCTGATTCAGTAATATTCTGCTCACAAAACTCTTTTGTTTTTATATTTCAAGCTTGCGAAAATGTAGCGTATACATTACAGTGTGCACAAAAATACAGGAAAAATCCTGTCCCATATTGATTCAGTTGGGGACAGTGCATTTTATTCTTTAATATGGGATAGTGCAGTATTAAAATTGTACAGTACAGGTGACAATCTTTTCCTCTCCACATGTAGGCAATGGAAATTGCTGTGCTGGTTACAGGAGCAATTCCTTGTTGTTCTGGGTGCATGTTCAGCACTGTTATTGAAGAAACCAATGCTGCTCAGTCTGGTTGTTTGTAACATAGACGTTGACAGTGCAACAGGTAACAGAGCTCAGCAAGGGCATTTAAAAAAAAAACAACTGCTAATTTAACATTTGTTAAGTATCTGTTAAAAAACAAAGCAGTATTTGCTAAACTGATGGCAAATTACTTTCAGATAGAACCACCACTGGTGGCTAACCACCAAGATTATCCACTGAGTCTAACTATAGCCAGTTAATGCAAGTAAATTCTTCCACTATTTCACCAGAAGTTTTACTTGTACTTCTACAGGAGTGCCCTCAGGAATACGGTGGATAAGTAGTGATGTTTTTTTAGTATTACTCCTTGAGAAAAGTCATCAATACAGGGCTCATTATATAACCTTAAAGTTACATCTGATGAGGATTGTAAAAAATTGAGTCAATAAAATTTGCAGAGCACTGTACAAACAGTGCAGTCTTCCGGTTTAAGGTATGCCTTTACGTATGACACAGCAGCTGTAACAAAAAAACAAACAACAAGAACAAAAAAAACCAAAAAAAAAAACCCTGTGACCACTTTTACCTCTACATTTGCAGGCATTAACTGCTGCTGCATGTTACATGAGTGCTGCATGTTACATGAGTGATTTGATCTATGAAAAAAGTGTCATCATGTTTCAGGTTGGGATGAGATTTTTTTTGTACCTTGTATGGTTTCTGGCCAAAAGAGAAGGCTTCCCACATGAGCACCCCAAAGCTCCACACATCACTCTTGGACGAGAATTTGAAGTAGTTTATACACTCAGGAGCGTACCATTTCACTGGCCACTTCCCATGACCCTTGGCCTGGAGGAGGAGAAGCACAAAATATCAGTGGGTATGATTTCATGTTACATTGGTCATTTTGCAGCATCAGATCATAGTTGCATCAGATGGTAGGCTATCTCATATTATAGTCTACTTCAGACAGTAGTTTGCCTCAAATTGTAGTCTACCTCAAATTGTGGTCTACCTTAGATTGTGGTCTACCTCAGACTGCAATCTACCTAAAATTGTAGTCTGACTCAAATTGTAGTCTACCTCAGACTGTAGTCTACATGTAGTCTACTTTATTCAATAAAATAATGACAAATCACTGAAGATGAATTAATATTTGTTTTTTTTCCCCCCACAACAAAATGCAAAACTGGCCATGTGAGGCAGGCGACCATGTCAACAGTGATTAGTCACGAACATGCCAGTAGCTATAATTCTGGAATAAGGGAACACTGGGAGATATAATAATAATAATAATATTAGCTGTTTTGATTATTAAAAAATTGCTTTGATGACTTTAGTGTTGGTCACAAAGAGCAGTATGTTGCAATGCATCACAAACTTGTTTATACTCGTTTATACTATAATGTTGGCTTATATCAATTAAATTTAAAAGAAAATCCTTTTATAAAACCATTTCATCAAGGCTTGAATGTTGGAATATTTTTTAGCCATATTGTCCCACCCCATTTCACGGTTATAAACTGCAAAGAAGCCACAGAATATGCACCCATGCATGTGCCATGTGCCTGGTTGGGCTTCATGCTTGATCTACAGCAAATACGTTGTATCCATTATTGTGTCAGCAGTTACCTTGTAGTAGTTTTGCTCCTCAGCAACAGCTTTGGAGAGGCCAAAGTCGCTGATCTTGGCATAGTGCTGCGTGACCAGAAGTACATTCCTGGCAGCCAGGTCCCTGTGGACAAAGTTATGCTCCTCCAGGTATTTCATCCCCATAGACACCTGGTGGACCAGCTCTGTGATGTTCTTTATGGTTGTTTGCCTGTAGATAATCGATTGTTAGTTTGATTGTAAAAGTGCGATATACATGTATAGACGTGTCATATAAAAGTGTGGATACTTTTTAAATTATATTTTAAATGTTTGTTTCACCACCTTCTTAAAATGAACTAAAACTTTGATTGAATAATACATTTTTCATTTTAGCACAGGTCTAATAAATACATAAGACCAGCACATTTACTTCCAGCAACATTGCTAGATTAGAAACACTGGATGTTGCTGCCATTTGCAGTTTCTTTGAATTTCAAACTACAGCTAAGATTATAAGTTAAAGGAGCAATAAGCGAAATCGTTTCACCACTAGGTTTGCTGTTGTGCACTGCCTGTAGACCAAAACAAAGTGTGTCATGAGCCACTCCTCCCTCTACCTCTGCTCTCCACCCCCCACTCGCCTCATCTAGCAGTTAGCGATGTATCGGTCTCTGCTGTGTTTAGCTATTCCCCTGCCTACTTCAATGATGATGGTACCTGTAATAAATGTGATATATTTGCAGAGATGGAGGTGAGGCTCAGTGACTAGAGGAGCTGGTGGAAGCGCTCCATAGCTGTTAAGTTACTCCAACTCGGCTAGTGCTTATGGCAAGCTGTTTTAACGTTTAATCGCTAGACTGGATATTCATTACTGATATCTGCAACATAATTTTGCCTAGACAAAACTATTATTCAAAATATCTGTAATTAGATTTTGACTAGTCAAAACTCTAATTACAGATATCTGTAATTCACTAGTAATGGACTAGTAACATTCTAAGATTCTAACTATTTCTAGTAAGATTCTAACTATTTTTGCCATTCATGTGTATAGGGTTTGTCATTATAGAGATCTCCAATGTAGTTGAGGATATCTGCAACTGAATTGTGGATATCTGCAACTGAATGGTGGATATCTGTAATTCCAGTTTGAGATATCTACAATTTAATTTTGACTAGTCATAATTCAAGTTCAAGATATCTTTATTTATCATCAATTGAAGATATTTACATGGTCCTTTCTAGATATCTTGAATTGAGTTTCAGATAGTCAAAATGATCCGCAACTGAATTATGACTAGTCAAAATGACGTTGCAAGTGGAGGCTGCAGAGGAAACATTGGGATGGGTTAAGTCTGATTTATAGTCGTGCGCTGAATTGACGTCGTAGGGTACGGGGCTACGCAGAAAGCCTGATTCATGGTCGTGCGCTGAATTGACGACGTCGCTACGTGGTTGCCGTGATGCCGTCGTGAACCCTTCGAACTTCTCCGTCACTCCGTTTTGTTGCGGTGCAATTCACCGCCAGAGCGGTAGGAGGCTGCGTCCCTTTCCTGAGTGGTTAACGTTGCCTCTAGTTGATTCTTTGTTTAGCTTCCGGCTTTCAGGCCTTCAGCCTGATTTATGGTTGTGCGTTGAATCGACGACGTCGCTACGTCGTAGGGTATAGGGCTACGCAGAAGGCTCGCCGTAGCCCCCGGCGTAGCCTGACGTGCACCTCCCCAAAAATGTAACTACGCGTTGAGGCGACGCAGACCCAGCGCAGACCGGCACGGCTGTGATTGGTTTGCTTGGTAGCGGCGCATTTCCGGCTCCGTCTTTCCAGATTCCGCCATCCCCGCCATCTTTAAACATCTTCTGTTGCGATGTAGATGTTGTAGTGTTGAGGCTCATTATATATATGCCATTATGCTCAACGTTCAATATGGATACGGATACGGCCGGAGCCGTCTGTCCGTGCTCCGCGTTCATTTCTCTGTGACCGGAAAAGCCGGAAGCTAAACAAAGAATCAACTAGAGACGACGTTAACCACTCAGGAAAGGAACGCAGCCTCCTACCACTCTGGCGGTGAATTGCACCACGACGAAACGGAGTGACGGTGAAGTTCGAAGGGTTCACAACGGCGTCACGGCAACCACGTAGTGACGTCATCGATTCAACGCACGACCATAAATCAGGCTTAACGCCTCGCCAGCCGCTCCCAGCTAGCTCCGGATTGTTATTGAGGTTAAAGTGGGAGAGGCAGCGGATCTGTGGAGCAGCTGCATGGGTGCAGATCCCAGGGGGGACATGTCCCCCCCAACTTCCAAAAAACACAAATTGTCCCCCCCAGTTCTAAATAATCTAAATGATTGAAATTGAACAAATGTATACAGTAGTCCCATATACTAGGAAAAAAAGGGAAGATGATGAGAAGTGGGAATCTGTGAGAGGCGAGAGATGAGAACGTGAGTGGACATAATATGCCTGAGACCCTGAAACTAGAAGTAGCATTAACTAACAGCGAAGCAGTGAAAAGGAGGGTGATGGCTGGCTCCATGTACTATTGGCTGTTTAAGAGAAATAAACAGTAAAGGTAAGCATATGATTCTCTGTGTAGTGCTTTTTGAATGACTTGGTGATGGTGATGAGCTTCTATGAAATCATGAAATATGCTGGCAATCTCAAGCGCTCTGTGGGCATGATTTGCACGCGTGCAATTTAAAAAAAAAAAAATCACAACTGATTGTGTCCCCCCCAAACCTGTCATCAGATCTGCACCCTTGGGCAGCTGAGCGAAGTGGAGCCTGAGGAGGACGCATCGGTTAGCCCTGGTTTCGTTCCGCTCTCTCGCTCGCTTATTGCTCCTTTAACAAAATTTCAGTTCAGTTTAATAGCTTCTCTGGAGCCTTTGTGCTCCACTGTCTCTCAGGTTAACTCATATTGCAGCGGTGCCTGGATAGTGTGACGTGTGTGGTTGTGCTGCTGCCGTGGTCCTGCCAGATGCCTCCTGCTGCTGCTGTTACCATTAGTCATACTTCTACTGTTATTATACACATAATTATTGTCACACATGTATACTATCAGATATTAATATATTATTATTATTAATTATAATATTATTACTTTCATTAATGTCATTCATCTCTCTCTCTCATTGTGTCATACGGATTACTATTAATTTATTGTGTTGATCTGTTCTGTACGACATCTATTGCACGTCTGTCCGTCCTGGAAGAGGGATCCCTCCTCAGTTGCTCTTCCTGAAGTTTCTACTGGGGTTTTTTCCCCCGTCAAAGAGTTTTTTTGGGGGAGTTTTTCCTTATCCGCTATGAGGGTCCAAAGGACAGAGGGATGTCGTATGCTGTAAAGCCCTGTGAGGCAAATTGTCATTTGTGATATTGGGCTTTATAAATAAAATTGAATTGGATTGAATTGAATAATGTCATTCATTATAAGGACAGACATTTGTGTGAACTTTGTCAGAATTAGTGAAATAAATTTATGGCCAAAATTGTGTTTTGTGAGGTCACAGTGGCCTTGACCTTTGACCTAGTGTGGAGGCATGTCCGCATGTCTGCAGGGGAAATCATGTCCTTGGCAGCTAGGAACAAAAATACACTGCTAAAGGCCACTATTTATGAAAATCTAATTTCAAACAGGTGTGTTTCACTATGTCCCCAGTATTTATATGAAATAAGTAATGCCAGTAGAATACTTGGTTTCAGGGAATGATCAGGATACAGTTGGAGTACATACTTGTTTTTCTGAAGGAACTTGTTTAGCGGTCCCAGTTCGGCCAGCTCCATAACCAGCATTAGGCTCTCTGCCTCACAGATACCGATCATCCGCACAATATAAGGATTGTCCAGCTGCTGCATGACATTGGCTTCTCGTAGCATTTCCTCATGTACTGATTGGTTGTTATCGTCATTCTTCAGGATTTTGACGGCAACTGGCTTCTCGATCCTAACACATAAGGAAAGTTAGCGTTAGGAGGACTATGCCACCTGTTTTGCACTGATGCTCACCGCAGATACACTTTCCACACATTTTGATTAAGGCCCATAATCCATATCTTGTAGACAACCCAACAAAGACACAACAACAGTTAATCAGTAACACAGAACAGGGCCTAGAATGTATTCTGGGTAGACAAGCACACAAACTGTGTACCATAAATACAGAGTGTAAAAGCACGATAATATTTGTGATCCAAATTTAAACAGGTTTATATTTTGGAGTCTATTACAGTATTTAAACTGTGGAGTATTTAGGAAGAGAGAGGTACAATGGGTGAAACAGGAAGAGGAATCAGCTGTCAAGATAAAAAGTTTAGGTACAGTATACTTTTAGCTTGTCCAGTGTAGTTTGGTTTGTTTTTAAATCAAATGTTCTTTTTGTGAATTAGATAGATAAAAAGACTATGGAACTGAAAAGAACAAAACTTTCACATTTTACTCAAACTTTTAGGACAAAACATGTCTTTTACTGTATCTGGGAGCAAATGGAAGTAGTTTGAAAATTCTGCTTAGCGGGTGCCCAGGGTCATTTGCTGTGATGGGTCACATTTAGGTGATGGCTCTGGTATTGAGATCTAAGGGGTTGAAGGTTGGAAGTCAAATGATTTTGAGGGCCGTGTGTGTAGAATAGAATAGAGAAGAATAGAATAGAATAGAATAGAATAGAACTTTAATCATCCCCGAAGGGAAATTCAGCTGTCCAGCAGCTCATAAAAGACAAAAAACCACTACCACACTTCACCTCATTAATAACAGCACAGTTGGTATTGAATTAGACATAAAATACAATAAGTTAAAACAAGTGCATAAATAGAAATTAAATAAAAATAAAACTCCCCATTCCACAGTCTAGTCCAGTTGTGGCTAATGTGATGTGTGTGAGTGTGTGTGTGACTGGATTCAGAAGGTGTTAAACAGTCTTATTGCCATGGGGACGAAGGATCTCCTGAAACGCTCTGTTCTGTAACACTATGGGCTCTATTTTCCCGGCGCAGCGCAGGGTGGCGAACCTTGCGCAGAGCTAGTTTCGAGCAGTGCAACCCGAGGTGCGCTAAGTTTGGTAGTTTGGCAGAGCGAGGTGCGCTGAGATGAGTGTGGCGGCGCAGCAGGGGGAGGTGTCGACAGATCCAGCTTGCAGTGACAGTTTCATGCCAAAAGGCTTCGCCGAAGGTGCGCTAAAAGCTCGCCAACTGAAACCACCTCTACTGTCAGCGCACGTGGAGCGCAGCCGGTGTAAGCCGTAGTTTGGCTGACCGGCAGACAGTGTGCACACGTCACCAAAACCTCACAGGCAGGTTTCCAGAATGTCAGGCACATTAACGATGCAATAAATACTCACAAACACCACTATTCAATCCAACTATCTGCAATCAGCACATAAATGTATCTTTATATCGACTGTCCTGTCACATCTGACGTCAGATCACCGTTTGGCACGTTTGGCATGTGTAATGGAAACCCAACCTGATTTGATTAACACAGTTGAAAACTAATGAGTTCACATCCCTCTCAGCCAACCACAAGCAGCCACAGCATCAGATAGGGAGTATATATTCAGCATCTGTCGTCTTAGAAAAGTCAAAAGAAAAGAAACAGAGTGAGACTGTGAGAGAGAAAGAGAGAGCGCACGCGCACGAGAGAAATGCAACATTGATTTACAATTGTGGTGACCTCCTCCCAGGCTACCTTTGCATCATCAGTCCGTGGAGGTCTGCTCGCAGTTCTGTAAATTCGGACATTGCGAGCTTGGACCTCCCGGACCAAAACATCAGTTTCCTCCTGGGAGGAGTTTGGCCGTCTGACACTGCTGCTCTCTTCTGTCATGGCGAATTGAGTAAACTCTCATCACGCCTTCGCGCGGCGCATTTAAGGGCGAGGAGAGGGGCTCATTTGATTGGTGTGATGTGTGTAAAACCCACTCCACACCTTCTCTCCTCCCTCTTTCCGGGATAGAGGAGTAGCTGCGCCAGGGCGCACGGTGTGCCAAACTTACAAAATCCGCCTGGCCACACCCAGTTGGCAAAGCACAGGTGCGCGAAACTAGAGCCTAATGAGATGAGCTGACTGCTGCAGCGGCTCCTCTGTCACTCCAGGAGGCTGTGGAAAGGGTGTCTGCTATTGTCCATTATAGCTTTCACTTTGTTTAATGTGCCTCTCTCCACTGCCGCAGGAACAGTGCTACAACAGGTCCCAGTGGAGCACTCGTGCTTCTCCTGACCATTCCGGAGACACAAATTCCAAGCCTGACATACTGAGGCCGCTCTATCAAGAAGTCTGTTTTCCAGGAGCTCAGGAAGTGATCTACTGCCATCCCCTGCAGCCGGTGTCTCAGTATGGGGTGCTGGATAGTATTAAGGTGCTGGTGTAAGCCTGATGCAGCCTGTAAAGAACCGCATCTTCCACTGCCATGTGCTCCTGATAGGTAAACTGCAGGGGAGAACTGGGGTACTCCTTGTTCTTGTTGACGAGACACCATGATGAGAAAATGGGGAGAAGTAGTGTAGCATGGATTGAATTATCCAGTACGAAATGTACACTTTATTTCCATTCTGTCTTTCCTTTTTACAGTCTCCTTTACAGAGGTACAAGCAAAAAAGTTGCTTGAGTTGTCAAGGAAAGAGCAGACTGGAGAGATCTTGTAAAATATGGCCAATAAGTGCATAAGAAATCTTCCCCATCTATTTACAGTGTGTTAGCTATGTTGTCTTTGGCAGTCTGATGTAGGACAATGCTAAATTTGTCAAGTTTCTTCATGTCAGATGAGATATGGATGTAAAGGGTGCTTAAAGGAAAGGTTCAGAATTTTTAAAGTCTATCAGATGTCTTAAAAATAGTCAGGTACCTATATATGAAAATCTAAACAGGCTTTGTTTTTTTGTTTTCTTATTGACAAAGCTACTATATAACAAAAAATTATGCATTATAAGCTGCACCAATGGTACAAAATGGTAAACACTTCTGGTCCGTAGTCGCCTCTCCCCTGTATACCACCACCTCGTTTGGAAGCGTAGTAGACGTTGTGTGGATGGATGAAATCAAATTCAAAACAATATAACACTACAGTAGAATTGTAATGTTTGCTCCTTATTTATGTCTGATATCAAACCAGTGTAAGTTCACATCAGTTGTAAGATCTTGTGAGAGTATGTTGCTGAAACAGAGACATGTCTTGAACAAAGTTAATTTTCCCCTTATTTATCTGTCTGGGAAAAAAAATGCCATTTCAGTGGACTCAGAGCTACAGAAAAAGTGGGCCATCTTATCAGTTTGTTATTGGCTGCTAAAAGATCCTACATTACATTTCTTTTTTGACTTATTAATTTCTTTATTGAATCATCAGCACCGTTTGTGCGTCTGCGACTTCAACACCTGGTTTGATGCTGATTGAGGTTATCTGCTTGACAATTTCAGTTGGGCTGTGCAGACCAATCAGGCACTTGTGGATCCTCATCTGGAAGCGATCCCAGGTTTTGGATCTTTTACCACAGGGAGTTTTTCTGGTGGTGATGGACAGAGTCTTGGTAAGCATGTGGATGGGTCCCTTCACCTTTACGTTCTTCTCCTTACCCCCACAAATCAAGTCTGCACAGACTTTCCCCAGAGATTTGACTGACTTATTGCGAAAATTAGGCCTATCCTGACCCAAAAAGATGCAGAAAAACTGGTCCATGCTTTTGTTACCTCAAGGCTGGATGACTGTAACTCTCTTTTATCAGGTAGCTCTAGTTAATCCTTAAAAACTCTCCAGCTAATTCAGAATGCAGCAGCACGTGTACTAACAGGAACTAAGAAACAAGATCATATTTCTCATATTGCAGCTCAGGCTTGCCTTGTGCCAGCCCCTAATTAGGCTGACTTAGGCCTATTCTGCTGGAGGACCCCCCTGTAATACACCGGGCACCTTCTCTCTCTCTCTCTCTCATATCCTATCACTGCATCTTGCTAACTCTGCCATACTGCATGTCACTAACTCGGCTTCTTCTCCGGAGCCTTTGTGCTCCACTGTCTCTCAGGTTAACTCATATCGCAGCGGTGCCTGGATAGTGTGACGTGTGTGGTTATGCTGCTGCCGTGGTCCTGCCAGATGCCTCCTGCTGCTGCTGCTGCTGCCATCATTAGTCATTAGTCATACTTCTACTGTTATTATACACATATGATTATTATCACACATGTATACTGCCAGATACTAATATATACTTTCTAAGGATTTTTTTTTTTTGGGCTTTTTGCCTTTAATGAACAGGACAGAGTGAAATGGGGTGAGAGAGAGAGTGGGGGTTGACATGCAGCAAAGGGTTCGAACCTGCGACCGCTGCAGCGAGGCATCACCTCTACACATGGGGCGCCGGCACTATCCACTACGCTACCAACGCCCCCTAATATATACTTTCAACATATTGTACCACAGTAGCCAGAACTATAACGACAATATTATTACTTTCATGAATGCTGTTCTAAGCTACTGTCATTACCGTCTGTCCTGCATCTCTCTCTCTCTCTCTCTCTCTCTCTCTCTCTCTCTCTCTCTGTCACATTGTGTCATACAGATTACTGTTAACTTATTATGTTGATCTGTTCTGTACGACATCTACTGCACATCTGTCCATCCTGGAAAAGGGATCCCTCCTCAGTTGCTCTTCCTGAGGTTTCTACCGTTTCTTTTTTTCCCCGGTAAAGGGGTTTTTTTGGGGGAGTTTTTCCTTATCCGCTGTGAGGGTCCAAAGGACAGAGGGATGTCGTATGCTGTAATTGATCAGTCCGGACTTGAGAAGATTTATGGGTTGATGTTGTTTGACAGGCAGGTAGGAGGCTCAGTTATCTGTTAGTGTAGCTGAGCTTTAAGTAAACCTTGACTCTAATTTCTGATAGATGAAAGAAGAACATACAGACAAACATAATGACTGAAAGTTGACTAAAACAATTTGAATTTTCATTTACTAAAACTATGAAGGATACAAATGACTAAAATGTGACTAAAACTAATAAGCATTTTCGTCTCAAGTCCAAGACTAAATCTAAAACAGCTGTCAAAATTAACACTGCTAATGAGACTATGATACATTGCATTTTGAGATGTACGGAGTGGAGACTTTGGATAGCTGGAACTTTTATTTCAGGATCTTTGGGAGATCGTGTCAGTTGCATTTTAAATTGCAGGAATTTTATTTGTCTTTAATGTAGTTTTAATTACTTGCATACTGGATGTTTAAATTAGAGATGTGGTGTTTTTGTATGTAGGTGTAATGTGATGTAATTTAGCTTACTTTCTCATTTTGTAGATGCCCTTCATGACTGTACCAAAGTTCCCAGAGCCCAGTTCTCCATCCTCCAAGTAGAGCTGGCTGCGATCCACTGTGGAGCTCCTCAGTTCATCTGGGTCTGCATATGGACTCTCATATACCTCTGTGTCCATTGGCATGGCCTCTGATGAAGAAATGACCAGGTCACATCAGAGGAATGTCTAGTTGAGGCATGGATATCAACTGAGAGGCAGCAATGAGTCCAGTGTATCTTGGTCTTTGTTGCAGTAGGCAGCTTGTATCTTTTGTGACATCTCACTGTAGCACATTTTTTTGTAAGAGATCTGTTTTGTTGATTTAAAGTTTTGCTCACTTTTCACAAAGATTTTGTTTATATGGGGTGCTATTTGTAAAGTGGCTCACACTGAAATTAACAGCAACATTTTGCCACATTTAGCTTCAAACAATGTTTAAGTCACTTTTTACCACATTTACAGCAATATTTGAAATATTTTAAATATACTGTCACAGTTAAATCTATATTAAATGTTAAACCTAAATGTTAAATCTAAATCTATATGTTAGATTCAAATCTAAAACAAGCATAACCCCAGGTTTCTTTTCAGCACTGTAGCCAGGCTGACTGAGAGTCAAAGCTCTATTGAGCCTTGTATTCCTTTAGCCCTTAGCAGTAATGATTTTATGAGCTTTTTCAATGACAAAATTCTAGCTATTAGAGGCAAAATTCATGACCTCCTGTCCTCAGATAGTACCTATCTAACCTCAAACACAGCTGTAAGACCTAATATTTATTTAGATTGCTTCTCCCCAATTTCTCTTCAAGAATTGACCACAGTGATTTCTTCATCTAAGTCATCAACGTGTCTCTTAGACCCCATCCCAACTAGGCTACTCAAGGAGGTCTTACCTTTAGTCAACACTCATATATTAGACATGATCAATATATCCTTATTAACAGGCTATGTACCACAGTCTTTTAAGGTAGCTGTAATTAAACCTCTACTAAAAAAGCCCACCCTGGATCCAGAGGTGTTAGCCAACTGTAGACCAATATCTAATCTTCCCTTTATGTCAAAGATCCCGAAAGTAGTCGCAGACTAGCTGTGTGATTTTCTCCATGATAATAATTTATTTGAGGAATTACAGTCAGGATTTAGAGTGTATCATAGCACTGAGACAGCACTAGTTAAAATTACAAATGACCTTCTGATTGCTTCAGACAAAGGACTCGTCTCTGTACTTGTTTTATTAGATCTTAGTGCAGCATTTGACACTATTGACCATCAAATTCTGCTACAGAGACTGGAACACTTAATTGGCCTAAAAGGTTCTGCATTAAGCTGGTTTAAATCTTATTTATCTGATCATTTTCGGTTTGTTGACGTTCATAATGAATCATCCTTACGTACTAAAGTTTGTTTTGGAGTTCCGCAAGGTTCTGTGCTCGGACAAATCCTATTTATTCTATATATGCTTCCTTTAGGCAACATCATTAGAAATCACTATAAATTTCCATTGTTATGCGGATGATACACAGTTGTATTTATCAATGAAGCCAGAAGAAAGTAATCAATTAACTAAACTCCATAACTGCCTTAAAGACATAAAAACCTGGATGACCATCAATTTCCTGATGTTAAATTCAGACAAAACTGAAGTTATTGTTCTTGACCCCAAACAACTCAAAGACTCTTTATCTGTTGACATAGTTTCTCTCGATGGCATTGCTCTGGCCTCTACCACTACTGTAAGAAACCTCGGAGTAACATTTGATCAAGATTTGTCTTTTAATTCTCATTTAATTTAATTTTAATTCTCATTTAAAACAAACCTCAGGGACTGAGGGACTGACAAAGATGCAGAAAAATTGGTCCATGCTTTTGTTACCTCAAGGCTGGATTACTGTAACTCTCTATTATCAGGTAGTAAGTCCTTAGAAACTCTCCAGGTAATTCAGAATGCAGCAGCACGAGTACTAACAGGAACTAAGAAACAAGATCATATTTCTCTTGTTTTAGCTTCTCTGCACTGGCTCCCTGTAAAATCCAGAATTGAATTTAAAATCCTACTGTTAACTTATAAAGCTCTAAATGGTCAAGCTCCATCATATCTTAAAGAGCTCAAAGTGCCTTATTATCCCACCAGAACTCTGCGCTCTGAGAACGCAGGGTTACTCGTGGTCCCTAAAGTCTCCAAAAGTAGATCAGGAGCCAGAGCCTTCAGCTATCAGGCTCCTCTCCTGTGGAATCATCATCGGTCCGGGAGGCAGACACCGTCTCCACATTTAAGACACTTTCCTTTTTGATAAAGGTTATAGTTAGGGCTGGCTCAGGCTTGCCCTGTAACAGCCCCTAGTTAGGCTGACTTAGGCCTAGTCTGCCGGAGGACCCCCTATAATACACCGGGCACCTTCTCTCCCTCCCTCTCTCTCTCTCTCTCTCTCTCTCTCTCTCTCTCTCTCTCTCTCTCTCTCTCTCTCTCTCTCTCTCTCTCTCTCTCTCTCTCTCTCTCTCTCTCTCTCGTATCCTATTACTGCATCTTGCTAACACGGCCATTGTGGATGTCACTAACTCGGCTTCTTCTCCGGAGCCTTTGTGCTCCACTGTCTCTCAGGTTAACTCATATTGCAGCGGTGCCTGGATAGTGTGACGTATGTGGTTGTGCTGCTGCCGTGGTCCTGCCAGATGCCTCCTGCTGCTGCTGCTGCCATCATTAGTCATTAGTCATACTTCTACTGTTATTATACATATTATTATTATCACACATGTATACTGCCAGATACTAATATATACTCTCAACATATTGTACCACAGTAGCCAGAACTATAACGATAATACTATTACTTTCATGAATGTTGTTCTAAGCTACTGTCATTACCGTCTGTCCTGCATCTCTCCCTCTCCCTCTGTCTCTCCCTCTGTCTCTCCCTCTCCGTCTCTCCCTCTCTGTCTCTCTCTCTCTCTCCCTCATTGTGTCATACAGATTACTGTTAATTTATTATGCTGATCTGTTCTGTACGACATCTATTGCACATCTGTCCGTCCTGGAAGAGGGATCCCTCCTCAGTTGCTCTTCCTGAGGTTTCTACCATTTTTTTCCCCGGTAAAGGGTTTTTTTGGGGGAGTTCTTCCTTATCCGCTGTGAGGGTCCAAAGGACAGAGGGATGTCGTATGCTGTAAAGCCCTGTGAGGCAAATTGTGATTTGTGATATTGGGCTTTATAAATAAAATTGAAATTGAATTGAAATCTAAATTTTAAAATGTTAAATCTAAATGTTAAATGTTAAATCGAAATGTTAAATCTAAATATAAATGTTAAATCTAAAAGTAGAATATAAATATAAATGTTAAATCTAAATGTGCTTGGTGAAACTAAATATTTAGCTAATATGCAAACACACACTGCCGGTCAATGGAAGTACCAAAATAAAATTCCAGGGTGGTCAGACTGTTTATAGCACCTATTAACAGATTAAAGCCAAACTAAACACAGAAAATGAACACTTGAACATATATCAGCGTGATAAGAACTACCTAAAATGACAGAAACCATGTTTGGGGAAATCTTATCAGACGTGTACTTTGAGTTTTTAGTGTCCCATCTGAATTTCAGCAGTGCATCTTTGGCAACAGCGATAGCGACATTATCCACCATAGAGCCACCACAGCACTCGGTAAGTTTGTTTTCTAACTCGCATAGCATATGTTCCTTATGTTAGCATGTAAGCTATATGAAACTAGCTAATGTTAGCTAGCTAGTTTTTGTCAAAATTAAACAAATGCGTGAAGTATGCATGAAGTACATTGATGCTAGTAGCAAATCTCCACTGGGCTAACATTCGCTAGTTTCATATAGCTTACATGCTAACATAAGGAACATATACTACTCAAGTTAGAAAACAAACTTATTGAGTGCTGTGGTGGCTCTATGGTGTCGCTGACGCTGTCACCAACGATGCACTGAAGCCTCAGGAATCAGATAACTTTAACAATGTGCTCTTTAATTAGCATGGACTGACCCTTCATTGGAAGGCTGTTTGGGGAGGAGACTAAGTATCTGTACATTTCCAGAGAAATTGTACGTAATAGCAGATACTTAAAAAAGTGTGCAGAGAAGATAGTCTAATGTACCACCTAGTTAGTAATCACAACTGAACAACAGCATATTCCACTTTCTTATGAATACAAAGTGCATTTTCACATGTATATTTATAACTTACCTTTGCTGGCTGCCTGATTACCGGGCACCCGGGTCTCATACGGATTGAGATTATCCATGGTGTTGTGTCGAGATCCACGGTTCTGTTTCCAGTTTATCAGAGGGGACAATGTTTGAGAGGATACACAGAGTGAAAACACATAAAGTATATATATGGTGTACTGCTGACATGTAATCTGTAATGAGTGAATTAATCCAGCAACAGTACAATGTTTCTCTTCTGCAGCAGGGTGCCATTCTTTATATAGGACCTGTATTATAGTGATAGACTTGCTCTCTGAATGTTTTGGTTTACTAAAGAGGGATTCTTCAGAACTCATTCATCCATGATGTAAGTGGAGAAAAAGTACTGAAATGAAAGACATTTCCTAATCAAATTATGTAAGAAAAGTTACATCTACCTATTACATTTTAGTTTCTGGAATAAGTTTCCATTCATCTGCAGTATTTCAGCCACCAGTCAATGTCACTATAATACACTGTGTCTATACAAAGGGTTGAGAGGAAGAGAGTAAATGCATGGGATTAACATGTTCATTCATAATGCATTCAAAGAAGGGGTATGGAACAAGTTTAGTAACTAATTTACTGTCTAAACGGTCCTCAGACCATATAATAACAGCTTGATTTTAATGATTTGTTAACTTGTACCACACCCCTGCTTTAAAAAAATATGTCAACATCCCAAAGCAGGTTCACACACAAGAAAGTCTTTTTTAATCTCTAGCATCAGTGACAAGAATGTAAAAACTATTGAGATTATCCTATTGCACATTTCAGCAACTGCATTTTTACAACAGTTGGAAATGCTTAATTCAAAAAACAAAACAAGGTGTAACATGCAAAAAGCTAAAACTGAACAAAGTCTGAAGCAGAATTAATTTCAGGGGCCCCTCTTTTCAATAACACATTTCAAGACGCAATCCATCATAACAGGCTGATAAAACCACTCCAAGAAATGTCCCATTTTCTTGCCCTAAAGGATGCAACCAACAGATCTTTGGAGACTGTCAATATCCCACAGTCCACTGTTAGCCTTCAGTCTCCTGCCAATTTTTTTTTTAAATTTACTTTTAGATTTTATGATTTTATTGTTATGTTTTGGCACTGCAATTTATAGATTACCGTTCTAAGAAAAATAGAAAAATCTCCCCTCATAAGTTTGATAGAGTCTTTATGCAAATGTCTGTCTTGAACATCACCTGTCACACTCAACAGTGTAACCTCACCTACTGTAATCATCTATCTCTGTGACTATCATGGTGACTTGACTGCCTCCCATCTAAGGCCCTGATCATTCGGAAAGTGTTTTGCAGGTTGCAAAACATGAGGTGCCCCGCACTGCCTCTTTAAAAAAAAAAAAAAAAAAAAATGTTCTAAATGTTGCCAGGCAACCACCCCATCACCTCCTTATCCAACCTTCTTGTGTAATCAATCTACTGTTTTTATTATTTATTTTTGTATATTATTTATTTCACAGTAGTAGCTAGTTCCTAAAATGGACAGGCAGAGGGTACTTGCTGTAGCTCTGGGTGGGGGTGACAGGCTGTCAGCACATAGTTTGTTGGGCACAGGTAATGTGAGATCTTTGTGGGTACATGAGACCCTAAAAAAAAGGGTGGATCAGGAGGAGTTCCACCAGTTGGTCCAGAAGCTTTACCTCCGCGATGGTCATTGTCAGACATATTTTAGGATGACTTAGGGGCAGTTGACAACCTGCTGTCTATCGACAGGCCTAGCATTACAAAAATGAATACTAACTATAGGGAGTCCATTGGTCCATTGGTCAACAGAAGGCTCTCCTCTCAAATCACCCAATTGGACAATGAATAAAACAAGGAGATGACATGAGGTGCCTTTCAGCTTGGAGTTGAAGTTTTTTCAACTCAGGGAGTTCAGAGCGCTCCAGCAAAAACACCAGGGGCTGAGAGCGCAGAAACATGGGGTGGATAGTAACACAAAAACGGCAAGCAAAAACCTTCATTCTCATTAAAAACTATTACAAAAAGCCACCTCCAGCTGCTAAAACGCTTTCTGTGTGATCAGGGCCTTAGGCTGTTTTCCCCTGTAATGCCTGTGCTTGGCTAACCACATCTTGACTTCAGATCTGTACTTTATCCATCTGAACATCTCACTCTCAGATAGAACAAAACAATATATTTACCAAAATAAACTATTTCTTTAAGACCCTTCAGTCCTAGAAACTATATGGGATCGGGGCCTAAGTCATGGATTGTTTGCTTTAGAAAGACATGGTTTAGTATCTAACTTCGTGCCAACTCTTCATTCCTGTCACAGCACTCTGCTCTGATGGTAGGTTTTTGGTACATTATAAATAATGTAATTGTTGAAGGTTCCCTAGTACTACTGCTAAGATGCTATTTTTGGACAGAAGCTCTGCAATGTGAAATTCTTCTTTTTCCTCCTCATTTAGAGTTTTGTAAATGAAACTTGCCCACAAATGGAGCAGAACAGCTAGCCTTACGTGGCAGTATAGTTGTTGATTTTTGTTTAAATTTTAAAGCTAAACGACTATTTCATCTTGAAGATGAAAAAGCAATATCACTGGGTAAGTTAAAATGTTGACCTGCTGCTGACAGATCAGAGGATCAGAGGAAAGTTATTAGGATTCATCCTCCGGGCAACATGGATCCATGGACCAATTCCATAACTATCTATCCAATAGCTGAGATATACAGTCTGGACCGAAGACTGACATGAACATGCTAAACTCCACAGCATTAGCATTGAAACTTGTCTCTTTTTTCCCTATAATTAATTTCAGGTTAGATTAAGTTAAAATGATGCAGTAGTTGTGTCTCCCAATTTGGCCAAAAGAAAATGCTGAGGAGCTTTTAGAAAAGAAAAACAGGAAACAGCACAGGACTTCAGGCTGTGCTTCAGACTGTAGTTGCAGTAAGTAACCTCTGGATGGTGTCAGATTGTAATCACAAATAGGCCAACTATTATGATGTCACACAGGCTAAAACTGAGTTACTGTGTTCAGTCAGCTCCAGTTGTGACTATCTGTTCTGGTCTGGGAGATGGAGAAGGGAGATGGAGAGGGGACGTGATTAAAAAAAGAGAGAGAGCAGGAGAAACTGTGGTATGTTAGTAGCATCCACACTGAAGCAGTCACACGCAGGAAAGGGTTAAAAAAAGGTTGCATAGTACAGGGACCAACAGGTTTATGAGGAGTGTTAGTGCACCTTTTTCAGGCCAGGTATGGGAACAGTTCTGAGTCTGGAGAGAATTCCACCTGCCGCATTGTGCTAAAATCCAAAATGTCAGAGAGGTTATCAGAGGGCAACCTGGTAATGTTATGATCATGCATGTGATCATTACAGTAGAAACAGATTTAAGGGAAAGGTTAGCAAACAAGGATGTACCAAGACTATGTCTCATCTTACTGACTCATTCAACTGTAAACTACAAGAAGAGAGACACAGTTCATACAGTATATAACATTTCCATGTTCATGATACTGGGCAGTATTCCTGTCAGGAGGAAGACAAAAACAATAGAGTTGGTTCACCCAAATTATGGAAAAATGTATTTTCTGCTCTCTCTCTTGTGGTCTTTATTCATGTAAACAGATTATTGGCCCTGGTTTCTGAAATATCTGTCTTTGAGTTTCTGCCGTTGTCCCAATTAAGTGTTGGTAAATGATCCTGTGATACTCACTGTACTACAAAAATAACTTCAACAGCAACATCTCTTCCCAGAGACAGAGTTCCAGTTAATGTACACAACACACTGTTAACAGTTTCATAGGGACTATTTCTTTTGTCGAAAGTAGTTCCACTGAAACCTGTTGAGAGATTATCCAGAGTGTCAGGGTTTCTTGAAAGAGATGTTGCTGCTGAATGTCTGTATTATCTAATGTATTTATTTATTGACTTTTTTCAGTGCTTTGAGCACCGCACAAAATTCCGTTCAGCTCCACTGTTTTCTATGGAGCAAGGTGGGAAAAAAATAACCAATTCTTTCTCCTACATTATTTCATTCATGCTCTTAAACTAATAATGTGGGTGCTCAAATGGCTAATTCTTGCTCTCATATTAATAAAT